>OX123186.2:27335237-28535237 GCA_944739405.2 Euclidia mi | reverse complement strand
CGCTGTCCAGACGGGTTGGCACAGGGTTTACCGACGTTGATGTTTTCCTTCGTCGCCTCTCACTGAACCCACGGAATGAAATGGCGGTAATAGCAGTTTGTACTCTTAATCCGTCACCATACGGAGTATACCAACATTACTTATTTATGTGTATTCTGTAAAAAGCAATGCTACTATTCCAGGCAAGAAGGCACACACAACAGTCTGTACTTGCGTTGCGTAAGAATTCTATAAGGAGTCGTTGTGTTGTTAACTATGGTACAGTCTGTAATAGTAAGCCTGTACGTTGGCAACACTGGTTATTCTATTATTAGATATGATTACAGGGAGTGTAAGGTACATTCAATTGGATTTTGCAAACCAATGTCTTATGTCAATAGCTTTCAGTTGCCACTTACAGTGCAACAGTACAACATTATGTGATTGGTTCTAAATGCACTTTCAATTATAGCGGTATTTCTTATTGTGGTATTATTCTGCATACTGAGACTACTAGACTGTCTCTCTATCTAGTCAAAACTATTTCCGTATCTACTATATTACTTATTGTAGTTCCGAAGATCACGCTAAGTCGATTCAATGGTCCTGGCTGTCATGAAGGTTGAAAGGCGTAACGAGGTTTCAGACTTCAAATATCCTGTAGAAATAATCGAAAGACCAGCTTAGCCTTCAAACACATCTATGCCTTTGGAATACTGTGGTCAGACAGCAGTCCCTCTATAGAAAGTCTGTGTTTACAGTTTCCTGACAGGTTTGTTTGTTTTTCGTGTGAGCGTGTGGCCAACTCTGGTGTCGGAGTTTTCAGACCGCCCGAAGGCCTCCGACATGGCCTAACGATCCTTATCCTTGGACAAGAACCGAGACCGACAGCTTTACGTGCCCTCCGAAGCACGGTAGCGCTCAGATGTAAATGCCACACACGGTCACCCATCCAAGTGGTAACCTGTGCAAGCGTTGCTTAACTTTGCCGATCTGTTACGAACGGCAAGCCAAGTCTCGCTACGAGCGCTACACCTCCTGACAGGTAGTCACAGACGATCTAATGGGTCTTACAAGTGTTATCACTTGGATTTGTCTTTAGTAAAATTAGTTTAGGGCTTCCTTTATTAAATTTAGTTTAGTGTTTAGATTACTGGCGTTTGATGTTGATTATAAGATAACATTTATTACGCAATGTGAATTTCATCTCGTGTAACTTTTAATCTAGTGAACTGTTGCTAAAGAAAACGTCCCTGACTAGAAAATGTTGAATATTTCTTTTTGGAAGGTTGAATATATTTTTTGCCTTGCAGTAGCATAAAATAGTATAATCATTTGAATATTCTAGAGCTTGTATGAGGATAAATGGGTCGTACACTGATAGGTTTACCATCGAGACAGGTGTTAGACAGAGTTGTGAAGCGTCGCCATGGCTGTTCAACCTCTTCATGGACAGTTGTTTGGAAGATTTGAAAAATAGTGACTGTGGATTAAGGATGAATGAGTTACTTGTCAAATGCCTCCTTTATGCTGATGATCAGGTAATACTTGCGTCTTCAGCGGAGGAGTTGCAGGAGATGGTAGCAATCATGCATGGTGCTTTAAGGAGGAAAGGAATGAAAGTGAATATGAGCAAGACGAAAGTTATGGTACCTATTTGAAAAGGAGGAATGTGTTACGGCTTGTAATGTTATGATCGATGGACAACGAGTGGAGCAAGTGAATGATTTTGTATATTTAGGTACGCTGTTTACTAGAAATGGTAAGAATGAAGAAGATATTGAAAGAAGAGTTAATGCAGGTAATAGGGTGAATAGAGTTTTGAAGGCCTTTATGAACAGTCAAAATGTGTCCAAAAAGGCACGTTTGGCTGTGCATAGAGGGGTGTTAGGACCTACACTTATGTATGGTAGTGAAAGTTGGGTATGGCAGAATAGACATGAAAGTTGAATAAATGCTGTAGAAATGAGAGCACTGAGAAGTATGTGTGGTGTAATCGATTTTAAACTTTCGCGATTTGTATACATCATACAATTTAATTTAAACGGGTCTTATTCGCGATATTTAATTAATTTAAGGTATAAATACCTATGTTTTACCGACGTTTCGGCCGTCTTACAACAGCCTTGGTCGTGGCAGGACTGATGTCATCTCAGCGTCGTCCTTGTGAAGCGCGGGTTTCGGCAGCTACCCTCACTTGTTTTTTATTTTTATTTTTATCCGAACTGTCGGTACGTCGACACACAACACTCATGACGTCTACACACTGATGAGCTGTGTTACTGCGGCGGGGTTTACATTTGTTGATTACTGGATTCCAAGTTGTAGACAGTCTGTATCCATCTTCCCGGTTGAAATTTTTATGTTTTTTGATTTCAACCGCTTCACGTACTATCCTGGAATAATAGTGACGATCGGCAGTTAAGACCTTTGGTTGATGTTATTCGATCCAGTGGTTTGTTCCAGACTCAAACAAATGCTCAGCTATGGCAGACTTGTTAATTTGTCGGTTTTTTATGTGTGGTGTGTCTTTGAATGACAGAGTAAAGAATTATGTGATAAGAGAGTGTTGTGGTGTAAAAGAAGATGTAGTGACAAGCATCGAGAAAGGAATGTTAAGGTGGTTTGGGCACATGGAGAGGATGGATGACGAAAGATTGACCAAGCAGATATATAAGGCAAGTGTGAATAGGACAGCTCGAAGGGGAAGACCAAGACAGACGTTCTCTGACCAGATCAGAGACATCCTTAAAATAGGAAAGGTAAGAAGTACCCTGAACAGAAGAGCATGCATGAGGAATTTGATGGGAGTGAATGAGAATGCAAGAGAGATATGTCAAGAACGTTGCAAATGGCGTTCCGTAGTCTCTGCCTACCCCTCTAGGAAACAGGCGTGAGTCTATGTATGTATGTATGTAATCGTTTGGATACCAAGAAATCTAAAAACCCTGCTGAGTGACCAACGTATTTTTTAGACTATTATTTATTTAGAGACTCTGACATCTAAAAGGTATGTCAGTATCCCAGTATCCCATTTCATCATACTATCATATATTTTTCATCATACTATTTTTTACAATATTGACATCCTAGTTATGTATTAAGTTGACGAACATTTCCAGCTACTAACGCCATATATAGTGATCAACATATGAACATACGGAGTCAATTTGTTCGGCAGAAATAAAAAAAAAAACTATCGCTAAGCAAAAAAAATAAATACATCATTAATATTATTTTATTAGGCGGCAGGTCGTAGGGAGTTCCATACTTACCTGGCTTATGAATAGTCCTATCAGAGACTTACTGCTGTACTATATTTCTAAATAAAATGTAGCCACTTCCCCACCACGCGCGCCTAAGCTTGAGGATCGAACAATCATAAACCAAAATGGAGTTGTAATTCGGTCTCAAAGACAAGAGAACCCACAAATTGTAGTTTCGAGTTTGGATGTGTTCTTATAGGAATCATTTCATGTTTTTAAACCGTTCGCAACAAAGTAATATTTCCTAATGCGTGTCTTGTTTCTACTTAAGATGAATCAATACATGTTTCTTTGTATTCTGAACCTAAGGGAAGTCAACCTAGACCACTATCAGTAAGTACACAGGGACCCTAATACGTATGAGTCAACAACACGCTACGATAATATTAGCGAAGCGGATACTGATAACGTAAAAATATTGATATAGTATTAAAATGTATCGCATACGCTTATATTTAAAACAAAGAATGCGGCGATGACGTATGCTTCCGTATCGCAGGCGTTTCGTTGACGGATTGGCGGGTATTAACCGTCAACAGGTTTGATAATAAATGATGTCATTGATGGGATAAACATGTGGGATTATGAAGAACTGGATGTACATTGAAGATCTTGTTCTTGATTTGACTTTTATTAAGTCGTCACTAGGAGTAAATTCTGCACCTATTGCGGGGGACTTAAGAAACATTTTATTGAAGGCGACAAAGACCCAGATTCGAAACAATTATTTTTATTTTGTCAGACGATCTTAAATACCAGTCAATCAATCAGCCTATCGCAGGCCACTCCTGGATATGAGACTCTTTCAACACTCGCCACAGTAGGTAAACGTTCCCCCGCCTTCCGCATCAAGTCCGGCCCAGCCACCTTTTTCAGGTCGTCAGTCCCGCTAACTCCATCGGTTATATGGTCTCCGTTGTAGAATATATATCATATGATCCGTCACTGAACATATTTATGTAAATCTTCTGTATATATAAAATGCTTGCGTTACTGACTAACTAACTGACAGAAAACCCACAGCTGAAACAACTGGGCGCAAGAAGCTGAAATTTGTTTTACCTTAGAGATCGTAGTGGTGCACCAAGAAGGGATTTCCCAAAGTTCCGACGGGATTGGGTAGAAGCGCTTAAAGTGAAAATAGTGCAGGTGTAGCTAGGGGTATCATCTAGTGCTAAATAAAACGTATAGTACATACACACATACAACATATCAACATAATTATCACCACATCAACACAAAATATCAACTAACAAGATTCGACAAATTAAAGTGTTACTGGGTTTTTCCGAATTCTCGGTATCAGCACGGATTATGGTGATGTGCCCGGTAACGGCAATTAGGCTCGCCCCCTATTACGAGGGACCTAAAAATTCATGGCGAAATGTGGGTGTAATACCTATTACGCTTCTGCCTACCCCATTGGGGATACAGGCGTGAGTCTATAAAAAAAATAAAAAAAGTTCAAAGATTTGTTGAATCTTAGTTAGTTGTGATATGTTTTATACATTTTCATATGTTTATACAGCCTTCAGTTAAAAATCTCAATTATAAAAAAAGTAACTACATAAAAAAATTAATAAAACAGTTTATTTTAAGTTTATAATAAGTTTAATGAACAAAATAAATAGCTAACAGTAAATACCTGCTGGTTAAGTATTATCTCCAAAAACTAACAGATATACACAGAATCACACACAATGGAAGGATTTGATGTCTCCAAGATCCTGGACATGCAGACATATTTTGAGGAGCGAATGGCTCGGTTTGAGGCAGAGCTTCAAAAGAAACCTCAACAAAGCTCGGGAAGCTTGGCAGATGACTTTGCCATGTTCAAAGCCTTTGTGTTGCAGTCCCTGAAGACATTCTCGCAGCAGCTTGAAGTTGTGGGTCGTGAGGTGGACAAATTAGAAATGAGGAGCCGCCGGAAGATATTATTGCTTCATGGTGTTGAGGAATGCAAAGATGAGGTGACAACTCAGGTGGTAGTGGAGACTGTCAAGCAGCGTCTTAAGATGGACACCTTCTCATCTGATGACATACGCCGCTGTCAAAGGATGGGGCGTCAGACCTCCAGCGGCAAGGCAAGGCCCATCCTCATAAAATTCCAGTCTCTTGTGGTGCGGGACAACATGTGGTTCGCCAAGACGAAGCTGAAGGGAACAGGAATCACGCTCTCCGAGTTCCTGACACGCTCGCGGCACAACGCTTTTATGGCTGCACGGGCGAAGTTCGGCGTTGCGAAGTGCTGGACACGGGAGGGCTACATTTACATCTTGGGCCCCGACGGCAACCGCCATCGCATTACGAGCGTCGGCGATCTAGGCAGTATTAAACTTGCAGACGAGGAGAAGCCCGCAGCCAAACCACAAGTTGCACCCAAGACCAAGCGAGCAGCCGCCGCCAAGAAATAGACCTTTCTCACAATATTCGTTCATCCGTAGGTAATTAGCGTTATACTTATTATTATTTCACCCTCACTGTCACTTTATTCTCACTATTTTTATTTTATTTTTGATATGTAAGTCATGTCAACAATTTGTTATAGGAAAACTAATCTGTCATAATTGTCAGTGTCAATTATGTCACGTAACGTTCCGTTTCTATATTATAAAAAAAAATATATTTTTTTAACAATTTGATATAATGTTAATGCCTACTCTGAATATTTTTGTTGTGTTAGTGTATTATTTTATCTTAATTTTATTGTTTTATTTGTTAGTTTTAAATTTATCTCTTCACATTTGTTATCTTTCTTCGATAATGCATTTAACTGGCGGGTGGACAAAATGAATACGCTTAACGTAGTAACATTTTTATTGTGTATTAAATTATTTATTGATATAGCCTATATAAGTACTATAAATTATTATATTTTATTATTATTTTATATATTACTATATTTTATTATTATTAGGTATTTTATATTTATATGTCAGTTACAGACTCAATTAGCGACGATGACAGTTTTCTTACAGCTACGAGCTTTGATGATAGCTTTACTAGTATACCGTCTCTGGGAGACACTCTCCAATCACAGTTTTCAGACGTACCCAAGAACTTTAATGTAGTCCATTTAAATGCACAGAGTATTCCAGCCCATTTCCCAGATATGCTGGCGAATTTCGATTGCAAAAACATACATGCAATTCTTATCTCTGAGTCATGGTTGAAACCGTGTCTCTTATCGACTTCTTATTCTCTTCCAGGTTTCCAACTAATTAGGAATGATCGCGGGTTTGGCGGTGGTGGCGGCGTTGCCATATATTTACGTGCTCACATTCCGTATCATATAGTAACTATGTCATCGCAGCCGCCACCGTCGAATGCTGGCGAGCATCTCTTCTTAGAAGTGGAACTCCATCATACAAAAGTGTTGCTTGGCGTATATTATTCTCCTTCGTGTCGTATAAATTTCTTTTCTTCCTTCGAGCAAATCCTGGAAAATCTTACTCCATCCTATGATCATTCCATTATTATGGGAGATTTTAATACCTGTCTCCTTAAACGTGATTCTCGAACTACCTCTTTTCGTCGTGTTACAGAATCCTGTAATATGACTATATTAAACCTTAATGCGACACATCACTTTCCTAATTCTGTTCCTTCTCTACTAGACCTCATCTTAGTTTCTTCTCCTAATTTCGTTTACAGGCATGGTCAATGCTCTGCCGATGCATTTTCCTACCATGACCTTATATATCTCTCTTACAAAATACGCCCACCTAAAGCGAAGCCGACGATAGTTTTGCAGCGCAATTTTGGTGGCATGGTGCTTGACGAACTGCGTAAGGATGCTGCCAAAATTGACTGGGAACCACTGTTGTCCACCGAATGCGTGGACACTAAGGTGCAGATTCTGACAACCAATCTCATTAAGCTTTATGACGTTCATGCCCCAATTCACGCTATAAAATTAAAACATTTGCCCGCACCTTGGCTTACTGAGGACATAAAGAAAATCATGACAAAAAAAGCTGCAGCGAAGACAAAAGTAAAGCACAGGCCAACTCCTTCAAACATGGAAAATTATGTGGCTATAAGAAATCACTGCAACAAGGTGTGTAGGAAAGCACAACGCCAACATATACATGAATCCGTGGAAAACGGTGAACCAGCAAAGGTCTGGAAATTTCTCAACACTTTAGGAGTTGGTAAGACTAGGCACCAATCTATCCCAAACAATATAAATCTCGATTCTCTCAATGCTCATTTCTCTTCTTCGCCCAAATTTGATGGAAATGTTAAAAATAACACATTACAATATCTTTCATCCTTACCAACCCCAGATTATTCTCCTTTTGTCTTCTCGCAATTCACCGATTGTGATGTTAAGAAGAGTATTATGGCAATTGCGTCCAATGCAGTCGGTGATGACTGTATCAGCAGGAAAATGATCCTTCCCATCCTAGATATAATCCTTCCAATCCTTTGCAACATTTTAAACCAGTCTATTATCCGTGGCATCTTTCCGTCAGCGTGGAAAGATGCACTTATAATTCCCCTACCTAAAAAACCTAAACCTTGTTCTTTTTCAGATTACCGTCCCATATCCTTACTACCTTTCCTGTCGAAAGTCCTTGAACGCCTAATCCACACTCAACTCAGTTCCTTTCTCCATAAAAATTCGCTCCTTAATCCTTACCAATCTGGTTTCCGTCCCGGCCACAGTACCGTCACTGCATTGGTACACATCACTGATGACATTCGGCGAGGTATGGATTGTGGAAATCTAACGGTTATGTCCTTGCTCGATTTCAGCAATGCTTTTAACACCGTGGATTTTCACATCATACTCGGCATTCTCCGCTCTCTTAACATATCTCCAACGGCAATTGACTGGTTTCATAGTTACCTGTTTGGTCGCCGGCAACGTATACGCATTGAAGACTCTTATTCAACTTGGTCTAACACGAATGCCGGGGTACCACAGGGTGGCGTGCTATCTCCATTACTCTTCACGATTTTCATTAATTCTATCTCTAACCAACTACTTTCATCCTACCACCTTTACGCAGATGATTTACAGATTTACACGCAAGCCCCCTTTGATGAGTTACCAGATGCCTGTAGAACCATTAGCACTGATTTGGCCCGGATCTGCGAGTGGACCAGGAAATATGGACTGATGGTGAATCCTGATAAAACTCAGTTAATTATTATTGGTAGCCCAAGAATGACTGCAAAAATTAACTGGTCCGATCTACCACTAATTAGTTTTGACGGAAAAGATCTCCTTTATACTAAGAAGGTTAAAAATCTAGGGATCTACCTTGATGAGAATCTATCCTGGGTACCACAAATACAGGAGGTGAGTCGCAGACTATTTGCATCAGCCGGATCTCTGCGTCGACTACGCAACTTTCTTCCGACTGCTACTAAAATTGCGCTTGCACAATCGCTGCTGTTGCCTATTCTCGACTACGCTGATGTCAGCTATCTTGACCCCACGGAGGAGCAGCTAAACAAACTTGAGCGCCTTCAAAACTTCTGTATACGATTTATATTTGGATTACGCAAATATGATCATGTCTCAGAATTTCGCAACAGACTCAAGTGGCTCCCAATTCGTCTTCGCAGGAATACTCACATTCTTACATTACTTTATAATGTTTTATTTAATCCCAGTACTCCCTTTTATCTCAAAGAACGTTTTAAGTTCGTTCATGACACACATATAAGGTCCTTGAGGTCGTCTGAGAATTTGACCCTGGCGATGCCAATCCATTCTAGCAATTACTATGGAAAATCCTTTACAATTCAAGCTGCACGCCTGTGGAATGGATTGCCACTAGAAATCCGTAAAGCCAAATCGCTTAACATATTTAAGTGTATGTTAAAAAAACACTTCCTGTCAATCTAACGCCCTTCATTATAAGTATTGTTAATTTATCATATTATATTGTATAGCTGCTGTCGTTCTACAAGTGTTCTGTTTACTGCTTCCTTATATATAATCATATTTTATTTATAATATGTATTGTATCATATCGTACCTATACTTATGTATGTTATAGTAGTATAATATAGTATGTATTTATGTAAGTATATGTGTATATATTTAGGTACTTATTTATGAATATTATATATTACTGACGCTACACCATCAATGAACATGACTATTAACTTACATCATTTCTGTCCATCCGCGGTTGCCTGGAAGAGATCGCTCTATTAGCGATAAGGCCGCCAATTGCACACTAGTTTTAAGTTATATATGTACTTATGTAAATACTTTGTTTGTTTTGGTGTTCAATAAAGTGTAATCTATCTATCTATCTATCTATGCTTCATTAAATCCAAATAAATATTATTTTGGAAAAGGGACTTAATAATGACTGTAATCATCGTAAAGTAGAAGATAACAAGACTATAGTTGCAAAACTTCTGAAAAATTCTGAATAATTCCGGAATGCTTCTGAGAAAGTTTCTTTAAATCAGAATTATTCAAAATGAATTTAATTAAGATTTTTATTTTATTTGCTGAAGAATTGTATTTTACATCGATGCGGAGTACGGTAAGAGGGGAGATGCTCCACGGAGAAGTTTTCCCCCCCACGAGATAGATTCGTACCCCGCAATCGAATGTTTCCGCCGAATATTTCGGCCAAATAATTCAATGGGAATAAACGTTTATGGTGTGGTGGGTTTTATTGTAAATGGGATTGAATAAGTATACGTTGATATTTTTATAGGTAAGTAGATATGCTAGCCTGCGATTAACAGGATTTTTATTCTTATGTTTTTAAGTAGGTACCTACCTACCTACTTATTTCCAAATCGAATGCTATTTTTAGATATAAAATAATGTTAGTTTTGGAATAAAAATCCAGGCCAGCATATTTGTTTTTTTTTTTTAAAGGGTTACCTACCTATGTTTTTGGTTAGATTGTATGTAACTATGTAGCTCTGTACGCATCGCGAGTATTCGCGAGTCGCATAGGTAGGTATTAATCATTACCTACCTACTGACGCGTATAATAGCCCAGTCAATAAAAACAAATAAAGGCAAACCTTGCAAGCAAACAAAGATAATATAATTTACAACTTCCAAGCGCGAAATAGTTAGTGAGGTCTATTTTCCTGTTTTTTTTTTTTTGACAGTTGAAATATTCCCAAAGTTTCGGAATATTTCGGAATACTTTCGAAGTATTCGACGGGAATGATTCGGAATTTTTCCCGCCAGCATCTATAAACAAGACATGGAAAAACTTATTTACGAAGGTCGAAATAAACGTACTAATTAGGTAGGTACTTCGATTTATTTCTACTTGAAATGTAGGAATTCTTTTTCTGAAAATATTCTTAGTACCTGATTGCTTTGGGGCGAACTCGATTTAGAACTGATTATTGTGAATATATTTTTGCGATTCGTTGCTGAAGGAAAAGTGGCAGAAAATTCGGACGTTCACATCATTTAAGCCTCTCAAACCACATATACCTCAGGCCTAGAAAGTATCAGAACCAAAATTGGGTTCAGGTCGAAACCTTCGATGCTAAAGGACAATTTTCTAGCTAAGGATTCCTTTTTCTTGAAGCCTTCAAGACAGGTAGCGGCAGTTTTATGGATGTATCGGCAACCACTTGGTTAAAATAATTTTGTAAATGAACAATGATTTGATCGAAGTATTGTTTGGCCCACAAACACTAATATTAGTCCAGTTGTGAAGGAACTATATATTATTTAAGACAAACTTAAGTAGGTTATATTTCGGATACTTCAGCTTACTTTATATTCTACAATCTACATCTATCGCGTAAGGGCTAGCGCATACATACAACTTTTAGTCGAACAACTGTTTTTTTGTGTATCATATGTTTAAAAGAATATATTAAAGCGCACATACTGTCAACTCGATAGTTGCTCGACAAAAAAGTCAAAAAGCTTATTGATTTGCTTTGAAGTATTTGAAACAGCGCTACGTCTCTTGTCGCCATGGCTTTGACATTGTTTGTAAACACCTTGACTCGAGCGTTGCTGAATAAAGACTGGTCGATTTTAGGAGATAAAGAAATCGATTGCACGCACATCCATCAACTAAACTGTTTGGTTGGGTAGAAATCACGAAAAGTACCAAACTCGACGAAACAGTTTAGTCGATGCAACAGTTGTATGTATGCGCTCGGCCTAAGTATCTTAAATAATATCGTAGGTTAAATTTGTATTTATTGTGTTATTGAATATCATTACCTACAATCACATTACATATACGGCAAATAATGATTAGTTGATACTTCTTAATATCTGTTAACGCGTATAGATACATGTAGGTCGACATACCTTATATTAGCGCTGTGCATAAATTGTCCCAAGGATGGACACGGGCCTCCTATCTCTATGAGAAGAATAAGGCCGCAGTTTGCTACGCTGGCCAAATACCATTATGACGCATAAGAAATGAAAAATTTCCCACGATGTTTTCCTTTGCAAGCGATAATTTACCATTTATTACAATAGATAACACAAATTATCTAAGTAGTACAGTTAAACGAATACATTGAAATACTCGTGCCTAATTTCGTCTTCTAAATTATTCGTGCGAGGTCGGAATGTATGATCCTTACTGACAACCCTATTAGTTTAATGCCAAGTTCACACGTGCGTAGACCAGAATGCCCATGCCGACGACATTGTTATGAATAATTTGTGGTTTTGGAAAACCGAGATCAATTGTTGTCGAAGCCTATTCTTTAAGTCATTTCATTGAATGTTATTTGTGTAAAGGAAATCTGGCATAAGAAACCATTCACGGGTTGGTAAAATGGGAATAAAATAAATCTTCATAATAAAAATGGTTCTTGTTTTTAGAAGTACCCTTAACAGAAGAGCATGCATGAGAAACTTAATGGAAGTGAGTGAAGCAAGTGAGGTATGTCAGGATCGTTGCAAATGGCATTCCGTAGTCTCTGCCTACCCCTCCGGGAAGCAGGCGTGAGTCTATGTATGTATGTATGTTTTTAGTTGCTGTGTTTTTGTATTTTGTCGTTACTCTGTCTATTATATTATATATAATTCAATCAGAATTAAAGTGCTGCTGTTGATTAATATGCGATAGGATAACATTCGTAATGATGTCATACGGCTATACAACTATCATATCAGAGCTAAAATACAAATATGCCAAATTCATTACAATGTTGCAGATAAATGCATAAAAATACAAACTTACCTTATAACTTTGTTCGGATTGAAACCAATGAGATGGCTTTATTCCAAAACTTTAGCTAGTAACTTATAGCAATGCTAAAGCCTGCGCTCCAATATGTTTGAATTTAGTGTAGTTTATTGGCCAATATGTCCACCGGGCATGCGTTGGTTGACACCTCCTCTTATAAAAAGTAAGAATTTATTAAAACTGTTGATTTGGCTCACACTGGGGCAGCACGCACTAGAAAATACAAGACAATTCGAAATATTGGTGTTTCAAGATTCATGGCTTATTATTGAATTAGATTCCGCTCGTCTCCGCTCGCGTGGTTTTCGGCTTTCACGGCAAAAGGTGTCCTATATGTTATTTAGATGTAAGCTATATTAGTGCAAAGTATCATCTTAATATTTTTAGTATTTTATTGTGAAATAGTAACAATTAAACACCCTTCGCAAATTTTTGCGTTTATAATACATCTTTTACTAATATATAAAGCTGAAGAGTTTGTTTGTTTGGTTGAACGTGCTAATCTCAGCAATTACTGGTTCGATTTGAAAAATTATTTCAGCGTTATATAGGAATTTTCCCATTTATCGAGGAAGGCTATAGGCTATATAACATCACGCTATGAGCCACGGGATAGGAGCACTAGCCATTAATAACGCGGGTGTAAACGCGGGCTCATCTAGTAGTAGGATCGGTGACGATTAACAAGGTCTGATAAAATATCACAACCGGCCTTTGTTCTTTGTAGTGCATACAACGTATATTACTATTTTATACCTATATAACATGCCCGTGCTATTTATCTTTCTGATTCAATATATCAAAAGTACATTCAATACCGATAACTTACCTGAACATCGTTGGCGAATCGCTATATCACATTTATTTGCCGCAAGATAGTGAATGAGGTTAATGAATGTCGAGGAAGCGAAAGAGGTGTGTTTAAACCGGAGCATTTGGCGTTCCATAGTCTCTGCCTACCCCAATAGGAGACAGGCGTGACGATAGATAGATAGATAGTGAATAAAAGTGAATAGTATTCAGTTATTCATCGCCATTTATTGTGATATATTCGCTAGTAGTTAGTAGATATTTCGTGTTCTTATCAAAAAGGGAACAGAAATATTTGTCTGCTCAAGGCAATAATATACTTATATACACGCTGATTTTTTATTGGTTTTGGAGCGAAAGCCATCTTATTACTTATCGTTAATAGAACCTAACCAGCTAATAATATTTAAAATATAAGCTAAAAAAATCTTAAGAAATTAATTAATTTAATAGTACGAGAACACGAAGTATCACTTCGCCGCACACTGGCGAACTACGAGCGATCGTGTCACACACACACACACTGGCATTAGTCAATAGTCATTGAACTGTTATTCCCGGCCTCCCGCTCCCCACCATGCGCGCGCGCCACCCTCCGCTGCAGGGCGCCAGCAGGGGGCGGGGGCGCGGCGGGGTGCGGCCGTGCAGTGCGGGCGCACCGGCGCAAGTTGACCTTCAGTCTTAAGAAATTAGGTCAATGGGACAGTCGTATATCACGCTCCCGTCACTGTGTGTCCGTGTTACGTACTTAATAAAACTACAATCGTGCATTCTTGCAATACTGATGTGTTCGCTAGTGGATTGATAGGCCGGAACCTGACCTGACTCCATAGGGTTTTATTAGTGGATCGAGGTTATAAGATTTGTGTACAAAGAAGAAACGGAGTCGCGAGAACGCGAGAAACGTGTGTGCAAATGTGTAAATTGATTGTGATATAAGCAGAAGACTGTAAAGGTAAGTGATATGCTATAACATGTTTATGATATAACATGTTTTAAACACGCCAGAAATAAGTAAATACCTAAATTCGGCTTTTACTAGTTATTGAAAATGATTAGGTATGTACCGACGATTCATACGTAAATAATAATAAGTTGTTCTTTTCGTCTACTAGTCTATTATGATTGCGTGAACCCACAGCTTATTTCTGTTGACTTACGAAGGAATAGTTAGGTACAGCTATTTAGTTACATGTGTTTATTATTTTAATCATTATTATGTGCTTAAAATTATTGAAGTTGTCATCGTAATTAATTTGTGTTTTGTAAGTACGTAAATTAGGTATCACTATCCATCCGTACTTCTTATGCTGGGGCCTCACTACCGGCTAACGTGAATGTCTGCTAGCGCGAAAATTATTGCCATCACTTTTAACGCGCTAAAGTAGGTGGCTACACTTGAAACGTCAACGTGAATGCCCATCATTGGCGATAAAAACGCCAAACGCCAATGTTAATGCCATTGTCAAATTTTCGCGTTAAGTCGTGGCTACACGGTTAACGTACATTACCGCAATAATTAATGGCATTTCTCGTTAGTATGGCCCCAGCAGAAGTGCTTTGCTGACTCATACGTGTTTTATGTGTAGGTAGTTACCTACTGTTACACGCGCTGTACTGTACCTAAAACAGCTGTTGACCTCGCCGCGCGACGTCAACAGCTGTTTTAGGTACCTACAGCGCGCCGACGAGTGGATCGACGATCGAGTCGCACGTTACTACGTATTTCCTAGATTTATTGACGTTTATAACTTTTTTATTTTACGTGGTAGGTAAATTTTGATCTTGAATATGAATAGCAGATATTTTTTCCAACGTGAAGTTTTTTTTTCCTAAACCAATAAAAAATCAGCGTGTATACAGTTGCTCATGTTTGAAACATAGTTAATTAAAAGTCCTAGTATCTTCTTAGGAATCATTATAATGATAAAGCTTTGAAAGGTTTTGGATACAACCTACCAACCAAACCAGATGGGCAATATGTTTTATGTACAGCTTGTAAAATAGACCTCTATATAGGTTTACTAAAATAGTCGTCTAAAAATACAGTTTTGTTGAATTACTGTGCTACTGCTCACAGTACAGCGATAAATAACATTGTCTATGTCTGACATAGGCATCGTTTTTAATTCTTTTGTGACACGAGAATTCTGACTCTCGACTGCTCGACTCTTTTACTCGTTGTAGTTCTGAGTTGTACAGACGATCTCGGTGTTG
Organism: Euclidia mi; assembly: GCA_944739405.2. Taxonomy (NCBI): domain Eukaryota; kingdom Metazoa; phylum Arthropoda; class Insecta; order Lepidoptera; family Erebidae; genus Euclidia; species Euclidia mi. The sequence goes on along the minus strand of OX123186.2, from coordinate 28,519,789 downwards.
CAATTACACCTGCTTCTTTGTGTGCATACATTTCTAACATGGCACATTAAAATGTTTTTTACTCATGATTATTAGGTGGCACCACTGGTAAAATTTAATTAAATTTTAAGATTTTACGATTTTACGGTGTGTTTTTAAAATTCATGTGATACACTGAGAATTTTTATGAAGTGCCCCGAGTTCTCTGGCCAATTCCAAGTTATGCTTAGGACGTCTAGAAGTGATAGTGTTTCTAGTAGAAGATTCTCGTTCTCGATTATCAGACGTAGAAGACAATGATTGAGTTACCATCGTAGTGCGTTATGATAATCACTTTTAGAGATTTTAATATTCATTGTAGGTAGAACTAGGTTAGTGATTGTTAACCTCTTGTATGCCGGAATCCCAGACACAATGAAAAAGCTATTGTGTCTCGCGTAGATCTGCGTTCCGGCATACAAGGGGTTAATAGTGATGATTGCATGTTTAACCTTTTTCTCATTAAATGGGTACTTTTTTAGTCGTTTTTGTGATAATTTTGTGGTTCCCGCGTTTCCGCTGGTGTAGATTTGCATAAACTGGACAAGCCGTTTCTGCGGCTGCATGTGTAGCCATGCGTTGCCGTTGGTTAGACCGACAAAGTGCCTTTCTAGATAGCCTAGTTTACCCTTAAGCTTTTGTGTTAGTCATAGTCTCCGGTGCGCAAACAACACAATCGTAAGTGCATTTGTAATAGTATCACAAACGTTGTCCATCGTCTTGAACGCGAAATGTTTGTTACTGTATCGCTAGTGATTAGGTTAGGATAAGCTTCGTATTTAGACTATCCATGACGAAGTTATAACGCTGAAAAGACTGGTTGGATACTTGATAGTAACCTTAACATCTAGAGCATCAACCTAGTAAGCTTTTCTTATAGTCTTGTGATAAGTAAAACCAAACCAGCATGTTGAACAAACCTAGTTTAAGATTACTTTGTTACGCTCGAAATGATTATCCGGGTGGTGTTGTGTAACCGGATGAAGGTTGCATAGCGTGATGTTGAAGACCCCATGGATGTCAGTATATGAGCAATGCAATATTTTAATGAGTTTCTTATTATTTGAACGAGTATGCGTGTTGTTCAACATGTCCGCTTCGAGAGAAAGCATGACTGCACGGTTGGCGTAGTGGTTTAAGCAGCCGCCTCACCGCTTGACACTGCGCCGAGTGTTGTGGGTTCGATCCCCACACGAGACAACACTTTGTGTGATTCATAAATTGTTGTTTCGAGTCTGGGTGTTCATTGTCTCCGTTAGTTGTATGTTTGTAAAGTTCCCCGCGACACAGGATTTAGTCCTAATGCGGGAGTTGTCTTTTAAAAAAAGAAAAAAAAAAAAATAGAGTCAGTTATGATTATCATGAAAAGCTGTGATGAGTTTGCTCAGAGTATCTTTCAATGCCCACCGACTGGTGCCATGAATGGCTGAATGACTAGAATTACTGTTCGAGAATTAGAGTACATTAAAGTGTGGTTGTTGATCGCCATCATGGATACCCTGCTACTCAAGTAGCTCTCATTTTATTTTTGATCACTAAAATTATCTACCTCTGGTTTCTGTGTCGTATGATAAGAGCGTGTTGCGAGAATCTGAAAGTACTTATGGACAGTCGATTGGGTATCTCAGAATTGTAGTCGTTGCATCTATGTAGCCAGAGAAAATCAGTTTGGTCGAAGGTAGCTTATCAGTTCTCGCCATGTTCGCATCTGGTTTTAGATTTGTCAGTGGTGAAATCCAGTTTTAACATAGCTCATTTAGAGTCTGTACGGGAGTTACGTTATATACAGTTGTGAAATTGCTAATGAATTTGATGATCGTTTAAAGTTGACGAAGTGCGGACGTTGAAATAGTCTGAAAGAACGGATACTCTATTCAGTGGGTATACGATGAGAGGAATCTTTGAAATACTGTTGGTAAATATTTTCCTCTTTGGGTAATCCTGGTGGCCAGCGCAGCCTGATGGCTGGCGCCACCTAGTGGCCGGCGCCGCCTAGTGTCCGGCGCCGCCTGGAGGCCGGCACCGCCTGGAGGCCGGCGCCGCCTGGAGGCCGGCGTCGCCTGGAGGCCGGCGCCGCCTGGAGGCCGGCGCCGCCTGGAGGCCGGCACCGCCTGGAGGCAGGTGCCGCCTGGTGGCCGGCGCCAGAGTTATTTTTTGAGATGCTCTGATTAAAACTGTGAATAATTATATAAGTTCCTAAAACGATTAATGCAAGGTTACACGTCCTCGGGTTAAACGAGAGGCGAGAAAACATATACCACTCACAAAACGTTATAATATATGGATGAACTTTTACTGTAAAGCTGCGTACCCATTAGATATAAACGAAGCTGTTGAACAATCAGCGATGAAAATATTCTTAATATAAAATAATAATACATAAAATAAAAATTATCGGTTTTACTAGAAATGGCAATATTCCTTCGTCTACCGCGGCTAATCTTTGACTGTTCTAGCGATATTTTGGTTTCAAAGGGCCCTCCATCTCGGACTCTTATCTAAGTTTAAACTTCCCAAAAAAAATTCAAAACAAATTTTGCGTTATTTTAGGGACTACTAGAGACTAGACCAACAGTCTAGCAAAAATACACGCGCTAAGTTGCAAAATTAAAGTGATCCTATTCGTGGATGTGTTTTTTCCACATCTCAGCTATTTTACAAATCCTTATTGGACTCGCAGCCTTATTGTAAGTCATTTGGGTTAATTCGTTCTAACCCTTCCGTGTAATTATGAAAAAATCGGTGCCGATATTGCACATCCGGCTTTGGTCTGTCGCTATTAACGTAGTGAAGTGAGTGGTCATTTTGGTTTTGCGCACGTACGTTATAAACCAGGAGCTATGTTATATTCATAGAATATTTCGTTAGCTCTATTTCTTTTTCGGTTTTGTTGAATACCATTAAATCACTTTGTGTGTGTTTTGAAGTTTTGATTTTGTATTGGGATGTAAGCAGTCGCCTTGCCTTTTTTGCTATTAATTTCGTGGATATGCTAGAGATAAGTTACATAGTAAATGCACACGTAAACACATTATTCATTTCTTAATCATCTACTTTATTAGTTGATCTGAGGTACTTTTTCCTCGTGTTCTGCGTGTAGGATAATTGATACTTTCATGATAATCAAAATGCTGAGATTATCAACGCCTTCCACATATGGCAATTTTCCAAAAAGTTTTACATTTTGTATGAGATAAACGCTGTAAACGAAATAAACCGCGATAAAATCTGTAATTTCAATACAATACAATATGTATGTTGTATTCATATTGTAAATTGTTTTCTTTATGGGTAACAACTGTCGTATATGCAACAGAAAAGTTATATTTTTATAACATATTTTGTAGCAACTACAGCACACCGTCATTTTAGCTAAAACTGAAATTGCGATTATAAAAGTGGAAAACTCTCGAACCTTTTGCTGTCCATTGCGGCACTTAAGCCTATTCTTATTTGCTTCACCTACTATACCACGTTGGCTAGACGGGGGGATATTATATGGTTTCAGACGTATTGGTATAGGGTTTGATTCTCTTCGCAAAGATACTATTTGCATCGTGTATTTTCCAAGCCGCCTCTTTCAACATCCGCGGAATGTAACGAGGTAGTAACATTATATATTCTTAATCCGTCACCACACGGACTAGGTAAGTAAGCCGTGTAAAATATACCTTCCAAGAGATGGAAGGAGCTAAAAACGTAAAGTACTGATTTAAAAAGGGCTGAAAATTTCGGCCGCACATAAAAGTAAGCTAAACAAATCCCTCTCAAGCCTCAATGTGGCTTGGTAAAGAACGAGTCAAAATTTTCAAAAGCTTTCCATATCTCGAAAAAAATATTCAGCCTCCGGTGTGGTTCTTGCTAGCAGTATAACGTTAATCTGATAATCAGTCCATGTGGCAGTGCATCAACGGGAGGTCACTGGAAGTGCCGAATGTGTTGTAGAATTATATCAACGATTACATTTTGAACTCAAAAATGCAAATCGCCAGCGATTCGCTGGTGATTGAAACCTGAAGTTATAGTAACAAAAATAGGATTTGAAGGTCCCAGAAAAGCTGACCTAATTGTTACTTTGTTCTTTTGTTTGTATTTCGCGACTTATGTGCATATTTCTTTATACATAAGTTCGCGTCGAAAAGTGGGCTCTGGCCAACGTATGACTTTGCAAGTTGCAAGGGTCTTATCGCATACTTTTATTGCAATAAAAGCTACTTTACTAACTGCTTCTCTTATCTTTTAAAACTAAGCAATTAACTTTTTTAAATTGTACATTAAATTGCGTTAAATCGAGAGAGTGTAATCGCTTAATACCTTTAAAAGTAATTCCTATGTCCAATTGTCTTTGCTTTGAAGACATTATCAGAAACCGTATCACGTAACCTTTACAAAAAAGAAGAGAAATACTAGGTACTTATTTGATTAAAAGAATAAGAAGCTTAAATACTTAAATTATTAATACACTTGGAGGTTGGATAGTTATGTAACTTTGACAACTCCAACTATTGACCAGATAAAGAACTATAGATGTAAAAGAACCAACGCGTAGTCAGAAGACCATGCAGCTTTTGTTTTGTCAGGAGACTGGTAATTTTATACAACGTAGTAATAAATGCCACCCTCGCTGCATAACCCGCCTGTACTCACGTCTCACTTTGTGACACGTATAGTCGCGCAGGGGTCGAAAAGACCCAGATATGGAATGCATTATTTTTAATAACTTAATGTATTTTCATAATTATTTGTGAATAAATTAGAAAGAGGATACTGAAACAAACTAAAAAAAAAGAAATGTTTATTATGTAGACAAAAATGCAAATTTTTTACTTTTATTCATCTATGAACGAGAAAATATTTTAACTTTTTTAGGGTTCCGTACCTCGAAATGAAAAAACGGAACCCTTATAGGATCACTTTGTTGTCCGTCTGTCAAGACCCTTTTTCTCAGAAACGCGTGGAGGTATCAAACTGAAATTTATATCAAATAGTCAAATCTACTGTCCCTTAAAGCTGTGAAAAAATCAAACTTCTAAGCCAATGCAATCAAAAGATACATACGTTTATGCTGCACATTTCTGCAAAGGACCATGCGTCAAATTGGGCTCAGTGTCCAACAGAGTTATGGCGTACGTCATTGTAAAGAATTTTGTTCCTACTAAAATTGTTTCTACCGGCACCACCTTCAATTCCATTGCAGAAAAAAAAATATGCACTTAAATAGATTTTGTAGAAAATACAATTGTTAGTCATAAAACTGTTATAGTAACAATATATTCATACTTTAATAAAGGTAAACAATAGATGCGCTTGCGCCCGTGTGATTTACAACACTGTCTGACATCCCTCTCACACCTCTTGGACGCCTGCCCGGGCGCCCGTCTTTCACTGCTCTCGGCCAATCGACTCGTGATTCTCACGGTGTTAGATGTGTGTTTTCGTTAGTGATGTTCTGGATATGCGTATCCGCGGATATCCAAGGAAGAAGAAAGATCCGTATACGTAACCATTACTTTTCTCGCGGATCTTTTACGGATCTTTCACCTTATTAATTTTCAACTGACAGGATGGAATACTATAGGTGGTTAAGTAAAAATATAAAACTATTAAATTCCATTCAGAGTATTTTTAATATAATTTCAATAAAAGATGTAACATGATCTGTCTATTGTCGCGCGCACCGACATCGATTCAGTAAGAAAATAAAAATCCGTATCCGTATCCACGGATCTTGACACCAAATATGCGTATTCCGATCCATATCCGTGGATATACATTTTTAACGATCCGGCACATCAGTTTTCGTGTATCCTCTCGGCACATACTATGTATTAATCCACCAACAGGTCATCTAAACGATATTATTATTGATATTGATTAAAATGTTAATAAAAATATTTTTAACTGTTAGCAGCTGTTTTATTTTTTATGTATTCTTTGCCCCTGAACTTAAAACTAGTTAAAGATGTCAAACAACAAAAACTACAATGCCATAACAGCATTACTTTGCAGGATTATAGTTTATTTATGGTAGGAGAAAAATATTTATAGCAGAATAACCCCATGGATTCTTCGCAAAAATGAGTTTATATCTTTATTTTTAGTGCTTTACAAGTATATTCACAGTGATCTCATCTCTGTTGGTGGGTGAGCCCAGGCTTCATACATTTTTGCCCATGGTCCTTTACGAAACTCGCAAGGAAATCAAAACCTACAGTGTACTTCCCGTGAACTCAGAATCTTGAAATTTGGTACGAAGCAATGTCTTCTAGTACAGATCAAGGAAAAATTGCGAATACAGTACATTCTTAGCTACATTATATAAAAAAAATGTTTTATTAATTTAAACTTAACGTTACTTTCCCTTTCCTCATGAACGCGTTAAGTTATTAAATTGAAATTCATATCAAATACCCGGGTCTATAATACTTTTAAGCTGTAACAAAATCAAACTTCTATCTCAACGCAATCAAAAGATACATGTAACTGGGCGTGATCGTGGTTGAAATAATAGTCACTGGATGCGTGCACAATCGAATACAGTTTATTCTTGAAAACACGGTTTACAGTCATAAGTACACAAAACAGTTGCAGTTCTTATATTAGTTATATAAGTACTTAAGGACACAAACAGAAAGAGCGGGAGCCGCCGAGACGGGACAAACTCATACGCGTTGCGTCTCGCGGTAGCGTGATCAGGCGACTGCCGGACGCGACGGACGCCGCTCGCGAAGAGGCGCGGGCGGCGCGGTAACGGTTTCGATTCAACCCTGCGGACGCGCACGTTGTTAAAGGGTTGTTGCCCTTTAACCCTATATTGCGCGCTACAGTCTCCCCCTCTAACCCGAACGAACGTCCTCGCGGTTGGGTTAGTTCTTACGAGGCCTGCCCCTCTTACGTTTCTCCTGTATTGGAGCCTGGATGCGACCAACGAAAGGAGTCAACACCAAAGCGTGGTACTTACCCAGCACTGTACCGTCACTGAGACGCTCGAGAGTATACGTCGTCAAACCGACCACGGAGTGGATTTCATACGGCCCGTCACGACGCGGTATGAATTTGGGTGTCTGCCCTTTGTTGGTGTCGTTGGCACCTTGGGTTTTAAGGAGAACTAGGTCACCAACCTTGTAATCTGGAGCTGGTCGACGATGTTTATGGACGTATTTCTTCTGCGCTGCTTGAGCACTCTCGTAAACATCGCGAGCGTCCAAGAGCACCGTCGAAATTCCTTTCAGATAATTAGTGATATCACCTATATAATTATCGTTGTCGATTATAGCGCGCATTTCTGAGAGACCATCTGCCGGTGCGCGCATCTCTCACGCAAAATTCAAATAGCTGGGCGAATAGCCCGTGCCTGACGTGACTGCAGAGTTCATGGCAAAGCGGATGGCAGGTAGGTGGACGTCCCATGTATCATGATCTTTACTTACTAGAATGGCCAGCTGTGGTTTGAGGTCCCGGTTCTTGCGTTCCACCGGGTTCGCCTCAGGGTGGTAATATGAGGTGAACGACTGCGTAATCCCCATAGCGTGACAAGTCTGCTGCATCACTTCGCTGATGAACTGCACCCCGTTGTCACTAACAAGGCGCCTAGGGACTCCAAACCGTCAGTAAATCTCCGACACTAATATTTTGGCACATTCCTCACTGGTGGCTGCAGCTAGAGGGAAGAGTTCCACCCAGCGCGTGCAAGTATCCTCAACTATCAGGATCCACTTGTACCCTCTCCCTGTCTCAGGTAACGGACCGAACAAGTCAACAGCTAGTACCTCAAATCGACGTGCTGAAGCGGGAGTTTGCAGCAATCCGGTCGGTTTCCTATTGTCCGCCTTGTAACGTTGGCAAGGTACACCATTTTTGACGTACTGCGTGACATATGAACGCATTCCAGGCCAGTAATACTTACCGACTAAGCGTTGCAGCGTACGTTCTGCGCCCATGTGACCCGCCGTGGGTGCGTCATGGTATTCAGCCAAAACTTTGGGGCACGAACGCCCCAAAGTTTTGGCACCACCAGACTGGCGTCATCATGCTCCTCGTTTTCGGGGCAATATCTGTAAAGTATCCCTTCAGCGAGCACGTGACCTTTATCAGTCACACCCTCCCCCTAAAGGGATCATCGGATTCTAAGGCTTCGACAATCTTACTTACCTCCGGGTCTTTCAGCTGGTTCTCACGCAAATCTTTTAGACTGCGTGAGGGCGTGTCGGCTACAGCACTGCACAAATCACAGTCAGCGTCTTCGGTCGTGAGAGCGTGTCGGCTATTACATTTGCCTTACCTGGAGTGTACTCTATCTTCAGGTTAAATTCCTGAAGGCTCAGGGCCCACCTCGCAAGACGGCCGCTCGGGGACTTCATACTCATCAACCATCTAAGCGGTTGATGGTCTGACCGGATCACAACTTCGGCCCCATCTATATATCACCTGAATTTGGACACCGCCCAGACGACGGCTAGAGCCTCTCGCTCGGTCGTACTGTAGTTCCTCTCAGCAGCTGTCAAGAGCCGGCTGGCGTATTCAATTGGACGCTCGTCGGTCCCCTCCCCCTGGAGGAGAACCGCTCCGAGAGCATACCCACTGCTGTCAGTTCTGAAGACGAAAGTTAACGTCGCGTCAGCCTGACGTAGGATCGGCGCCGTCACCAGCAGCCGCTTGATTTGTTCGAAAGCAGCCTGTTGCTCTGGATCCCATTGCCACACGCTTGCCTTTTTAAGTAGCGCCGTCATGGGTTTAGCGACCTCTGCATAGTAAGGGATAAAGCGCCTGAACCAGCTGGAGGTCTGCAGGAAACACCTCAAATGTTTAACATTTCGAGGCGTAGGCATATCTGCGATTGCTGCGGTCTTCGTAGTATAGAAGGTGCAATCTTTCTGTTGTCCCGCAATGCAATTTTGACGCAAATTAGAACAGGTCTTTTTCCAATAGTGGACTACAAAAAACGGATGCTGAAATGTTTAGTATCTGCGAGATAGCTGACCATATCAAATAATCTTAATATATAAAATCCTTGCGTTACTGACTGACTGACAGACACGCTACAGCCGAAACTATTGGGTGCAGGAAGCTGAAATTTGGCATGTATGTTCCTTGGGGACCGCAGGGGTGCACTAAGAAGGGATTTGCCGAAATTCCCACGGGATCGGCCAAAACGGGTAAATTTAAAAAAAAATGCAGGCGTAGCTGCTGGCGTCCTCTAGTGTGTAAATATAACGTGTCATAGACATGAATAAATACACCGAAAACCAAATTCGTATGAATTTATTACAATTAGGTACTAAAATTAGGTACGTGTCCACAAAACCACAATTTAGTTCGTACAAAGCGATTAGATTGAAAGATTAATAATGTTTTAAATCTATATCCTGTCATAACTTTCATGAATATAATCTAAATACACGTTCAATTATGTTATCATGATGAAACGAATACTATCGTAATCACGCAATCCAATATCGATACTATTATTAACAATGCGAAAGTGTGTTTGTTTGAGAATACACACACAACACATATGCTTTTGTGATAGCCGGTACGTAGTTACCTACTATTCAATAATAAAACCAGCTGAATAAAATTACTATGTCGACTTCCATCAATATGCCACCAAGCTTTCTAACTGTCAAAAAATGTGACGACAAGTCCCAAGCGATTATCGAACTTCTAAGGTTTACACTAACAGTACGAACTAATTCGCTAAGAAAATAGTTCACACTGATTTTCTTTGCTGTTTTCACGAAATAAACTCTATTGCGAACCGTCAAAGAACCTACTCCAATGATATTATCATCCTTCTAGTGTTTTCTTTGTTGCAACTCGGGGTCCGCTGACTAGGCTTACGGATTTTGCTGAAAATAAGCTTTCCCACAGAGCACGGCCAAGCGAGACAATTCAATACGCACCGAGGATTTGAACCCGATAACCCTCTGCATGGCAGTCTGTTGGTATCTCCTCTGGGCTTTCACTGCCTTACTCTACTCTAATGACGTTTGGAGCTTATTCATTAGAACCAGCACGTTGTCCTAATGTTCCGTAGTGTCACGCGAATCGCGCTTGGACCGCGAAACCGAATACATCAGAGATAAGTATTCACCTGCTTATCATCGCAACATTACAGCAAAAATATAATAGTTTGACCTTCACCACTATTCCCAATATATCGATAGTGCAGTAAGTAGTTATAATTAAAACTGTTTACCAACATAATAATGTTATCTTTTCCACTGATAAGCCCAAACTATTTTAGGCCAATAATACAAAACAATAATAAACGCTGACACATAATTATTATATGTTGTATATTATCAACTGTTGTAATATAAACAACTCAATCTTAAATGAATAATAACAATATAATAAAAGTGACACATATTTTAAACATAATGTTAAGATTTTTAGATAATAGTCAGCAGACCGACTGTCAGTTTAAAGCGAATAGAGAGTTACATTTATTACCACTTAGATCTTATAGAGTCTAGTCCATAGATTTGCTTGAATTAAAAAATGAAGTGAGTTGATCAGAGCATATATGTAGACGCAGGGCAAAAATAATAAATATCATCATCCGCTTACTAGTCTAACTGGATTTTTACTGAATATCTGCTTTACCACAGAGCGACTGAATGTCTGACAGCCGCAACCCAAAGGGATAGCGACATTCCATGGTTTAGACTAGGTGCGTGGTTGAGACACCTATAGGTTATTTTCACCAAGTAGTTTTCAAAGTGTGTTTATTAATTATTATCGGAAATGCAATTCGAAATAAGCGAGCGAATCGAATAAATCTAAACGTAAGGCTAATTGTTTACGGCAGCTTAATTTGTGGGTTGCATGCAAGCTGCAAGTTAAGCCACATGTATTTTGTATTTCAGTTCTAACCACAGAAGATTCATAGTATAAGCTTATATGGAATTTCTTTAGAGCTAAGAATTGCGCAAGCATATTTTCTTTGTCAGTGATATATTTTCTTAATTATTCTGCTATTTTACAGTCGTATAGTTAAGGATACTGCTGTAGATTATCGATCATCATTAATACCCTTTCTTAGACCATTGCTGGACAGAGGCCACAGCAAATTTCAGTCATAATAGCATTGTGAGCCAATAGCATTTGTCCTACGCTGGCCAGTAGAGTTGGTTGGCTGTTTAGTATTCAGTCCATTTCAAAGATATTATTTACTTCTTTGTCTAAATAGCCCCTAGCGACACTCGTGGAATGAAATGGGATAGTAACATTATTCCTAATCCGTCACTACACGAACATGATCATTTTAATGTCGCTCTGTCGCTCATTATAATGAAAACATCGCCACGACAGCGAAATATCGTCTATGCGTAGGCATGAGTAATGAAATGTTGCCGTTCATGCTGCATGCAGACATTTTGTTAAATAAGAGGTTAAAGGGAAAAGAAAACTAGTTCGTTTTTTTTAAATCTTGGGACACAATCCTAAACCGAAATCATATAGTGATCATCCTCCTAACGTTAGCCCAGTTGGAACGCCCAAATAATATAGTGCATTTTTTATTGAAATATGCATTAATAAAGACAGATATTTACATGGTCTCATACAAAACTACACGTTTGCAAGTTTAAGCAACTGTGCCAACACTTCAAGCGACGACGTGCGGCGAAGAATAAATATACATACGATTTTCATCGAAGATCGCAAGAATCCTCAGCTGCAACATTTCGTAGTATAAAATGCATGTTTCTTGGAAAATGTATAAACAACTAGAAACACCACGTTTCTAGTAGTTTATAGACTTATAACTCCGAGTTAAAGGCTTGATTTACGACTCGTTCCATTAACTGTCATTTTATTCTTTATTTTCAAATCTTGCTAATGTGAATTAACTGAAAATACTACACTAATGGAATCCGTTCGTGACGAAGTTAGTATAAGCAAGCCAATGCTAAAATTAAAACAAACGTATTTCTTAATTCGAAACAAATTAAGTACAAAAGGAAATTCTTTGCGCTTGTTTAATCAATATGAAGAAAACAAAGCGACAAAATTATATCCAAAACAATAAAAGGAAAATATTAAAAGCCGTATTATTGATTCTATTGTTATTTGACCATTATATCGCTTCATTCATTGTTATGGACTCCATTATGTTTCCTAATATCTAAATTGGATACGGTTTGATTGGCACATCATACAAATTGGAAATAATTGGTCCCTATCAAGCACAGTTCAAATAAATACAAAACGAATTAAATTTTTAAGAGCTGTTCTACGTTACGGGCTACAAGAATCTTTTTTGAAAAAGTTTTAATTGGCTGGTCTTTTTTTACATTATATTATCTATGTCTATAAATTTCAGGCAATACTGACTGACGCAAGAAGCTGAAATCTCCCTCATCGCACTCCTCATCCTATCCCTTTTCCCAACCCCAAGGGGCGGCAAGCGGCAACGCGCTTGTGACTCCTGTGGTGTTGCTTGTGTCCATGTGAGGCGCTAATTGCTTACCATCAGGCGATCTGTCTGCTCGTTTGCCGCCTATCACTATAAAAATAATATATATTAAGAGAAGATTTTTGGTCATTCCCATCCTATGGGGGTAAAACAGTGCATCACGCAGGACAAGCTGTGGGCAATGTCTAGTGGAATATAAGTAAACAACGTTATTCTAAGTATAGACCAATCCTCTTAAGTGGTGATTATCACTATACATAGTATAAAACAAATTCTTTCTTCTGTCTGTCTTTCCCTATGCATGCTTAAATCTTTAAAACTATGCAACGCATTTAGAAGCGTTTCTTTAATAGATAGAGTGATTAAAGAGGAAGTTTTATATGTATAATACATGCCTAATAGGCATTGCACCCGTGCGCAGCTGGGGCGGGTTGCTAGTCCTCGATATTATGTAAAACTTTTTCCTGCATTAAAAAATAAAATGAAATGAATTAATACATTTCTGCATCATAATTACGTAGAGTTTTAAGCAATTTATTCCGTATTGACAATTTGGAAACAAAATGTCTACATTTATCTGAACATCAAATTTAATTAAAATGTGAAATAGTTATTTAAAATTGTCTTTCGTACTAATAACCTTTTTAATCATGCCAATTACTTGCACTTCATTTATTCATTGTTCGTGTGTGGTGATAGTTAGGAAGCTGGAGAGTGACATAGGTTCCTTTTTACGAAGGTAGCTGACGCGATCTTACCCGGACGGTCTCGAGGGCGCGACTAGTATTTTAATAATTTTGACTTACTTTGTGTACAGATAGCGGCCACAAACTCAAACAGCCAATGTTGGCTGCTTAGTTATTCTTTATGCACCTACTTTTTAAATAATACTAAGAAAAGTTCAGCCACCATATTCCCATCCTTTAAAATCCAATACTACGAGTATTGGATTTTAAAGTATGGGAATATGGTGGCTTACCATCAACCAATTCTATTCCCCATACATCATCTCAGTCAATCTATTTATAAATGTATTCTCTCACATGCCCAAACTGTCTCAATAAACATAACTCAACTATAAGAAATCGCTGCCACAACAATAATACATTCAGAAACTGTGAACACCTAATTTCAACACATAAATTTGTCCCAGCAACATGTGCAATTTTCATTTAGACTTTTGCGTGATTAATTAACCCTGTAAACGGGTACAATGGATAAATTTGGAGCCGTAACACTGCACACATAATGTCCTATAATATAGGAAGTGTAGAGTTATGAATTCTGATGTCTTTTACAGTTTAAAATATTGTCGAATACTAAATAGGTTGGGTATGCAAGGGTTTGTTGACAGTCGTTTCTTTGGGAATCTTGTTTGCAGTAATGCCTCTGTTGTTTATGTAAGGCTGTGAATAAGTGCGCATCTTAGTTATTTAAGTACAAGTAGGCGTAAACGCCGAATGAGGTAAAGTAATTGTACACAATCCTTTACTTATAAAGTTAATCACATTAATATTAAACAACAATGTCTGTCTACCGGTTATTTGGGTTTGTTTTATTCAAACTGTTATTTTAACCTAAAACCTAACCTTTGACAACATTTTCTAATCGGCGACAGCGAGAAGCACTTTCGAGAATAGATAAAAAATGTAAACAAACTTTATGGTGATAAAACAATACCAGTTATTTTTAAATATCATTTCTTGATAACCATGGTCGTACTTTTAAAAAACATCAAGGTGACTTATAGATAAACAGGCATTTCGCGGCGGGACTTAGTAAAGTACGTTATCGGCGGGCGTCTCGCCACACACCGACGCTACAAGGCGTCTAAGGACACCGGTGCGGTGGTGGTTTTTGACCACGAAACTACGAACCTCCAAGATTTTTTGCAACCTGCTAAATGGTACGATATCCAAAATGATGTATTCGTTATATTTTTCTTTATTTCGTTATAGTATTGTTCCCGTATTATTTATGGTATTATAGTATTATCCCGCACCCGCACGGTTCCTGAGGAATATACGTACCAAATTTCAGCTTATTGCGCCCAATAGTTTCGGCTGTACGTAGTATGTTAGTCAGTCAGTAACGAAAGTATTTTATATATACAGATTAAATCAATTTTAATCTATATAAACTTAACAAACTTGTCCGCAATACTTAATACGATATCTTATACAATGTGGTTTCATGTTATACAATCTCAAGATTATTTTCCGAGAAATTTCACACGTATGAAGTTACGGATAAGAAATTAATACTCCCTTGGACAACCTTCTATTAACTTTGATGCTAGGCGTATTATTTACCTACTATGAGAAACTATAAGCTTGCAATATATAAACAAGCGTACGAAGTATAATCCCTATTATTGTTGGAAATATGATCCCATAAAAAGTGGCAAACATATCGTCGTGTATCAACCCTGAGAGAATTTAGAACAACTATAATATCAGTACGAGTAATTAATATGTTCAAACTGTATAACTTATCAAATGTATATATTCCTTTTGTATATTAGACAATATGTCCTGTGCGCTATTTGTTGTCATCGGTAAATAGATAGATAATGCGTTTCCGTCCAGGAAACTATGGTAATGAATAGAAGTGATGTTAGAAATTAGATACGTGTTCTAACGATAATACGACAGGTTTTAATAATACAAGCCTGGGACTAGTTGATAGGACTCTATATAATATAATTATAATTTGAATAGACTATGTTATAGTGAATTTATATTTTATAGATGAATCATAAGTTGGTACTTGATACTACGAATATTATTCGTTCAAAATTTGCAAAAACTACTTAATTATAATATGTTTTTCTTGATACTCGAATAAACATGAACCTTATATCAAAGATCATTCAGAGTAACGACTATTACAACGACAACCCAGCGTACTAGACGGCAGACGTAAGGCGAACACTTTCTGACAACACGTTAGACTTATGTTGATTGTTGATTGTTGATTGCACGGGCTGTTTCCGCAACTCCACGTCTTGGCGCGTATTTTGCGTGCGGGTGGGAATGGTGTCTTCATTCGAGCCACCCCAGCTCTTCGAGGAAGGCCAGCAGACTCTTGATGTGGCCCACTGCCTCCCTCAGGGTGCTGTATCTCGTCAGGTACTGCTGCCTGTACTGTGCGACCTCAGGGCAGTCGAGGAGCAGGTGGGCTGCCGTCTCGTCTGCTGCTATACAGGCCCTGCACAGCGGGCTGTCGGTGATACCTATAGTAAATAGGTGTTTATTAAAGAATCCGTGTCCTGTGTAGGCGGCCGTGACTGTCCGCAGTTGTTGTTTGGACAGCCGGAGGATTTGTTTGGCTATCTTACCGTCTACTGCGGGAAGAGCCTCCTTGGCCTGCCTACATGTTTCAATACCAATCCAGGACTGGTTGTGTTGGGTCCTGGTCCTATTTCTTACCAGGTTGCGATAAAAACCAGAAGGGAGGGGAATGATGGGCTCGGGTCCCACCACCTCTAAAGTGGCCCCTCTTCTGGCAAGTACGTCGGCTGCGTCATTCCCTCTTGAGCCACTGTGGCCCTTGATCCATTGCAGTGTTAATTTGTTTTGTTTACCTACCTCTGTTAGTTTCTGGTGGCATTCAAGCGTGAGTGCCGAGGTGATAGTATGGCTTTTGAGGGCTGAGAGGACCGCCTTACTATCTGAGAGGATCCTAATGGATCGTTCCCTTACCTCACGTGCCATGATTGCTGTGGCAGCTAGGATTATGCCAAAACATTCGGCCTGGTAGACCGTGTTGTAGGCTCCCAGTGGTGCTGCGATGTTGATGTTTAGGTCCTCGGAGAATACTCCTGAACCCGTACCTGTATCCGTCTTAGACCCATCTGTGAAGATCGTGAGCTCGTTGTGATTAACCGCTCCTTCGTGTAGATCCTCGTACAGTTGGATTTTGTACTTCTTGTCGAACACAAATTGTTTCGGTATTTGGTCGCCGATGGCTTGTGTGAGAGGAACTTCTTTAAAGAGTGTATTTAAATTGCTAGTGTGCGGTGTGTTGGTGTCTTTCCAGAGCTTCAGAGCTCTTAGCCGGACCGCCGTCATCGTTGCTTCCTGTTGTATAAACAGGTGCAATGGAGGCAGGTCCAGCAACACTTCGAGTGCCGCTGTAGGTGTAGTTTTCATGCAGCCCGTTGCCGCTAGGCATGCAAGTCTTTGAAGCTTTTGAAGCTTGTTGGCGGCCGTTGTTAGGTTGGTCCGAGGCCACCACACTACTGCGCCGTAGCTTATCATCGGACGTATTATTGTCTTATAAAGCCATAAGACAATTTTGGGGGATATGCCCCAGCGTTTGCCTATCATCTTCTTACACTGCCAGAAGACAATGCTGGCTTTGTTGAGCTTATTTTCCATGTGGCTGTTCCATGTCAATTTGCTGTCGAGAGTGACACCTAGGTACTTGACCTCGGTAGACAGCTTAAGCTCTGTATTAAATAACCTGGGCAGTCGGTAAGTGCCCAGCGCGCGTTTGTGTGTGAACATAACTAGTTCGGTCTTGGTCGGGTTTACAGATAATTCGTACTCATTACACCACCACTCTACTATGCGTAGGGCTTGTTGGGTTAGGTCGTACACTGTACTGGTTACCTTACCTGAGGTGAGTATGGTTAGATCATCTGCATAACCTATTGTGTAGAAGTCTCTCGCGTTGAGTTTGTCTATGAGTTCATTGATGACTAAGTTCCACAATAGCGGGGAAAGTACACCTCCCTGCGGGCACCCTTTAGTTATCAAGGCTGTCTGAGTGTCGCCGTGCAGGCGCACTACCCTTTTGCTGAGCATGTTTTGGATCCACTGTATGAGCATCTGATCCACACCATGCCTGGCTAGGGCGTTGCTTATGCTGGAAAAGTTTGTCTTGTCGAAGGCTCCTTCTATGTCAATGAAGGTGCCCAGACAGATGCATTTTTGTTGTATAGCAGCTTCTATCTGGTTCACGACCTGATGTAAGGCCGATTCCGTCGATTTCCCTGAGCTGTATGCATGTTGATTGGCATGAAGGGGTAAGTGTTTAAGTGCCCCACTTCTTAGTTCCCTCTCGCAGAGCCTTTCCAAGGCTTTAAGCATGAAGGAGGTCAGGCTTATTGGTCTGAAGGACTTTGCATTGGTATAGTCTGTTTTGCCTGGTTTTGGTATGAAAATTAGTTTGACTTCCCTCCATCTCTTCGGTACATATCTGAGGGCCAGGCTAGCCCTCATGATTGCCAGAAGTCTTTTGCGGACAGGTTCACCCCCCCATTGTAATAACCCTGGGAAGATGCCGTCCAGTCCGGCTGCTTTGAAGGGATGGAAGCTGTCGATGGCCCATCGGAGTTTTTCCTCTGTGACCACGGTATTTGCATGTCTCCACTCATGTTCGGTCGCCACTGTTTGTGTATCGTGCCACGTTATTACCGGGGTGAGGACGCAGCCTGGGAAGTGTGTTTCGAGTAGGACGCGTCTTGTCTCCTCCTCCGATGTGGTGTATGTGTTATCCGGTTTACGGAGAGTACCTGGTGCAACCGTTGGTTGCTGAGCCAGTAATTTCCTTACCCGGTTTGCTTGTTGGCAAGATTCAATGCTCCCACAGAATTTCCTCCATCCCATGGTACGTCTGAATCTGAGGCACTTCTTGTAGCTTGATTTGGCCGCTTTATAAGCGTCCCAATCTTCGTCTGCGCTTGTGTTCATTGCCCTGTTTAAAGCCCTTCTTACCTTCTTGCGCTTGCGTTCAAGCTCAGCGCCCCACCAGGGTTGTTTGCCTGGGGTTGATGGTATAGTGGTTTCAGGGCAGGCTGCGTGGTAGCTGTCTAACATCGACTGCGTCAGTGTACATACCTGCTCGTCGATCTGTTCATTGTTACCCAGTACTGTCGGCGTAGCAGTCAGGGTAAGTTTCTCTGTAAGTAAGTGGACATACTTTACTTTGTCAGTGTTGTGTGGTTTCCTACGCGGCTGTGTGGGTTGTATAACGACTTCCATGGAGAAGCTGATCCATCTGTGGTCTGAGCACGATGCCTCTTTCGAGACGTGCCATCCCTTGATGCGTTCAGCCGCTCCTTCTGTTGCGAGAGTTAAGTCGATAATTGTCTGACTACGTCTTGTGACGAAGGTGGGCTCCGTACCTGTGTTTAATAGGGTAAGATTGGTGGTGAATAGGTATTCAACCAGTGATTTACCTCTGTTGTTATTGCAGTTCATGCCCCACATTTGGTGGTGGGCATTGGAGTCCGTTCCTATTACAACCTCCGTATTGGTTCTCTCGCACTGGTTAACCAGACGCGTGAGGTCGAACGGAGGCGGGTCTTCGGCCTCGGGCATGTAGACCGATGCGAAAACAACCGCTATACTCCTAGGCTGCTGTGTAATTTCAATTTGTATCGCTGTGATGTCTCTGGAACAGAACTCCGTTAGAACTTGGGCTCTGATGTTTTTAGTAGTTAGTATACAGGTTCTTGGATGTGTGTGGTCAGTTGAAGAATAAATCTTACCTCCCAGGCTGGAGAGGCCTCTAATGAGGCCACCCCTTATCCAAGGTTCCTGGATGAGCACGATGGCTGAATGTTGGACCTCCATCCATTTGCGCAGTTGCGCAGTAGCTGTTTGGCTGTGGTGGAGGTTGGTTTGAAGGCAGTTGACGTTACTAGGCGGAGGGTTCATCTTTGGATGATGTCCCCTTCTCCCCAAACGTCAGCTGCGTCAGGCCGGCCAGGATGTCGCCAGCCTCCACCCCGTCGTCCCGCCGCACCGGACTCAGGAGCAGGCACTCATCTTCCGAGTTACCCTCGGCTGATGGGCCAGCCCCCGAGCCAGACGCGGCCGGCTCTGACGGGCCGGATTCTGCGTCGCACCCTGGCTTGGTGTTAGAGTCCTGCTTGACTCGTATGGAGTTGTCGTCGCATCCCGGAGGATGGTCGACAAACTTACCTGAGGGGTCCCGGAACCTGACGTAGACGGCACCCACCCCCAACGCGAGGCGGCGCTCGTTCTTCAACAGGATCGGGACCTGTTCCTCTGGGACGCCCACCACCAGGAACCACCCACCTGACTGCCTTTCGGAGTGCAGCATCGACCATTTGTCAACCTCCAACCAGGGGTTCTGGAACTCCAGAGCGCGACCCACGTCACGCACGTCGTCCCAGACCCCCTGTTCGTCGGGCACGACAATGCCGCACCGCACTCTCTTCGGGGTCTCTTCCTGGCCCCTGACCTCCAGTTCGAAGCCCGGTGGTGGGACCAGGAGAGAGACTGCCTCCGTCAGCCAGGTGCGCGTTGCCTCGTCGGCGCACCAAAGTTTGAGGACCCCGTCCGCATGCACGGGTTTCCCGGTGAACGCTGGAGCGGGGCGTTTGGGGGTTTTGTTCGACCAGGCGTCACTCAGGATCTTCCTCTGGAGCTCCCGGAGTACCTGGTCCACCAACTCCTTCGGCAAGTTCCCTGTGCGTTTGCATGTTACTGCAACACCCAGGGACGCCTTGGAGGCCTGTGCGTAGGACTTACCTACTGTCGTCCTGGAGGATTCGAGGCGGGGCTTCTTGTGGTCTCCCCGAGGCGAACTGGTCTCGTTGAGAGCACGTTTGGCCTCACCTCTGTCCTTGTTTCCGGCAGTTTTACCTGCTGTGTTGCTCGGTGGTGCAGCGGCTGGTTGCCGTCCAGGGTGGCCAGCTCGCCGCTTGGCGGCAGCCGGCTTCCTTGTACTGCTTCCGGCCTTCTTGCATCCCTCACTGCTGAGTGTGGGCTGCGCACTGGTCACATTGCTGGGACCTGCGACAGCAGCCTGCTCAGCTGCTTTTGTAGAGGCAGCACCGGCAGCAGCAGCGGTTTGTGCAGCCTTCTGCTTGGACGCCCTGCGCTGTCTCTTGTTAAGGTTTTTCCTCTTCTTCGACGGGCCGACAGTGGCGGGGCCACTAGTGGGCGGGCGCTGAACAGGATTGGTGGTCTTGCCCTTACCCTTGCCCTTCTTGTGGCCAACCAATTGCCAGCCCGCGAAGGAGGAGTCGTCTTCCCGCTTGATCTCGAACGGGCTGACGATTGTAAGGACGGGACCAGTACTAGTGCTAGCCAGCGCTGAAGTCCCGTCCTTGGGGGATGATATAACCTCTGCAGCCGAGGCCACAGCGTCAACCATCTGTTTTGGTTTTGCGGCGGGAACAGCTTTCGCTGCCACCGTCGCAGTTGGGGTAGTGAAAGGGATAACGGTATCCATAAATGTTTTCACAAGACTTCATCCCTCTGGCTTCCCACCCTCCATGGAGCCCGCAACAGGGAACGTCATACCGGACGTTAGGATTACCAGAGGGATATAGGAACGCGGGGCTGGCTTACAGCACGACATCGGGCGCCCGCTTGGGTTAACGGCCTGAGCCGAGTTACCAACTCTAGCCGTCCACCCTCGCTTGCGCCCTCAGTATAGCCTTCACCAACCACGTCAACAGCCGAAATAAATTCCGACTGTTGATGTGGACCCTACGTCCCTAGCCCGTGGCCCTCTGACGGGACACGATGGCCATTTCCCCCGCTGCGGCTCACAGCGGGGGCTACCGTTTAGCGTGAAATCGGGACCAAAGAGGGCGTGTTGCCTCACGGTCACATTACCGCCAGCGCCGCTCGGCTCAACCCCCCAGGACTCCGTCATCCCCGCGTACGGTGCTCGACTGCGCAGGTCCTAGCGCAGGTGGTCAACTTCTCTTACCCGTGACTGTTTACTACGGGCCCAAGCCCACCTGGCCACGAGGGGGCGTGGTGAAGAGATGTGTAAGTGAATGTGTGTGTGTGCGCGCATGTGTGTACGTGTGTGTGTATGCGTGTGTAAAGTGCCTGTTATTTGTGTTTCGGCTGGAGGTTTTGGTTGCATCCATTTCTGAAGGAACTGGACCAAGAACGGGCGGCAACCTCGAGAAGGATAGTCCACCAGCCTTGCCTTAGGGATCTACACGACCTGCGCTACCCCTGAGACCATTCGCCACTCCCTGCACCGGACTCAGGTGCAGGGAGTAGAAGTCAGTGCAGTTCAGTGGAAATGGAAACATATTGAACTGCACGGGCTTCCGCCCACGTTAGACTTATACGTCTTAAATAAGACCAATCCGAACACTATAGTTATGAATTATGACGTACCGCAAATTTGAACCGGCCAATTAGAATGCATTTTTGTAGCCCCCTTCGCCGCACATACCTCACCGCTTTGACAGAATTGTTTGTTTGTAGAAATGAAGACATTAGGTGTCTAGTAGGCTGGGTTGTCGTTGGACTATTATAATGTAATATTGGTAATACTTAACTTCATAGTATATTTGGTCCTAGTTATTAAACTTTATCGTAGTAGCCTTTGTGCTTTTAGGCAGCCCCAACATTAGGTATGCGCGTTCCTAGAACTGTGCCAGGCGTGTGCCCGGCGGCTTGCACTCATCTTTCACGCTATATTACAAAGTGAACTCCGGGCGCACGTCGAGGGTAATGTTAGGGGGTCTGTGACTTGTAGGTTCGACCGTCGTACTGTCTTAATTCCGCAAGAATAGAACCGAATAGGTACCTTTTGCGTTGCGTATCTTTCACGTGGCATAGTGTCGATTTGTCTCATCCCTCGAACTTTGTTTTGTTCCTCCTTCCTTACTCTTGGTTTGGATATTTTTCAATGCTTCTAGCTAGTAGGCCGGTCTACCAAATATAGCATAAAGAGGTCCTCTATTTACTTGATTTCTCTTTAACTGTGTACTGTCTTAGATACTGCAAAGTACCTACTATGATAATATTTCTGCTTACTACTGCTTAGCTGTGCAATATAATCGCCTCTAAGTCACGTACATATATCGGACCTCGGGGCTATTCTCGCAATATCCCGTCCATAGATTAAACTATTTCCTATGTAATGCAAATGATATCGAGTATTCCTAGTATTCCTACTTTATGGCTCTCTGATATGCCAAATCTTTCTTTAACATAGGTATTATTAGGTATGTATATGCAACTTGAATATGTTACGGCCAGTCCCAAGATTTGATCCATCTATCGATTTCGTTACTGGGGATATACCGACATATTCTGTATGGAGCTTATGACAAGTATGTATCTCTAGTAGCCAAATCCATAGATAGATCAAATATTGGGAACGGCCGTTAGTCAATAAATATGCGTAGGTATTTTATGTAATTATTAAGTACTTCACTTTCAGTACTATTTTTTCTAACTGTTATCTTTCTTTTATTTTCAGGTAAGTACGAGTACGAACGAGATTTGTTTTAAATATAGTTCTACTATTAAGCTGAGGACTTCAATATTATTTTACAAATATTGCTTCGTATGGGATAAGTTTTAAACGTGTGTTTCGCAATAACTACTTATGCCAAGATTTATTGAAAGTAGGTATGTATAGGTTATGTGGACAGAAGATCTAATATTTTGCTATGCATAAGCGATAAATTCATATTATGTACTTTCCACTAGAAGGCTTATTTATTGTAAGGTTATGATGTAAAATAAAGCGAAAGCTGTGTATGTATTTTTGAACTGTATAACTTATCAAATGAATTTAACTACAGTTCAAAAATACATACACAGTGTGATTCGCTTTCAGCGTCTACCTTCCGAGATGATCCGTTTAGAGAAGGAAAATGGTAAACCAGGATATGAAAAAGAGTTATTTATACAAAATTATTTTCGTTTTTTTCATTCTGCAGCGTTTATTTATTTAAATATTTATTTTTTTTATTTTTACTGAGTCCTAATATTTCGTCTGCTTTCATTATATTTCTTAATATTATTTTCATACTAAACCTCTAACTACTAGAAATATACAGGGTTATTTGTAAAACACCGTTAACCTCTCAGGACTATGTTACTAACATCATAATCAACAACTTTTGTCTATGACTTTTTAAAAAATATAATACATTTACCAAAAACAAACCTTCAAGATTTCCTTGTCCTATCTAACACATTTCAACTCGTGTATTTTGCTGTACCTACCTACGCCTGCCATGCACTATTCTATTGCCCCCGCCAACGCGCCGCACCCGCACCCCTCGCTATTGTTCTACCACTTTCGCATAGACTTCGCAACATTTAGAGCGTTCAATTTAAATATTTTTATTTTCGTATTAAAATCGGATGAACTAAAATATGATGAATCAAGAAAATATAGAACAAAAGTTGTTGATTATGATGTAAGTAACATTGTCCTGAGAGGTTAACGGTGTTTTACAAATAACCCTGTATATTACCAAGATTCAGCATTTTAAGGACTACAGCTCTTTATAATTATTAACAGTAATAGTAGCAATACTCGTAAATAACGTTATGTACCTAAAACGGAAAAATGCATAACGTTATCAAAACTTTGAAGCTGGTGGTTTTACGTTAATTAATCAACACCACATACGAAATTGGGTTCAAAACGGTGATTTTCCACAAAATATACTTCCTACTTATGTTCCAGGGTTAGTTTACCCAAGCGGGCCTCCAAACATAATTTAAAATTAAATTTTTGCCACCTTTAAAGGAAAACAATATAGAGGTATTCATATGTTAATAATTTGTAAACTACGTTGGATCAAGGTCTACCGCAACATGAATAATTAAATTATCAACATCAAACTGTATGTCCAAACACTTGAAACGTATATATCTGACCGATCTCGAGGATTGGAAAACCTTGAGAGCATGGTGTCTTATCTGACAGTTACATATACTATGGCTGATAAATTATATTATTACGTATTTTGTACGGACGCTAGTTCAGGCAAAAGATAAGCGACCCTCGAGTAGCGCGCAAAAACCACGGACTTGTATGCATAGATAATTCTTCGACCGAAAAAGAAGATAAATATATTATTTTCACCGTGTTGTCGTATTTTAAGATGAAACGGCTGAGTATTTCAAATAGTTCTTCTACTGACTCTAGAAGTACGGTGAACACTATTTATTCATCGACAGTTTTACTGTGCAATGTTATTGCATATTATGTCGATGGAGTTAAGAGATAGAGATGACATATCGTCCGCCCTTTCTTCCAACTTAGATGGTGATGAGCTTACATACCAGCTATAATTGCAAACTAAATCTGTATGGTGTGACGTGTCACACCACGTAACGTATGATACGGCGATCAAGATCACGTAAGCCTGAAACTACATCATGAGTCAGTCATGATACTAGGCGGATGGTTCAGTGTTGATCATTGCACTTTCTGTTCAATCTTCTTCACAGCTGACTGGCAATAGGGGTCCGTCATCTACACCAAATTACAGCAATTAATGTCTTTCTAATAGTCTTATCGTGTCATTAATTTCAAGAGATTGTTCCAAAGTATTTAGAATTATTTGAATCAACATACATGCGTAATTACGCAATTTAGTTAGTGAAAACCGTTTACCGAACTAAAAATACATTATATGCTGTACAGGTTTATTTAGTATTACAAACTCTGCTTTAAATAAGGAGTAGACGACATATTAATATGCTGCAGGGTGTCCTGGAATGTTCTCGAAGAAATTTTTGAAATTGGGTTGAGCTTTCGCTTTATTTTACATCATAACCTTACAATAAATAAGCCTTCTAGTGGAAAGTACGTAATATGAATTTATCGCTTATGCATAGCAAAATATTAGATCTTCTGTCCACATAACCTCTACATACCTACTTTCAATAAATCTTGGCATAAGTAGTTATTGTGAAACACACGTTTAAAACTTATCCCATACGAAGCAATATTTGTAAAATAATATTGAAGTCCTCAGCTTAATAGTAGAACTATATTTAAAACAAATCTCGTTCGTACTCGTACTTACCTGAAAATAAAAGAAAGATAACAGTTAGAAAAAATAGTACTGAAAGTGAAGTACTTAATAATTACATAAAATACCTACGCATATTTATTGACTAACGGCCGTTCCCAATATTTGATCTATCTATGGATTTGGCTACTAGAGATACATACTTGTCATAAGCTCCATACAGAATATGTCGGTATATCCCCAGTAACGAAATCGATAGATGGATCAAATCTTGGGACTGGCCGTAACATATTCAAGTTGCATATACATACCTAATAATACCTATGTTAAAGAAAGATTTGGCATATCAGAGAGCCATAAAGTAGGAATACTAGGAATACTCGATATCATTTGCATTACATAGGAAATAGTTTAATCTATGGACGGGATATTGCGAGAATAGCCCCGAGGTCCGATATATGTACGTGACTTAGAGGCGATTATATTGCACAGCTAAGCAGTAGTAAGCAGAAATATTATCATAGTAGGTACTTTGCAGTATCTAAGACAGTACACAGTTAAAGAGAAATCAAGTAAATAGAGGACCTCTTTATGCTATATTTGGTAGACCGGCCTACTAGCTAGAAGCATTGAAAAATATCCAAACCAAGAGTAAGGAAGGAGGAACAAAACGAAGTTCGAGGGATGAGACAAATCGACACTATGCCACGTGAAAGATACGCAACGCAAAAGGTACCTATTCGGTTCTATTCTTGCGGAATTAAGACAGTACGACGGTCGAACCTACAAGTCACAGACCCCCTAACATTACCCTCGACGTGCGCCCGGAGTTCACTTTGTACTACAGCGTGAAAGCTGAGTGCAAGCCGCCGGGCACACGCCTGGCACAGTTCCAGGAACGCGCATACCTAATGTTGGGGCTGCCTAAAAGCACAAAGGCTACTACGATAAAGTTTAATAACTAGGACCAAATATACTATGAAGTTAAGTATTACCAATATTACATTATAATAGTCCAACGACAACCCAGCCTACTAGACATCTAATGTCTTCATTTCTACAAACAAACAATTCTGTCAAAGCGGTGAGGTATGTGGGGCGAAAGGGGCTACAAAAATGCATTCTAATTGGCCGGTTCAAATTTGCGGTACGTCATAATTCATAACTATAGTGTTCGGATTGGTCTTATTTAAGACGTATAAGTCTAACGTGTTGTCAGTAAGTGTTCGCCTTACGTCTGCCGTCTAGTACGCTGGGTTGTCGTTGTAATAGTCGTTACTCTGAATGATCTTTGATATAAGGTTCATGTTTATTCGAGTATCAAGAAAAACATATTAAAATTAAGTAGTTTTCGCAAATTTTGAACGAATAATATTCGTAGTATCAAGTACCAACTTATGATTCATCTATAAAATATAAATTCACTATAACATAGTCTATTCAAATTATAATTATATTATATAGAGTCCTATCAACTAGTCCCAGGCTTGTATTATTAAAACCTGTCGTATTATCGTTAGAACACGTATCTAATTTCTAACATCACTTCTATTCATTACCATAGTTTCCTGGACGGAAACGCATTATCTATCTATTTACCGATGACAACAAATAGCGCACAGGACATATTGTCTAATATACAAAAGGAACTACCTATTTGATAGTTAAGTTGTAAGGATAATGTGAGCAAAACCAAAAAAAATTAGGAGACAAGGGCCGGTATAATTTGAAGTGAGCAACGCCTAAGGTACGGTTTAGTAAGAAATATTCTAAAACTAGGTTTTAACATTTGAGGTAAATACTTTACCATACATTTTCAGGCAGCGATAGCCTATTGGAGATACCAACGGACATCCATGCAGAGGGTATCGGGTTCGAATCCACGGCGCGCACCTATAACTTTTGCGAAGTTAATTATCGCGTGCCCCGTACCTCGAAGAGCACGTTAAACCGTCGGTCCCAGCTGTCATGAAGATGACAGTCGTTACGGGAAATTAGTACTATTAAATAAACTGATACTGGTCTAAACCATGGAATGTCACTATCCCTTTGGGTTGCGGAGGTCAGACGGCATTCGTTATGTGGAAAAGTTGATATTCTGTCATACCTGGTTAGACCAGTAAGCGGATCTCGGGCTTTTCAAGGCGTGTAAGTCTTGCATGCAACCGGGATAACGCTAGAACTATGATGAATCTAAAATATCGTAGTTGTCTCGACTTACATGACCTATTAGTTATAAAATCTTAGTCAAAAATACATTGACCGACAAATTACCAGTGTTTGCTCTTGATTTAGTCAGCCCCGATCCCGTGAGCATTTCGAGATTTTCGGGTAATTCCTTCTTAGTACTAAGCTCAAATTCTAAGCTCCCCAATGATTGAGACATGTCACATTTCAGCTTCTTGCGCCCGGTAATTTCGGTTGTGCGTTGGCTGTCAGTCAGTCAGTAACGCAAGAATTTAAAATTTACTGATTTCCTTTCATTCATTTTATTTTATCCTAACGCACGTTTCAAAGAATCATTAAAATCTACCTATGACATTCTCTTCGCTCGGGACTGCGCAAGACATGTGGGCATATTCTCAGCCGCAACCCATCTGCGTCAACCAAAGTCGGAAGGAAGCTACCTACTTAATTAAATTTTAAATAATGGAATTTAGAATTGTTTTGTGGTTCACGATGACATTTTATACTGTTATAAATCATTGGTGTAATTATGAAGTAGGTTATTACTACAGCTGTAATTACAAAAGAACAATTTTTTCGCTACGTGTATAATAGGTTAATTGATAAAAATAGTTTTATTTTGTTTTCCTCCATAATTGTATGTCTAAATTAAAGTGTATACCCATAAACCTTAGCAATAATTGTTTGTGTAACATAATATCAAAGGACTAGTGACTAAACCTCACTGGAAAACTTGTGGCGGACCAACTGTCAAAGTAACGGACAACTGATACAACATAAACAAGATTCAAAATCAACTGGAAACCCGGGGAGTATTGTTTTCATAATTATTTACTTATCCCTGTATCGTTTTATTCATATAATACTAACTAATATACACTATACATTTCATAAACACTGCTCACTGCACGTGAGCGACGTCATTTACAATACACAGCGGCACCGTTTATGTCTCCTTTTGCTTGACAATTTGTGGAAGGAAAATCGATGACGATAAACATTTGCCTCAGACACCATATACCTACTACATGACAAACTATACACAAAACATAATTATTTATTATACTTACTTACTTATCGTGTCGATGTCAACACATTTTATAAAATTTTGGACCAGTTTTCAGCAACGCTGATGGCATTTGGTGTCGCCTGATACAGGTCATCCAGTGTGCACGATTCTGGGTTCACCGGGCACGACAGCAGATGATCCATTGTCTGTGGTGATACGCCGCAGTCACATCTATTCGCACTTGTATCTATATACCTTTATTATATAATTATTTATTATAGAATAAGTATATTAATTTAAGGAGTACAATAGTGTTACACAGGTCAATTTATAGAAGTAACTACCTACATTCCAATTTTATTTTATTGTTTTATAAATATAATATCAAATATATAAATTTTTTGTACCTATTCATTACTTTCATATTCCCCAATAGTTAGATTAAAAATAAGCTGTTCCCAAATTTATTTAATTTACTTTTCTGTTATTTTTTTATAATCTACTTACATTATTTCCTTCTCAACTTTCTATCCACCCATTTCTTAGTTTCTCTCTGCTGACTTTACTCAATCTTCCTTATATTTCAGGTGCTTACGGGGTAGGTCTGTTCAAATGATGACCCGCAGAATGGCAGTTCTGGAGGACAAATTACA
The DNA here is from genome assembly GCA_944739405.2 of Euclidia mi. Taxonomy (NCBI): domain Eukaryota; kingdom Metazoa; phylum Arthropoda; class Insecta; order Lepidoptera; family Erebidae; genus Euclidia; species Euclidia mi. The sequence goes on along the minus strand of OX123186.2, from coordinate 28,490,762 downwards.
GTCCAGACTCAAGGAATTGGAATCCTCTAAAAGCCTGTGTAACCAGCTGCTACAGGAAAGAGAGGAGAGCGAAGAAGAAGTAAAGAAAATAGTAGACAAGAACACTGATCTCAAGGTACAGCTGGCTGAAATGCACACACACCATCTTGAAATACTTGAGCAACATGAACAACTTCGACTGACGGTGTCCAACTTCCAACAGTGCATGGACACTCATGAAGAAGCTCTGAGACGTGTTGCTGAACTGGAACGTGAATTGAATGAAGCTCATAAAACCATCTCCAACATAGAAATAAATAAACACAGTCAACAGATTGCGAATACCTGTAGCCGATATCATGAGTTGGTTAGTAGTGAGCCTGATCATGTGTGCATTAGGGAGCCAGTTGTGACAATAGATCTGACCAGGGAGAATACCAGTATTATGAGACCCAGCTTTTCTAGTCATAATAAACTTAAACGTTACATTAAAATTACTAAATTAATAAAAAAATGTCATAAATCTATAAGGAAATATAATGTGCATAGAGTTAATTTAAATCTTAGAAAGGAGCGCATAAACTTAGTTAATCAACTTTCTGAGTACTCTAGAAATTTGGAACATAGCAGATCAGTGTATGATATGGACACTCATCGCTTAAGGGAAGAGATATTACTTAGGGAAAGAACCTTAAATGAGATCTTCAACAAATACCAAGCTTCTCAATAAGAACTGAGCAAGCGTATAGTGGAGGCAGTTGAGCTCGTAGACTTGGTGAGGTGTAATGCAGAAATGTATGAGTCTCTGACCAATAAGCTCTCGTGTTCTTGTACTCATACTCTTGTACCAGCAGAGCCATTGAGTACCGTACTACCTGAGAATTTTTCTAACAATCCACAAAACTCACACTCATTACAATCAAATTTAAATAAATCTAGGCATCCAACATCTATTAATAAAACTTTTATTTTTTCTGATAGGCTAGGTCACAATTTTGGTAGTCTTCACAGTGAATATACAAATCAGTGTGTTATAAATTATTGTAGGCCAGGGGATAATTACTGTAGTTTAGTTAATCAGATTAAGTTACACCCCTTAGATGAGAGTAGTACTGCAATATTATTGTTTGGTAACAGTTTAACTGTAAAGAGACAGGATATCATAGAATGTGTTGAATTGTTGATAAAACTTAATTCTAAATTTAGTTGTAAATTTATTTTAGGTGCTTTACCTTACTCAAACAACTTAACACACACACAAAATATGCACATACACTCATTAAACATGTTATTGTATAACATAACTTGTCGTCATAGTGACGCAATATTGTTTTTTGACGCTAATAAATTTATTAGTAAATTTATTTTAACTAAAGATACAATGTATCTGCCATTTTATATTAAGCGACAAATTGCTAAGTTATTAGCATACAATTTACAGCAAGGCAGTGAGCCTTGTGTTGACAATTTATTTGATAGGGTTAGTACATGTACTAACAACGTTTTTATTGACACATCTTGTGATTTAAACTCTAAGATAGGACAACAGTTAGGCTGCAGTATTTGAATATAGTACATCAAAACATGCAGGGCCTATCTGGCAAAGAGTTAGATTTAAGTTTATTTCTAGAAAAATATGACGTTAAGGTTTTGTGCTTAACAGAACATTGGTTAAGCACCCATGAGGTTATTGTTATAAATGAATATTACACAGTGCCGAGTTCGTATATAAGAAAGCAGGCTATTAGAGGCGGTTCTCTCATAATGACATCAAATTTATTAAAATGCAAAGAACGTAAGGATATTGTAAATTTATCTATTGAGCGCACTATTGAGTTGTCCTGTGTGGAACTAGACTTATATATTATAATTTGTGTATATCGACCCCCTTCTGGTGATTATAATCTATTTGAGACTGTTATGGAAGACGCTCTTAATAAAATTATAGGTAGTCATAAGAATATTATAGTATGTGGTGATTTTAATATTAATATTTTAGAGAATTCTTCACAGTGTACGAGATTTCTGAATCTTTTTAAGTCATTTAATTTAAGTAATTTATTCTGTGAACCTACTAGAGTCTCTGAAACATCTTCTACTTGTTTGGATAGCATATTTAGTTCTCGTGTTGCTAAAAACCCAGTAGTTATTAGCACTCTTTCTTCTAATCACCATGGACAGATAGCTAGTTTTTCATGTACAACATATGATAAATCACGTACAGTAGAATGTAGGCCTCAAACTACCAATCGTCTTATACGTTTTAAAAACAATATTATCGCTAAACTCAGTCCCTCAATTTTGAACTCAGAAAATCCAAATACAATTTATAATTCACTTTTTGGAATAGTAAATAATGAGTTTCAAGATACTTTCAAGAGTAAAACTGTCACATTAAAGGGTACTACCGGATCTTTTAACCAGTGGGCCACTATAGGTATGTACAGAAGTAGAGCCAAATTGTTTGAATTATATGGTATGAAACAACATAGATTTGACACACCTTTTCTAAATTATGTAAAAAAAGTACTCAAATTTTTTTTAACAAGTTTGTGTTATGGCAAAATCTAAATTTATTAGTAGCAAAATTAAGCATCCAACAAATGTAATTAAAGAAACTTGGAGAATTATAAATAATGAAACAGGAAGAGCACGACCACGGGAAAACCAATTTGAACTAAAAGAAAACAATTTAAATCAAACTCAAGTAGCGCATATGTTCAATAGTTTCTTTGCGAGCATACCTTTAACAACTACTAGCTCTTTACAATCATCATCCTTAGACGCTGGAAATTTTTTGCTTAGCAGTGTACTTGAATGCAAGAGCGTGTTTAGATTCGAGCACGTTACCCCGCGAGATATATTGATCGCATATAGTTCAATTAATATTAAAAATACCGGCGACTTTTGGGGCATTTCAATTAAAATTTTAGGTACTATAGTTGAGACTGTTGCGCCTTACCTCTCTATAATTTTTAACCAATGTTTTGACTAAGGCGTATTTCCGGATTTGATGAAATTAAGTAAAATCATACCTTTATTCAAATCTGGCAGTAAAAATGACGTAAATAACTTCAAGCCCATCTCTATCTTGCCGGCATTTAGTAAAATATTTGAAAATATTTTATTAAAGCAGCCACTAAGACACTTTAATTTAAATAGTCTGCTTCATAAAGATCAATACGGACTTACTAAAGGTAGATCCACTGCTGATGCGGGTGTTGCTCTCATAAAACACGTTTATAATGCTTGGGAGTCATCTAAAAATGCTATCGGAGTATTCTGTGACCTCTCAAAAGCATTTGATTGCGTTCATCACGACACACTATTGCGTAAGCTCCGCCACTACGGCGTAGAGGAAACCGCACTTTGTGTTGTCGAGTCGTACCTGCGGCAAAGATTTCAGTGCGTCGATGTAAATGGGACTACATCCTCTAAATTACCTATAGAGTTAGGCGTTCCAAAAGGCTCTATTTTAGGTCCTTTTCTATTCCTTGTATATATTAATGACTTACCTTTTTATTTAAAAAATATCTGTGATGTCGTACTTTTTGCAGATGATACGTCACTTATTTTTAAAGTAGATAGGAATAGGAATCAATTTGATGATGTAAATAATGCACTTATACAGGTTACACAATGGTTTACAGCAAACAAACTAGAGCTTAATTCTAAAAAGACTTAATGCGTTAAATTTGCTTTACCTAACGTTAGACAACTGGGACCTAATATAAGGCTAGATAGGGAGGAACTTGACACAGTTGACTCGACAGTGTTTCTAGGCATTACACTAGATAAAAAGTTACAATGGGGTGCACATATAGCATGTCTTGCAGGTAAGTTCAGCTCTGCTGCGTATGCTGTCAAAAAAGTTAGACAACTTACTGATGTTGACACAGCTCGTCTAGTTTATTTTAGCTATTTTCATAGTGTCATGTCCTACGGTATTTTGTTATGGGGCAAAGCTGCGGATATTCAGAATATCTTCGTTCTACAGAAACGAGCGGTACGAGCAATATACATGTTAAGTGCAAAAGATACTCTTAGGGAACGCTTTAAGTCAATAGGGATTCTTACAGTAGCCTCGCAATTTTTATTTGCTAATATATTGTATATTAGGCAAAATATAGGTTTATTTACTACAAAAAGTGAGGTACATAACATAAATACTCGAAACAGGCATCAGTTATATGCCCCTTATCATCGTTTACATAAAGTTAATAATTCTTTTGTAGGGCTAGGTATTCGTATATACAATAAAATACCAATTAGTCTTTTACAATTGCCATTTAGTACGTTCAAAAGTAAAATAAAAGACTGCCTTATTAGGAAAGGTTATTATACCATTTATGATTATTTCAGTGATAAGGATAGATGGTCACTTACACTAGCCAGCTCTTGATTTTTTTAATTTATATAGAAAAATTACTTTTCGTTTTTTTTAATATAATATCTCTAGTTCTATTAATTTAATATTCATGCATTATTAGGTCATTAAACTTACTACATTTACATTTTCATTGTTGTTCCACAAATTTTATTAAAATTTGCTACAGTGTTAGATGAAGGTAACTCGTTATCATGGGATGGATACTAACGTTTTTGTAATTTTCGTGTATTCATATACCGTCACTTTCTGTAACATACTTTTCCACCATAGTTCTGAACATGATCGCGAGTTGCCTACATTATAAAGCGTAAGTGGATGCTCCTGTTACACAAGATTCACATTTGAAGACTACTACAGCACTTAATTTAGTAACTACATATTTGTTAAGTATTATGTATGTTCTTATTTACTATTTACGAGTAATTAATTACAATGTGAAACAGTTGCAGCTCCTTACAAAAACAAAATATGTACCATAACACTGGCGATTAAAAAGAGTGGCCACGAGTTTTATTGCCCGTTCTTTCTCGTGGTTCTACCTATTGCTTTGCGAATGGGCAGTAAATGTAAATTTAGAAGCATTTATAATTTACTTTAAAAATTTGACGTTCATAAGCGTCACGATGTGACCTAGATGAATAAATGATTTTTGACTTTTGACTTTTGCCATTTGCTTGTAGGGTGGAAGTGGCAAGTGGTTAGAATAATTTGTGACGGAATTTTGTGACGGCATGACGGACGGTCCCTCTTTTTTTGTTGGCTTTGACGTTGACTGTCTTTAATAGTAACGTAAGAGTGTTAAAAACAGTCAATCTTGAAATTAAATACAAAAATTAAACTTTTTGAATGCTACTGCGTCCAAATGTAGATATTTGGAAAAAATCTTTAGGGCGCATTTTGAAGGTAATAAAATCTTACGGTATGTTATTGTAATTATGTCTTGCAAAATGTATGCCACGATAATGGAACCCATGAATATTTATTACAAATAGCTAATAACTAATGTCATATAAACCTAATAACATGAATAACTCAGTTATATATCTATCCAGATTTTGCACTGTATTTGCGGAATGCAATTTGTTATTAGAATTATGATCACTTAATGGTATTTATTATAAAAAAATAATACGTTTCTAGTCGTATTCCAAGCTTTATGTATGTAATTAATTCAAGTTGATCTACTAGTTGCTACAGCTATCTGTTATCTAGCTATCTCATCTTATTTTCCCTCCTACCTAACTTTATCCCAGTTGCATTCCTCTTACTAGTGTTAACAAATTTGCCTGAATTTTAGCTTTTCCACCATTTTATTTGACGCCGCGTAAAGACTGTCAAAGGTCTTCATGCCAGTGGGGACCGACGGTTCACAACGTGCTCTCCTAGGCACGGGGTAAGCGATAATTAACAAATTAATACGCACTTAACTTCAAAAAGTAAGTGGTGCGCGCCGTAGATTCGAACCCTCTGCATAGGATTGTGTTCATTTTTCCACTAGGCTATTGCTGCCTTCTAGTCATTTCTTAACGATTCCCAAGCCAACTTCTTATATATACTGATTATCAACATCTGTCTACGCGGACGAAGACGCGAACGTATAACTACAACTTACATAATCAAAACGAGATGTAACTTAATCATTATTAATTTGATCACACACGTGTTCTATATGCCACTAGTTTAACTAGTTCAATAGTAATTATATGAAAGTTAAAATGTTTATTTACATTTCGTATTAACGTCTAAACTCTACATAACTAAATCAAGTGGCGCTAACATTTCTTTGTCCTACCGCACCGACTAGGTAGGTAAATGTCGACTAGGCTTGTTCACATACCTCACACGTATTGTGAAAACAGATTTATTTCTTTAGGAAACGGACATCCTATGACGCATATGGTTTAGATTGTAAATTCTAGTGTTTGATAGCTGTGTCGGTTCTGTTGTGATGTGTATGTGTATAATGTAGGGACTAGTGTGAGGCTTTTAACCTCTGTCAAAGTTATGTCAAGACCTTGACTGTATGCGCAGACATGCGGAGTGAAATGGCGCGTTGACTTTGGACCTGTCGGTAGTAGCGTGATGAATAGTATAAATTACCTTCTTACTATGTACTGTGATTGTGTTGAATTTATATTGTGTGTATGTGTGTGTTAAAGATTTTATATCTGCCGGCGTCGCTTAAACTAATGATATCGGCATATAAATTATCAAGTACCTAATTTAAAATGCTTTTTCTTTACTTTTTTTGTGTGAGCAAGCGGGGTTGTTTTACTGTCAGACATTTAAATATTTTCCTGTTTCCTGTCGACAGTATGACGTCGCAGATTTCGTAGAAATAATTTTACTGGCAATCTGTATTTTTTTTTTTACTGTTCTGTATGTTATGTTGTGTGTAACAATTAATTATTATGCTTACCAACAAACCTATATTGCTTTGTCCACTAAATCCTAAATTGGAAACGTCTTGAGCTTCAAAGTACGGTTATCACAAAATGTTTAGTTTTAGACAATATAGCATTTATGGAATTTGTATTGGTTACTTAATTGTTTAGAAAGGTTATGTGTTACAAAACTGGTGAAACGTACTGCACCGTACGTACCGTTTTGCTTTAGCATAAAACATATAGGTACGTAGTCATTTCAACGTATATGGACATTGATGCCACAAAGTACCATTGCTATCTATCGGATCATTTCTAGTCTCCGTCTGTCAGAAAACCTTGGAATCTTTCAGTTGGATAGTCCTAGGCGTTATTCAGAGAAATAGAGACGAGGTCTCTATCTCTCTGAATAACGCCTCCGTGTTGCAGTGGATAGCGTATGCGACTGCTGATCGGAGGTCCCGGGTTCGATTCCCAGGTCGGACAAAAGTGTTACTGGGTTTTTTCGAATTCTCAGTAACAGCACGGAGTCTGGTGATGTACCCGGTTACGGTAATAGGCTCGCCCCCTATGACGTGGGACCCATACATTCATGGCAAAATGTGGGTGTTTTATTACAACTCTGCCTACCTTATACAGGCGTGAGTCTATAAATAATAAAATAAACCGGTCAAGTGCGAGTCGGACTCGCGCACCGAGGGTTCCATACAAACCTGTAGGTATATATAATTCTTTAGAAAAATATGTGATTTAACTAGGTTTTCGAACTTTTCCTTATGTGCTATAAAACGTTGCCTTATGCAAAATTTCAAGATTCTGGATCGACTGGAATAACCCTTTAGCTTTGACTTGAGCATTTGATAGGTATGAATTTAAATTTTCTACCTCTACGGGTTCATGAGGAAAGGGATAGTAACTCTTAAATTATTAAAAATATTTTTATTATATGATATAACAAAAAAAATACGGGTTTTCCTTTATTTGTACTATAAGACGTTGCTTCGTACCAAATTTCAAGATTCTGGGTTCACAGGAACTACCCTGTAGGTTTTGATTCCCTAGCGAGTAGTTGCGAGTTTGAAAATATGCGGCTTATATTCCTGTTTCTTTTGATGGCGTTGACAGAGAAGATTCATTTTATTACAGCTTAAAAGTATTATAGAACCGAGTATTTGATATGAATTTCAATTTAATAACTGAATGTGTTCATAAGGAAAGGGGTAGTAACTTTAAAATTAATAAAACATTTTTAACATATATGATGTAAATAAAAAAATACTGTATTCGCAATTTTTCCTTTATCTGTGCTATAAGACATTGCTTCGTACCAAATTTCAAGATTCTGAGTTCACGGGAAGTACCCTGTAGGTTTTGATTCCCTTGCGAATAGTTGCGAGTTTGAAAATATAGTAAAATTGCTGTATCTTTTGATTGCGTTGAGATAGAAGTTTGATTTTGTTACAGCTTAAAAGTATTGTAGACCCAAGTATTTGATATGAATTTCAATTTAATAACTTAACGCGTTCATGAGGAAACGGGTAGTAACGTTAAGTTTAAATTAATAAAACATTTGATGTAGCTAAAAATATACTGTATTCGCAAATTTTCCTTGATCTGTGCTAGAAGACATTGCTTCGTACCAAAGTTCAAGATTCTGAGTTCACGGGAAGTACCCTGTAGGTTTTGATTTCCTTGCGAATTTCGTAAATTTGCAGAAATTTGCAGCATAAACGTATGTATCTTTTGATTGCATTAGCTTAGTAGTTAGATTTTTTCACAGCTTCAATAGACAGTAGATTTGACTATTTGATATAAATTTCAGTTTGATACCTCCACGCGTTTCTGAGAAAAAGGGTCTTGACAGACGGACGGACAACAAAGTGATCCTATAAGGGTTCCGTTTTTTTCATTTCGAGGTACGGAACCCTAAAAATATCTTAATAAATACAAACGAGGAGTCTTTGTACCATATGTGAAACTAATGTTTCAGGACCCAGCACACGAAATATTATTACACTAGAGGACGCTCGCAGCTACGCCTGCGCGTTTTTTTAAATTTAACCGTTTTGCCCAATCCCGTGTGAATTTCGGAAAATCTCTTCTTAGTGCACCCCACGGACCCCAAGTAACATGCCAAATTTCAGCTTCATACGCCTTATAGTTTTGGCTGTAGCTTGTCTGTCAGTCAGTCAGTAACGCAAGGATTTTATATATACAGATAATAATATTCTCATAAGACCACAGGTGCGGTTTCTCATGCCAGTAATCAGATTAAAGCACTCTTTAGCCATTATACTTACGTCGGAATATATTGAGTTACAAAGTTGACAGGTAAATTGTGGGACCACTTAGCAAATTACTTTGCATTTACCGAAACCAAACCCACAAGTCAACTTGAAGTTGGTACGATATGAAAAAAATAAGGAAAATCATACTGAATAATCTACTTACTTAAGGAGGGAAAACAAGAAGGGTAGAAAAAAACTTCATCACATATATTGTGTCTTATGTTTACACAAATGGAATAATGGCTTAAATGTTCGCCTGGAAATGCGAATGCGTAAAGTGAGCGATCGCCGAATGAAATATGAAGATGTAGGTACCTAATACACGAACCTTTGATGAAGAATTTTCTTCATTTAAATGATAGTAAATTATACTTGATACATGATTTTATTTGAAACACAAATACCGGCAGTTATTTTTAGCTTCTACTTCCTTGTATAGGTCAAGCGGCAGATAAATAAGACTTCATGTGAATAAAACTAGCTCTATTCACATCAATCATAGAAACTGTGAGTTTGTACGTTGGACGAAAGCTAGGACGAATGCTTTGCTCCAGAATACTAATAACCTTTAGCACTGGACCGAATCTTACATTGTCTTTCAGGATATGTACGACATATCATTGTTTCAACCATCCAATATTTCGACACTGTTGCAAGCGTGATGTCCACGGATTCTCTATGCCTATATTGAACCGAGACAACTATCAGATATTGCCATAAAAATAATTGAATGAGGGTAAAACTGCCAAGCATAGCTAGTGTAATATAAGTAGTGTAATATAAGTACGCGATAAAATAGATAACAAGATATCATTATAGTAGGGTCGTATTCTGATAACCCAGACATAATAACATCTTGTTGTGGCTAGTACTAACATGAGCATTACATGGATTCATTCAGAATGAACGCCGAAATTAACAGCGAAGTACTAAGTGTGAACGTCTTCACTTACACCTGTTATACAAATTACGACAACATATTGACTTGAATACAAATGACAGTATACGTCAGGGATCGCCAACCGGTTGATCGCGGCTATAAGTCGAGTCGATAGTGGCAAGACAGTAACATTTTTGTCAACTGCGGAAATCAATCTTCTTGTATGTAGGTATAATTTTCAATAGAGTGAGTTTATTTCAGGTTCTTCTCATAATCCTACTGGCTGTCTAAAGCTAGATTTGAAAATTATTTTGACGTTCATATACGTGATACTGGAAACAAGTGAAAATTTAACTCCGCCAGCCCCCAACTCGATCGTACGATATGATCGAGTGGCGGAGGCGAGACGGCTCGTAACGAGTTTCCACCGCGCAACAAAAAAAAAGGATAATGATGATTATATGTATTAAAATATTTTACGAGGAGTTGGACAGATGAATTTGCAAATGGTGCAGACATAGCGTGCATATTGCGCGCGTACTGAGTAAGTTGTAAGTACTGAATAAGCGTGAAGCTGACGCTGACTCACATGTACCACATGTTAGCAAGTGTCAACAAGTAGCAACATGCCTTAAGGTCGTGACACGTTATAAAAGCACCGTAACGGTACCGCTCCAACCTAGGGATTAACATATCATTTATATTTGACCATCTGCCGAGCGTCGCCTGTTCAGACGGGCGTCAGAAAACGCACAGGTGTGTCCTCGAACACCCATGTATTCGAGCAACACTTCCTTAGTCATATAAAAGGTATATTTCATAGCGTCAATAAAAAATGTTTCAGCCGGTACCTAAAAACTTCTAGACAATGCCGTACTGCAGCTGCTGTTACGGTGCTGGTACAGTGTGCTATTACTTTTACATACGCAAACGTATGTCATACGCCAATCGCCCAAGCCAATATGCTATTTCACGTAGGTAATGAAATGAAAAATGCCAGTGCCAGATGTGATATCTGTCTTACATTTCATAGTTGTTTACTGGTTTAGTATCGCGAATTTTATCTTAAACGTGCCTCTAAACAATTTGCTCGTTACTGCCATGATTGTATAATTGCTGGTAAATTGTGACGGATTTTGATTGCTTACAGTTGGTTCTCGCACTAATGAGTAGGGGGTAGTGTATTTTACTAATTGAATATTGTTGCCTTAGCAGAGTAACAAAACGATATTGATTAAAATTTTGCTGTGCCTTGTGAAAACAAACTTTTAAAATAGATGCGCTGATTGCCCTTGTTTAAATGCTACGGACAACTAGGTAGTCACAGACCGGATCAAATTTTATGCAAAAGTGATAGTAAAAGTAAGTAATTGAAATATTGTGCCGTAACTGATTTCCGTGTTCTGACGTCCGTGTGGTGACGGATTAAGAATACGGAATGTCACCACCCCATATCATCCCATGGGTGTCGTAAGAGCCGACAGAGGGAGCATATTATGCAGAGAACACCACTGTAAGAGAAGGAAAACTTGATACAAACCCTATACCAACCCGTTTGGCCAGCGTGGTATAGTAGGCCAATTCCTCCTTTCAAAGGAGAGGCCTAGTTCAGCAGTGGACTGTTAAAGGCTGATGATGATGATGATGATGATGAACTGATTTCCACACAACCTATAAAGTATTTTACTGCCTACGTATCTGCTAAGTACTTACCATACAAATATTTAATGAGCACTTTACATAATGGGAAAGCTAATAATCGGCCAAATCCAGTTCGACTAGTAAGCGGACCCCGGGTCGAAACTGGGATAACGCTAGGAGGATGATGTCTTTACATAATGAAAAATAGAAGTATAAATTTATTTTTTACACAGAGGCAGCGATAGCCTGGTGGAGATACCAACAGACTGCCATGCATACGGTATCGGGTTCGAATTCGCAGCGCACATCACTGACTTCTTGGAGTTATGTGCGTATTGAATTATTAATTATCGCTTGCCCCGTGCCTCGGAGAGCACGTTAAGTCATCGGTATCAGCTGTCATAAAGATCTTTGACAGTCAGTACCTTCTAAATAAACTGACACTAGTCTAAACCATTGAATATCGCTATTCCTTCAGGTTGCAGAGGTCAGACAGGCAGTCACTCTGTGGAAAAGCTAATATTCAATCCGGGATGGGATAACGGTAGGAGGATGATGATGAATTTTTATTTTTTACAAAAAGTAATGACTATGATATGATTATTTGAAACAAAGGGCTATAATACACATCTATGTCATCACTTTTTGAAGCTGGTTTTGAATTCAATCTTTACATCTATATCGTTGCCTAATTACCCGGTAAGTACACATTTGTCTATCTCATAGTGCTCTAAAGTAAGGACATTCACAGCTAATGCATATCTACTGTAAAATTTACCCCTTTTACCTGCAACCTTTTTACATGCGAGGCGTAAATCCGCTTGGACTACAGAAAAATGTATTTCAATTTTATCTCCCAGGATCACAGGGCCCGTGGAGATCTGACAAGAATCTAACTGGACACTGCGACTTTGAACACATTTTCACACGTAACGAAAATACCCACCTAAGAGACCATTCCTTAAAACTATGTACCAGTTTCTCAAACAATAATCCACACAAACACTTTTTGAGTAACCGAGTGGTTAGAGCGTGGATAAACTTTCAGAACATGTGATTGCAGCTGACAACATAAATCAATTTAAAAACCGTCTGGACAAATATCTAGCTGGAAATGAAAATCAGTAGAAATTGCGAAATACAGGCATCATCAGTTGTCACAACTGCCTGCCTGATTGAATAAAATAATAATAATTTTATGTTAAGGAATTTTGTTTGTATTCGATACGATTCATTGAAAGATCCGAATGATAACACGTAATAATACAAATATATAAAAGCTTTCAGGAAACCAAGCACTTAAAAATACAATAAGGGTAGATAAACAAATGTCTAACTCACAAAAATCCTTCTGTCAGTTTGCTTGCGACCCCACGGCCGTAACTTGCTGGTTGAAACGTCAAGTAATCAGAAATAAAATGGGATATGAGAATTCTCATGGCGTGTATGGCGCTTGTAGATGCGCCTGACTTTACCTGCAAGATATAATAAAATTAATTGACTGAAAACACAGGCTAAATTATTTGAAAAATAATTTGAACTTTAGTGCTAGTCTTCAAAGATATAGGTCCACAATGACTTTCAAGAAAAGCTTTTTAAAAATATAGGAATAAGTCTGGGCAAAGTTGTTGTTTTCAAATAAGGTTAGTCTGTTATCAATCGACCATCAATTACAGTCCGTTCAAATTAGACCAAAAACTAGGAGTGAAGTTACAAAAAATCGTGCCCAGCTGAAAATTGGCAGGATTGTTCAAAACTCCATCATAAACGAAATCTAAAAAGTCCTCATCTATCCGACACCTGGAAAAATTTACTCGTATATGTTTATACAACCAGAACTTTTGGTTTCATAAATGAAACAAGTAGCACAATGATATCGGTAAAATGTTCAGCGAATAAAATGGTTGGTCAATCGACTAATTTTAATAGGAGTGGGAAATTCACCAAATGACCGGTACTTTAGCACTATCTTTTTATTTTTCGCGCTTAAAGCTACACTTTTCGTCGCATACGAGCGGATGGCTCCGAAATAAAATAGAGTTCAATTCAACCAACATTACTTGAACTTTCAAAAATATCAAACGTACCAAATATTCGTTTCACGGAGCAAATATTTTTGAGTTCACGAAGTTCACTTTAATTTGGTGACTACCGTCCATTGCTGTGGGTTGGATATTAAATGTCGCAGCAGTTTCCCGCTTTGCTCAATTTTTTACAAATTTTTGACAAGTAGAACGAATTTGCATTTACAAATTGTTGCATTAAAGTTGGTTAAAGTAGTAAAAGTAAACTTAAGTTAACTTTCACGTTTCGGGTTTCTGTTTTGAAGTAATTTCTGTGGGCTTAGTTTAAAGATTGTCCACGTTATGTCACATAAAAATAGCGTATATTATGGCTTTTGCGTAATACGCAATTATATTGTGATAAAAGAAAATACTGAAACTGAATTACTTACGCAATTATATTGCGATAAAAGAAAATACTGAAACTGAAATACTTGACTTCGATATGCTGATTCGATAGCAGTTTTTGAGGAGTTCACTACTCCTCAGAAACTGCTCTTCTTTGGAAAGATTTAAGATGTAACAATAGTTTAAAATCTTCAAAACTGGAAGACATATAGAATACATGAAATCACGCTTTCTAAGGGTATAGGAACACGAAAAGTCTGGCGCTTACCAACTTAATACTGTTGGAGTGTTTCGCAGTGTCCTATATGTGTTGGAATTATTGTATATATTTGCGACCCCACCAGTAGTTTGGCCTGCCAAGAACAGCAGACCCAGCCTACTCTTTTTGTCACTTAGTAGACGCACGTAGACACGGTTCTGACTCCGGGGACTGCTTGAACGACGAGCTACTTCCGAGTTCGACTTCCACTGGCAACTTCTTACAATGGCTGGAGATCGTGACACTTTCTTCAAATTATTAAACTGTGCTTAGGGCTAGTGTCGTTGACGGATAAGGAATCCAACATTTCACCACTCATTTCATTCCATGGACCGTGGGTGTTGGAAGAAGTGACCAAAGAAAAACACGAAACAAATAGTATATTTGTGAAGAGACGGAAAACTTGACATTAAACCTTGTAGCGACCCTTCTGACCAGTGTGGTACAGGAGGCTTCTATTATCTCACAGTACTAGTAAGGAGAAGCATATAAATATAGTCTTAAGTCCAGCGGTGGACTGTTAAAGGCTGTAGGGAGAGAGTACGCCACCAACTTACCTTTTCCACTCCATCATTTCTTTACTCGACCTCACGGAAGGAAAAAGTAAGTATACTCCATAATAATCAGAGAAAGTGTCTAGGTATTTATCCCCTAAGCCATTTAGTATAATTATCTAGATTGACACATTTCACTCTATCACACACTTCAATTTAAATAAAATTCTATTTCAGACATCACAGAAATTCACGAAGCAAAACAGATTCGGAAAACGTCCTTTATAAATTATTCGAGATAGTCTTTTCTAGATTCAATTTCGACAAATTTAACCTTAGGAATCCTTGTCATGGTTTATCGTCTGCAACGTGTAAACTCGTACTTTGTTCTTACTTAAATGTTTTACGTATGCGAGATCAGCAGTTAATTTTTTTTTGCATAGCATCAATGTTATAAAGAACCAATCAACGACTAATTGGAATTATTTATTTTAAAATCTATCTTTCATATAATAAAGCTAAAGAGTTTATTTGTTTGATGGAACGTGATCGCAGCAACTACTGATCCAATACGGATAATTCTTTTGTGTTGTGTTTGGTTAATTATGTTTGTCTTATTTGTTGGATAGCCCATTAATCGAGGAAGGCTATAGGCTACATAGCATGACGCTATGAGCCATGGGTGCGTATCAGTAGCCCTAAATAAATTGGGTTAACTGGGGGCTAATTTAGTAGTATTATAAAGGATGGTCTATAACAGATAAAAAGGATCATAAAACGTTGCGCAAATCTGAAACAAATTGTGAGTCTTACACAATTATTTCGTGAATTTGATACAAAAGATTATTATTGTATGAACATTCGCGAAATTATTCCCGAAAGTAAAATTATTAATTATCTTAATATATAAAATCCATGCGTTACTGACTGACTGACTGACAGACACGCTACAGCCGAAACTATTGGGCGCAGGAAGCTAAAATTTGGCATGTATGTTTCTTGGGGACCGTAGGGGTGCACTAAGAAGGGATTTCCCGAAATTCCCACGGGACCGGCCAAAACGGGTAAATAAAAAAAATGCAGGCGTAGCTGCTGGCGTCCTCTAGTTTATTATAATTAAATTTAGCGCAAATCTATTTTATTTTATTTTACTTTATTTGGAAAAAAAACGATATCACAATATATATGCTTAAGGTTAATTATCTTGTAAATTACTTATCGTAATAACTGCGACATTTTCCACAGATTACTTTTAAACATTGCTGTTCTAAACGTGTTACATACAAATAAGCTATCAGTTTTATTTGCAAACAAACATATTTGGGTACCTTAATATTGCAAGTTACTTGCTAATTAATTTGTTTGATTTTAATCTTATTTCGAGTTTGGTTATGTCTCAAGCGAATATATCATATCATTAACTTTAACTTTTCAATTATTTGTTTTCTAAATACGTGTCTTGGTAAGGCAAAAATATCAACATTTTGAAAAAAAAAATTGTACATGTGTGCAAGGTGTGTGAGTGGAGCGCGCGCAACGGCATTCGTTCGGTACGGGTCTGTAGCAAAGAGCGGGTAATCGCGCACCCCGCGGCGATGAACCAGTCTGGGTACTACTAGTTTTATAACACTGCTTAAACCGGTACAGTCTAGGCTATTATGCACTAAGTCATAAAGCGGCATTGTCTGAAGAAGCACTCGCCGTCTTTCAAGAGAAAGCAAGTTGTATTGATCTAATAGGTGTTCGTAAGATGATCGGGTACGATGACATTTGTATTGCATTGTACGTAGGAACTTCTTTTGTACTTTCTCCATGGCCTGTTTGTACTTATCATATAAAGGATCCCATACCAAGCAAGCGTATTCTAGCTGTGAGCGAATAAGGGTATAATATAAAAGACGATAAGTGGAAGGTCGCACAAAATCAGAGGCAAGCTGCATAACAAAACCAAACATTTGAAATGCTTTTGTTATTATGTGTTCAGTATGGAGGTCCATATGTAGTTTATCATCAAATAATATGCCTAGGTCTTTTACATTCGTAACCCGCGTTAAAACGTTATCGAACAAGGAGTAATTGTAATTTATAATGGTTTTGTTTTTGGTAAAGCTTATAGTGTGACATTTAGAAATATTTAGATTTAGTTTATTAAGTTTGCAATACTCTGTTAGTCTATTAAGATCATTTTGAAAGCTGATACAGTCATTGATATTCTTGATACTTTTATATACTTTTAAGTCATCAGCATACAAAAAAAAGTTTGTACGTGACGCGCGAGCCGCGGTGTTGTGCGCACGCGTATCGGCTTATATTTTTTACCTTAAAAGTACCCACATTTCTGTGTGAAAATAAAATAATTGTTGTTGTTTGTGATTATGGAGGACGATATTGATGAGGACAGTATTAGTGATTTAGAGTGTATCGCTAACGCTGAGCATGAAGTTCACCACGATTTGGAAAGCGATGTCGTTTTAAGAAATAAAAACAACATTGAAAATCCTGGAAGGAATGTCATAGTGGAGAAAAGGAAGGCTAGAGAAGATGAAAATAGTCAAGAGGATGAATTTATAACGGTTAACAGAAGAAAACCTAAGCGCCTAATTAGAAGTACATCGGCAGACTTGGAAATGAATATGGGGGTAGATGGAGAAAAAAAACTGTTCGCAAGATTCATTGGATTACGAAGTATGTATTACTTCCTTAGATGCTTTACCTAAACAAATTGCTATGGCCAAATTATTAAGATCGGAGTATATAACAGGCATTACAAGACTAAAGTATAAAAACTCCTTCAAAGTACTTATTCAGTTTAAAAACAAAGAAGATGCAGCAAAACTATTAAATTGCCACACCATTAGGGAAAGAGGATTCCGATGCTACCTAACACAAGAGTTGTCCTTATCATATGGCTTGGTCAGGGGTGTCGATCTGGAACTGAGCGAGGAGGAGCTTATGAAAATCTTCGAGTCGAGTGTTGAAATCTTATCCGTTAAACGATTGAAGAGGTTAAATTCAGACGGGAAATGGATCGATAGTGAATCGATAAGACTGTGCTTCAAAGATAAAACTATGCCACTGTTTATTTACGCCTATGACTGCCGTTTTAAGGTTGAAGCGTATGTGTTCCCAGTAACACAGTGTAATGGTTGTTGGCAGTTTGGCCACTTCTTGAAGTATTGTCCGACAAAAAAACTACTATGTCCTAAATGTGGAAGTAGTGAACATGCGAATTGTAACATTCAACAGTTCAAGTGTCTTAACTGCAAAAGGAATCATTTTGTGCTAGATAAAAATTGTCCTTTTTATATAAAAGAGAAGTCTATAAGGAAGATTATGAGTGAAGAACAAGTAACGTACCGCAAAGCTATGCAATTATTCTATGAGAAGAAGAAAATAGAAGATTTAAGCAACGATGATAGGAACCAAATGGATATCTCTAGCTGCCAGTCAAGTCAATTACAAAACACTGCTGAATCATACCGAGACAAACTGGTAAAAGGTTTAAAGAGTAGAGAAGATGAACCTGGTAAACATAATGTAGAAGAAGATTCCGAAAGAAGTTCAAGTGACAGGTCTACCATTCTCCAGAGAACAAAGCAAACGAAACGGAAGAGCAAGAAGCATAGCAGAAAGGACAGATGTCATGATTTTACGGAGAAACCTATGGAAACAGTAAGTGAACGTTCACAGTGTGAAGAAGATGGTTGTAGTAGAGACAAGCATTTAGTATATACATTTGAGTTTAAAAAGTTTTGCTTAAAAATTAAAAATATTGTAATGTCAGAGGATAAAATGCAAGCAAAAATCATATCTTTATTTAAAATTATTTCAGAGGAGCTTAGAAAGTATTTGACGAATATGTTATTTAATGGGGGATTATTTGAGCAATTAATTAATCTCAGTAATGGATAATGTACAGAAAAAAAATAAATTAAACATATTCCAATGGAATGCCCAAAGTTTTTGTCCTAAAATAATAAGTTTTATAGATTTATTAGCACGAGAAACTATTCACATTGCAGTTATAAGTGAAACAGGTTTGACACTGATTCTATTATAAATATAAGCGGTTACAATGTTTATAAATCTGATAGATACGATTCATACGGGGGGGTAGCGATAATCGTTCACAAATCTTTACAATCCTATATGCATTCATTTTGTACTAGAAATCCCGGTATTGAAATTATATGTGTAAAACTTATTAACTGCAAAGACCTCGAATATATTTTGTCTGTGTATTGTCCATCTTCAGTGCAAACGCAAGCTACCGACTGGGATACACTTTTTTCGGCTTTCTCCACGAAGACCTTGATTGCGGGTGATTTTAACGCACACCACACTAATTGGTCATTCAAATCAGATACGAGAGGCATTCAAATTATGGACTCGGCCCTTGACAATAACTTCATATCTCTAAATAATGGCGCTGCGACACGAGTCAAATTAGTCAATGGCAGTTTACAACAGACTTCGCCTGATATTTCCTTTGCCACTTCCGATATAGCTATCAAGTTTACATGGCAAGTATTTAATGAAAACCTAGGGAGTGATCACCTGATTATTAAACTTTCAATTAATATTCCTAATGACTTTAGTTTTGTTAAAATACGCAACTTTAAAAAAGCAGATTGGCCGGGATATCGTCGTGCTATTAACGAAAATCATATTAGTTATAATCATGGTCCGGATACGATCCAAGAGATGTACGATTTGTTTTTTAACATCATAAATAAAGCGGCCGATAAACATATTCCGTACACAAAGTATTGTACTAAACCTAGGGAAAAGTTTATCCCTAAAGAGTATTGGCAACCTCATTTATCTAAGATAGTCGCACAGCATAGATTAGCTTTGAGTATCTTCCGTCGTAACCCTACACCCGAAAATTTGACTAAATTAGAGCAATTGACTAAAGAATCACAAATCTTAATACGTAAAGAAAAATCCTTAAGCTGGCAGAAGTTCTGCAACTCCATTGATCACATGACTACGGCTTCTGATTTGTGGCGTCGTATGCGATGGATGAAAGGTATGAAGCAAAGACAAATTAGTTCCCTTGAGAAGCAAAACGAGTTATTGCGTTCACTTTCACCAGACTACGTTAGAAATGTTATGCCTATATTCGGGTCCAAGAACTCGATTTTGGAAACCGACTTTTCTATGCAAGAACTTAAAAATTGTTTAAAAAAGAAGGATACAGCTCCGGGGGAAGATTGTATAACTTACTCAATGATCTATCAATTACCGGACACAGCTAAATATTTTTTGCTTTGCTTGTATAATAATATATTAAAGTACAGTGTGGTTCTTTTACAGTGGCGTAAAATAAAAATAATTGCTATACCTAAAATCAGTTCATCTCCTAGCAATGTATCGAAATTAAGACCCATTTCATTACTTTCCTGTATGTGCAAAATATTTCACTTGCTCATTTTCAAACGATTAGAGTGGGTATATTGAATCAAGGAAAATACTCTCACCTCATACAGTGGGATTTAGAAAATCACAATCCTGCTTAGATTCTATATCACGTTTAGTTACATACGTTCAAATCGGCTTCTCAAAGAATATTCCAACTTTGTCCTGCTTTCTAGATATTGAAAATGCTTACAACAATGTCTCAATTGATGTGGCGATCGAAATGCTAGATAATCTGCAAATAGGGTCTAAAATCTGTACATATTTATGGTCTTTTCTAAGCGAGAGATATCTGAATATTAAGTCTGAAAGTGGCGAAACCATACTCTCTAGGTGGACTAATAAAGGCCTAGCGCAGGGGGACCCATTGTCCCCATTGCTTTTTAATCTAATAACACTTAAAATATGTCAAGGCACTGAAAATGTATTAATATCACAATATGCTGACGATTTTATACTCTTTACTAGTAACAAAGACATTCAAAGTTGTGAGAGAAATATTCAACATACATTGAACACTATAGTTATATTGTTAGATGAGCTAGGATTAACATTATCTGCGAGTAAATCTAAGTTTTGTCTGTTTAGTAGAGGCCGTAGAAAAACAATTCCTATTTTAAAAATAAACAATCAATGTTTCGTCAAACCGGATAAAAATATTTAGGCATGTGGTTAGATTGTAACTTGCGTTGGGGAAAACACATTAAGGAAGCTATAGAAAAATGTTCAAAGTTTCTGAATATTCTAAAACTGTTAGCGGGTAGTACTTGGGGTGTTCATACTAAGCATTTACGCAGATTATATATTTCACTAATTAGAAGTAGGCTGGATTACGGTAGTTTTATTTATGACTGTGGGGCCAGTACAATTGTTAGTAAGCTCGATAAAATTCAAAATCAAGCAATGAGGATAGTTGGTGGGTTCATTAAAAGCACCCCCATTCACGTTATGGAGTGCGAATTAAATATAATGCCTTTATCCTTAAGAAGACTATACCTTGCGTATAAGTTCATGTTAAAAAGTGTGTCCTGGTCGGAGAATGTTACTGTTGATATGATATCAAACTTGAATGTTTTTTGTAATACAGGCTATTGGGCAGATAAAAAACAACCTCTGCTTGCTAAAATGTTTAATGATATAAAATTAGACAAAGTTTTCACAGCTCATACCCTGGGGATGTTTAGCTTAGATATTTGGGTCTCAGCCATTTCATTGGAAAAAATATAAAAACAGAACTTGAAAGTATAGCAAACAGTAAAACTTCATATGAATGTAATACTTTACTAAGCAATGTAATAAAGGAATTAAATACAAAGTATAGTGGCTGGAATACATTTTTCACAGACGGAGCGAAAAATGCTCAGGGGCAGGGGTCTGGTTTCTTTTATCGTAGGTTAAATGTTAAAGCTGGATATAAAATAACTTCACATGTATCTGTTATGTCATTGGAGCTTTTTGCAATCTATCAAGCCATATTATACGCAGACGAGAAAAAAAATCAATTATCTTAATATATAAAATCCTTGCGTTACTGACTGACTGACAGACACGCTACAGCCGAAACTATTGGGCGCAGAAAGCTGAAATTTGGCATATATGTTCCTTGGGGACCGTAGGGGTGCACTAAGAAGGGATTGCCCGAAATTTCCACGGGATCGGCCAAAATAGGTAAATTAAAAAAAATGCAGGTGCAGTTGCTGGCGTCCTCTAGTATTGTTATATTTTCTGACAGCAAGAGTGCTCTACAACACGTGGCTCGATGCGCCTCTGGTTTCAGAGGTGCATCGATAGCCTACGATATAATACGTTTATTACATAAATTCAATGAAAATGGTCTTGATATCAGATTGCAATGGGTTCCGGCTCATATTGGGGTCAAGGGAAACGAAGAAGCTGATAAAATAGCTAAACAGGCGGCAGTAGACGGAACCGTTACAGATTTTGTACCAGATTACTCGGACTTGTTACCTAAATTTAAAATGAAATGTTTTAACAGTTGGAAAAAGTATTTTGATGAGAAATGCGAAACAAAGGGAATCTGGTATAAATCTATCCAACAAATACCTCCTCGTTCTCCTTGGTTTGACAATGATGAGCTGAGTAGAAAATATGTCAAATTAGCATTACGAATACGCTCTGGCCACATTCCGTCAGCAAAGTTTGCATTCCTTATGAAGAAAGCGAGTTCACCAAATTGCAGCATGTGTAACACCGTGGAGGATGTGCAACATTTGCTAATGGAATGTGCAAGAAACCAAAATGAAAGAGAAACTTTAATGAGGAAGTTTAACTTAAATAAGCTAAATGTTGGCTTAGTACAAACTATAATGTCCCGACCCAGGTCTGATCTAGCAAAACAACTTTGTAGCTTGGTGGAAGTGCTTAATCCTTAATTACTGTTATTTTTAGTAGATGTATGTATATTTTGTTTTTCTCTTTTTGTGTTGAAATTGTATAAATGTACAATGGGGTTGGCATATCCTTGTGGATAAAAACTCCAAATTAATTAATAAAGATTAAAAAAAAAAAAAAAGTTTGTATCGTGAAAGTATGTATTTATGTCATTTATAAAGATAATAAAAAGAAGTGAGCCTAATATGGAGCCCTGCGGAATACCTGATGTTACCCTGACGCTTTCTGACTTATATCCATTAAACACAACTACTTGACTCCTTTTGTTAATATACGAGCTGAATCATCGTAATAAGTTGCCTCTGATGCCATTGAACGCAATTTTATTAATATATAAGAAGAATTTCATGATCTACTCTATCAAACACTTTTTAGCAATCAGTGTAGATTGCGTCTACCTGTATACGTCTATCAATGTTGCGGAACAAGAAGTCTGAGTATAGGGCTAAGTTAGAGGTCGTGGATCTTTGTTTTACAAAACCGTGCTTTTTGGGGGTGATCTGTTTTTGAATTAATGGGAAGATGGCGGCATGAACTAGTCTTTCGAAAAGCTTGGCAATTGAACAAAATATTGATATGGGTCGGTAGTTCTCTACCATATATCTGGAACCACTTTTATAAACAGGTACAATGTATGCACATTTCCATAGATCAGGGAAATATCCCTCAGTTATACATTTGTTAAAAATTATATGCAGTGGTTTACTTATGGATTCAGCTGTATGTTTGAGGAACGCCGCAGGCAACATATCCGGTCCGGGTCCTTTAATAGCATGTAAACACCTTCATTCCCGATTAACTGTGTTGATGTCGAAATAGAGATCATTTACAATATGGCATTGTTCAGAGATGTTAGCAGGTGGTGACCAATTAGGCGATAAAGTGGATGCTGCATAGACAGAGTAGAAAAATGAAGAGAACATACCACAATTTTTGTCAGGATCACTTGAGGTTTGGTTTATGTACGATAAAGTCGATGGTATTCCGTCCTTAACTTTTTTGTTTGATACGTATGACCAAAAGGGCTTGATATTTTTGGGATGGAATCCTCTACACATTTTATGTATCTTCTGTAACATTGACTAACTTCTGTCTTGAATTTAGCCCTGAACAGTGAAAATATTTCGTAACTAGATGTGTTTTTATAAACTTTCCATTTATGCCCCGCTTTTTGTTTATTTTTGTATATATGTATGAGTGACGGTCTAAACCAAACCGAATACTTCATTGATCTTGGCTTATTTAAAGGAACATGTGATTTCACAATGCTGTAAATTTTTTCATAAAATATATTAACTGAGTTCTCTGCTGATATATCTCTAAATAGGACATACCATTGAATAATGTTCAGTTCATCATTTATAAGTCGATAATTTGCTCTAGTAAAGTTGTATTTAGTTAAACGTAGACGATTCATTGGAGTAGTACCAGTCGTACCAGTTGTGAAAGGAATAGTAGTAAAACGGAGTAAAAAGGAGTAATAAAACGGAGGATGATGGGCATCTACAGAAACGGAAGAAAATTTTGAGATTCGAAAGTAAAGCAATCACTTATATTAGTGATAACTAAAATTAATGTTCTAGTATGTGCATTTCGTATCGCATTACATTGGAAGGCGTTATGAATAGTCATAAAATTGCGTAACTGTTCGCAAACGGTAGATGCACCTTTAAATATAACCAAATTTGTATTAGATTGTGGCTCACAGTTAGCTTCAGGGATATTATAGTCGCCAGCTAGTAGAAAATTAGCGCTACCACTTGTTCTTATTACGTCGTTAGTAATGTCAAAATATAAGTTGTAAGCGGCTACAGGTGCTTTGTCCGAGACATATGCCGCACCAACTATATAACATCCCGTCAATTCGGTACCCGGGAGTTCCACAAAAATAAGTTTATTTATTTATTTAGGACAACCAGTAGTTGTTACATTGTAATAAATGATAAAAAAGCAGAATTAATAAGATAAAAACTAAATGCACAACATTTTAAGGTGTCACAACAAGCACCAAAAGGTAACATTCACGTATAGATATAAAAGAAAAACAGACAATTAAATATTAAGTAATTAAAACTAAATTGAAAACACAATGAGAAAAGAAATGAAAAAAGACAATTAGACAATTTTAATAATAAACTTAAATTAATCTTAATAACCTTAGAAGTGTTGTTTTAAATGTGGAGAGCTTGTCCGCAAATATATCAACTTTACCCGATATGGCATTGTATGCTTTGGATAACCGAATTACGGGCGAAAATTACTTTAAATTGGTCCTGGCAAATGGCTGGTGTAAAAGTCCTACATTAACTAAGTCACGCCTAGGTACACGGCGAGGAACACGTAGATTAAATGAATCCAAGAGGGATGGACAGTCGATATAGCTTCTTAATAGTATGTAGAAAAAAACCATATCGTTAACTTATCTATGACATGACAGGCTATCTATTTCAAAGCACCGTAGTTTATCACTATAGGATGCCAGTTGTTTATGCAACTTACAAGAGAAGGCTAGATGCCTAAGAAATCGCTTTTGGACTCTCTCTATTCTTAATTCATGCACGGTGTATTGAGGCGACCAGACAACAGAGCAATATTCCAGATGACTCCGTACATAACTATTATATAATACAATTTTAGTGGCTGGTTTGCGAAAAAGTTTACCATTGCGTATGATGAAGGCGAGCATTTTAGAGGATATGTTAATAATATTGTTAAAATGTGGTAAAAAAGTTAATTTGGAGTCGAAAAGGACTCCCAAATCCCTCAACACTGTTTTTTCCTCAAGTATGGTACCATTGATTTGATATTGTGTTTTAATTACATTGTGGTTGCGGGTGAACGTGACGGTAAAGCATTTATTAATAAACTCAAACTCAAACTCAAACTCAAAATCCTTTATTCATTTAGATCACAAAGTGACACTTATGAACGTCAAATTTAAACATTATTACTGTATGCTTCTACATTTACATTTACTGCCACGTTCGCAATGCAATAGGTAGAACCATGAGAAAGAACGGGCAATAAAACTCACGGTCACTCTTTTTCATCGCCAGGTTTTTAATAATACATAACAATTAAACTTTTGTAAGGTGCTGCAACTGTTATACCTTCTATGTTACTTGTATATATTTACTTTACATGATACTCAAGCATAATCAAGTTAAATTTTGATGTTCATTTAGTTAGCCTCCTAAACATAGACATGGTGAAACAGGAGCATCCACTTACATTAAGCACCTAACAATGCAGGCAATCCGCGCAAATGTTCAGAACCATGATGGAAATGATGAAGTTAAATATAAATAAAAAATTATACCAACCCATAAGACCGCCATCGACCAGTCATCGCAAGTAGCACCCGTTCACGAGTATGACGCATGAGCCAGCCATCATCCCTCTCGCCATATCAGAGGGACAGGGATGACCCGACACACGACGCCACCACAAGAAATGACATTTTAGTGAGCATGACGACAACGGTATACGAACCGGCAGTAATAAAATTAACAATCTGTTGGTATACTGACCATGAACGCGAATTACCTCCATTTTCCAGATCATTAATTATAGCATAAATTTGTGAAAACGTGTGAAGAAATGCAAATGTAGTACCCATATTTAATTGACGTGATACCTTTTGAAATACAACCACCGATCCAACTGATTGAGTACAAGACAATAAAATTAATCATAATAAATAAATAGTATCTAACGACATGAAAGACATCTAATGATGTGGTGGCGATTCCAAAAAACATCATTTACTTATATAATTTTATTGGCAATAGAATCATATTTAATTACATGTCATGAAAATTTTAATATTATCTACCTACTGACCTAATAATTATGTGAATACTAAAACAGATTATTGCCAAGCGCATTTGTCATTAAGGTAATCATTTAAATTGTAATAAGCCTTTTGCATTAGGTTATTTTTAATCGTTGTCTTAAATGCGCTAAACGGCAAGTCTAAAATACATATCGGTATCTTGTTGTAGATGCGTAAACTTTGTCCTATAAAAGAATTATGAGTTTTACACAAACGGAAATACGGAACACATAATTTATGTCTATTTCTTGTATTAATAGAGTGAATATCACTATTCTTTGAATATGAATTTATATTCCTACGCACATGCAAAACACTGGCATAAATATACTGAGACGCTACAGTTAAAATACCGATGTCCTTAAATCTTTCCTTGAGCGAAACTCTTGTTCGTAATTGGTAAATGGCCCGAACTGCTCTTTTTTGCAATATAAAAATACTTTCGATATCAGCAGCTCTACCCCATAGTAATATGCTATATGACATAACACTATGAAAATAGCCAAAATATACCAGCCTAGCCGTATCGACATCTGTTAAACTACGCACCTTCTTAATGGCATAAGCAGCCGAACTAAGTTTCGCTGACAGATATGTAATGTGTGCGCCCCATTGCAACTTTGAATCAAGTGTTATTCCTAGAAACAACGTAGATTCAGTTGTTTCCAGTACATCACCATTTAAAACGATGTTAGTACCAAGGTTTCTGACGTTTGGCAAAGCAAACTTAACACATTTGGTTTTTTTGGCGTTCAGTACTAAGTTGTTTACAGTAAACCATTTAGTCACCTGAATAAGAGCACTGTTTATTTCGGTAAAGTTTTCCTTGTTTCTATCCACTTCAAATATCAATGAAGTATCGTCAGCAAACAATACCACGTCACAAATGTTTCTCAGGTAAAATGGCAAATCATTAATGTAAACAAGAAACAAGAAAGGCCCTAGGATACTACCCTGCGGCACTCCCAATTGTACTGGTAAACCACTGGATTTTCAGACCATTTATTTCGACACATTGGATTCTGTTATTTAAATATGCCTTAATAACATCCAATGCTTTAGTCTGGACGCCGTAATGTTTAAGTTTGCACAAGAGCGTATCATGGCAGACACAATCGAATGCTTTCGAAAGGTCGCAAAACACACCAATAGCATTCTGAGATTTCTCCCATGCATTGTAGACGTGTTTGAGTAACGCTACTCCTGCATCCGTCGTCGAGTGACCCTTAGTAAAACCATATTGCTCAGTATGAAGGAGGCTGTTTAAATTAAAGTGTTTCAGAAGTTGCTTGAGTATGATCTTTTCAAAGATTTTACTAAAAGTAGGTAGTATTGAAATTGGCCTATAATTACTAGGATCATTCTTACTACCGGATTTAAACAGAGGTATTATCTTACTATGTTTCATTAAATTTGGAAAATCGCCTGATTCTATACACTTATTAAACAAGTTACTAAGATAAGGAGCTACTATATCTATTATACTTTTCAATATCTTAACAGATATTCCCCAGAGATCACCTGTATTCTTAGACTCTAGAGATTGAAAGGTGTTTATAATGTCAGTAGAACTAATAGGGCTGAATTTAAATATTACATCACATTTTTGTACACTTGATTCTAATAAATTTTCTACACCTGAAGCTGATGAGTTTAGACCTCTAGTAGTAGTAATAGGTATGCTAGCAAAAAAATTATTGAATGTGTGTGCAACTTCTTCTTTATTGTTAATAATTTTATTATTATCTAGCAAGTTAACATTGGTGTTCCTTAAGGTTGTCTTGCCCGTTGCTTCGTTAATAGCTTGCCAGGTGGCCTTAACTTTATTAGAAGACTTCCTAATTTTGTCACTAATGAATACTGCCTTAGCTATACTGCATACCTTTTTAAATATTTTAGAATAATTACTGACATACTCAGTGAAGCTCGCATTAAAATTGTATTTTTTCATACCATACAACTCATACATCCTTGCTCTGCTTTTGTGAATACCTACAGTAGCCCACTCACTAAATGCTCTAGACTCCTTGATTACTTTTTCCTTGGTCTTAAAAGTACTTCTAAATTCGTTTTGCACTATATTAAACATAGTATCATAAATCTTATTAGGTGATTTAAGCTCCATCATATCAGGATTAATACCTACTAAAATTTTGTTCCTAAATTCAATAAATTTACGCCTAGGTAATGGCCTAACTGTCACCTTATGTACGACTTTTTCATGAATATATGGAAAACCTGCCAATTGACCACAGTGATCCGAAGTTAAGTCAGTAGTAACTAATTTATGTGATACTGTATGATTACTAAATATATTGTCAAGGCAAGTGGAAGATGATGCTGTTATTCTAGTAGGTTCAAAAAATAAATTTGTCAAATTAAATGATTTAAAAAGGTTTAAAAGCCTACTAGTCATTGGTGAACTATCTAATAAATTAATGTTAAAATCACCACAAACTATGATACCTTTTTTATTGGTCCTAATTTTACCAATTGCGTCTTCCATAGTAGACTCAAACACATTAAAGTTACTTAAAGGAGGGCGATACACACATATAACAATATACTGTTCCAGCTCAATGCAGGACATTTCTATAGTTCGTTCTACAGACAAGGTGCTTATGTCCTTTCGCTCCTTACATGGTATGGTATTTGAAACTAGTATCAAGGATCCACCATGGATAGCTTGACTCCTAGTGAAAGCACTTTGCACAGTGTAATGCATGTTATTTAAAAATTTAATTTGATAATCTTTTAACCAATGCTCCGTTATGCACATAATTTTAATATTGTGGCTTTCTAAGTATAAACTTAATTCTAAATGTTTGCCAGATAGACCCTGTATATTTTGATGTGCTACATTCAATTGACAATGTCTATCCTTTGTCCTATTCTTAAGTTTAAAGAACTCGTGTCTGTATTTAAAATAGAAGGAATGGTAAAGACAGAATTATTTACAGAAACCATTTTCTTGGATACCCTGCATGTACCTGTGTCATATTGTATATTATATGCTAATAATTTAGCAATTTGTCGTTTATAAAATAGTGAAAGATACATAGTATCTTTGGTCAATGTGTAATTATATTTATTAATGAATTTATTTATGTCAAAATATAAAATAATATCTTTATACTGCCATGTCATATTGTATAAACACAAATTTAGGTCAAATATATGTTGATTTACCTTTTCATCTAATATACTTGAATAAGGTAAAGCACAAGTAATAAATTGACATCCTAGTTTTTTATGAAGTGATAACATTACTTCTGTTAAATTGTAAATATCTTTTTTGTTCACAATTTGGCTGTCACCATATATAATAATTATTGTTGAATGTCTATCTAATGTTGTTTGTTTTAAACTATCTATTAAGTGTGAAAAAGATGACCCTGGATAACAATAATTAATGATTTTCTGTTGCTGTAAATGACTACTCATTAAGCTACCTAAACCTACACCTAACCTATCTGAAAACATGTAAACTTTTTTTGTGCCAGAGTTATCAACTAAGGGTGTCTTATCCTTTGGACTATTGGTTGTACTAGAACTAGAACTTGAACCTGAATCACTATCACCTATAATTAGAGATTCATTACCTAACAAGCATAATTTTGAACAATTTGAGTAATTATTTGTTATTGTCAAGGCCTTTACATATTCCAGATTATTCTTACCAATTCGTGCAATCTCATCATATTTACTTATATATACCTGAACCTCTTTCTCATACTGGATATTCATCCAATTTAGTTGTGACTCTAAAGCGCTGATTTGTGATTTGAGATCCCTTGTATGCTGATCATATAACATCCTACCATTAATTAATTCTATATTATAATTTTCTAGGTCCTGTAACAATTCCTTACGTTCAGAAACAAAATTTTTGTATTGGGTTGTTATATTTTTTGATTTATTATACTGTTTCAAGTTTTGTACTAGTTTACTAATATTTTTGTTTATGTTACATAATTTCCTTTGTTGCTTAAAATTTTTAACATAACTTTTTAGTTGTATACTATGTCTATTAGACCCTAAGCATAATTTATCACCTAAAACCTCTGAATAAAGGTTCTGTGTTGCACCACGGTTAAGTACCTGCACCGTTTCCTCTAACGATTTTACCTTTAACAAAGCCTGTTCTAAATTGCTTTCAAGTAATCAATATGTAAGGACATTCTGTTCAAAGCACACCACTCACTTATGGAATCAAGGTGCTTTTGTAGAAAATCACAGTCCAGTGGATATCTTATAGTTTTACATATTTTCAAATCGTCCGCAAATAGATAAACGCTACTAAATTTGATGGAAGAGACTATGTCATTAATAAATAAATTAAATAGCTAGGGTCCCAAATGGGAACCTTACGAAACGCCGGAAATAGATGCATATGTTTTGGAATGAAACCCCTTAACTACAACATATTGCTTTCTGTTGGATAAATATGACTGAAACCACTTCAAGAGGGTACCGCAAACACCATATGAATCCAACTTTTTTATTAGCACTTCGTGGCAAACTCTATCGAACGCCTCAGCAAAATCCATATAAACTGAGCTCACTTGAATACCTGCGTCAACTGCATTCGTAAGCTCATTATGATACGCCACGAGATTTGTATTTGTCGATCGAGCCTCTATGAAACCATGCTGTTCGTTAACAAAAATATGTCGTGTATGATTTTTCAAATAAGGGTATATTAAAGCTTCAAATAATATAGCAAAAGCCGAAAGTATTGAAATAGGCCTGTAGTTAGAAATTACTTCTTTACCGCCAGCCTTATAAATAGGAACCACTTTAGCAGTTTTCCACACAGTTGGGAAGGTACCGGTTAATAAAGATTTATTTATAATAAGATAAAGTGGATGACCTAAGCATGAGGCACATCTTGAGATGAAGTACGGCGATATTCCATCCGGTCCAGCACCCTTATGAATGTCAATGCCTTTCAAATATTTAAAAAATTTATCTTGTGCAATATGTATTTTCCCGATAATGTTAGTATATTGACAGGTTTCGATAGGTGGTGTAGTGAGACTAGACGAATCGTTAAAAGTGGAAGAAAAGTAAATTGCAAATAAATAACATATTTCTGAGCCGTTTGATGAACTTGTGTCATTTAAAGACATAGTTTGAGGTATCTGAACTGCATTGCTACGTTTACCTTTTAGATATGTATAAAAAAATGTTGGGTCTTTTCTAATACTGTCCTCAACTACACTTATGTATTTGTTGTAGCAAGCCGTTGCTAGCTTTTTACATCTTTTGTTTAAAATTCTTAATGATATTTCATCGAGCGGATTTTTAAAGGCTCTGAGTCTATGTAACAACTTGCTTTTTTCACGTGTTAGCTTAATCAATTGTTTGCTGAACCAAGGGGGATGTTTTCCTCGGGTGTACTTAGTTTTAGGTACATATTCATTCATTATATTATTTAATAAAATTAAAACACCGATATTATTTCGTCTACTTTTTGGGATTGCTGGAATGCCAGTTAACAATATCCAAATGTGATTTGATTTCATCATAATCTGCTTTGTAAAAGTTATGCCTTAAAAAGGTTTTCATTTTAACCACACTCTTTGGATATTCTCAATAGTTATTTCAACAGGTATATGATGTAGATCAATATTTACCAAAGCATTCAGAGATGCGTTAACTGTTATTGCGCTAGCCATATTGCTCAGAACCAAATCAAGAATTTTATTCGTGCTGTTGGTAACATTGTTATGTTGGCTAAGGTTATTAAGGGACATAAAATCCATAAGCAGATGAGCTTGTGAAGAAATTTGATTAGGTATTGGTTGACAATAATTACCACCGTTATCATTAGAATCTAACCATGAGATACAGCTCAAATTGAAATCACCAATGAGGCACACACTTTCCATATTGTCAGAAGCACGGTTAAAATTATCTAAAAAGTGTTCCAGTATATTTCTATTGAATGGAGGTGGAAGGTAAACTGCGCAAAAGAAGATATATTTATTTTGACTAACCTTCACTTTCACAAATAGATCTTCGCAGTGGCTCTCTCCTTCTTTATACCGAGTAGAGTATAATTTGTTGGAAACTGCTATTAAAACGCCGCCGCCATCCTTGTTGTGATGAAAACCAATGGTTTCACGATCCCTTCTAAATACAGTATAACGGCTATCAAATAATTCAGAGTTATATATGGTGCTATTTAACCACGTTTCTGACAAGATGATTAAGTCATAGTTAGAACAAATAATACATACATACATACATACATAGATTCACGCCTGTTTCCCCGAAGGGGTAGGCAGAGGCATATTAAACGCCCACTTTTCGCCAGTGTTATGATCCCACGTAATAGTTGGCGAGCCTATTGCCACTTATCGGGAGAACAAATAATAGCAGATAAAAACTCATGCGTTTTAGTCCGTAGACCTCTTACATTCTGATAATATATATTCAGAATAGTGAACTTTGTAACGGTTACTAAAATTATCTTGCATAATAATATAAAAATAGGAAAACTGAATGTAAGTAAAAACAAGTTATTTTAGCTTATCCAGCGTATCATGATTTTTGACATATATATACTCATCGTGTTCCGTTTTTCGTAAAAAGACACGACCTTGTCTTATCCATACAAACTTGTAACCTTTTTCTTTGGCAACCTGACGGGCAGCTGCATGAAGTTTCTTGTTGGTTGGGGACAAGTGTTCGAGAATGTAAATTGGCGATTTGTTGCCTGCAATCCCAATATGGCTGGTATTAATCTTGTTGTTCTGATTCATCTTATTAAAATGTATAGCTTTAGCTAAAAATGTATCACGAAGCCTCGGGGTGGCGAGTCTAACAATGACTGCTCGAGGTCTTTTGTCATCCTTGTTGTTCTTCGCCACGCGAGTGCAGTGATGAATATCAGCTTCCCTTAAGTCGCAGGATACTACTTTTGCGAGCTGGGTTACAGTTGATATCAAGTTCTATTGTTATGCTCGGGCACACACTGTATCTCCAGGTTGTTAGAGCGGTTGTGTTGTTCTATGACCTGGAGCCTGATTTGTAGATCATGTACAGTGTTCACTAAAAGACTATTCTCCTTCTGCAGCTTAACAACAGTATTTTGGTATGAAGTTACAGCATTTTTGGTGACTTCATAATTTTCATCCAAAAATTTCACGCTATTCTCTTAGGTAATCATTTCTTGTTTTATGGATTGAAGTTCAGTACGTACCATTTGTTTAAGAGTCTGATTAACTTCTTGCATTAAAGCTGATTTCATGAAGCTGAATTCTTCCCTGATTATTTGTCTGACGTCATCCTTCGAAAGAGTAGGTGTAAAAGAATCTATATTTGCATTGCCTGTAGAGAGAGCAGCCTATGACTTTTTATGTTGTGTGATGTTGTCATTGGTAAATGGAGAGTCTGGCCGATTTTTCATCTTACTAGGCGAATCTTCAGGCCACATGGCGTATTACTTTTGTCAAATTTGGGTTGTTTAGCGCGACATCCGTGGCACTTCCATTTACTTTTCTGATCGGTATTGATTGCAGAGAAGCACTTTTCATTCAAATTAGCACACGGAAGGTCATATTTGAGCTTGCAAAAGGCACAATTCAAATAACAATCTTTAGTAGCGATTTTATTGCGGCATCCACCACATGAGCCAGACATATTTGTTTTTCGTGAATTTCAGTAATTTACTTATATCACCGTAAAGAGCACTTCACAAGCTTTCAGATTATATGTATTGTTTCCAATACTATTCACTATTTACCCAAATTTTAATAAAAATAAACGGAGAAAAATGTTGACATCAATTCGTTACCATGACAACACCATATAAGTTCCATATATTTTTCCAGTTATGTAGATGTTGGCAATGTTACATTACGAGGCTGAAGGTGTTTAGCGATAGCTATTAATACCCCACCGCCGTCTAGTTTTTGGGAAGAATTAAGATCTCTATCACATCTAAAAGTAATGTACCTTTCATCGATAAACTCAGCATCATTTATGTTGCAATTAAGCCAAGTTTCGGTCAAAATAATTATGTCATATGCGTTTGAGAGTATGTTAAAGTATATAGTTTGTAATTTAGTTCGCATTCCACGACAATTTTGGTAGTAAATCGTCAAGTTATTATTGTTAGTGGTCATTAGTAACATTTATTTTTAATGCTGTAGTAGTAGTATTAAAACTACTAGTTGCCACAACAGACAACGGTCTCCACACATCATTGCACCCGGAAAAAGTTCAAAACCTAAAGTACTAACATATTCAATCATTTAATCATTTTAGTGAACAAACTGTATTTTGAAAACTGGTTTTCTTGTCTTACTGTCTAAATATAGGAAGAAACATTTTTTTAAACCTGGAACAAATTTCAAGAAAATATGAATTTCCTTTGCGGAACAAGGAAAAATTAAAATATTTAAATATAGAACTTCGTGTCCTGCTAGGCTCGAACGAACGGCCGAACCACCTGTAGTCAGTACCATTGATGGTACAATTGGCACTGATTTATCACACTAGTACAATTGATTGTACAAATGATACCAAAATATCCCGAATATACCTCTGGACCACTTGTACCATTTGAAAATGGTACAAATGGCACTGATTTATCCCACTAGTACATCAACTGTAAAACACAATCCTTCTTAGTAATATTTTATTGTTTCCTGGCCGCAAATGATTTCTAATATTTTTTTCCTCAATGTCAATGTCATCACTTATTCTGTGCGTGTCTTAGGTGCGTGTATTTAATCTAACTTATATGATTTTTATTTTCGTGAAAAAGGTGTGAAGAAATATTTATACTTGCTCGCGGTAGAGGTAAAGTTTTATTTCACAGTGGATTCGAGTATTGCCATCATGTGACATATCGAACCAACCGAAACAGCTTTTGGAGATGCATGAATTACAAAACAAAAAAAAATTGTGGCACTATAACTATCAACCAGGTGTAAAAAAGCTATACTAATATCTTTTACTTTAATTTTGAATATCTTTATTTAGCTGTCTGCTAAGGTGCCTACTTGGCAATTAATTTTTTTTTGTCTCTTACCGCCTTGGTTTTACAATTAAATAAATACATCGTTTTTAGAGTCAGGATCAGGTGATCAAGTTTAAATAACATTCCGTAGGTATTTTGTTTACATGACGTAAATAAATCAGAAATAAATAAAATAATGACAAATACATTTGAAAATGGATGAATGGACGAACATGAATATTCGGTAGTTGGACCAAAAAATTTAGGAAGTAGGGGTTACGAAGTTTTTAGGCTTAAATATTGATAATAACCTTAACTGGAAACTAAATACATATGCATATGCACTTTATAGGTTATAGAAAACAGCGAGTATTACAGCTGTTTTAACAGCTTATTATGGGTATGTTTACTCTCTTCTAAGGTATGGTGTTATATTCTGGGGCAATTCTACAGATAATGAAATTGCATTTAAGGCGCAAAAGAAAGGCATAAGGGCAATATTCAGTATTAAAACTACAGATAGTTGTAAATCATATTTTATAAATTTTAAAATTCTAACGCTACCATGCATTTACATTTTGGAAACTGTCGTATTTGTGCGCAAAAATATTAATCTATTTAAAAACCTTAAAAGTAAGAGGAGAGACTTGGAAATATGTATGCCCAGAAATAAAACAGCCTTATTAAATAAGAGTGAACTTTGTATGGGTGTTCGATTGTACAATCGTTTACCTAAAACAGTGCTCGATATCTCAGATAGCGTGTATATATTCAAAAATAAAGCGAAATAAATATTACTTGAAAAGCGTTACTATTCGGTAAACGATTATTTAATTGATAGGTAATAATAATAATAATAAACCCTTCTGGGGCAGCCGTTATCTCATCATGAGACTAACGCAATCTCGGAGGGCAGAGTAACAGCTTTCAACCATCACCTTCATCTTGTGATATAAACAAAAAATGTATTGCAAGATGAATAGAAAGCTTACAAACCACAGGGCAGCTTTGTGGCGAGCTGAATGTGTGTGGCGACACTGCGGTCCCGAATACTTCAGAGAGTCGGTCAGGGCCTCGTCTCCGGCTTGCCTTTATTGGCTGGTTGGAGTTGATGCCCAAGAGCACCCGCAAGACTCTCAACTCTGGCTTGCCTTGGTCGGCCGGCCAGAGGGAAGTCGCAAGAGCTATTTGCTCGGGGGGGGGAGGTGTCATTTTCGAGGGCGTAATTACGGGGTAACCCGCTCCGGGTCACGACCCGGGATGGCGAAACCGGTACCGCACCGCTCTACACCCCTAGCCACTCGCACCGGTGTTGTCCTCTGGCTGCCTTTATGGCAGACTTCGTTTACCATGGTGGCTATTTAGAGAGGGCCCATCTAGTGAGTTGGCGAGTCACCGTCTGCCCCTTTTCGACGTACTATACGAGTACTTAGGGCAGACGCCGTTTTTCATCCATAGTTTTCATATTCACTTATCCATTGAACACCCATCACAATAGCCCAGAGTAATTAGTTTCCCTACAAGTAGCAATAGTCCTACACCTGCTGCGGCTAATCCATGGCTGTACTTCATAGTGCAGTCATAGAGGCTCCTCAGTAGGTGTCCCGCCACATTCTAGATTAAAATTCTCAAAGGGCCTCTGCGCGTTGGACCTATGTCTCCGTGTACGCCTGCCAAAGGGCCGTGTACTTTTTTAACATCATATGTTAGAAAAGTACGCGTGAAAGAGAAACAAATAATAATAATATGATTTTATTTCAGAAATTATTTCCATATATTAATTTCAAAAATAATCAAATAATTATAAAAATCAGCAATCAAATAAATAATAAAATGTCACAACAATAAATCAAAGAGCAATGTCACAAATTATAAAATAAAATTAAAATAATAAAAATAGATTGTAAAATTAATTCAAATGTATGTCATATTGTGCAGTCAAATCATAATAATTTAACTACATGCCCATCGTGATTTGCATCCACCTGTGTTGGATCAGACAATCTAATCTATCTGCAACCATCTTCAGAATGCCGTTGGTACTCCCCTCACGTGTTTCGAGATGGATGCAACTCTCTTGTGGATAATTGCATGATAGCCGTCAGTGTGGGCCTCAGCAAACATAAGGGACGCGCTGCAGTCTCTCGGTAGTCGCAACAACATTCTGAAGATGTTGTTGTACTGCACACGTAGCACATTGGCGGCCTGACGGGTATGTACTACCCATAGACCGCACGAGTAAAAAGATTGGCAGAATGCCTTAAACAAAGAGATTTTTACCTCATTAGAGCATCGTGCAAATCCACAGGCAAGCATATTCCCTCGGACCGCCAACGCCCTCCGCTCACGCTCCAAATCGGCGTCATCCTTCA
This sequence comes from Euclidia mi, assembly GCA_944739405.2. Classification (NCBI taxonomy): domain Eukaryota; kingdom Metazoa; phylum Arthropoda; class Insecta; order Lepidoptera; family Erebidae; genus Euclidia; species Euclidia mi. The sequence continues at coordinate 28,453,022 of OX123186.2, read as the reverse complement.
AGTCGTCTGTCACAATATGCCCCAAGTACTTAAAGCTAGTCACCACCTTCAGAATTACACCATTTAACTTAATCGGTGGAACATGGGGAAGAGTGCTACCATTACTTTAAAAAATTAGAAGTTCACTTTTTTTGGTGTAGTATTTAAGTCCATGTTCCACCGCATAGGCCTCACATATCGCAATGAGCCTTTGTACTGAACTCACCGACGGGCCCAGCAGTACCATATCGTCTGCGTAACTTATATTATTTATGCATACCCCATCAATGTGACAACCAGAATGTGTACCACTGAGCTCGCCGATGAGATCGTTTATGTAGAGATTGAACAGCAGAGGAGAGGTTAAACCCCCCTACCGCACGCCACACTCCATGCCATACTCGTCAGAATAAGTACCCGCCTATCTCACCTGGTTTTTTTGGCATAAGTACCAACTTCGCGCCGTGTGGTTGACGGCATAGAATACAAGTGTCACCACCCCCTATCTTCCCGTGGGTGTCGTAAGAGGCGACTAAGGGATAACACGATGCAAATATCATCTTTGCGTAAAGACGGAAAACTCGACATCAAACCCTATACGACTGCCTCGTTGGTCTCGCGGCATAAATGTGCGCGTGGGATCGGGAGGTCCCGGGTTCGATTCCTGGGCCGGGCAGTGTTATTGGGTTTTTCTGTCACGAAATTCTCAGTAGCAGCACGGAGTCTGGAAATGTGCCCGGTACGGCAATAGGCTCGCCCCTTATTACGTGGGACTAAAGTATATCCCTTCCTCTCGGATCGCGGTAGCGTTTAGACGTGTCCTCCGTGTTAAATTAAATTTAAAAATATTTTTCCGTATTTAAATTCGAAATTAAATCAGTCATAGTACCAGGCGCCCATAGTTCAGTGTCGGTTACTATAAGTAGCCGTAAGAAGAGGATAGCAACAGCTGAGACGGCGACAGTTACCAGAGCTACATACGTCAACGTCAACTGTCATCCGACGTCATACGTCAACTGTCATCGCTGCGTCAAATGTCATCGTAAGCTGTCAATTTGTCATCCCTATTTCTCTGACTGACATATCTAGATTTGCCAATATTTAAAGAGAAACAAGTAATTGGACAATTTTATATACCACATTTGGCCGAGTGTGTTTGCAGTATAATTGGCACTGGTATTGGTTTGAGTGGACTTAATTGTACAAAATGCCAAACATACAGCGATCCCCAACCATTCCATCTAAGAAGAAGTCAAAACAAAGCGAAGCGCCTTGCACAACTACTCCGGTCACGAACACCAATACGCAAGAGGAAGATGAGAATATCACAGTGAGGGGTAAGCGTCAACGCCCAGACGACTCACCTAAACAACCAACTAAAACTTCCTCTTCGTCATGTGTCTGCCTAAATCTAAACGACGAAATAATGCATCTGTTAAATACCTGAAAGATTGATCACGATAAAATGTTGACCTCATGGAAAAATGAACAGGAAGCTCTGCTGTCTTCTTTGGTGAAAAATGTTTCGGAACTAAGGAAGCAATGTGAAGACATTAGGAAAACCAATTTGGAGCTAGAAAAGAGCATGAATTTTATAAATAAAGATTATGAAGATATGAAGAAGAGAGTCCTCGATCTAGAAATCGATAAAAAACAAGTTGACGCGTCGTTGGAGCATATTTCGAAACAAATTCAAGATATACAGCTTTATTCTCGTTCGGCAACAATTGAACTCCGCAATGTTCCAGCCAAAGAACATGAAAAAACCGAGGACCTTTTAGCTATTATCACGGGCGTAGGCAAGGCCGTTAACATAGACATAGATAAGTCAGACATGAGAGATATCTACCGCCTCCCCAGTAATTCAGGATCTACGCGCTCCATTGTTGCAGAATTCAACTCTGTATCAAGGAAACTGGATTTCTTATCCAATGTTCGTCGTTTCAACAAAGAACGACCCAATGCAGAGAAATTGAACACGCACACAATTGGGTTACCAGGAGATAAAAAACCTATCTACGCTGCAGAGCACCTATCAGCATCTATGAGAAAACTCTTTTATGAATGTCGCCAATTCGCCAAAACTCATAAGTTATCTAGTTGGAGCCTGAATGGAAAGATTTTCATGAGAAAGAATCCAGAAGAAAAACCAGTACAAATAAAAACCGAGAAGTGTATGACGGTATTTATTAACAACAAATGACTATATTTTAAAAGTACTCTTTTGTCCATTACTTTGCATGCTATTTTCCGAGATACCACTCGGTTCATACTTATAACCTTAATTAATTCCTTGAATTCTGCTTACTTTTTGCCTAAACTTAGTATTATATTGAGTTTATTTGCAAAAAAAGACACTACTCACAATATCCACTTACATTTTCAATTATTACAATGTATACACACCCTCACATTCTATCATATACACACAGTACACACATTCTCACATCTACACGGTAACAAACCTACCATCCAACATACACATTACCAACTTCCATCACAGAATACATCTATGATTATTAAACCTCTATGTCTAATAGCTCTTAAGTTATTTTATTATTATTACACAGTGACACAATTATTATTATACATCATCAACTTTCATCCCAAACATTACTCACATCTTCACAACGCCGTTTTTACACAAACATTAAACACAATCAACCTCAACACCTACAAAAACTTAATGAAGTGGGCATATAGTGCTAATACATATCAATTTGCTATCACCTCCTACACCCGTCGTACATGCATTAGCACATATATTTTACAGTTTCCAGTCACTAATTTTAAATTTTGATAAACTAAATAATATACAATCCGAACTTGATGGTATTTCAGTGGCAGATTCGTCAAGTTGTATGATCGAGGATTGTGAACGTTTTCAAAGGTATCATCCGCTCACAACTTCATTATTGTGTCAAAACATCAGGAGCATTAATAAAAATTTTGATGGCCTCACTACACTTCTTGAGAGTAGTAAAACAGTATGGGATTTAATAATTCTAACTGAATGTTGGCTATTACACTCACATCCAATACCGGACATCCCCGGCTATTCTGTTTGCGCTACGTCACATGTTAAATCCCAGAATGAAGGAGTTATCGTGTATTATCGTAATCTCTTTCAAATTAGGGTTACGGAACACAAACTTTTCAATGCAAATTGCTTAATAATATCGTTTAATAAAGACACGGTTGTAAGGTTGCGATATATCGTCCGCCGGCTAATCGAAATGTTTCCGATTTCCTTACATCCTTAAATGAACTTCTGACGTCACTCTGTTCCTACAAAAACGTTATTTTAACTGATCTCCTATCTTTGTCGGATCCCCAACGTTCTATTAATGATACTAACCAGTTTTTTGTTAATATTGGACTCTCTCTAGCCGAAAAAAATATAGCATCTGCAAAGAAACACCCAGAAGTTCAACACTCTCCAAAGTCCCTGCACAGCTTTGTGCTACTGGAAACGAATGAGACTGAAATTGACCTATTAATATCAAGTCTAAGAAGCGATTGTGCAGTGGGCTCTGATAATATCTCTGGAGCCTTCCTAAAAAGGTTTAAGAGTATCCTAACTTCGCCGGTCACTTTTATTTGCAATCTAGCACTTAGTACAGGTACTTTCCCAAATGCTTTCAAGTTGGCTATAGTTCACCCCATATATAAATCAGGAGACAGAGACCGTGCAACGAACTACAGGCCTATTTCTATTTTACCCGCACTCTCAAAAGTTTTGGAAAAACTCATAAATAAAAGACTAACTAAATATTTAGATCATAATCATCTACTTTCTACACATCAATATGGTTTTAGGTCCGGTATATCCACTAATACAACAGTTCTTGATTTAACCAATAAAATTGTAACTCATCTGGACAAAAAAGAAAAAGTAATTGGAATATTTTTAGATCTAGCTAAAGCTTTCGACACGGTCTCTGTCTCCCTGCTCATTACCAAACTTGAAAGCATTGGCATACGTGGCGAACAACTCTCTCTTTTCAAGAACTACCTAACTGGTAGGCGCCAATGTCTGAAAATTGGATTAGTGAGGAACTACCTATATCCTATGGAGTGCCCCAGGGTAGTATCATCGGTCCAACATTATTTTTAATTTACATCAACGACCTCTGTCAGTTCAATCTCCAAAATGTTTCAATTTTTTCCTACGCCGATGATACTGCTCTAATATTTCATGCATCTTCATGGGAGTTGGCCTTCAGTCGCGCTCAATTAGGACTCAACGCAGTGGTAAATTGGCTAACTAATAACTTGTTAACATTGAACGTGGACAAAACAAAATACCTTGCATTCTCACTCTCATCCCAAGGTAAATGCATGAATGGTTCCCACACCTTGATTGCACATTCCTGCAGTTCACTATCACATATGCATTGCAGTTGTCCCAAACTACACAGAACTGAATGTATAAAATACTTAGGTGTACAGCTAGATGATGTTCTTTCATACCATTGCCACATTGACACACTTGCCTCTAGGTTGCGTAAATTAATGTATGTTTTTAAGGGACTCCGACATGTTGCCGATACAGGGATTCTTAGACAAGTGTACTTGGCTCTGTGCCAATCACTCAATATTGTATAGTGACTTGGGGTGGAACTGATAAAACCCATTTGTTGAAGTTAGAACGTGCTCAGAGGGCACTTCTTAAAGTTGGATGGAAATTGCCCTTTCATTTTCCTACTACCAAACTATACGAAACTTGTGATGTCCTCTCAGTTCGGCAATTATTTATCTTAAATACCATTTTAACTACTCATTCACGGATACCTTACGAACCATCAAAATTTGCAACAAATCGTCGTAAACATACCGTATGCCAAACGCAATCGTTACGGACTAGATTAGCGCAGCATCATTTTTGTTATCTTAAATTTGTTTTCTTAGCAGCTTTATTTATAATAAGGTAAATAAAATCTTAAATATCTACCCGATGTGCAGAACTGAATGTAAAAAAACTGTCACAAACTGGTTGCGTGGTCTTAAGTATGATGACTTAGAACAGATTCTTGTTGCCCTACAATAATGATATCTATCTCCCACATACACACACACTTACACACATAGACACGCACAAATACACCCGACATGCACGTTTTCACATAAAATCCCACCCACATGTACAAACAAACATACACACAAACATACACACACACACACATACACACAAACTCTAACACATACACACAAATATACTGTATGCATGCTTTTAGTTTTAAAAAATATTTATAATTTATCATAATATCTTGCACCATGTTCTCTTGCAACCCTTATTTTATGAGCCAGTTATGTATATTATCAAATTAATGTAAACATCAGCAGATTATGATGTAAATTTGTTAGAGAGGGGCCTGGAGATTTGTCATACAGGTTTCGAACCTACTACAGACTCCAGTTCTCTCACAAAGGTCTTGTTCAACAGCTGTATTGACAACAAATTTTATTGTTTTTATATACAATATGTACCTTTATGAGAGAAATAAATAAATTATTATTATTATTATATATCTGGCGAAAAGTGGGTGTAGAAATACACCTCTGCCTACCCCTTCGGGGATAAAAGGCGTGACGATATGTATGTATGTATGTAAGTACCAACTTTTCAACAGAGAGGTGACTTCAGCCGGTACACCAGCACCATCCAGTTTGTTCCAAAGTTTGTTATATATTACGGTGTCAAATGCCTTTGACAGGTCCAGGAATCACGCGTATACCGGCGTCTTCCTATCAACGTAGTACCTGACAGCCTGCTTAAGACAAACAATCGCACTTTCGGTAGAAAGCCCAGCCCTAAAACCAAACTGAGCGTCATGCAGTTTAATATGTCGCACTAGGATGTCATTAAGCAAGCTGTCAAGCACCTTTGCAATCACCGTGGCTAGTGAGATGGGCCGGTAGTTATTAATGTCCGACATGTCTCCCAGCTTATTTTTTACTAAAGGAATCATCAAAGTGCGTGTTAGCTCCTCGGGTAAATGGCTGTGACAAAGATACAAGTTATAAAACATGGAGAGGACGCGCGGCAGATGGACACCGGCGTGTTTCAGATGTTTGATGCTGAGACTGTCATGTCCAGAAGATTTACCTTTGCGCATACCACTGATAACTCTTTGCACATCACTTGCCGTAAATCGAACAGTCCTCATGGCAGTCCCAGCACCCATACATCTGCCTGAAGTCGTGTGTCCTTGTGGTGGTCACATCCTAAAGTGCTCACTAAATAGATTTGCGATCACCTTGTGGTCACTGTACCCATTTACACTAACAGGGATACCTGGCTTACCACACATCTTGCCTGTCTGTTTCCAAAACTTTTTGAAGTCCTTACTAGAATGGTGAGAAGCAAGAATGTCCATTTTAATTTTTTCTTGCCTATCTAGGCAGCATTTAAGTTTTTTCTTAAACAGATTCCTGCTCTCACGCATCTCCAAGTACGTTTGGCCCACGTTGGTTTACCGGCTTCCACCCATACCAAAAACCTCCATCTGGCATCCCTGTGGTATTGCGAGACATACTTATTCCACCCGGCTATGTAACCACCTCTCCTCTGTGGTCTCTCTCTCGCATATGTGACGGACGCGGCCTCCGAAAGAATGGTAACTAGCTGCTTATACATACTATCTATTAAAGATTTATGTTCCGCCTTGTCACACATGTCATCACAGCACTGTGACATCTCAACTGGGAATTCAATATCTCTAAGCATACTATGACATACCTGATGACTGCAGGTAGTGTTGTATTTGTTACTACACAATGGTCCAGCTATCTCACACATCCATGGGCTTCACTAATGAAAGTAAAAGTGTCTGGCTTACCCAGAAGATCCACACAAGTCCACTGCTGATCGTCACAGAAATCCAAAAGATGGTTACAAAACAAAGTATCTGGTTGTGCGTTGTAATCACCCAGCAAGAGCGACACAACACAGTCTGGGTTCTCAGCCAATATTGAACTAACTTTACCTAGGCACTGTGTAAACTCAGGAAGGTTGTCAATGCAATCAGTGGGCATGTATATACTGAAAACAATAAAATAATTAGCATTAATCTCTAATTTCAAAGCTGATATTCTAACATCGTCACAGTCTATCACAGTCACCGACTTAAAAGCAGTTTTTCGATATAGAATTGCTGTTCCACCAAATGGTCTTCCCCTCAACAGTTCGGCACCCGTGTCAACAGCTGAGCATCCAACACCAACAAAATCACTGTGTACCTCATTTAATAGTGTCAAGTCATGTGGCAGTAGCCAAGTCTCTTGTGAGGCAATCACATCCGCAATCTCACAGAGATACCTAACTCCTTCCATGGATCGCTTTAGAGACTTGCAGTTGTAAAAAATGAATCTAGTGTTGTACCTTTCATCCATTGCTCTTTTCTATAGGCTGCCTCTTGTAATCAGTAGATAATCCTTTATTATTAACAAAACGCCTAAAGGATATCCCATTCGGCCAGAAACTCTCATCAAGATACTTATCCAGATTACACTTACTTACGAATAGCTTAAAAGCGCTGTAGCTACGTTCCCTTGACATTTTTATTCGTATTGGAGCTACTTCTTCTTGCGTTTTAGTAAACACATACTCTGCAATGTCTGATTCTGATACCTCCTTGTGCACATGTGTAATGAACAATGGTATTTTCATATCAGCTGCCTTGAACTTCATGTTTCCCCCAGAACAAGCTTTACCTTTGCTGGTTACAAATTTGTTTCTTAGTTTTTTCTTCTGCACTGTAATCCAATCCTCACTATCTTGATTAGCTCGTTGGGGGCATTTACTACTTATCGCAACACTTGCGAAAGACTTTTTCTCAATCGAAGCTACATTTCTTATTGTGTTTTGTTTATCATTGTCATTTAGATTATATTAGATTAAAACTCTTTATTGTACACCAGAAAACAAAAAAGATACAAGAGTACAGTGATCATATTTACACAACTAAAACTAGTGGTACAAGGGCGGTCTTATCGCAAATTGCGATTTCTTCCAGACAACCAAGAATGGAATACAAGAATTAGTGACTGAGAGAATGGGTAGGTTGGTGTACTTCAAAGAATAGTGTATTCTGATGAGCTCGACAAAACTAATAATAATACTATGTACTTACATACTAATATTACAACATACATAAATATATACTTTATAACATATATAAATAGATACCATAAATAGATACAATATTAGTGCAAGTTTAAAAGAACTGTCATGGAATATCTCCTAAGTAGTGATTGGTGACAAGTTTTTTAAATACTGTCAAGGATTGTGCCTGTCTTATTGTCTCAGGCAACGAATTCCACAGTCGTACAGCCTGGACAGTAAAAGATTTGTCGTAGAAGACTGTAGAGTGAGCTGGAACTTTCAGTCTAAGATTCTCAGATGATCTTAAGCACTTCGTATGTGTGTCGTGAAGATATTCAAAGCGAGCTTTGAGATACAAAGGAAAAGAAGGATTGTATAAAATATTATAGAGAAGACAGAGAATGTGAGTATTCCGGCGAAGGCGGATTGGCAGCCACTTGAGCTTCATGCGAAATTCAGAGATATGATCATATTTGCGTAAACCATATATGAATCTTATGCAGAAATTTTGGAGTCGCTCAAGTTTATCAAGCTGATCATTATTGAGATCGAGATAGCTGGCATCGGCATAGTCAAGTGTCATTTGAGTTTGAGCGAAGTTCCTCGCACCCAGCAACGTCACTTATGTTGCATGTATTGCATATCGTTTCATTCGCACTCGCTGCTTTATTGTATTTCGCCTTCTCCCTCACACTCACACTCTTAAGCGGCGTTTCTAATTTCTTGTCAATGTCAGTTGATGACGTTTGATCTGTCTCTGGCGAAATACCCGCGCCTCCAGCGCATAAACGATCGCGCGAATAGAACAAAACACTCCTTCCTTGTCTGACGCTCACAGCTGATTCAGAGACAGCTGATTTCGGCGACCCGCTATTGGCACATAAATCGTAAATACCGCCATTGATAGGCAATATATTTTCTCTATGACACAGCTTATTTTCAAATTCTGATAACTATTCATTAGTAACATAGTTATTCTTTACTTCGTTTAACTGTGATTTTAACAACAAGATGTCTTTTAGTAATGCCGTAAGGTCAATGTGATCAAAAGTTACCGGTGGTAACTTGTGCAGGTCTTGGGCCACAAAAATTGGAATTTTCTCTCTTTCTGTACTTTGTATCACCATAATAATATCTTCTAGGTCCCTTTGTAATTTAGCATCTCCTTTTTTCCGTTTGATATTCCTTATTTCTGTCGTAATGGAGTCAAACAATAATTTTTTGGAGTTCTTCACCTCAGCCACATTAAATGTTGCACTACATACGCGCACTAAACTTTCTTGGTCCATCACATCAATTTTGTTCATTATAAACGCCAATAGTTCGTCTATTACTACATTACAGCTAATACACTTGACAGTTTTCGATGTCATGTTTACAAAGATAAAAGGACGCGAGTTCGTCCTACCGCACGTAATCATGCTAGCGATGCGCGCGCGCATCATCAATACAAATTTTAATTCAATTTAATTCATATTCAAGTAATAATTATATAAACAGCATGTATATATGAATTTTTTGAATGTAATCCATATTATTTCTTGTGTTAATTTTGCATGCTGCTGTGACAGCGGAATATGATGAAACTAATATCATTGTAAGAGCTTTTATACCTACTCATGTTCTGCAAAATAAAGATTTGATTTGATTTGATTTGAAAATGCTCATATAGAGCAACAATTCCTGCTGTATATAAATCGGCAGTGTTGACTTGTAAAGATAAAGGTTTACATTTAGTTCAAGATTTACCATAGTATTCAAATGTGAAGTCTGTTATGTGCAGAAAGCGACGGAAGAGGGCAGGAGTAAACAAAATGGCATTTACTGCCGAGGAAGATGTGATACCACCTGACTATGAAAATTTAATACTGGCTGACTTTAAAGATAACAAAACACGTATCATCATTTTCTGCACTGAAGATGGTCGGCATATAATGAAAACAGGAAAAGTTTTTTAAGTGATGGAACATCAAAAAATGTCCCAAGCCCTTTTTACAGCTTTATGTAATATTTAGTGAGGATGAAAATAAAGTTGTACCTGTTTTATATGCACTTCTGACCGACAAAAAGAAAACAACTTACAGTATTATGTTAGAGATGATTAAGAAACAAATTCCAGAATGGACACCCAGTAATTTTGTCACAGACTTCGAGCAGGCGATAATAAGTGCAATAAAGGCAATATTTCCAAAGATTAATCATCACGGTTGTTATTACCATTTTCGTGTGAAGTTGCGAAGGAAAGCAAAGAAATTAGGATTGACAGATAGCTACTCGAAAAAAATTGTGGGACTCTGTAGTACTTTGCCACTGCTACCCGCATCTAAAATACATGAAGGGTGGGAGTATATTCAAAATTATATGATATTGGATATCCCGAAATTAAAAAAAATCGCAAATTATTTTAAAACGTCTTGGATGCCAAAAAGCAACACATGGTCTTGCTTTGCAAAGAGACATCGTACTACAAATACCTGTGGAGCCTGGAATTCCCAGTACAAAAATGGCCCACAACTCTTTTTGCCTTCAAACATGCTTATTTCTATAAAATTGGGCTCGCGTTGGGCGTTGGGCGCCAATGTCGCACGGGTGATTGGATTTTAGGTGATGAGCCAGACTCAATCACTCGCCGATCAAAAAGGAAGAAAATCAGGTTTTACTTACAAAAAAAAACACATTTAGAATATATAAGCGATATAATTCCTATATTGTTACAATGCAGCTACTTTAAAACTAAGAAAACGAATAATTGAGAACATGAGAAATTCAGGCCGTGGTCCAACAAGTATAGCTATTGGTATTCACTGGTGTTCCGAAGGCCAGGGTCTTGATAGGTGAGAAGACTTAACTGCTGGCCGTAAGCTGGAGCAAAGGGGCGAATGAACGGCTTCTCTCGCTTATATACGACGTGCGGGGCGCGCGGGCAGAGGCGCTCCCTCCTACGTTCGACGTCACAGTCCAGACGGAGGTGCACGACGTCACAAAATACTTTTAAACATTCGCGACTTGTTTACATAGTAACATTTATGTAACAGGTAACTACGCAATAGAGACCCGTTACATAAACTTAAGTAGGTACCTATGTACCAGGAAACAAAAAAAATAATGACTTAACTCAACTGAGAAATAAAATTTTCCTTCCTATTCCCCTTCATTAATCCGTTTATCCCTACCATTACACACCGTAGCCTGCACAACAATATTTAACAAGGAACCACAAAACAGTAGGTTCACATTAATGTGATATCCGGGTACCTAAAAAAGTCATTAATTGTTGGCCCGGTACACTAAAAACCCTGTGGCAAAATGTTCAAGGTTCCCTCCATTATAAATAGAATTAACTGCTTGGTTAAACACAAATTACAAAAAGATCCTTATTTTGTTTAAAGCGTGTTTATTTACGGTGTATTATTTATTTATTTTATTTATAGTCTCACGCCTGTATCCCCGAAGGGGTAGGCAGAGGTGTAATATTATACCCACATTTCGCCATGAATTTTTTAGGTCCCACGTAATAGGGGGCGAGCCTATTGCCGTACCGGGCACATTACCAGACTCCGTGCTGCTACTGAGAATTTCCTAACGGAAAAACCCAATAACACTTTGCCCGACCCGGGAATCGAACCCGAGACTTCCCAATCCCACGCGCACATTTATGCCGCGAGACCAACGAGGCAGTACGGTATATTAAGGCGATTGAAATACCTTACCTTCTTTACCTGGTCTTAACTGAATGTTGTGGGTTCGATACGCAAACGGCACGACACTTTAATCATGATTATCATCTTCTTGTTGCAGTATACTGCTGTATATAGGATCGCCACTGGCACACCACTGAGCTGGAATTGTGGCTCTTAGTATTCAGCCTACATGCAATGGTTTAAATCAAGGGCTACTAGAGTGTCAAACGAATTCCTCAGATCTTATTAAAAATAATAAATCATTTATTTCTGGTTATTTACAAGAAATTAACATACAGAGAATGAAAATAGTGATAGTAATAATACACAAACAACATACAAAATTATAACTACACGATATTAAATTAATACAATTGAAGTCAGTCAGAATTGAAATATTAGTAATAATCATAAATAATTGTAATAATCAAATTTAAATTAGATGTTAATGCAATGAAAAATATATGTCACTTAATTATTTGTAAGTAAGTCCAATAGCAATTGAAACTGTAATAAATAATAAATAGGATTGTACAATAAATTGGTAATTGTAAAATCTGCGTTTTGTGTATGTTACTGGTGTGTCTATCACAGCAATGTTTAATAATATAGTAGTCCAACATCTGCGCGATCATCGACAGAACGGTGTTGGAGCTGGCCCGCACTCTGCGCACCAGGGATGCAGCGCGCTTTCGCATTGTAGCGTTGAAGCAGTCGGTTCGCGCCTACGCGAATATGCACGAAGCGCTACAATATCGAGGCAGCCCCATCACCGCTCTGAACGCATTATTATATTGCACGCGTAGGGCGCTATATGTATTTTTGTTATAGTCAGCCCATAGACTGCATGAGTAAAACGATGTACAGTACGCTTTGAAAAGCGTAACTTTGACCTCTCTCGAACATCGCGAGAATCTACGAGCGATCATGTTCGCTCTAATAGACAGCGCCCTACGCTCCCACTCGATGTCCGCATGATCCCGAGTAAATGTCCTAGATACTTAAATTGTTCAACCCTTTCTAAGGGAACTCCATTTAGTTTAATTTGAGGGATGTTACTGGGACATCTGGCACCATCAGCCACAAAGACCATATATTGACTCTTCTTGAAATTATATAATAATCCGTGGCCACACGCGTATTCCTCACATGTCTGTATCAGCTTCATCAAGCCGCAGACCGATGCTGACAGGAGTACTATGTCATCCGCATAGTTTAAATTGTTGACACAGACGTCATCAATGTGGCATCCGACGTGTTGATTACTGAACGCCTCGATCAGCCCATTAATGTACAAATTAAATAAGGTTGGGGACATTAAGCCACCCTGCCTAATTCCACACTCTAGCTGAAACGGATCTGACATTGCCCTTGCCCATCTTACGGTATTGGACTGGTGTGCATACCAGTACTGAAACATTCTTATTATTTCGTGTGGCAGGTCTACTCTTTTCAGCTTATCCCAAAGCAGGTTTTATTCTACGAAGTCAAAGGCCTTAGATAAGTCGAGGAAGCACGCATACACAGGTGTCTTACGAGTTGTGTAGTATCTGACGGTTTGCTTTAGACACAGTATGGCACTTTCAGTGGATAACCGGGGACGAAAACCGAACTGGTTATCGTGTATTTTAATGTAATTGTTGGGATGTGTATTAAACAAACCGTCAAAAACTTTTGCTATGATGGTAGCAAGTGATATAGGCCTATAGTTACTCTTATCGGTAAGATCGCAAGTTTTATTTTTCACTATAGGTACCACCACCGTTTAAATTGTTTTTCGGGATATATACCACGTACCTTTGTTTGGAGTAACCGATATTTCGGCACTGTTGCAAGCGCCGTGTTCACGGATCATCCGTGAACATGGCGCTTGCAACAGTGCCGAAATATCGGTTACTCCAAACAAAGGTACGTGGTATATATCCCGAAAAACAATGTAAATTAAGTTTAAATGACCACGAAAGTTTAAATTCCTATATACCACCACCGTTCTCATGAAATCGTCAGGTAAGTACGAATGGCTTACGCACAGCGAGTAAAATGTAGTCAAGATCCTAGCAATGTGAGGGCCCGCATGTTGCAAGTCCTCAATGCTAAGTCCGTCATGGCCCCTTGACATATCTTTTATAAATTTACTAACTTCTTTTGCTCGAAAACAAGTCCCTGCTATTTGATTGCCCACCTCAGCATTGAGCAACCGCACCATCGGATCCAAAAGAGACTTCACAGTGAAGTGGCTCTTAGAAAGATTTGCTATATCTTTGGGACTACCTACACCATCGACACTCACAGGCAGGCCAGGCCGTACATTTGTCTGACTGGTACTCTTCCAGAAGCCACGAAAATCGCCTTTGCTATGTTTTACAGCAAGAGCGTCCATCTTTATTTGGTCTTGATGAGCCATTTTAGTCTAGACTTAAAGACTCGTCTACTATCACACATTTCCTTATAAAGGTTACCTGTCTTAGGCTTACCAGAAGAAGCCCACTCGACAAACTTAGACCTATCCTTCCTGTGTCACAATGTCAGAGTACAGATCGTCAAGAACACGCCTGTGGCCTGGCCACGATCATAACAAAATTGATTAGCACAGCTTGAGCACTCAGAAGGGAAGTCAATTAATTTTAATCTATCGTTACACTGTGTGGTATACATAGCGATTTGGTATTCACTCTTTACACCCAATACTACCTCTCTATTTATATTTATATTCATTACATCAGGCAAGATCGTATTATTTAACAAATTGAGGTGACATTTAATTATAAGGGGAAAATGATCAGACCACCGAGTGCTATAATCAATCTCCACTCCCACAACAGCCTGCCTCGCAGTGTGAGTTGCAATACAGTGATCTAGCCAGCTGTTAGTCCCGTGCGCGTCACTTATAAAAGTTAACGTACCCGAGTTAAGCCCCAACATATTCTACGTCTACACATAACCATAGTTGGTCGTTACAAATATTAATAGGTTCACTTTAAAACAACTCACCCGAGGCTGCGTTGTAGTCGTTGAGTATAAACACTGACTCAACTCGATACTCATCAATAATCGCACTTACAACACTAAAACAGTCTGTAAAATCTTGTAAATTATCACCTGAATTCGTAGGCAAATAAACACTCATTACTATTATAGGTCTATCACTTGTTGTTATTTTAATAGCACAAATTCGCGAATTGTTACACGACGACACGGACACTTGTTGAAACTCACTGTGTCGCCATAACAAAGCGACGCCGCCGTATGGACGCCCTCTCAGCATCCCCGCAGATGTATCAACCGCTGACGTTGCTGTTTAACTGAAACCGCTGTCGATCGTGCCAAGATAGGCTATATCATGCGACAGCAACCACGTTTCTTGTAGACATATATCATGTCATACGTACGGCAAAGTTCCCTAATGTTATCAATGGACCGCTTCACATTCTTGCAGTTAAATGTACCTAATCTATGAAGGCCGCTATCCATTGTTTAGGTTTTCCGCACCGCGAGCGTCACTAGACGAACCGTTTATATTCCTATGTCTAAAGCTTACAAACCGTCGGAATATGACGCGTTTGGGACATAGTGCAGCGTCCATTTAACGAGGGAGGTTTGCTTCTAATATAAAGAATTTATAAGCTTTGTGTCCTCTATCGAATTTCATGTTTATTCTCTCTAAAGAAACAGTTTCCTGCGTTTTGCTAAATATATGGTTTATAATGTCACTTTCCGTCACAGAGATGTGCAAATTTGTAATAAACATGGGAATTTTCTTGTCTGAAGCGCGGAAAGAGCAATCCAAATCTCGAGCTTCACCTGACTTGCCTACATAACGATATTTCCTTGGCTTTTTGCGATGTGTTATAGTCTGCCTTCTTTCATTATTTGCCGTTGCACCACGAATGCTCGTCTGCCGATCCGAGGCAGGCCGTCCTATCGGTGTATGAAGAGAGCGAGTCCTATCAACGGATGTCAAATTATCTTCAACCGGTATACCCGCGCTCGGCGAGACTAAATTCGCCGCAGCGGTCACTACGATATCGGTTGCGGTCCCAGAGCGCTTGCGTCGTTACGTAGCGGCGCGTTGAGCGGCGCGCTTGATGACGGCTGAGGTGAGGGCGGCCTCGACGTTCGCTGACTCCCCGCACCGCAAGCAGCGCCTGCATATGTCTTGCCGCTGTCTACCAATCTTTGTTTGTCGTTTGTATCTCGCAGCGTTTTATCTTCTTATTCTACCCTCACTCTCTCTTATAATCGCAGTTTCACTCAAACTATTTGTTATGCAATCATTACTGACTTTCGAAGCCAATGCTACTTGCGGCAGCGAATTATCTTGTATGCGAATAACTGTTGTCCTTAACTCGTCGAAGATATCTTTTGTGACATAAATCGACCTTATATCTTCAATTTCAGCCTTCATTTTCATCATGTCTTTTAACAGTTTTGAACAATCTAAGTGGTCGAATAAAATCGGCGGTAATTTGCCCAACTGTCTGGACACAAAAATAAGAAATAATGTCGGGCTCTGTAGATTTCAATAAGTTTATAATGTCTATCATATCTCGCTCCTCTTTTCCTCTGTTTTTTCGCAGGATTTTTCTAATATCCGTTGGAACGGACGCGAACAAAAGCGTCTTAGAGTTTTTGATGTCCTCACTCGTGAACGTCGTTGTACATATACCCACTAACGATTCCTTGTCTATGATCGACACTTTGTTTTGTATGTAACTCAACATTTCGTCAATAACAATATTACACACGTTACACTTAATAACGTTCGACATTTTTACAAATCACGAGTCAACGCAACGAATGAGAAGGGATGAGTTTAGATGAGATTTTCTCATAACGATTTCACCACACTTAGGCGATTGCATACTTGCGCCATTAGTATCTCAAAATAAACGAAAAATTTAAACACGGCGTGAATTATACAGGAACGGCGACGTACCTATTTCATACGATAATTAGCTGCATTAAGGGTATTTCTATTATCATAAAAGATATTGTAATTCATATCTATACTAATATTATACCTAGATATTATAAAGCTGAAGAGTTTGTTTGTTTGCTTGAACGCGCTAATCTCAGGAACTACTGAACTGATTTGAAAAAAAAATCCGGACAGTGATCACCTTGTAGACCAGAGTCAGCTTGCTTATCTAACCAGATTTGACAGCACATAATTTTGACTACTGACTGTGGTGCATTATTCCATGGCTTAGACAAAAAGTATATTCAAGAGTTATGACTACTCATAACGTCATACAAAATAAATTAGCGGGTCTTAATCGCGTGCAACTAACTTATTTAAGGTATAAATACCTATTTGGTTCCGACGTTTCGCTCGTCTTGCACCGAGCGTGATCGCGGAGAGACTGATAATAGAAGCCATAGACATGCAGGCATCAAATGTGAAGCTGTGGAAGAGGTATGTCGACGATATCTTCTGCATCATGAAGGGGAACCAGCAAGACGTGGAACAATTCGCAGACAAATTGAACTCCATACATCCAAACATCCGATTCACATACGAAATGGAGGTAGACGGATCGTTACCCTTCCTTGACGTTAAAGTGACAGTGAGAGATAATGGTACCCTTGGACACACTGTATATAGGAAACCGACACACACCGACAGGTATCTTAACGCGAACTCGCACCACCATCCGCGGCATTTGGATTCCGTTGTGTCCTCGCTACATACCTTAGTAAGTTGAAATATAATCACTGTGCAATCACAGTACATCGGTGTTTAGACCTTTGCCTTGGCTGGACCAAACTGGATGAATTAATCACGCTTCCACTAACCTCTGCAAACCTTTCCCAGTCCTTCTAGCCAAACTCTAAACAACGAGTGTATTACTCCAGAACATCATCAGAGAAGATCTCAGGATCTTCTATGATGATGTTCTGGAGTAGACCTATAAGATTACACTCATAATTTTGGCCAAAATGACAAGCAAATCGTTATATCTACCAGTCCAATGGTCAGGGTTTTCTTCCAACAAAGTCCTCAGGACAGAAGCACGTGGACGGATTTGCACAACTTTACAAATGTTCAATAGCTCACAATTTTATCACAATCAATTTATCAATCGCTCGCAACTCTGTCGGTCAACATCAATAGCGACAGTTGCAAGGTTATTAACCAATATAATTCAATTCCAAAACGCGTTAAAGACAAACGGCATGAGCGCCAGACCACTTTTTACCGGAAAACGACAAAGAATGAAGAGTGAATAATTTGACAGTTCATAGTGTGGCCATAGTCAGAAATTTTCAATAGACAAAGTAACACGCTACTAAACTGATATAATCGATTTAACTTATTATGAAAAATATTTCTATTTCAAACATCCACCCGCCCTGGACCGGCCTACCGGTCCGCGAATCGGTTGGTAGACGTGACAACGTTGCAACCGCTCTCCTCAGAATCGACCCGTCCACCAAGACCTCAGCAAATCGGGGAACTCCATCAGTCCCAGTTACCAAACGAAGAATGCGCCGCCTGCGCCATCTGAGTGGCGGAAGGTTAGCCTCCTTGATCAAAACGAGGTCTCCAATCTTGGGTGGATCGGTCTTGTCGGTCCACTTAACGCGTTGCTAGAGTATGTGCAAATATTCCAAATTCCAGCATTTTCAAAAGCTCTGAGTAATCTGGCGTACCAATTCAAAACGAGAGAGACGATTAGGTCTCGTATCAATATAGGGGTACTCAGGCAAGGCGACAAGTGGGCGAGCAATCAAAACATGGCCCGGCGTAAGGGCTTCCAAATCATTCGGATATGAGGAGATCGGGCACAATGGCCTAGAGTTCAAAACGGCCTCAATCTTACAAAACACAGTTGCGAGTATTTGAGGAACTCGCTACTAACTACGGACAGATTCACCGATTGTCCTGCGCAAGTGTGTTTTGGCTGATTTTACAGCGGTATCGAAAATACCACCCCAGCGTAGACAATTTGGTGGGGAAAACAACCACAACAACAACAATTTGACCACGTCGGGCAAACCTATTGCCTATATGAGCCTTATTGGTTTCAAGGAAATTAACTACGTCCTTCAAATAATTATAAGTGCCCTTGAAGTAAGTGCCGCAATCAGAACGGATCAAGGAAGGCAGCCCTCTGCGGGATACAAATCTGTCAAATGTGGCTGCAAACGCCTCGGTTGTAAGCGAGGAGACCAGTTCCAAATGAATGGCTTTTGTGGAGAGGCAAACGAAGACACACAAGTATGCCTTAACAGTCTTGCTGTTTCGAAGTGTTGAATTTTTCACCAAAAAAGGACCAGCGAAGTCCGTGCCAACACCGTCAAACGTCCTGCTCTCTGTTACGTGATCTGCTGGTAAGTCTCCCATCAACGGCTGCATGGTAGAAGCTTTGAGCTTATAGCAAGGGATGCAGCGAAAGACTACACTCCGAATAATTCTTCGGGCAGACAAAATCCAAAACTCGTGTTGCAAAATGGCCAACAGAGAATTACAACCAGCATGCAATTTTTTAAGGTGACGGTCAGTTACCAACAAACGTACCAAATAACCGTCCTTGGGTAACAAAAGAGGGTGACGTGCCCCGTAAGGGAGGTTGGCGTTCTTGAGACGCCCAACGCGCAAGAGACCCGTATCGTCAAAGGGGTTCAATTTAGATACAGCGCCCGATAATTTCAATTTCCCTGACTTAAGGATAGCATTCTCCTTCTCAAAATACGTCAATTGCACAGAACGAATCCAAAAGTTGAGAAACTCCTGTCGTTCCTGTGGTGAGAGAAACGGTGTCAGTCGTTTCTGTTGTGGGTGCCGAAAATTTAAAACAAAACGCTTTATCCAAGCACCTAACAACTTGTCAAGGGAGCTGTAGCGATTAAACTAAAAATCGGGGTCGAAAGCGCATTCCATTTTCTGAAGAGCGAGTGTTCGCAGACCCGGCAAATTGGAAGTATTCAAAACTGGCGTTCGAGGCCAATCAATTTCTGGTCGACTCAACCATTCCGGACCCCACCACAGCGAATGGCCTATTAAACTAGGCGTCAAGCATCCGCGCGAGGCACAATCAGCGGGGTTGAGCTCACCTGGCACGTGTCTCCAAACAAGCGTGGCTTCGGAATTTTGTATTTGGGAAACGCGATTAACTAACAAATACTTCCAAAGTGTGGACAGGCGCCTTCAACCAACAAAGAACAATTTGGCTGTCTGTCCAGGCGTAGGTCCCATTAATACAAATTGTTTTACCCAAAGTGTTAGACACGTGATTCAATAAGCGTGCAAGTAGGGCTGCTCCCGAAAGCTCCAATTTCGGGATGCTCAGAGATGTCCGAAAGGGTGCAACTTTGCTCTTCGGCGTGATCAGGGAAACCCTCACCTGACCTTAGGCACTGACTGTGCGCAGGTACACCACGGCCGCGTGACCACGTTCCGAAGCATCACAAAACCCGTGAAGGGTTGCCTTGTACTTCCCGGGGGGAAGGATGGGACGAGGCAAGGAGATCTCATTGACGGCAGGAAGTGAGGATACAAAGGAGGTCCATTCCACGACAAGAGTACCATGTAGAGGTTCGTCCCAGGTCAATCCTGCTGTGCAAAGCTTCTGCAAGAAGCATTTTGCCCAATAATGACAGGACAAATCCAACCGTTTGGATCACAGGTTCTGGCGACAGTAGACAACACGAGACGTTTGGTCCAAGAACAAGGCAATTTCAAGTCTAAGTTATACGTAAAGATGTCTTGGACTGGTCTGTACTGAACGCCGAGAACAGCCATCATGGCGTGGTTGTCAACGATCTTCAAATAAATGTGGATCTTGTTGATGATCCTTGGGTAAGCCCTCCAAAAGCGCTGGTGAGTTGGAAATTCATTTGCGCAACTCATAACCAGCGGAGGCCAAATACCTATCAATTCGTCCCGCAAGAGGATCACCTCGTCCGCTGTGGAGGCGCCTGAGCAAATGTCATCGACGTAAATATCGTCCTTCAGGATGGCAGAGACTCGTGGGAAACGTAGGCTCTCTCGGTCTGCGAGCTCCCAAAGAGAACGTATAGCCAATTAGGGGCTCGACCTTAACTCGTACGTATTGGTAATGAGCTCGTAGACGACCATGGGATCGCGAGGATTCTCTCTCCAAAGGATCAGCTGGAAACGACGGTCATCAGGGTGGATAATCGTCTGCTTAAACATCATTTTTATATCGGCCACAAAGACAACCTGATGTCGTCGGAAGCTGGTGATGACGTCACAAAGGTCCTAGATCAACTTGGGACCAGAATGCAAGCATTGGTTCAAGGATACGCCTGTAGAAATCTGCGCAGAACCATCAAACACTGTGCGCAGCTTGCTAGTTGATGGCTTCAATACCGCATGATACGGGAGAAAGTAATGCTCCACCGAACGCCAATCCAAATTTGACACAGACATGTGTCCCAATTATTCATATTCTCTCATGAACTCAATATACTTCTGCCTGAGCTCCAGATCACGACCCATGCGACGCTCCATAGCCAACTATCTCTTTTCGGCTAAAGGTCGTGACTCACCAAGCGGAGGCCGAACAGACAGAAAGGGTAGCTTCGTAATAATCTGACCAGAACGGAGTCGACCAGTGTTGTTCTGGAAGAAACACTCGCACTCCTCATGTTCTGGATTCAAACGAGCAGCTTTAGGGGGCTCCTCTACCTCCCAAAACCTCTGAACCGCATTAGAGAGAGCGGAGCCTACAGCCAATAAATTATCAAGTTCGGGTGGAGGGGGTTCCCTAGGTGCAGGTCCCATCAAAGCAAATCGAAATATGGTTGGGATGGCAGTCAAACCATTTGGCACTAAGACCCGTTTCCCACCAATCAAAATTCCACCGAGGACATCAGAGCCAATCAACAAGGCGATTTGTCCTGGTGTGTTAAATTTGGGGTCTGCCAGTTCCAATCCCGATGTCAAATTCACCACAGCAGCAGGTAGCTGTTTCTGTGGATGCATACCCAAAATATTCTTCAGCACAATAGCCGAGGTTTTAATCCTCGGGTGTGAAGATTCAACAGGGCCAAACAAAACCTTAACTTGCCCTTCAACATTAGAGGCTACGTCACCTATTCCCCGAATACAATTTGGAAACGAAACCATATTTAATTTTATCTGCCCTACCAAATTAGTGGAAACAATGCAACCTTGTGAACCTGTGTCCAATATAGCACGGACAACAACAGAGGTCCCCGTAGGTCCCCAGACCCTAACAGCAACCGTTGGTAGGATAACGGTCTCAATGGGGGTGGTTGGCGTTATAGGGCAGGAGTCAATGACCTATTGTTGCCTGGGCGGCGACCGTTGGCCAGAACCAGGCAAATCAAAATGAGGGTGCGGCTTGAAGTCCTCAAAGGCGCGATGACTTTATCCGCGCGCCATCTGTGGGGGGTCATAATGACGCACCCTCCCAAAACGAGGTGGGCGTGAGTCAAGGCGGGGACGCTCCGCGAGTGGCGATCAAGTGAGCGAGGCGAATCGGTGAGCCTCGGTTGCCACCTTCAAAAGACCCGCCCGTTCGCGGCGTCGGCTGGTTGCACAAGCGGCCTACCTCTCTGGAATTCATACAGAGAATGTCCAAATGCAGTCCTCCACAGTGAGGACAGGGGCGAGAGCTTGGGCAGTCTCGCTGGTGGTGGGACTCCAAACAAGAGAAGCAAAGGCGGCGGGCATTCGCGATGCGCCTACGAGAGGCGACATGAAGGGCCAAGAATGCCTTACAACTGGCCGTTCTGTGCCCCGTGACCTTGCAGTAAGAGCACTCCGCTGGGCTCTACGTGACTGCAAATCGAGGAGGACGCTGATCAACATCTCTTCGGGTGTGAACGCGAGCCTGCTCCTTGACCTTGGGCGGCTGCGACTTAGCCGGCGTGTCACCACCGAAGTTGTCCAAAACCCGGCACTCGTCCTCCAAGAACTTCTCCAAGTCTGCAAAAGGGGGCAGATGCGTCGCACTATCCCCACCAAAGCGCTGTTCAAATCTCGACCTCAGGTCGGCAGGCACCTTTTTGAGCACAATGTGCAGCAATAGGTAGGACCATTGGTCCACGGGCAGATCCAAGCACTTAAGGGCGTTGATTGCCACCAAGAGCGGGTTCAAAAGTTGGGTGCGCAACCCAAAGACCCGGGTGAGCGTGGGCAAACTCAAAATCTGCGCGATGTGGGTGTCTTCGAGGCCCCGCTTGTTGTGGTACCTACGGGTAATTAAGTCCCGAGCCGTCTGATAGGCCTCGTCAGACACCGGCAGATGCTGGATGAGGCCTTTGGCCTCCCCATCCAGAACCGACATCAAGTAGGCCAATTTTTGTGCCGGCCGAAGTTCAGCCCTGTCATCGACCAGGCTGTCGAATAAGTTAACGAAGCCCAGGTAGCTTCCTAGGCAGCCATCAAAATGCGGGAGGTCCAAGGTGGGAAGCCTACTCACCAGACCCGGTGCTGGCCTAGGAAGCTCCTGCTTCAAGGCGGGTTGTCCGTCCCTCTCGGCAATTAACTGTCTTGCACAGTTGGAGACAGCATCATAGAGGTCTAAAATCTGGGCATAATCCTCGCTGACTCTATTTCGCTGGACAGCGGTGAAGTCATTAACTGACACTTCGAGACAGTAAGCGCTCAAAGTACGAAATTGCTGTTCCACACTTGCCAGGCGATCATCGATCCGCTCAAATCTTTGTAATAAGGCCTGCTGGCGATCAGGCCGGTTCACCAAAGCACTGGCTGAGGCAAACCAGCGCAAATCTGATGCAATGGCACCAGCAGCCGCACGCAAGTCCTTGATAGCTGACATAATCAATTCTCAAAAGAGCTCGGATAAGCATTAATCAATACTATCAATTAAAACTTAATATTTGTTAATTCTTTGAAACCAACAAAGTATTAGCCTGTTTACTGCTGGTGCAAGCAAGTGACAGATAGTTACTGCCCAACAAAATTAATAGTTTCAATATATTGACTCAAAGACAAAAGTTATCAAAAGTTATAACTTAAAACAAATTAAAAGTTGAAACTTCAAATTAATTAATTAATATTTGACAGGCTCACTGGGTTATTTATGATATACAATAGTAGTAGTAAAAAAAGGCAGCGATAGCCGAATGGATATACCAACAGACTGCCATGCAGAGGGTATCAGGTTCGAATCCACAGCGCGCACCAATGACTTTTCGGAGTTATGTGCGTATTGAATTGTTAATTATCGCTTGTCCCGTGCCTCGGAGAGCACGTTAAGCCGTCGGTCCCGGTTGTCATGAAGATCTTTGACAGTCGTTATAGGGCATCAGTACCTTCTAAATAAACTGACACTAGTCTAAACCATGGAATATCGCTATCCCTTCGGGTTGCGGAGGTCAGACAGGCAGTCGCTCTGTGGAAAAGCTAATATTCAGCCAAATCCGGTTAGACTAGAAAGCGGACCCCAGACTGAAACTGGGATAACGCTTAGAGAAAGAAGAATAGTAGTAGTATGTGTTACCTAACAATATTATCAATATATTACAACAAAACAAAGGTTTATCTATGCAAGGTCTAATTTGGTTATTATAATGTTTCAAACTCAATATATGCAATTAACTAAATCAATTGATATATATATATATATAACTGTTATGTATCCGATCAAAGCTGACTTATTAATGCTCCAACAACTGATTCAAGTTAGATTTCAACAATACAAGCCAAACAATTACTGATTTGAGGTTATGTATGACAATGTGTTTCAGATGAAGTAGGTCAACTAATACAAATAAATATTATGTATTTTAGGCAAAACTGACCTGACAAACACTACAACACTGTTTACAATGTGATGGGATACAAGATTACAATACTAATCTAGTTGGGTACAGTGACAGCGGCTTGATTTCAACTACGCTCTGCTACCACAAAAATTATGTTTAGAGTTTGGCTAGAAGGACTGGGAAAGGTTTGCAGAGGTTAGTGGAAGCGTGATTAATTCATCCAGTCTGGTCTAGCCAAGGCAAAGGTCTAAACACCTATGTACTGTGATTGCACAGTGATTATATTTCAACTTACCTGAGATCTTCTCTGATGATGTTCTGGAGTAGACCTATAAGATTACACTCATAATTTTGGCCAAAATGACAAGCAAATCGTTATAGCTTCCAGTCCAATGGTCAGGGTTTTCTTCCAACGAAGTCCTCAGGACACAAGCACGTGGACGGATTTGCACAACTTTACAAATGTTCAATAGTTCACAATTTTATCACAATCAATTTATCAATCGCTCGCAACTCTGTCGGTCAACATCAATAGCGACAGTTGCAAGGTTATTAACCAATATAATCCTGCACTTTTGTCCTAACAAATTAGGCTGAAGTCATTCACACGTAGTTAATATAATTTGAAAATTGATCGGAAACAAGTGGCTACTGTGATACTAAGCGTAAAACTCATATCAGCTATCAAAGCATTATAGATTAGGTTCTTCAGATATAATAATAATATTTTAAATTAGATTTTATAATAAAGCAAATATTTCGTATGATGTCATATGAAAAATGTGATGCAAATGAAGCTTTTCAGGAATTTTACAGTTTGTTTGCACTGATTTTTAATTTATGCTTTCCGACATTTAAAGTAAAAAGCACAAATAAAGTGAATAAAAATACATGGTTGACAAAAGGGTTAAAAAAGTGTTGTATAAGAAAAATGATTCTTTACTTAAAAGGTAGGCAAGTAAGTGTTGATAGAAAGAAAAATGCTAAGTTTTACAAAAGATAATTTTATTTTTTATTTATTTTATTTTATTCGGAAAACAAACAGTATTATCATCTAAAACATAAAAAACAGCTCACATAACTATATACCAATTACATGTTTTCACATATAAATATAAAGCTTGTTAACAGTAACATGATAGTTAAAAATAATTAAAAATAATAATAATTATTATTTTTATAGGTAGTAAACTTTAAGACGTACAGTTATTGAACCAATGTGAGCTCATAACTTTCTTAAAGACAGCTGGTTTAGTTATAAATAAATCAAATTCTGGGAAGTCGATCAACCCATTATAGCAGTTAGCGGATCTTATGAAAAATGAATTTTGTCTATAATTTATGCCGCAATGTGGCACATTGAGACACACATGAGGATTCCTAACAGATCTAGTGGGAACTCGCAATTGCACCTTAGAGAGGAGATGTGGAGAATCAATGGATGATTGAGCCACCTTAGCAAGAAAACAAATATCGGCTATATTCCTTCTCTCTTTGAGTGTTAATAGATGGAATCTTTTGCACCTCAATTCATAATTTGGATCCTCTGTTTTACACTTGTACTGAAGGTATCTGTTAAAGTTTCTTTGTACTGATTCTATTCTAGAAATATAAATATTGTACAGTGGATTCCATACTTGTGAACAGTATTCGAGAAAGCTACGAACATAAGAACAATACAATATTTTAATAATTTTGATGTTCGGGAATTGAGAGCAAGACCTCTTTAAGAACCCCATGGCCTTGTTGGCCTTCTGTACTATGGTGTCTACATGTTTCTCATATGTAAGTTTCGAATCGTGTATTACACCTAGATCTCGTATATAATCAACCCGTTTTAGCTGACAATTTCTTAACGTGTGCCTATAAGCTATTATATTAGTTTTGCGAGGGAATGTAATCAAGTGACATTTAGAAACATTTAGGTCTAAGCTGTTCATCTGGCAGTAAATTTCTAGTCTATTTAAGTCCTGTTGTAGTAAATAACTATCTTCGACATTCTTAATATTTTTAAAGATTTTCATATCATCAGCGTAAAGCAAAAATGACGAGTGTTTAAAGCAAATGTGAATATCATTTATGAATATATTAAACAGCAACGTTCCGAGTACGGAGCCTTGAGGGACTCCTGAGGGGACTGTATGCCACTTAGATACGATGCCATTTAAAGCAACAGCTTGGGTTCCGTTACGAATATAATTACGAAGAAAGCCACCGGTACAGATTGCCATGAATACCTGCGTTTAGTATCTTTTGCAACAGCATTATATGGTAAATTCGATCGAAACATTTCGTATAGTCCGTGAAGATACAGTCTACTTGGCCACCGTTGTCCATGCATGAAGTAGTAAAATCACTAAACGATAGCAGATTGGATGTTGTTGACCTATTTTTGATAAAGCCGTGCTGTTCCGGGATGAAGATCGCTGAAAGAGTGCTATATAATTGATCAAAAATTATGCTTTCTAGTATTTTACCAAATAAACATAATTTAGATATCGGTCTGTAATTTTTTATGTTTTCTTTATTTCCACTTTTATGTACTGGTGTAATAAATGCAGTCTTCCATATGTCAGGTACCATTCCATCCTTTACAGAACGCGTAAAAATTATTGTAAGAGGTTTTACTAATTCTGTAGCACATTTAACTATGAATACAGGTGGTATGTTATCAGGGCCCGCGCCCTTAGTGAGGTCTAGTGAGCTAAGGAACTTGAACACAGACTCTGCATTTATTTCTATTTTGCTGATAGCTATCGAGGTTCTAGCAACGGTTATATTATCAGCAGTAGTTTGGTCCGAATTTTAGAGAAAATTTGATTGAAAGTATGTCGCGAAAGCATTACAAATTTCCTCATTACTGCTAAAAGATTTATCCTCATTAAACATAGTTGAGCGAAGCAAATTGGATCCTTTTTTGTTAGATTTGATAAATGACCAAAACATTTTTGGATTTTTTATTATTGATTCAAAATATAAATAACCGCCCGATTTAGCATTTTAACTGACGTATAAGGTATGGTGAACATAAAAATTGAACTAAACAGTTGGTTACAAATTTAAACATCTGTTAAAGTGTGGGTGAACACCGGCCTTAATAATATATATCGCGATGTCATTAGTATTCCACTGAAGACGTTAGTGACGCCGGCAGACCGTAAAATAATATGTTTATATTATTAACACACACACAGAAATTCATAAGATTCACAGTACATAGTAGGTAATTTCAACTGTTCATCACGCTCAACCAATAGGTCCAAAGTCAACGCGCCATCTGACACCGCATGCCTGCGCGTACAGGTCTTGACATAACCTTGAGAGAGGTCAAAAGCCTCACACTAGTCCCTACATTATACACATACACATCAGAACAGACCCGACACAGCTATCAAACACTACATTTTACAATCTAAACACCATATTATACGTCATAAGATGTCCGTTTCCTAAAGAAATAAATTTGTTTTCACAATACGTGTGAGGTATGTGAACTCATCGACATTTACCTACCTAGTCGGTGCGGTGGCACAAAGAAATGTTAGCGCCACTTGATTTAGTTACGTCGGGTTCTGACGTTAGTACGAAATGGAATAAAAATGCAAACGTTCTTAAAATTACTATTGAACTAGTTAGACGAGTGACATATAGATCACGTGTTTGATCAAATTAGTAATGATCTGACATCTGATTTTGATTGATGATTAGTAGTTTGTCGTAAGTCGTCTTCGTTCGCATAACACAGATGTTGATAAACAGTATTACGATTAAGAATTGGGTTTGGGAATCTTTAATGAATGTCTAGAAGGCAGCAATAGCCTAGTGGAGTTACGATCACAATGCTATGCAGAGGGTTCGAATCGACGGCGCGGACGTTTTGAAGTTAAGTGCGTATTAAATTGTTAATTAACGCTTACCCCGTGTCTAGGAGCGCACGTCACTAGTAAGCGGAATGCAACTGGGATAACGCTAGCAAGGAGGAAAAATAAGATGAGAAAGCTGTATAACAGCTAGCTGTAGCAACTAGTAGTACAACTTGATTTGATTACAAACATAAGGCTTGGAACACGACTAGAAACGTATTAATTTTTATAATAAATACCATTCAGTGATTATAATTCTAATAACAAACTGCATTCCGCAAATGCAGTGCAAAAACTGCACAGATATATAGCTGAGTAATTCATGTTATTAGGATTTTGTTAGTTGTTTAGTTATTAGCTATTTGTATTAATATTTATGGGTTCCATTATCGTAGAATACATTTTACACGAAATGATAACAATAACACACCGTACATATTTATAACTATAAAAGTGCGCCCTATAGATTTATAGCCAACATACAGTATATTTGGACGGCTTCGTAATTAAAAAAGATTTATTAAATACAGTTTTTTCAATCACATTGTGATTGAATGTTTTCAACATTCTAACGCCTTTGACCTTGAGTATTAAAGACAGTTTACAATGTCAAAGCCGACAAAAAAAGAGGAACCGTTATACCGTCACAAAATTTCCGAAAGCACCCACGTCACAGGTACAAATTATTCTAACCACTTGCCAATTCCACCCTACAAGTACCAATATAATTATGAAGTACTTACCTACTTCATAATTATACCAAAAGATTTATAAATGTATAAACATGTCATCGTGAACCGCAAAATAATTCAATATTCCGTAATTCAACATTTAATTAAGTAACTTCCTCCCGACTTTGGTTGAGGTTGTGAATATGCCAACATGTCTTGCGGAGTCCTGAGCGAAGGGTAATGTCATTGGTATAAGAATTAGGTTTAATGATTCTTTGAATCGTGCGTGAGGATAAAATAAAACGGATGAAAGGAATGCCGTGTGGTTGACGGCATAGAATACAAGTGTCACCACCCCCTATCTTCCCGTGGGTGTCGTAAGAGGCGACTAAGGGATAACACGATGCAAATACCATCTTTACGTAGAGACGGAAAACTTGACATCAAACCCTATACGACTGCCTCGTTGGTCTCGCGGCATAAATGTGCGCGTGGGATCGGGAGGTCCCGGGTTCGATTCCTGGGTCGGGCAGTGCTATTGGGTTTTCTTTCACGAAATTCTCAGTAGCAGCACGGAATCTGGAAATGTGCCCGGTACGGCAATAGGCTCGCCCCTTATTACGTGGGACTAAAGTATATCTGGCGAAAAGTGGGTGTAGAAATACACCTCTGCCTACCCCTTCGGGGATAAAAGGCGTGACGTTATGTATATATGTATGGATGAAAGGAAATCTGTATATCTATATAAAATTCTTGCGTTACTGACTGACCACTGACTGACAATGTCTGTCAACATCGCACAGCCGAGACTACCAGGCGCAAGGAGCTGAAATTTGGCATGTCTCAATCCTTGGGGAGCTTAGGACTAAGAAGGAATTGACGGAAATCCCAAAATGCCCATGGGATCAGGGGTGACTAAATCACGAGTAAACAATCCTAATTGATAAAGTGAATTAATTTTCATCTAATATTTACGCTATCTAATAACCTAAGCAATATCTAATAGTTCGGATTTTTGTAATGCGCGTATATGGCATTGAAAGTTTCTGAATCCAGGTTGCGTAATGCTGAGTGGCACTGAGTGCTACTAATGGTTCAAATCCACCAGAGGTTGTGTGATCTACTAGTAAAAGTATCGAGGCGAGATTTTTTTGAGTACTCTGGGTTTGTACTCTGGATTTGTAGTTATACAACAGGGGCTTTTTAATACTAGATGAGCCCGCGGTTGCACCCGCGTTATTAAAGGCTATTGCTCCACTCCCGTGGCTCATATCATGTTGTTATATAGCCTATAGCTTTCCTCGATAAATGGGCTACCTAACACTGAAAGAGTTTTTCAAATCGGACCAGTAGTTCCTTAGCGCGTTGAACCAAACAAAATCTTCAGCTTTATATATATTTATTAGATACCTTAATAATCAAATATTTAATCTGGCAATCAATGAAGGCATCCTCAGGCATCTAATTCCGTGTTAATCGGCTTTTATGTGTTCATTGCTTAAACATAATTATATAAACACATTAACCCAATAACTGATTATTCGGTCTGAAGTGCGTATGTTCTATTATAACAATATGCTTAATGTATAAGGTGCTTTATTAATAATAGATCATGTATCTGTCCAAATACGTAGCTGAACCATGTAACTAGGCGAATGATATTAATAAACATGTACTCGCGAAGTAAAGTCGTTTCTGTTATTAATCACAATAATTCCTAGCACACTTCATGGCGACCCTGCCTTAAAGTTGACCTTGAATCTATATAAGTTTTTTTGACCGTTAAGTATAATTAAAAAGACAGTATAATATAAACCGGTAGTCATTTCGGGCGAATACGATGTGCCAATCATCGCAATCGAAAGAAGACATTATTATAGCCCAAACTGCGGCGGGTTCAGGCGGTAACCAGGCCAACGTAGAAGAGTTGAAATTTGGTATCGGCGTGACTAACGTACTATTAGGCATCGTGGTCTTCGCAATCGTTTTGGGCATTTGTTTTGGAGCATACCGGATGTACAAAAACTGCCATAGAGGATGGATACGTGAAGAACTGCACGTGAATGCATTGGAACGAGCTGCGAGCATAATTCGCCGTCGAAACCGGGAAACGTCGAAAACCAGCGAAGACCAAACATTCCAGTAGAGTTAATAACTACGTACGGTTATAGAAAAGCGTGAAAATACCGTAGAGTGCGGCACTTTACATCAATAATTACAGTAAGATAAATCTCGTTATCGTGATTATATTATTTAAGTGAGCTTAAAACAGTGCACGGTGACTCGCGAACATGATACGCGCCGCCCGAAAAGGCAAGTTGTGACATTCCAGACCTATTACGATCGTTGCTATACGTTAGTCAATACGGAGAATTTTATTTTTAGAACTTTATCTTGTGAGTACTGTGATTTATTATGACTGATGAACTTACTATTGTTTATAACTCATTAAATGATATAAAAAAATATTTGGTTAAAAAAGGAAAGAGTAGATTCACGGGAAGTATCGTACAAAATAAGTTAGATGAATGTGAAAAACTTGTTCTAAATAGCGATTTGATTTTAAAAAATATTAAAAGTCGCGAAAAGTCCGAAATTATTACAAAGGCTACCGACATTTATTGCAATATTAATACATTGTTTTCTCAGATAAAAGAGTTGTGTGTTAGACCCAATTTTTTTTCATCCAAAATGGAATTTGATTTTAAAACAGCTTGTAACTTGCTTCCAGTTATGGACGGTGATGAGGACACTACAAAAAGATTGATTGATGGTATCGAAATGTATTCGGAAATGCTTAATGACGTGGATATACCTAAATTGATTAAATTTATTTTAAAATCTAGGCTTTCTGAAAATGCTAAACTACGTATGTCAAACCAATATTCCTCAGTTCAGGATGTTGTCAAGGATATGAGAACGCATTTGTTGACAAAAAAATCATTTACAGCCATTCAAGATCGTCTTCAAAGGGCTCGCCAAGGTTGGCGGTCTATTGATGAATTTGGTTCAGAAATAGAAAAACTTTTTACTGATTTGACGATATCCCAAGCTGATGGCAATACTTCAAGTTTTGATTTGCTTAAACCACTTAACGAAAAATTTGCCATTAAAAAATTTGCAGCCGGGCTCAGGGACCCTAAATTAAGTACCATAGTAGCGGCGAGGAATTATACGTCCCTAAAGGATGCAATCCAGGCGGCCAAGGACGAAGACTGTTCCCCTTCTACCTCATCCAGTGATGATGTCATGCACGTGAGGGCTGAATTTGCTTCAAATATGCGCGGATTTAGAGGTAGGCGAAATTATTTTAACAACTTATATCCCAACCAGAGGCAGACACAAGGACGTGAATTTTACAACCATAGATATTTTGTAAGGGGTCAATATCCTACTCGTGGCGATCAGCAGGAGCGAGGTTCGTTTTATGCTCACCGAGGCAGATTTTTTAGAGGTACTAGAGGAAATGTAAATCCCGTTGCACTACCTATTACAAAAATTGACACAGAGGCTCAAACCTCTTCTAGTGACGTAACTGACAAAAGTACTGAGCCGACGCAGTTTTTTCGGAATTAAAAACTTTATATATGCATGTGACAGTAGAAGTAAATTAGTACACTTTATTGTGAATAATCGCAAGTTTTATTTTTTATTAGACACTGGCGCGTCGCTGTCAGTAATTAAAAGTGAAATAGTGCCTCAGAACATTAAAGTTTATAAAGAAAACACAATAGTTAATGGTATAGGTGGTCAAGTACAATCACAGGGGCACGTCTATCTCACTTTATCCATAATTGATGGTGCATCATTTTATCATAAATTCCATATTTTCAATAATTTACCATTAAAAGTTGATGGTATTATTGGTTTAGATTTTTTATGTAGCCATGGGTCAAGTATCTGTTTAAAAACAAATACTTTAGAACTATATGCAGAGGGCATGAAATGCTTCGTACCAATTTACGAAACCCCAGATTATACCAATTCTTCTTTAGATATCCCCGCACGTAGTGAGTCTTTACATTATATAGCTGTAAACCAGGATTTGAAAGGTGATTGCGTGATTTGTACAAAAGAGTTAGGCAAGGATTTATATTTAGGTAGTGAGTGCTATTGTAAGAATAAAAGACGGTAAAATTCCTGTTAAAATATTAAATGTCAGTGATAATCCTATAAAGTTACCAAGATTTACTCCTGAAATCTATTCGTTAAGTGATTATGATATCTATAGTTTTAACAAAAACAAATCAAGTGCTGATCGAGCGAATGTTTTGACATCACTTTTAAAATTAGACCACTTAAATTTAGAGGAAAAAAATAAAATAGACCTGATTTGTAGGAAGTATTCAGACATTTTCCATTTGCCCGGTGACCAACTAAGTACAACAAATATTTACCAACAATCAATAACTTTGAAACCAAACGTAAGCCCAGTGTATGTCAAACCCTATAGACTTCCACAATCTGTTAGACCTGAAATTCAAAAGCAAATTGAAACTTTACTTAAAGATGACATTATAGAGGAAACAAAAAGTGCTTGGTCAAGTCCAATATTGTTAGTTCCAAAGAAATGTGATAACAATGGAAAAAAAAAGTGGCGTTTAGTTGTGGACTACAGGAAACTTAATGAAAACATTCAAGATGACAAGTTTCCACTTCCAAACATAACAGATATTCTGGATTCCCTTGCAGGTTCTATTTATTTTACACATCTTGACTTATATTCTGGCTATTATCAGGTAATTCTTAACCCAGAGGATCGTAAATATAAAGCGTTTTCTACAAATTCAGGGCAGTATCAAATGAAACGTCTACCTATGGGTTTAAAAATTTCACCTAGTGCTTTTAGCAGAGTAATGTCCATAGCTATGTCAGGATTGACATTTGATAAATGTTTTATTTACTTAGATGACCTTATAGTTATGGGAAGGACCTTAGAAATCCACAATAAAAACTTAATGGATGTATTTGAAAGACTCAGGAAAGTCAATCTTAAATTAAACCCTGAGAAATGCCAATTTCTAAAGAAAGAAATACTGTACCTTGGTCATGTCATTTCCTCTCAAGGCATTCTACCTGATCAGGAAAAGGTTTCAGTGGTTCAAAATTATCCCCTTCCAAAAAACCAAGACGAAGTAAGAAGATTTGTAGCATTCTGTAATTATTACCGGAAATTCATACCTTTATTTGCAGAAATCACTATTCCACTCAATAAATTATGTCGAAAAAACACACCATTTATTTGGAATAGTCAATGTCAAAATTCGTTTGAATCGCTAAAATTTGCTATGATATCACCCCCAATTCTTAGTTACCCAGATTTTTCATCAGATAACGAATTTATTCTTCAAACAGATGCGTCAGGCATAGCTATTGGCTCGGTCTTAAGTAACAAAGATATGAAACCTATTGCATATGCTAGCAGGCCATTAAATCAAGCAGAAGTCAATTACCCAACTGTAGAAAAAGAGCTTCTAGCTATAGTTTGGAGTGTTAAATACTTCAGGCCTTATCTGTATGGTAGACGTTTCACAATAAAAAACTGATCATAGACCCCTGGTATACCTGTTTGGAATGAGAGATCCATCAAGCCGATTAATAAAATTTAGACTAGCATTAGAAGAATATGATTTTCAAATAGAATATGTGAAAGGAAGCGAAAACGTCAGCGCCGACGCTTTATCTAGGATTAGTATTACGTCAAATGACCTGAAATGTAACAATGAGCAACTCGTGACTGTCCTAACCAGGGCACAAAAGAAGAAAATAGAAGTTAAGAATGAGGCTGAGACTGACAGAAAGAATGAGATATTGAATGATATGCCTTTCCTTAATAAATCCACAAACAATCGGATTAAAAAACCAAACGTTGTGGAGTTATTAAGGAAGCCATGGTATGCAGTAGAGATGATGTTTATGAATGGAGATGAACTTGATATTCTAAGAAAAAGAAACGAAATAATAGAAGAAAATGGGTGCTTTGCTTTTGCATTAAGTAGAAAAACGTTATATATTAACCTCAAGTTTAAAGGTCAAATGTCGCGAGCCGAGTTTGTCGCAAACTTGAGTCAATTTTGTAAGCAATTAGATATTAAAGAGATTTGTATTGTCAAAGAAAAGGAAAATGAAGTTTTTATAAGAGATATAATTAATGAAATAAGGTCGACCATAAATTGGTCTGGGCCACGTATAAATATAATAAGAGGTGTTACTAGAATCATAGACGATAAGGATAAATCACATATATTAAATGATTTTCATTTATTGCCGAGTAGTGGCCATGCTGGCGTGCGAAGAATGGCTAACAACATAAAACGTCGTTTTTTCTGGCCAGGTCTCGAAATTGATGTCAGGGAATTCGTGAAAAGATGCTCAAGTTGTCAAAAATCTAAACATTGTAGATACGTCAAGGAACCTATGTCATTAACAACAACAGCTACATATGCTTTCGAAAAAATATTTCTGGACATAGTAGGTCCATTACCACGTGATCATGAAGATAATATGTATATCCTTACAGTACAATGCGAACTAAGTAAATTTATCGAAGCCTACCCATTAAAGAATAAAGAAACTATTAGTGTTGCTAGGGCGTTAGTTAATAATTTTATACTACGGTACGGCATCCCCAAAGTTATAGCTACCGACCGGGGTGCTGAATTCATGTCTTCAACATTAGCCGAAGTCTGTAAATTATTTAAGATTGATAAAATTTGTTCTACCGCATATCACCATCAATCGATCGGAGCGTTAGAAAACGCGCATAAAAATTTAGGATCCTTCTTACGTATACACTGTAACAAAAATAAAGAAGCTTGGACTTATTGGCTACCATACTGGTGTTTCAGTTTCAACACCACCGTCCATACTGAAACTAAATATCAACCATTCGAACTAGTGTTCGGTAGACTCTGTAATCTTCCTATAAGTTTAAATACTGTAGAACCAATATATAACCCAGAAAATTATAGTAATGAACTTAGATATAGGTTGCAAGTGGCGCATAAAGACGCTCGTAATCAACTAATTTTAAGTAAATATCATAGGAAAGATGAATATGATAAAACTATTAACCCTGTATTATATAAAAAAGATGAGCTTATTTTAATAATTCAGGTCAATGTCTTTTTCATTAAAATTTTATCTATAGGTCATGGAAGTCGAGACGAAGTCGAAATGTTTGATTATTTCGTACTAAACCGTACCTGAGGTGATGCTGACTTTATATTATAACTGCCCTTGTCTACATTTTTTGGGGTTCCGTACCTAAAAGGTAAAAAACGGGACCATATTACTAAGCCACCGCTCTCTGTCTGTCTGTCTGTCTGTCCGTCTGTCTGTCACCAGGCTGTATCTCATAAACCGTGATAGCTAGAAAGCTGAAATTTTCACAAATTATGTATTTCGTTTGCTACTATAACAACAAATACTAAAAATAAAAATATTAAGGAGGCGTCCCATACAAAAAATACGTATTTTTTCGTACTTTTCGCTCTTAATTACTAACTGTAACAGGTTTAAATTAACAGGCTTTAAATTTAAACAGAATAGTTGTTTATTACCTTTCAAAATAAATGATCAAATTAAAAAAAAGTAAATAATAAAGGGGGTCTCCCATACAATAAACGTAAACGATACTCGATCTTAATAAACAGGTAGAAACTTAAAAAGTTTAAGTATACAAACAACGAACGTGATTTTCTTTTATAGATGATGGTACGGAACCCTTCGTGCGCGAGTCCGACTCGCACTTGCCCAATTTTTATAGGATTTGCTCACATCATTCTTACAACCTACCAACCAACTATCAAATAAGTAGATGGTGCCTTTCGTCTTTTGGATAATAGTATTGATGTCCTGTGGGCTAATTGTTTTCATCGGTTAAAAGATAGATAATGCGTTTTCTCCCAGGAAACTATAAAAATGAATAAAGGTGATGTTAGAAATTAGATACGTGTTTTAATGATAATACGATAGGTTTTAATAAAACAAGTCTGAGACTAGTTGATAGGACTTGCAATTTTATTTACTGTTTTAAATTTACTTGACAAGAGATAACCAATTTTTAAGTTAACCCGATATCGAACAGCTTTCCATCGCTGCCCAGGAACTTTTATTTTTTATTATTATTTATTATTGCAATCTGTCGAGATGACATTCAGCAATATTTAAATGATTATTTAAATGGCTTGCGAGGCATACGTCCAGTGACATATCCTCTTAATATTTAGATTTAGAGTAAGTCTTGGGGTATTCTTTTCTTAAGTCGCCGAGCATTTGGGAATATGTCATCCATAAGGTGATGTGTGAGTGCATTTGGATGTAGCTGTAATCTATCGCTGTATGTTTTGACTTGTTCTTTAATAACTTCCTTTACTGTTTTGATCCTAAGGTCATGGTGCAGTCTCTCGTTAGTGACATAGGTTTGAGTTGGCAGCCGTGCCCCATAGCTGTATACCATATGTCCAAATCGGTTTTATTATACATTTATATAATAAGAGCTTGTTTTCTAGAGAGAGATGGCTTTTCCTGTTAATTAACCAGTACATGTTGCGTACTTTTAGCCCCATGGCGAGCCGTTTGGTGAATATGTGTTTCCTCCATGTTAAGCGACGGTCTAAGTACATGCCAAGGTATTTTGCTTCCTCGGATTGTGGAATCTGGACACCATTTAGTGTAACAGGTGGACACGTCTGTCGCCGGGTTGTGAAAGTAACTTGTACAGATTTAGCATCATTGGTTTTGATACGCCAGTCTCTCAACCATGCCGTAATTTTATGTAAACTATTTTGTAGTTTGTGGGAGGCTTAATTTGGTGTGTCATCGGTGGCCATGACAGCAGTATCGTCAGCAAAAGTCCCCATGATAACGTCATCAGATATTGGCAAGTCTGCAGTATAAAGAAGATACAGTGTAGGCCCCATTACACTGCCTTGCGGTACCCCTGCTTGGATTTCTTTTAGCTCTGTAGTTGCTTCTCCTTGACTGACAAAAAAGTATCTACCAGTTAGATAAGATCTAATTAGTTTGTAGTAGTTAATAGGCAATGTCTTGTTTATCTTATACAGGAGTCCATCATGCCAAACTCTGTCGAATGCCTGGGATATGTCCAGAAAGGCAGCTGTGCAATATTTTTTTTGATTAAAAGCTGTAATAATACCATCAACGAGTCTATGGATTTGTTCGACGGTGCTGTGTTTTTGCCTAAAGCCAAACTGATGGTCTGGGATTAGTTTGAATTCCTTAATTAAAGGATTTAACCTGCTCAGAAATAAGATTTCCATTAATTTGGAGATAATGGGAAGCAAGCTAATTGGGCGATATGATTTAACATCTTCAGGGCTTTTGCCTGGTTTGGGGATCATAATTATTTTCGCCACTTTCCATTGTGGAGGTACATATTCTCTGCGTAATATAGCATTGTACAGTTGTGTCAAGTATGTTATACCCTCCTCTGGTAGCTCTCTCAGGATAGTAGCTGTAATTAGGTCGTAACCAGGAGCTTTGCTTGCATCCAGTTTTCTGATTGCACGTCTTATTTCGGTTTTACTGAACTTATCAATTGGTGGGTCTAATTGGTAAGTTTTATTCAAGGCCTCGGAGACTGTTTCTGTCTGTGTGGAACCAATGTTGGGATTTGGTTTGAAAACGTCTTGAAGATGTTCCATGAATACTTCCGCTTTCTCGACGTCATTGGTGGCCCAGCAATTATTTGATTTAAGCAAAGGTGGCTGGTAGCTTATAGGGTGTTTGAGGTACTTTGTCGCTTTCCATAATGAGTAGTCTGTCGAGGGTTTTGCATCCAGTTTACTTAGATGTGTTGCAAGGTTTTGGTTTCGGTCGTCATGTAGTAATCGCTTAAGTTGTGCAGTCAGTTTATTATATACTACTTTATCAGCCGGATACCTTGTAGTATGCCACCGTTTTCGAGCTTTACGTTTTTCGCTTAGTTGGTTTCTAATAGGCAGTGGACACTGGGGACCGTTGCGAGTATTGAGACATGAAGGCGGCGTTGCTTCCCATGCTGCCTGTTGGACAATATTGTTAAAGTGTTCAACCGAATTTGTGATATCCTCATCTGTTTGTAGTGGTAATTTAACATCTATAGAGTCTGCTACTAATCTTCGGAAGTATTCCCAGTTCGTTTTACGTGTATGTAGTCGGCATGGATTTTCCCTTTGCGAAATCTTACGATTCAGTATTATTTCTACAGGGGAGTGATCAGAGGATAGGTCAGCACTAGATTTGCAATCAAAGTATGCGCCCCCGATGCCTTTGATAACGCAGAAATCAATTAAATCTGGTTTCTTGTTTGTATCAGTTGGCCAATATGTTGGCTCACCAGTTGACACAACGCTAAGTTGCAGTTTGGTTACAGTCAATAGGAATTGTCGAACCTTCGGTGTTATTATCGTAGAACCCCGGAAAGTGTGCTTAGCGTTGAAGTCACCGCCAGCCACAAACCTTTGTCCCAAGGATTTAAAGTAATCATCATAATCCTCCTGTTTTATGTTGTGTTTTGGTGGACTGTACACGGCTGATATTGTGACAGGCCCTGACCAGTCCTCTATTAAAACATTTGTAGCTTGAAACTTTTCGGTACAAAAGTAATTAATCAAATTGTGTCTAATGTTACTCCTAATCAATATTCCACTGCCTCCGTGAGCTTTTCCATCGGGATGCATGGTATGGTAAAATTTGTGTCCAGGTATACTGAAATAGCTTTTCTTTGTGAAGTGTGTCTCAGAGATTAACATTATATCAATACTATTTGTTTGCATATATCTTTTAACCTCAAGGGTATGTTTTGACAGCCCATTGGCGTTCCAGAGTACTATTTTTATGGAATCCAGTTTGTAGTTAATTTAGACGTTAGATTCAAGATTAGATTTGTCATTGCTGTCAACTGTTGCATCATTTGTTTCATTGTTTCCATTAATTCTTTTATGTCGCTATTACAATTATTTTTTGATTTATTGTTAGATTCGTTTACTTGCGATGGAGTTCTCCTTTTTACTTTTTCAACATATGTTGGGCTTGCTAATGATGTCTTATTGTGTATTTGTCTTGCACTGTAGAAGTGTGACTGTCTTTTTTCTTTTACAGGTGCCGATGGGAATTTGATTTTTTGTAATTCCCTGTAGACTTTACAGCCTTTGTAATTAGCTGGGTGATTACCTTCGCATAACACACATTTTACGCTATTGGACCTAGTTTTTTGTGGACAGTCAACTGACGAATGATTTCCTGCACACTTAATACACTTTGGGTTTCTCCTACAATAGGTTTTTGTGTGCCCATATTGAAGGCAATTTCCACATTGAGGGATTTCCCGTCTAGGTCTGGGAGGCTCGAACGCCACCTTGCAATGCAGGAGATATTTTATGTCATAAATGGCTTTATTATTTTCCTTTTGTTTTAGTTCCACTATGAACATTGGTAAAGGCTTTTTAGTAGAATGCTGTTTGATATTCCAGATGTTGGTGATGTCATGACCAAGATCTTGTAGGGCTCTTTTTATCTCATTTGTACAAGTAGATGCATGCATGTTTTTTAAGACTACTTTGAAACTTCTGTCTTGCTTAGGTTTATATGTATAAAATTCCGCTTTCTTGTTCTCCAATTCTTTTACTACTACAGAGTATATATCTGAGGTTTTTGTTTGAATTTTCACCTGTTCATTTCGGAGCACTTTTAGGTCGTAATTGTTGAATGCGTACGTTTCCAATAGCTCTATTAATGGTTGGATGTTACTTACTCTATCAACAAAGATTGGTGGTGGTTTATTTATTTTTACATTTGGTACGGCATCGGTATTCTTGTTGGATTCTTGCGACAGTTCGTCTTCTAAAATGGCGAAACTGTTGGATGTCGTTGTTGGCGTAGGTTGGGACAGCCAGTATGTACTGGGTGTGCTTTGCTTCTGTATGCTGTGTTTGGGGCTAGATAGATGCCGTTTTTTATTCGTAATTTGTACCCAATCCTTTCCATTTTCCGTTGATTTCGGGGTTGATGGATCTTCATGGGTTCCATTATTATTATTATTCTCCAATTCACCGGGTATGTTTGTAAGTTCTAAATGTGCCTCAGTATTTGTACTGGTGTTTGGTTGGATAGTGTAACTAGATGTGTGTTTTTGGGCGTCTTTGTCATCTTTATTGGCAATGGGTGGTATGTTTCCAACTGAGGCGCTTCTAGTTCTTATGAAGAGACTTGGGTGGAAGGCTTGCTGCACATATTTTTTGTTTGGGCCAGTAGCATTTACCGTCACGGGGGCCTGGGTACCCACCCACGTGGGGTCTTCGGTAGCAGATTTCACACCCTCCAGCCCGGATACTGGAAGGCGCCGGGGGTTAGCCGGATCGCATGACATATCACAATCTTTATTCGACATTTCCATATTAAAAGAGGTGGGCAGAATACTAATAGTGCTTTCCCAAGGCCCTATTGCCACGTTTTTAGGGGGTAGTTAATTCCCCTTGGCCTGTGAATGCCATCGTCAGGTTATTTCACCGCCGCCTGTTGCTCGGCGTTGTTGCTCGTTTAGCACCACCCAGGGGGCACGTGTAGGGTGTGTCTTAGGAAAAGATGGAGAGTCCTACGGACGCGAGCAACTTCACCTCCCAAATTTTCACAAATTATGTATTTCGTTTGCTACTATAACAACAAATACTAAAA
The DNA here is from genome assembly GCA_944739405.2 of Euclidia mi. NCBI lineage: Eukaryota > Metazoa > Arthropoda > Insecta > Lepidoptera > Erebidae > Euclidia > Euclidia mi. Next base: position 28,411,318 of record OX123186.2, on the reverse strand, counting down.
AAAAAAAAAAAAAATATTAAGGAGGCGTCCCATACAAAAAACACGTATTTTTTCGTACTTTTCGCTCTTAATTACTAACTGTAACAGGTTTAAATTAACAGGCTTTAAATTTAAACAGAATAGTTGTATATTACCTTTCAAAATAAATGATCAAATTAAAAAAAAGTAAATAATAAAGGGGGTCTCCCATACAATAAACGTAAACGATACTCGATCTTAATAAACAGGTAGAAACTTAAAAAGTTTAAGTATACATACAACGAACGTGATTTTCTTTTATAGATGATGGTACGGAACCCTTCGTGCGCGAGTCCGACTCGCACTTGCCCAATTTTTATAGGATTTGCTCACATCATTCTTATAACCTACCAACCAACTATCAAATAAGTAGATGGTGCCTTTCGTCTTTTGGATAATAGCATTGATGTCCTGTGGGCTAATTGTTTTCATCGGTTAAAAGATAGATAATGCGTTTTCTCCCAGGAAACTATAAAAATGAATAAAGGTGATGTTAGAAATTAGATACGTGTTTTAATGATAATACGATAGGTTTTAATAAAACAAGTCTGAGACTAGTTGATAGGACTTGCAATTTTATTTACTGTTTTAAATTTTCTTGACAAGAGATAACCAATTTTTAAGTTAACCCGATATCGAACAGCTTTCCATCGCTGCCCCGGAACTTAATCCACAAAAATTTCTTACAAAATCGCGTCTGTACCCGACACAATATTCATTTCTCTTGATTGATTTGTTGTCAATAGAGCATTAGCATACAATGCCGCGGCTGTCGGGGCAGCCGGTTCCGGCCGCGTTAACTGCCGTCGTTGAATGAATGTAAACGCGAAAGCGAAGATATCTTGTTACTTATAGGACCATGGATAAGGTCACTAAATGTTGTTTTTGTAGATTTTTGTGAATTTGTTCGACGATTTCAACACATGAAATCTTTTTTTTTAAAGATTTTTATGTATTGGTCCTACGAGTTTCCTACGTAATCGCAATACTGTTCATCACATAAAAATATAAACAAGACATTCATCATCAGTTCTTTATAGGGTGTTTGGCGCATGGACCGACACAATTTTTGGGTGTTAGTCATATCCTCGTTTTCACCCCAAGAACCCCAGGACCTAAGTGTACCTGTACTCAAGATACGATTTTTTAATCATATTTTAATTTTTCTCAATTATCATATTCAAAACGATATAAGCTGATAAATATTATTTTCGAAGAATCAGCGATAAATTCATATTATGTTAGAATTTGTTTTCTTGACGGTTTATTAAATAGTAACTTTATAATGTAAAATGAAGCGCAATTTCAAAATTCCTTGGAGAACATTCGCAGCATAATTAATCTCTCATCTGCTCCTTACTTAAAGCAGAGTTTATAGTACTAAATAAACCTGTACAACATATAATGTATTTTGAGTTCGGTAAACCGGAACGCACGACATTTCACAACAGGTCAACGTTTATTTCACTCTCGGCCCATTAGAATGGCCCATTGTTTTTCACTAAATATATTGCTTAATTACGCATGTATGTATATTTACTTTGGAGCAATCTCTTAAAATTAATGGAACGATACGAGTATTTTATAGGACATTAATTGCTGTAATTAGGTGTAGATTACGGGCTATTGCAAGTCAGCCGTGAAGAAGATTTGACGGGGAGTGCAGTGATCAAGACTGCCTTATTCGTCTGGTCAAGCATATATCATGACTTAGGTACTCATGAAGTGGATTGCTGCACATGGAACAGTGTGGATCATTTCAGTCTCACGCGATATCAGGATTGCCGTAAGTACTATTCATAAATCTCTCAATTCAACATCCGATCTATACATGGATTAGAGATGCATATTTGATAAGCTCTATACAAAATATGTCAAATATATATCAGTGATTTTCAAATCTATGTATAGATCGTTGGACCGGCCGGCCCAACCATAAGTGGTGTGACACGTGACACCATACTGATTTAGGTTGCAATTATAGCTAGTATGTAAGCTCATTACCATCTACGATGAAGGAAGAAAAGAAGAAAGACGATATGTTATCTTCTCTATCTCTCAACTCCATCGACATACTATGTAACAGCCTTGCACCATAAAATTTTGATGTATTCATCGTTCTTTCTATCTTTCTGTGCAAAACGTATTCGAAATACATAGCCGTTTCATCTGGCCTACCGCAACATGAATAATTTAATTTCATTAACATCAAACTGTATGTCCAAACACTTAAAAACTTTTATTTCTGACAATTTGATGTTAATGAAATTAAATTATTCATGTTGCGGTAGGCCTTGATCGAACGTAGTTTACAAATTATTAACATATGAGTACCTCTATGTAGTTCTCCTTTAAAGCTGGCGAAAATTTAATTTTAAATTATATTTGGAGGCCCGCTTGGGTATACTATCCCTGGAACTTAGGTAGGAAGTATATTTTATGAAAAATCCACGTTTTGAACCCAATTTCATATGTGGTGTTAATTAATTAACTGAAAACCACCGGCTCCAAAGTTTTGATAACGTTATGTATTTTTCCGTTTTATATAACGTTATTGACGAGTATTGCTGCTATTACTGTTAATAATTATAGAGAGCTGTAGTCCTTAAAATGCTGAATCTAGTTAACATATATTTCTAGTAGTTAGAGGTTTATTTTGAAAATAATATTATAAGGTTCAGTACGACGACTCTGTTGGTCTCTTGAAAGCGGACGAAATATCGGACTCAGTAAAAATAAAAATAACATTTAAATAATTAAATGCCTCAATGCTCTCATGGCATAAATGTGCGCATGGGATTGGGAGGGACCCCCGAGCCGGGAATCGAACCTCTCGGGTTCGATTCCCGGGTCGGGCAAAGTGTTATTGGGTTTTTCCGTTAGGTAATTCTCACTAGCAGCACGGAGTCTGGTAATGTGCCCGGTACGGAAATAGGCTCGCCCCCCTATTACGTGGGACATAAAAAAAAAACATGGCGAAATGTGGGTGTAATATTACACTTCTGCTGCCTACCCCTTTGGGGATACAGGCGTGAGTCTATAAAAAATAAAATATAAAATAAACGCTGCAGAATGAATAAAACGTAAATAATTTTGTATAATGGGTGCATAGGGTTCCCACCAAGAACTTAGGGTCCCAAGCCAACCTCACCTGCAAGTGGTGCACCTGCTGGTCAACGGACGAGGCTCTGGCAAACAAAATATCCCGATAAGCGGCAATAGGCTCGCCACCAAGTACGTGGGATCAAAACACTGGCGAAAAGTGGGCGTTTAATATGCCTATGCCTACCCCTTCGGGGAAACATACGTGAGTCTATGTATGTGTATGTAATTTGGTATAAATAATTCTTTTTCATGTCCTGGTTTGCTTTTTCTGTTGCAATGTTCGACATTTTGCTTCTCTAAACGGATCATCTGGGAAGGTAAACGCTGAAAACGATTCACACTGTGTTAGTATTCTTTGAACGGTAGTTAAAACATTTCATAAGGTAAGGTCAGTTAGAACATAATAGTAAGTAAGTACTCCTAGTGATATTGTTGTTGTTCTAAATTCTCTCAAGGTTGATACACGACGAAAAGTTTGTCACTTTGTATGGGATCTTCAACAAATTGTTGTTGTAGGGATTATACTTCGTACGTTTGTTTGTATATCGCAAGCTTATAGTTTCCCACAGTAAATAATACCCCTAGCATCAAAGTTAATAGAAAGTTGTCGAGAAGAGTATTAATTTCATATCCGCAAGTTCATGCGTAACATGAAACCACATTGTATAAGTTAACGTATTAAGTATTGTGGACAAGTTTGTAAAATTTGATGATTATCCTATTGCTGTAAAATTGATTTAATCTGTATACATAAAATTTTTCCGTGACTGACTAACATACTACGCACAGCAAAAACTGTGTGCAAAAAATGGGCGCATTAAGCTGAAATTAGGTATTTATGTTCCTCAGGGACTAAGTATGGGTGCACTAAGAAGGGAATGCCCGAAATATCAAAGGACTGACTCCTTGGATATTTCGGGCAATCCCTTCTTAGAGTAGAAACAGTTAAATTTAATATAATGTGCGGGCATAATCTAGTTAATTATAAGACAAATCTGATACCAGCTGAGCCCGAGGTTACTTCCGCATTAATTTGGGCTACTGCTTCACCCCGTGGCTCACAGCGTGGTGTTATACCGCCCTCCTCGATAAATGGGCTACCCAACACAAAAATATTTATTTCAATCGCACCAATTTTTCCTTAGATTATTTCTACCAACCGAACAAACTCTTTAGCTGTGTAATATTAGTTTAGACTAGAAGACGCCAGCAGCTACGCCTGCGTTTTGTTTAATTTAACCGTTTTGGTCGATCCCGTGGGAATTTCGGGAAATCCCTTCTTAGTGCACCCCTACGGTCTCCAAGGAACATACATGCCAAATTTCAGCTTCCTGCGCCTAATAGTTTCGCCTATAGTGTGTCTGTCAGTCAGTAAGTAACGCAGGGATTTTATATATTAAGATAAACTGTGAACGCTCACTATTACACCACGTTATGCGTTGACCATTCACAACTATTGTGGTGCCTACAAATTATGCGCATATTTATGTGTGAGCTCGATCAATAATTCGTGATCAATAATAAACGAAAACACAACAACGTTTTATTTTTGGTCATTGTACCTTTAATCAAGATTGTATAAATTTTGTAGGTTTGGGCACACCTATTTAAACCACCGGTGTCCTTCGACGTCTCGTAGAAGTCGCGCAAATCGCCGATAGCTATACCGATACCGGTAATTTACCGCGACTCCATCGGGACGCGTAATGCTTGTTCTATAAGTCACCTTGATGTTTTTGAAAGTTTAACCAGGGTTATCAAGATATTATATTTAAAAGTAACTGGGTTGTTTTATCGCCATACAGTTTGTTTACATTTTAAATCTATTCTTGAAAGTACTTCACGCTGTCGTCGATGATAACAAATTGTCAAAGGTCAGGTTTTAGGTTAAGATAACAGTTTGAATAGGTAATATAAACCCACATAAAATAGAAGACTTCGTATATTGTTGTTTAATATTAATATGATTAACTTTATTAGTAATGGAGTGTACATAAGCATTTACTTTACTTCCTTCTTCGTTTCCGTCTACTTATACTTAAATCACTGAAATACGTTCTTATTCACAGCCTAACATAAACAACAGAGGCATTACTGCTAACAAGATTCCCAACGAACCGACAGTCAACAAACCCTTGCATTCCCAAGCTATTTAGTATTCGGCAGTATTTTAAACTGCAAAAGACATCAGAATTCATCTGATGCATATTATGTATGCAGTGACACGACCTAAATTCATGCTTTGTACCCGTTTACAGGGTTAATTAATCAGGCAAAAGTCCAAACGAAAATTGCACATGTTGCTGGGACAAATTTATGTGTTGAAATTAGGTGTTCACAGTTTCTGAATTTAATATTGTTGTGGCAGCAATTTGTTGGAGTTGAGTCATGTTTATTGAGACAGTTTGGGCATGTGAGAGAATACATTTATAAATAAATTGACAGAGATGATGTATGGGGAATAGAATTAGTTGATGGTAATATGAGCATCGGATTTAAAAGTATGGATATCTAACTATTCTTAGTATTATTCAAGAAGTCGGTCTATAAATAATAACTAAGTGACCAAAATTGGCTGCAGTTCGAGTTTGTGGCCACAATATATACACAGGCAATCAAAACGCCCGCATGGCATCGCGTCAGTTATCGCGGCAGAAAGTACCTACATATGTCACTCTCCAGGTACCTAACTATCACCACACTTAAAAATCATATTATAATATCTCTCCGTGACGATGTGCAGGAAGGACAAACGAAAATATTTCACATTTATATGTAAGAATAAGAAAATCTCCCCAAAAAATGAATAAATTAAGTTCAAGTAATTGACATGATTATAAAGTTTATAAGTACCTAAAACCATTTTTAATAATTATTTTGCATTTTAATATAACGTGATATTCAGACATAAGTAGAGATTTCCGTTGCCGGGCTGTAAATTTAATATAAAATTGTTTAAAATTCTACGTAATTATGATGTAGAAATTTATTTATTTATTTATATGCAGGATATTACACAATTAAGCTTTAAGTATTTAATGTAACCTTAACTGGTTTTCCAGGATCTTTTATTTTACCGCTTTTACGGGAATGTCCACCAACAAAAGTTTTTCATCATATCGAGGATAATCACCACCTAAGAGGATTGGGCTATACTGAGAATAACGTTGTATACTTATATTCCACTAGATTGAATTGTTAATTATCGCTTGTCCCGTGCCTCGGAGAGCACGTTAAGCCGTCGGTCCCGGTTGTCATGAAGATCTTTGACAGTCGTTATAGGGCGTGAATACCTTCTAAATAAACTGACACTAGTCTAAACCATGGCATATCGCTATCCCTTCGGGTTGCGGAGGGCAGACAGGCAGTCGCTCCGTGGAGAAGCTAATATTCAGCCAAATTCGGTTAGACTAGTAAGCGGACCCCAGATTGAAACTGGGATAACGCTAAGAGGATGATGATGACTTATATTCCACTAGATTTCGCCCGCGGTTGCTACCGCGTAGGTCCATATTACTCCCTTATAATTCCTTTAATTTTTCATTTTGTCATTCAAAGTGGTAATGCTGCCAGCCTTCTGGGCACGCTACCAGCCGACAGCGTTGCGGAGGAATATTTTGACGCATCGGTCGTAGCAAATTTTCTTTTTTACTGATTTACCTTTTCTATTGTTATCATTACTGATTTAGTTTTTGTAGTTTAGTTTAGGATAGTTTAGTTATATAAGTCGTTTTATTCTGTTTGTTTATATGTACCTAAATATAAATTTTAGTTGCTATATTGGTTGTGTTGCTTTTTAAATAAAATTATTAAAACTCCCTTAGTGTGTAAATAATTAAGTAGTTTTAGTAGTTTTGGCTGTTAGTTGTCTGTCAGTCAGTGACGCAAGAATTTTATAAACAGCAATATACAGATTTACTTGGTAAATAAAATTTCAAAATAGCCAGGTTAATTAAAACTTTTGTCAAAATAGATTTTTGCAGCCCGTAACGTTGAACAGCTCTTAAAGATTTAATTGGTTTTGTATTTAATTGAACTGTGCTTGACGTGGACCAATTATTTCCAGTTTGTATGAGGTGCCAATCAAACCGTATCCAATTAAGATATTACGAAAAATAATGAAGTCCATAGCAATGAATGAAGCGATATAATAGTCAAATAAGAATAGAATCAATATTACCGCATTTAGTATTTTCCTTTTATTGTTTTGGAGTTAATTTTGTCGCTTTGTTTTCTTCGTATTGATTAAACAAGCGCAAGGAATTTCCTTTTGTACGTAATTTGTTTCGAATTACGCTTACTACGTTTGTTTTAATTTTAGCATTGGCTTATTTATTCTAAATTCGTCATGAACGGATTCCATTAGTGGCCAGTATTTTCAGTTAATTCACATTAGGAAGATTAGAAAATAAAGAATAAAACGACAGTTATTGGAACGAAATGTAAATCAAGCCTTTAACTAGGAATTAGAAGTCTAAAAACTGCTAGAAACGTGGTGTTTCTAGTAGTTTATAAATTTTCCAAGAAACATGCATTTTATACTAAGAAATGGTGCAGCTGAGGATTCTTGCGATCTTCGATGATAATCGTATGTATATTTATTCTTCGCCGCACGACATCGCTTGAAATGTTGGCACTGTTGCTTAAACTTACAAACGTGTAGTTTTATACGCCACGTAAATATTTGTTTCTTTATTTATGCATATTTTAATAAGAATTGTACTAAATGATTTGTGAGTTCTACTACTACTACTGAAACTAACTAGTTTTCTTTTCCTTAAGTCTCTTATAATAACCAAATTACTCCATGCAAGTATGAACGGCAACATTTCATTACTCAAGCCTACGTATAGACGATATCTCGCTGTCGTAGCGATGTTTTCATTATAATGAGCGACAGAGCGTTCGTGTAGTGTCGGATTAGGAATAACGTGTTACTAACGCATTTCATTCCATGGGTGTCGCTAGGGGCGACTAAAGCAAAAAACTAAATAATATCTTTGAAATGGACTGAATACTCAACAGCTAACTAACTCTGCTGGCCAGGATAGGCCAAATCCTATCGGCTCCACATGCTATTATGACGGAAATTAGCTGTGGGCTCAGTCCAACCATGAATTTGTTGGCAACACTGTGGCCATGTAAACAACTTGTATTTGTAGCTCTCACTTAGAAAATATTTAAAATTGATTATCGGTGCAAATAATTAGTCATAAAGTTCATAAAGTTGTGACACATAGCCTCTCAGACCAAATCAACGAGACCACTACAACATCAGGAGCAAACTGTGAGTCAAATAACATATTACAATACTTTGAGAAATCGTTGCTGAGATTCTGAAACCACTCACACATACCCAATCAGCTGTTTAACAGCTGTTTACATATTACACACGGACGCAACACTAATATACAAAAATAATGATGACATCTGACTCATATGATTTTGACAACTGAGTGAGAAGACCATAGACAAGAAATGACAGATAATAGTTCCTAAGTCATTCATTCATGCACGTTTTGATATTGCAATAAAACTACAACACATACTTTTATAATATTGACATGAACAGAAACTGAAGAATTGCAATTTTGGAATTTTACATTTTTATCTTAGACTTTGTTTACTAATGTACGTAAAGATTAGTAAAATAAAAATAATAAAGTTGAACACCTATGTATAAGCTACGGTACACATATTGAACGATATTAATCGTTGTTCAATTGGTCGAGAGGCATAAGACCGATTGGCGGAGTCAGAGTTACAGAGATCAAATCCCAGCAAGAACATTACTTTTCATGATTTGTCGGCTACTAAAATGCAGAAATTTGAGCTTGAAAGCTGAGTATTGAGTACATTATAACAAAATTTCATTTATAATTTTAAAAACACAATACTATACTAGTAATTAAGACAGTGCTTTTAATTTTATCTATATAATGGAACGGACGGAAAGTAACGTCACACTACGAAAACATAAATTAAAGCCTAAATCACTATCGATAGAATCCCTTCATAGGACTATGTCTGAAAGCCCGATGTCGTGTGAAGACTTATTAAGCAACAGTTTAAACCTTTCAACAAATTTCAGTTCTTCCTACATGTGTGTACTAAAGGACGAAATAAGAAAATTAAAGTGTGATTTAGAAAGTACACAAAACTAGCTAGAAAATATTCTCTTAGAAAATATTGATCTGAAAAAACAGATAAGTAATATGAGTCAGGAAGTTAATGTACTTAAACAGATATCCAAAAGTCCGTTGAGCTCATTCAGACAAAATATGAACTCAAGCTCAAAAAAAATTGTACGCCGTCGCCTCACAAATAGTTTCCAAGCATTGCCTACAAAACAAGATGCAAAAAGCTCAGAGAATTCCACTACAAACCATGACGAGAACCACATTTTATTAGCTCCAAGCCAAATGACGCCTCCCAGTAAATGCCACAAAGAGACTCAAACTACCGATCAAATTACGCATGATCTAACTTCAGTAGCTAATAACAATATTACAAGTCATATTGGACTATCCACAAAATGCAAAGAAAAACCGAATACCATACACAAGCTGAAACAAAGAATAGGCTGTGTATTCTGAGTAGTAGCAGTAATCGTCAAGACCTTTCAATATTTGAAGATATTTATGCTGATCACTTTGACTACTGTCACTACAAAATGCCAAACAGCACAATTGAAGGGCTTCTAAGCAACCTAGAAAATAAGTTAAATGGTTTCACACTAAATGATTATTGCATAATACTAGTGGGAGAAAACGACTTGAGAGAGGAAAACACTATTATGAACACAATAAACACGATAAAAAAATCACTACAAGGCATAAAAAACACTAATAAGATAATTTGTGTTCCCACCTACAAGACAGATGCGTTAATATACAATTACAAGGTCGAACTGTTTAATAATCTCTTATACCTAGATCTGCAATATAATGACTATGCATACTTCTTTGACAGTAATCTCACTCTATCTCTTGAGATGTTTAATTATTATACTGGGAAGGTAAATAAAAATGGACTACAAAATATACATAAACGTTTAATGGACAACATGCAGATTGACATTTCATTATATACTGAACAAACTGACGAAACAAAGAAACATGACCACTCTACAGATACTAAAACTGATGACACTGAAGATATCAATACATTCACTACCATGCCACATCAACACTTATTTCGTGTATAACAACATATATGTTCTACACCAAAACATTGCTGGACTTCTAAACAAAAGTGACAGCCTAACAATATGTTTGGAAGAGTTACAATTCAACAAAAAAACAGTTGATGTGTTATGCATAACAGAACACTTCATGACAGCGGAACAAGAAGAAATATTAAACATACCAAATTACAAAATAGCATCAAGCTTTGCTAGAGATAGTCGTAGAGGAGGCGCATGTATACTAACGCGGATCGGACATCAATTTAAAATATTAAATGAAAACTATTCAATCAAAAATATCATAGAATATTGCGCCATAAAACTGGTTGAACATGGTATAATCATTATATGTGTATATATAGTTCCTAACTCTAACTTGGACATATTCTATGACAAACTGAACAACATTCTAAGCTGGGTATGTATAAAACATAATAAAAAACTGATTGTTTGCGGGGATTTTAATGTTGACATATTAAAAACAAATACACAGGCATTGGAATTTAAATACACTTTTTTAAGCTACAATTTAAAACTTGACTTTCACCAACCTACCAGATTAAGTAGTAAAACATGCCTAGGTAATTTCGCACACAATATTAGAGGTTGTAAAGGCGAAATTATTGAATTTGGATTGTCGAATCATACCGCACAGCTTTTGAGATGTCCAGTAAAAAAACTTGTGCCATGAAATCTTGGAAAATTAGGCGCAGAAACTACTGCAGAGAAAATATAGATATTTTCAAAAATTGTATTAGTAACCTAACTTTTTCAGATGTTTATGACGCCTTAGATGCAAATAATGCCTACAATTATTTTTTGGACTTATTTAAATGTTTTTATAATCTCTGTTTTCCCTTTAAAACTACCACGAAAACATTACTAAGAAAGCAAAATGGCTATCAAATGGTATTAAATTTTGCAGTAGAAAGAAAAGGTCATTACTTTGGCAATACAGAAATAAACCAACCCTAGAAAATAGAAATGCGTATACTACATATTCTAAGAGGTTGAAAAAGATCTTGTCACTAACACAAAAATCACAGAACAACTATTATATAAATACATCCAAAAATAAATCTAAGGCTGCATGGACGATAATTAATAATTCTAAAACATATTTCCCAAGAGAACCAATAACTGAAGTGAAAATTAATACCATTTTAATCACAGATCCAATAAATATAGCTAACGCTTTCAATGACTATTACATTGACCAAACATTGCCATCACACGATTTTAAAATAGATAATGGTTCTAAAGACTTTAACTCTAACTCTATATTTATATCACCAACAATTTCACAAGATATTATTTATCACATTAAAACACTTAAAAATACGAATAGTGTTGGCTACGATGGGATTAATACTAAGGTTATTAAACATGTTGCACCATACATTGCCCCTTACCTCAGCGATATTGTAAATTTGGTTATACTGAATGGAACTTTTCCTGACAGGTTAAAATCTTCAGTAGTAACCCCACTACACAAAAAGCTAGATAAAAACTTAATGGAAAATTATAGGCCAATCTCTTTGATACCAATTTTTTCGAAGGTGTTAGAGAAGGTCACATATAAGGCCTTATATTCATTTATTGAAAAATCAAACATATTAGTTAACGAACAAAAAGGTTTTCGTAAAAACAAAACAATTAATATGGCCATATATGATCTTATTCAACCTATCATACAAAGTGTAGATAATAGGAACCCTGTATGTGCTGTGTATATGGATTTGTCGAAAGCCTTCGACTATGTGGACCATTCAATATTATTAAATAAATTGGAAAACTATGGGATGCGAGGCAATGTACTGTCAATGCTCAAATCATATTTATGTAACAGAAAACAGTATGTAGAAATAACGCAAATATGTACAAAAAGTGGAAAGGAAAAAAATACCGCTCGAACAGTAAAATAATAAAACAAGGAGTGCCACAAGGTAGTGTATTGGGGCCACTACTGTTCTTGCTTTATATCAATGACCTACCTAGATATGTAAAACATCCTATGGTACTGTTTGCTGATGACAGTACGGTGATAATAAAATGTGACGATCCAATAGCTTATGAAAATGAAATAAACTTAACATTTAATAATATCATAGACTGGATAAACCAGAACAAACTGGTTATAAATCTGAGCAAAACAAAAATCATGCACTTTCATCAGCGAACTCCATGCTGACAACTGGACATCAGTTATCAAGGAAATAAAATAGAAGTAGTAACTGCTACTAAATTCTTAGGCATAATTATAGATAGTAATTTAAATTGGAAACCACAACTTGACGAAATTTGTAAAAGAATGAATAAATTTGTGTACCTATTATATAAGCTGTCCAAAATTGTTAACATGGTATCCGTTTTGCTGGCATACCATAGCTACGTTGCATCAGTACTCAGATATAGTATAATCTTTTGGGGCAACTCAGTCCATAAAGAGTTTGCATTTAGGGCCCAAAAGAGATGCATTCGAGCCATGTGTAGATTGCATCCTACAGAAAGCTGTGCACCTATATTTAAACGTTTAAAAGTTTTGACACTACCTTCTTTGTACATTTATGAGGTTAGTATATTTGTAAAGACCAACATAGACTTATATAAAATAGCTTTTAAAAGTCATTACCGAAAATTACGCGATAAGAACAAACTAGAACTCGAAATACCAGAACGAAGCACAGCATTAAAATACAAAAGCTTTTTCTGTATGGGTCAGTTAATATTCAATAAACTGCCAGATGCAATCAAAACACTTGATTTGATAAAATTTAAAAGGACTCTGCATTCTATTTTAATTCAAAAATGTTATTACTCTATTAACGACTACCTTAATGACATTACTATTTTAATCTGACTTGATGTATAATAATGTTTAGTATTGCTTTAGTGATGATAATAATTATGTAAATATCTAATGACAATTTTAAACTCATACCTTTTGACTGACATCTAATTATTTGTACTTAATTTAATTACTTCGGACATTTTTAATTTATTAATTTTATTTTAATTTAATTACTTTGGACATTTTTAATTTATTAATTTTAATCATAATAAAAATATACAATAGTCAAAAATACTGGAATTGAAATTAGGTATATCTGCATCACAAAGATTAGTCAACTATATTAATTTGTAAGTTTAATAACATTTTTACTGCTTTTGATATTTGTACGCCACATGGCAAAGCATAGTGATACAAGTTATAATATGTACTATCTCATACCATTATGATCTACCTATTATTATTTTTATTAATATAATGTATAACTTCATATCTAACTATGCAGACAGTCCTGTGTTGCTGGGGAGTTTGTTGCGCTGCTTCTTCTTCCTAGCGAAAACACATAGGAAGCAGTGAAGGGTTGGGCTTTTTGGGGGACTGTCTATTGTAAAATTTAACGTTCAGAAAGAGCTGTTTACCAGCCAATTTTGAATAAAAGATTTTGACTTTGATTTTGATTTTGATTAATCAAATAAACTTGATGGCTGCGATACGGACTGTAAATACGTCCACGTCTACGTTGCGTTACGTATGGCTAAGTACACGTTACAAGCAGGGAGCTAAACTTAGATTAATTCAACCCAGCATTTATGAAGAGCTTCATTCGTTAATGATTGTTGAAATTCTATATGCTTACTATTTTCTTGTTTTACGCGAATTACATGATTCATGCGTTAATTATTGGTGGCAAAAGGCACTAGAAAATAGTAGGTAACACCAGTGTAGTTGAACAATGTTCGGGTACATTGAAGTAACTTCCACATTAAAGACAAACACAAATTTCAACTCAGTCTTTCTTCCGTGACCATGGTTCCTGTAAAGTAGCCGAACCTTGGAATGCATAATAAATAATGTAGTTTCTACATAATTCAGTTAAATGTAATGTCAGTAAAACTAATATACAGGATGTCACAAGATCCATTACCAAACCGAAGTCTACTCGTTTTGCACATCATGCCAAGTCATACTACGCGAAAATAATACCTAGGAAACAAAATATTTTTTTTTTAGCTTAAAAAATAGACACATTTTATTAGCGGCAATGTACATATAGCGCGCGCTTGCAGAAAAAATTGGCGCGAGAAATGCATCGTACCTACGCCGGCCGTATCTACCTATACCGTGCGCCGCGGTCGACCTAAGGGCGGTTTCAGATTAGCGTATTTTTCAGCGCGTATACAGTCGTTTCAGCATACGCGCTTACTACACGCGCGCTACATTATGTGCTACAAAAAACCGGACTCGCGTAAACGAGCATTTTTCGGCGTGTTCGCTCGTATCGGTAGTGTCAGTATGGCGCTTATACGAGCTTAGACGCGCGTCAACGCTCGTACGAGTTGCACGTGAGCCAAAAGGCGCGCTTACATGCGCTTCCAAAAACCAGGTTATATGCGCGTATAAAATGCTAGTTTGAAACCGCCCTAACGGCGGCAGTTTATGATCAAGTGGTCACGCGGCCGAGGGGAATGAACTCGACGCTGATTGCTAGTAGGCATACACTGCGTTTAAGGAACTTTGAAGCCGTTTATTTTAGGGAAATATTGAAAATTTTGTTCATGTTTTTTGGCAGAAAGTGTACATTTATTATTCGTAACACGATTTTGGAATTATTCGAAAAAAAAACGTGACTTTGAGCCTCAATATCTCCTGAACCAGTAATTTCCCAAATATGGTGGCGAAGTAAAAAATGATCGTAATAATTGGTACAATATGGGGTTTCAGTTTTCGTTAAGGGTCTTTTTACACCCTGTATATCGCGATAAAATTCGTTACTTGTAGGTTTCAATCTATATGCATGTATGCGGAGTAAACCGTAGGGACTGAAAGAATCAAATAAATAAACTTAAGCTCGCATAAATTCCTATTCGAAAGAATTTAGGCTTCGCCAGTCTTCTTTCCGGTGCATTCCACAGAAATGTCGCAAACATTGTGTCACCGGTTCTCAACGTGGCGGTCGCAAAAACGTATGAACAGCATAGGAAAGAGGATCAACGCCAACATCTATAGTACCCACATAAATAGACTCATTCAGATAAGAAAAACGGTTACCCTGCCCATCTTACCACCAATATGGTTGAGTATCAACGATTGTGGCAAAGATGAACTACCATACTCGTACACCTTACATATGGCTACTCAATATTGATCCGAAATTATGGGAACCCAATATTTCCGTCCCATGTTAAATTCATGAATGGGTGCATGTAAGAACCGTCCATCACATGAAGACTAATAAAATAGTTCCACCATAAAGGTGGTAAGGTGAAAACTTTGTATATTATGCTCAGAGCAAAGGAAAAAAGTTTTAGTTTTATTGAACTAATATTGTAAAAATTGTCTTGTTTGTTTGTAAGAGAGTTCACACAACTGGCTAAGATATTTAAACCGGAGATTTATAAAGTCCTGAAAGAGCACTTCTGTGATAATAATTTAGAGAATCGAAATCTTTATTTTCTTTAGAATTTCTCTATTGTCACTCCTTATTAGTTTTTACTGACTATTAAAGACAACTCCCACACTAGGAATAAATCCTGTGTAGCATAGACTGCACTACGTTATCCGTGCAGTCACTAAACCAGGTAAAAATGCGGCTTTAGGCCGCTTTATGACAGAGTAAATCGAGAACGTCAGACTTGGTAAGCGGAGGCGGCAGGGTGACGTCAGGAATCCATGCTTAAGTACTAAACCGTGGGACGTTCTGTAAGTTGTGATATTTAGGCCTTGGCTTACGACCAAAGTTCGTAAAAACTATTGCGTACTACGCTTTAATTTTTTTTAGTATTGGAAGTTATGGTAATCTGGTAGTCAATCTTTCCGGAATATCATTAAGAATTACTGTCTAGTGACTTGCTATCTGATTATTTAGGTTAGACTTCCCAAAAGTTGAAGAATCGATCTGTACGAAATCTGTATTTAAAAAACAAATTGCTGTTCACAAGTCACCCAAAAATTCGAAAATGCCTGAGCCGATTTCAATCATTCCTTTTGTTTGCTTCACCGTTCGGATGGTTTAGAAAAAAAGGAAAATCCTGAAAAACCCACCGGAGCAACGACAAAATGGGAAACTCAAAATGGGTTATTTTGTAATGTAAATGTCACTTTGGCAAATATACAAGTCGATGTTTGTAGCTTAAACTAGTAAAAAAAGTATTAACTCAATACTACTTTTTGTACCGTTAATTAAACGATTGTTTGCATGGTTTTTACTACCTACATAATATACAATTTACAAAAATATATTCAATTATTATTGATTAAAAAATATAGTCTGTTCAAGTGTTTATCCATGGATAGAATACGACATCCTGTTATCACGTTTTATAAAATACTGTTAACGAGCTAGAGATAGCTCGTTAACAGTATTTTAAATCGTAATAAAGGAACCTTTCTTCCAGGTCACGGAAGTCTTGAAAGAATAGATAAAAGGATTGGAAAATAAAGATAAAAAAGCACAAACATGAAACAAAATTGAACTTTACTGGCATCAAAAGAAAACTCTTTGGGTGAAAATATTCTGGCCAAGTTTAATTTACTTTTATTCATCGTCTTTTAATACATTTTACGCAACGCTGAAGGTTCAACATTTTAAAAGGGAAAGAATATGTTCTATTCAAATGGCTTTTAGTATTGAAATATTTCCTCGTTTATTAATTATAATCATTGAACATTTTGAGGATCCTTGCTGAAATGGAAGAATGGTTGCTACTTATTTTTATTGTACTTATACACCGTTCTGGTTGAAAACGTAGATAAAGCGGTTTCGTTTGACATCTTTATTGTAGCCTAAACGGGGTAAGGAATATATTTTTCATACAATATTATTTAGCGGGTATTAGTCGCGATAATTTACTTATTAAAAGGCATAAACACCTCTGTACGTTTCTACCGGCTTGCAACGGTTGTGGTCGCGGAGGGACTGATGTCAGCTCAGCGCCTCCTTGTGAAGCGCGGGTTTCA
This sequence comes from Euclidia mi, assembly GCA_944739405.2. Lineage (NCBI taxonomy): Eukaryota > Metazoa > Arthropoda > Insecta > Lepidoptera > Erebidae > Euclidia > Euclidia mi. Next base: position 28,394,042 of record OX123186.2, on the reverse strand, counting down.
GCAGCTACCCTCACTTGTTTTATATTTTTGATTTTATCCGCACTGTCTGTACTTCGACTAACTACACTTATGACGTCTACACACTGATGATTTGTGTTACTGCGGCATTGTTTGCATTTGTTAATGACTGGGTTCCAACTGGTCGATAGTCTGTATCCGTCCTCCCGGTTGAAATTTCTATGTGTTTTGATTTCAACCGCTTCACGTACTATCCTGGAGTAATAGTGACGATCGGTGGATAAGACTTGTGACAATATTTGCCCACAGTTTTAAAGTCCGGGGCCGACAAGTTAACATCAAGATAATGCAGAACGTTCCACACCAGCGCCGTCATGTTGATAATTACACATTTTGTAAATAAACAAGTGAATTTTTTTAAATATTTTTTCGCAACTCTCGCTGACAGATTCCCGATGGATGACTAAATACTTGTCATAAGTCATAACTTGTCTAAGCGCCAGCGCTTGTCATTGGCCAGCGCGGGCGACACATTACGTCTCGCTCTTGCCTGTTGATTATTACCTAAGCGAAAGATAGATGATAGATATTTTGGTGGTAAATTGTTTGTTATTGTCTTTTGCCTTCAAAGTTTCCTTCAAAAACAGGCTAGAAAGGGAAATTGATCGTCGTATCGAAAATGCCTTGAAAAGCTTCTGGTTCATGAAGACGCTAATGAAGGGTGATTTGACGGTTTCCCTGAAGCGAAAACTCTTAGATATGTGTATTCTGCCCATATTCACAAACGGTTCTCAAACTTGGTCACTAACCGAGCTTCAAAGGTCACGCCTTGGGGTCTACCAAAGAGCTATCGAGCGCAGAATCCTGGGTGTTAAGCTTATAGACAGGATACGGAACACCGAGCTGCGGTCTAGAACAGGCATCAAAGATGAGGGAAGAAAGGCTGCCAATCTCAAATGGAACTGGGCGGGCCACGTCAGCCGTATTCACGAGGATCGCTGGGCAAGAATAACACTTTGGGTACCAGAGAACAGACGACGTCGCCGAGGCCGCCCCAGAAAGAGATGGCGGGATGACCTGGACGCCTACCATAAGAGCTGGCTTGAAATTACGTGCGACAAGCAGGTCTGGAAAGATTTGGGGGAGGCCTTTGCCCAGCAGTGGGACAGCGCAGGCTATTAAAAAAATATACGCAACTACATTCATACGTACAACAAAATATAATATGACCTCTAGACTAAAAAAAAAGTATGCTACATGTTTCTTTTTGGCAACGAACTACATTAGAATACGCCTTCTTCGAAAAGGCAGGTAACCGATACATGCCAGCCAAATTCCTTCTTTAAATAGATTCTATGACATAACTGAATGAATCCAAAGTTGAAGAAACTTTTATTAAATGAATTTGTCATGATATTTCTAAGTCTTAACGTTCATTTTGACTTCTATTGACTTATTTCTTCTATCTAATTAAATATTTCTATTTATTCTTTCAGGTAAGTACGAGATTTGATTGCAAATGTTTTTCTATTAACGAAAAATCTTGGATACTTCTTCGAGTTTTGTTATACCGCCTAATGAGGTAAGTTTCTGATAGCAATTTATGTTTTAAAATATTATTTATTTTATGCCAAAGTCAATGATCTTAGTCTGCCTGCGTTAGTGTTTGTTGTAGAGTCTAGGATAAAAAAGTAAGGCTGCCGATCGCCCGAAATGTGACTCGATTTTCTGATCATGGACAGTTAGGAATACAAGTCCATACTTACACAGTTACGTGATTTTGAAAAGTTATATCGTCCAAATAATTATTATTTTAATATCTTGTAGGATTTTTAGACAAGGAAAACTTACCTACCCCGGGCACACACCTCTGACTTTTCGAAGTTATGTGTGTATTAACAATATTAATTGTCGCTCATATAATAATGTGCTTGCTAGATAGCAATAGGCTCGCCACCTATTACATTGGGACCGAAACATAACTGGCAGTGAAGTTATGAAGTTGTCATAATCGAGGAGTTTATAATTCATAAAAGAGTTTTTAAATATTTTGAGCTATATAGCTGCTTTTGTAATTGACTGTGCCTACTTTTAAAAAGCGCAGGACCTTATGCCTATAGACTCCAAATATCTTGCAAAGGTCTTTACCGTATACCTAGATTTAAAAACATAACGCAAGTACATAGTATAGATCTACGTATTTGTGCCTACACACAAACAAATATTAACGTATCTATATTTCTTCATTACGATTTAAAAGTGTCACGCTGTGCCACAACCTGTTGGCGCAGAATATTGCGATATATATTGCCTATGACGCCTAGGTTATTGCTATAAAAGTTATTGTCCTACGTGACTTTTAACACTTACTTCTGAAGTTAGTGTCTCTTCGTTTTATTTACTCCCGGCGCAGAGAATCTAGAGTGAGGCATAAACGTATTTCTCATTCATATTGCACCGATATTAAATCTTTATATTTTTATTGCGTAGCTACTGAATAATATATTTTTCAATCTGACATAGGTACATGGTTTTAAAAAGAGTATAGAGTATATATTGCTGGAAACGGTTAGATGCGGGCAGATCAAGAACCGACTGTGTGGAGAGCCTTCGGGGCAGTCTATGTCCTGTAGTGGACGTCTTTGAGCTGAGATGATACACTAAATTAGTTTTTTAACGTAATGAAAGGCTGACTAAATATTGAATCTTATTTCCAACAGCATGTATGAGAAAGACATTCATATTTCATAACAGCCACCCTATTTTTATATAAACTGTTCCGATTTTAATTATCTACCACGTTGGCGAATTGCGGGCTGGCAGACTTCACATGTCTGCATAGAACTTTGTTGAAAACTATCAGATATGCAAGTTGCATTTGTTGTCGACATGTCTTTTGCTTCACGGTTTAGCTAGCGATGAATAACAATTGGATACCTACTTAATTGAAAAATCATTGGTGAAAACCACGGCCACGGCAATGCGTAGCAGTTCGTTAGTCTCGCCACGCTGGCTATCATTACAAACATCGTAATAAAGTACACTAAATAAACAGTCCAGGAATAATTATTTATGAACCACATAACAAATTTAGCAACCGAACATTCTAGGAAAGACAACATAAGCACAGATACGAAGTCTGACAATCAAAGACTACTTAAAATTGATGACGAGCTGTACTATAAAAGCAACTGGGGAGTCTGCATATCAAATCATTTTACTGTTCAACAAATAGTACTAAATATACAGAGTAAACATTTTAAGACGTTCTCTGCATCTCGAACACAAACACAGACATCAGCATTCACATAATAATGCTATATTAAAATAGGTTTATGTATTGATCTCTTTTAATGAAGAATTTTGGATATGGCAACTGGGTTATACGTTATATATTAGGGCGAAGTAAATAATTAAAGAGGTCGATTTTGTCTTGAAAGTATTGAGAAATAGACATATTTTGTGTACTTTATTGTTAAAACTATTTTACATAAATGTTAATTCGAATCTTGACGGATATACTGAAGAAATTACATTGGCTCACGTCCATATGAATGATGACCTACGAGAGTCGTTATCGGGAGTCGGTACCATCAAATATATTGACACCTTCCATCCGAGCCCACAAAATTTGGCTATCAATTTAGGATGCGGAGCTGAACGTCAGTCGCTCTGTGAAAAAGATAATATTCAAGTTTGGTAAGGCTAGAAAGCTGTCACCGGCTGTCAAGTCTTAGATCAAATCTAGATTAGGCTAAGATTGGCTAACTACGGAATTCAATATTCGATCTATAGATAAATCTGTATATTTTTTAGATTCATTTTTGACATAAGCTCTATAGAAAATATGTCAAAGACGAATCTCGAATCTCAAAATCCATAAATGGATCGAATATTGAAAATGGCCGTTAGTGGTTTAAGCGGCCACCTCGCCGGTTGACATTGTCGAACCCAGAACACTCGGCGTGTTCTGAGTTCGATTCCCTCGCGAGACAACACGTTGTGTAGTCCATAATTAATTTACAATCAGACTTGAAACTACAATTATTGTAGTTTCAAGTCTGATTGTACTTTGTGTTAGTTAGTGGTACGTTTGTAAGTCTCGCGCGATGCAGGATTAATGCCCAGGGTGGGAGTTGTCTTTTAAGAAAACGAAATACTTCAAATTATATCTGAAAGTGTAGGCAAAGGTGTCTCACGCCTGCATTTCGACAGTTATGTTTAAAAAATCTGTAATGAGAGACGAGTCTGTTGGAGTAAGTCGTAGCAAGTAGGTACACTTATGTAATTTTTCACAAACGTTAAATGTTTTTGGTTTGAAGTAAAATACAAGTAGTCATAATACGAGGGTCTTGTTACATATAAGCCAAAGCTTTGTTTTAATTTCACTTCAAATGAAAAGAACGCTATACACCGGGTGTCGTGGGACAAAAACTTTGTGTCATTCCCGCCAGTATTCTCTTTGTGAACTTTGCATAAACTGCGTGACACAAGCGCAAATTCATTAAGTATGTATAATTTTTGTGGCTTTTATTATATATATTTTTTTATAAAAAACCACACAAAAATTGTGGTTCTTTCATAAAAATACAATAATATATGTAGCTGACGAGTAGAATTGAATACTTAGATAGAAAACTTTTATAGTAATTGGCAGAAAACTTCAGTGGCCCCGTAAATTTGAAAATTCATGACAAGGTTCGTTACTACATCATATACATAGGTACTACATACTGAAGTCCTTCAATTTTATTTATAGGTACATATGTATATACAAACAAAATAAATCGCTATTGATATACAGTGGCCCAAGATAAAATACTTTGCCCCTTTTTGTCAAGCGTCATTGCTTTTTATTTTGTTATTTTTATTTTATATAGACTCACGCCTGTATCCCCGAAAGGGTAGGCAGAGTTGTAATATTACACCCACATTTCGCCATGAATTTTTAGGTCCCACGTAATAGGGGGCGAGCCTATTGCCGTACCGGGCACATTACCAGACTCCGTGCTGTTACTGAGAATTTCCTAACTGAAAACCCAATAAAACTTCACCCGCCCCAGGAATCGAACCCGAGACCTTCCAATCCCACGCCCACATGTATGCCGCGAGACTAACGAGGCAGTATAGTTTTGTTAGTTTTATTATTAGTATGAATGTAGAAAATAACATGTTTTTAGTATATTTTGTGACATAATTAAATGCTATAGAAGCTGCTATATCATATGTCGAGTACATACTTTTCGGGGAAAACATTGAATTATGATACCTACATGGTGTATAGTGTAAACAAGACAGAAACGTTTAAAAACCTGTAGTCCAGTCCGTCCTGTTATGACTGCGGCTGATCATATAATTTATTACTACAATTAAGTGTGTGTGCCTTGCTTAAAGTGATTTGCAATTACTGAATTGCTTTATATTTAATTAAACGTCCCACCGAATACCCAGTGAAACTACAAATCCATCTATAAATTTACATCTAGCAAACTGTTTTATCTAATTAATTAATAAATCTCAAGACTTATTAATTAAATCTCTTATTTCATCTAACATTTACATTATATTAATAAAAGCTTTGAACTGATTCTAACTCAATCAGGGAGTTCATCACTTCGGTTATTTAATCAGCAAATATAATATTAACCAACCGTTGCTATTCATATTTCAATGTATAAGTTTCTTCATATCTTTGATCTTACTCGAAACTGTTTCTACTAAAATAACTACGTTAAAAACAACCAACATCAAAAACCAAAAAGTAAAAAATAATGAAGATTTAATATTAATTAAATACTGCCTATTATTTATATGTGCTATTTACTAACGGCATGAATTTAATGCGGCGACTAAGTAAAGCGAATACAAGTTTCAAAAATAATTAGAGTGGGTACCATATAATATAATGGGTTGGCAGCTAATAAGAAGTATCGTAATAAGTAAAATGTAGCATATTAATATGTCAGTAATAAGCTTCGTTTTAATTTAAACTAGCAGTATTTTATTTTTTTGGGAACTGAATTAGTATCTAAGCGGAAACTTGATGATGAATAAAAAATAGAAAATGGACATTCATACATAAATAATACAAATTTCAATATTTGGCAAATGATTTTGTCTTAAATGAAGTGTTTCGTATAAGTAAATAAGACGCTTCAGTCTTTTAAGGCAAGTTGACGGAGCCCTGCTCCGCAGGGCTCTTATTTTTGGGTACAGGGTCACAAGAAAACCTAACATAACCTACCTACTAACATTATTAGTCGCCAAGTCATTATTTATAGCTCCTCGGCTATTATTTCAATTGACTTATATAGTTTATTTGCTACCTAAACGCAGCTGCTAGTTTTCAGTTTTCATAACACCCTTAGTTTTGAGTCTTATTATTATAATAGTCGCGAAAATATTTAATCGCTAACAACTTATTTTATTAGTTGCAAACATTTAGTCATCTTTTAAGTTATTAGCCACTCGGAAAATAATAAGCTTTTACTAACAGGTTAGAATGCGGTGCCGAGCCAATTTAATACTTACGAAGTAATGTATTTATTTGCTCATATTCATTTAAGTGATTAAAATATTATTATTTGTTAAAGGCTTGGCACCAACTTCAAACATATTAGTAAATAGCACATATAAATAATAGGTAGCATTTAATTAATATTAAATCTTTATTATTTTTACTTTTAAGTTTTTGATGTCGGTTTTTATTAACGTAGTTATTTTTATTTAATACTTTTTAGACCAGACCAGGTAGACCTACAAAAGGTGCTGCACCCCTTAAAAATATAGATCTCTAGAAACGGCCTTACCGCATGATTAACGTCCTTGAAGTCACCATTATCATAATTGCACAAGCCAAATTGATTTTTGTAATTACTGAGTTCGTATAGCCACCTTCTGGCTACTTCATCGGATCCTAGAGGATCCTAGTTACCATCCGCACCAAAGTGCTCGTGAAGATGAATGTAACGAGCCCAAACTCGATAGTTTTGTCATTTATTTACTGAATTCCTATGGCCACCTTTCGATTCCATCATCCGATCTGCTCTATGTCATAATCATTTTTCATTGTCATCCATTTTACATACATATATACAGAATTTCAGCTAAATCGGTAACCGGGAAGTGGATAAAATTTACTCGCGAGATTTTATTTCAGACATCGGGATAGGTGAAAGAAAATAAAAAAATGCTAATAAAATAAAAGCTAATGGGTCTATCTGAATCAAATTTTTATGGGACCAATTTGAAACTATCTTGCATTAAACAAAACAGAAACACGTAAATCGTTCAGAAATCTAGGAGAAATCGGTGTACATACATCGAAAAAAATATATACCGGCCAAACTGAGAACCTCCTCCTTTTTTTGAAGTCGGTTAAAAATCATGTCTCTTTAACATCATGCTTGTTTATTTGTAAGTGAAACCGTGCTATTTGGTTTCAATGGAGTTTGTGAGCACATTGTGTGTCATATTTCTGTTACCGATTTAAGTGGCTCTGTTTTATTTTAGTTCGTTACGTTTATGTTGGGTATGGCAGAAAAAGCATGAAAGTAGAATTAACACAGTTGAGATGCGATCACTGCGTAGTATGTGTGGGGTAAGACTGATTGATAGAATTCCGAATGCAACTATACGAAAGAGAGGTGGACTGAAAGAAGATGTTATGACAAGGATTGAGAAAGGAATGCTGAGGTGGTTTGGACACGTGGAGCGAATGATTGAAGAAAAAAATGACGAATCAGATATATAAGGCAAATGTGTGAGGGCAAGTCGGTCGCGGCAGACCTCGGCGGACATTCGTCGACCAAACTGGAGACATCCTAAGAAACGGAAAGGTCCGAAGTACCCGAAACCGGCAAGCATGTATGAAAAGAGTAATGATTGTAGAGGAAGCGCGCGAGGTTTGTAAGGATAGGAGCAAGTGGCGTTCTGTTGTCTCTGCATACCCCGACGGGAAAAAGGCGTGAGTATATGTATGTATGTATGTACGTTATGTTTATTTTACGAAAAAGAAGGAAATAATTTAGTTAGTAGTCTACTTTCATGATTTGTTGTAGGTACTGATGTACTACATAAGCCAAATAATGATAAACATACTTAAATGTGCCGAAAAACATATTGTGACGTCAATCCTTGACGCATCACTCGGCCCGGTGGACCCCGCCGCCCGCGCCCTGCAACGGACAATAAATACGGCCGCGCGGCGATGGGAGTTCTCTTTTTGCTGCCTTCAGACCGAGCTAAGTGACCAGCTTTCCCTGACGGCCACCGGGCAGGCGGATCCTCAACAAATCCCTTACCATCGCCGAATCACGCGACCCTGTTTATATCTTTTCGAGTAACATTCTTTTTAGTAATTTTTTCGTAAGTAAAACGCTTTGCTAAATGATGTTTAGATTTACTGGACGAATTAAATAAATTTTTATTGTAACATTCAACTCAAATTTTTCATTCTAAACACACCCACGGCGTACCACGTTACAGTGGCGCCCACGGGAATATATAGGTAGGGTTTTGTTGAGAATCCGCTTCCCGGTGAGTCCTTTTTTTATTTTTTTAACCGTGTATGTGTGAAATCGTTCCAAAGCAGTGTGTAATTATTTTAGTGGCATATATTGTTTTTTGTTCTGTTGTGCACGGAAGGTCGGTCGTGTTGCGCCGGTTACAACAGACAATTTTTTTCTTACTACGCATGGTAAGCATTTTTATATTATAACTATTTCTGTTGCCGCGTGTGATAATTAATTTTGTATCAACCGCATAAGTAACAAGTTATAATCGTTTTGCTTGCGACCACGTGTCAATTAAATGACGCGCTGTGGTCACATTCATTGATCGCATTCTTTGTATTACGATTTAAGGCCTCGCGTCCTCTAACGACGTGCTAAGGTCACCTTCGTTGATCGTATGCTTCGCGATTAACTTTTTTAAATGCCGCTACGGTAATTAAGTGCTACTGGTAATTATTGCTAATAATCTGCTTCGGCTGACGTATGGAACGAATTTACACTCTTCTCATTCCATTTCTTTCTATTTTCTACTATAACCTTCTGCTAGTGATTTTGTACGGCCATATATTTCTATATAGTAGCTATTATTCAATACATTTACCGCCTACTATGGCGATTATCTTTCAAAGTTGAATACTTTTTTTCTTTCTTACTAAGAAAGTTACATCTTTATTGTACCACGTGTACCTACCATAATTGGACTGGCTGAGAATGAAAGTACCTAAAGATGCTAGCGTATTATATACTAGGTATTTAGCTAGAATTCCGCGTTCATTTATTAATGAAATGTACACGTGTCACATGCAGGTTGCTCACTAACAATAATGAACGAATGTAATCTTTGTCTATTTTGTATAAAATACGAATATCATCATAGAATTATTGGTTGTTCGTTTTGTCAAATGTTTATTATGCTACAATCGTTGTTTTTGGTCTTCGATTTTATTTTCTTGTTGAATCCTATGGCTATGTTATTTGAAAATGCATCTATTTATGCATTTACTGTTCATTGTGAACTCAAACATTAAATTCCTGCGTCGCAATTATTGATTTTTTTTTGTAATGTTTTGTGTCGCTAGGATTGTTTCTTTCAATGTCTGGTTTCTATTGAAATATATAAAACATATAATGATAAATAAATGGTAAAATTAAACCGCTGACGGTCGGAAAAATACTTAATTATCAATATGTAACTTGTTTCCTTTATACAAAATGCTATGCATCTGGTTTTACTAAACCATCTTAAATAGTGCTGGTTATAATGTGTTCTTGTGTTTACGCAAATGTTATTATATCAAACTGAAATTATCAAACTTAATTGAATTGAAACTAACTTTAACTAAAGTGGGTATTTGCACATAAATTGAATCAATAACGTCTATTCTTGAATAACTAAGTGGCTATTTACATATGAATCAAATAAATAATATTTATACCTCATTAAATAATAAAGAGGCTGTTTACACACAAATTAATTAATAATTTCAATACTTAAATAACTAATGTGGGTCATCATCATCATCATCAGCCTTTAATAGTCCACTGCTGGACTAGGCCTCTCCTTTGAAAGGAGGAATTGGCCTACTATACCACGCTGGCCAAGCGAGTTGGTATAGGGTTTGTATCAAGTTTTCCTTCTCTTACAGTGCTGTTCTCTGCATAATATGTTCCCTCTGTCGGCTCTTACGACACCCATGGGATGATATGGGGTGGTGACAATTCGTATTCTTAATCCGTCACCACACGTCACACCACGGTCAATGTGGGTATTTCTACATAAATCAATAATTTTTATACTTTAATAACTAAAGCAAATTAATTGATTTACAAGTTAAAAATAATACCATTTCGTATTTCACCGTCGTTTATTTTAAACCTAAAAGCTGAATAAAATAATTAAATCTTATTCTATTATAGCATCTATGTGTTTATAAACGATGGGTACAGTGTCATTAGCAACAATGTAAGACGCATATGTATGCGAAGTTATAATTACCTACATAATTGTTTGAGAAGGCCAACAATAGTGCTATTGTTTTCGAGTTGGAGCTCACAAGATAACGCATTGTGTTGTGTTAATGATTCATATAAACATGCTAACATAAAACATGAATAGTTAATACTGTAATAAATTGTCGCTGAAGTTTATTAAATGTAATATTGTTACACAAATCTGTTTTTTATCTAACTAAATATCTAACTATCAGATTTGTCTTGGCGATTTCCATATAAGAGATCTTAAATTAACTCACTAAAAAGTTTAAGAATGTAATGATTAATGCTCATCACTAATGATCTAATCACTAAAATAACTTAACACTTTGTTACAAACAGTATAAAAATCTTTAATTCCTAATTACATCTAAATCATGTACCCAATTATCTTGTTACATATAGCTTTAGTAATGACTGATCGAAATATAATAATAAAAAAAAATCCCTTATGGCTCAGTGGTTAAAAGGTTGTTGTCGGATCGGTCTGTGGTTCGATTCTCGCTTGTGTTTTTTTTCTGTTTTTTAACTATGGTAGTGTATACTTTATCATCGACCGTCTCCTTCGAAGATGTATTATTCATTACATCTTACTAAGAATTGTGCATTTGTCTTTAATTAATTTGTATCGTGTTCAGAAACTAGATAATGACTCGCGTCAATGGAATGTGGTCAGCGCCAAGCGCGCAGTGATGACTCACGTGTTCACCGGCTCAAACTTTCGATCGCAGTAATTATTGTTATACCATTTTAAATGAATACAATTTGTCCTTGCAATATTGCATCGACCTTGTTAATGAGCAATTTGTTTGTGATATTGCCAACTGATCGTAATATTGTTAGTATCGTAAGATCGTAATATTAGTTTACGACTTATACATTTTCAATTTAATTTTACTTTTCGAACCCGGGTTGTCAGGTGGTGCCTACCAACATAGACTGGGTGGCTATTTGCTCTAAAACTCACGTATAATACCTCTTCGCGCGTCGTGTATTATAATGAATACGACTCGCGTCGGGAATGAATGCTGGCTTGTTCATACGTATGATTGTGTGTGGGCCTTTTGAATGTGATTTATATCAGGTAATAGGAACGTTCAATGCTTGGTGACGTATGAATGGTCGAGGATTATACTTGTTTTTTTTTACTCTTTCAGGGTTAGTAGTTGCCTTGTATTTAACCTACTGACACCACCACCACTCATCTGTTCCAGGGTCCCGGAATGCTGTTGCCACCTACCAGCCACAGAATTTTCCCTCCGGGAAAATTCTGGCCTAAAGGGGGGAGTGTGTGACGTCAATCCTTGACGCATCACTCGGCCCGATCGATCCCGCCGCCCGCGCCCTGCATCATGACGTACCAAATATATGTGGCAAACGTGTATGGACAAGTCGGTCGCGGCCGCCCTCGTAGGACATTCGTCGACCAAATTGGTGACGTTCTGAAAAACGGCAAGATCCGAAGCACCCGGAACCGGTGAGCATGTATGAAAAGAGTAATGAATGTAGAGGAAGCGCGTGAGGTTTGTCAAGATAGAAGCAAGTGGCGCTCCGTTGTCTCTGCCTACCCCAACGGGAAAAAGGCGTGAGTATATGTATGTATGTTTTAGCTTTAACATCAACAGGGCTTTTATAAATACTACTAATATGGGTATTAACCTGATAAGATTTGCGGTCATATTTCCTTACAAATTGCCGTCGTAAACTTCATGTTATGATGCCTCGTAAAAACCTCTGGTAACAATGTTCCACAGACAACTCGAATAAACTAAACTTTTTTATTATTCATCTCCTGATTTGGTTTTTCAATGCATATTTTTAGTAGGCGTTCTTTTCTGATCTTACTCTTACGTAAGAGCGGTAACTTATACGAGATATAAGATGTATACGCGATTCTACGTATAAGATAAGGCTTTATACTTCACCTGGAGATCTTTGAAGGTTCTTTGTTGGTTCTCAGATTGTGTATGTCACCTAGATATGTAGATTATAAGATCATCTACCGAATACATCTTTAAACTGTTTATATTCGTTGATTCACAATAGTAACTTGTGAAATGATTTCTGTTTAGAGTTTGGCCAGAAGGACTGGTAAAGGTTTGCAGATGATAATGGAAGCGTGATTAATTCATCCAGTCTGGTCTAGCCAAGGCAAGGGTCTAACATATGTAACTATGTTTTCACAGCGGTGAGATTAAAACTATTACATGTGCAATTGCTTACCTGAATCCTCACTGATGATGTTCTTGATTAGACCTATAAGATTACACTCATAATTTTGGCCAAAATAATAAGGAAATCGTTATAGTTAGCTACCATAGGGTTCATGGGTCAGGGTCTTCAGATCACGATGCACATGGTAGGTCGATACACAATTTTTTTTTGCAAATGTTCAGTATGTTACAAATTTATTACAACGCTTGCCGGTAATGTTCAAGAGGCGGCAAATACAAGAATTTACAAGAAAAATTCACTTCAATACCACTACGATTCGCGAAGCACCCATGTGCGTTCAAAGGGCGATATTTCACGAGAGGACAAAACCGTGTTAATTTTACTTTTTATCAATCGCTAACAACCCTGTCGAGCAAATCCAATAGCGACAGTTGCAAGGTTATTAACCAAATTAATTCAATTCTACAATTAATACAAGTCAAAACACGTTCACAAAAGGGAATTTTCCAGAACGACAAGTGAGAGAATTTTTTGCGGAAGCGACAAAGAGAAAGAGTGAATGATTTGACAGTTCATAGTGTGACCAAAGAATTTACAATAGACAAAGTAACACGCTACTAAACTGATATAATCGATTCAACTTATCATAAACAATATTTCCATTCCAAACAATTTCCAACATAAACCCAGCATAGTTTTATGTGATTGGACCTACGTATACGCGTAAAAGCCTACCTAATATTCTCCACTTGTAAATAAGTTTTAAATTATTATTGGCAAAGTCAATCATTCAATTTCATTGTGTCTACCTAAATTTGAAAATTAATCGAAAGTAATAAAATAGGTAATGAATTCTATTAATTCAGTGATATGGAAAATAATTTAAAATCAATTTTGCAGCTCAATTATGAACATGCTGAACATTATACCTACCTGTCTATTATGAGGACTATGTAAATAATATTCAATGTGTAATACATTTGTTTTGCATTCTATTGTACGTATATAAAATAATAGATAAAATATTAGGTATTTATTACAGTCATTAATTATAATGATAATATCGTGAATAATTTTAGGGTAAATTCGGTGGTGAAGAAAGATAACAATTATCCTCATAATAGCCATAATATTCAGTCTAGTTGTCACTTATATTGGAGTTTAAATTGATAGCCTTTCAAATTTAGATAGTGAAGCGGTAATTAAAATATCAGTTTTGAGAAGTCACTCAATTATTTATTTGCGACACAAAGTTTTGTTAGTTCGATGAGTTGATTGTATTCGTGATATTGCGTTACGTCTAATAGTGAAGATTAGATATTCTCGCACACAATTATTTCTTCCTTTGTTCTTCAGGCAGATAGTAGTATTAAAGCATTCCCTTTATTTTGCTTGCCGTTTGCAAATCCAAATACCGCAGGCTTGTCTATTTCCGACCACTTCGCATAAGATCGAACCATACATTGGCAGCTATGAATTGAATAAAAAAATAAATAACAAAGTGGAACGTCGATGTATGTAGAAAAAAGTTAAGTAAATGAACTTGAATAGGTACCTTTTTTTTTGGTGTCGGGTTGCAAAATCCTCGTGGAGTCACTCCGCCCTGGGGGAAGGCCGAAGGGGACCGTCAGACTCTTACTGACTAAAAACTAACCCGTGTCGGAGGGTCGGGTATCACCAAAGCATTCCTCGCAGCCCCCCGACAGGTATTGGCCCACCAGATGGTCAGGCGTCAAGATGTTGGGCTCCGCCCCCAAAACACCAAGCGGCTGGCGGCAACGCAACACCAACAAGCCTCTCCTCCCACGACCGCACCCGACGGCGAGGGACAAACAGAACTGTCCCCCGTACCCGCACCTTGGGACGCATCCTATGCAGGCCTCACCTAAGCCCACGTGGACCGTCCCCTCCCGGGATCCCGCTTACCTTCACCTTGGGTGTACCTGAAACCCACGGTTACTGAGCCCCCCACCACAACAAGGTGGAGATCCCACGGGGGGGAACTTGAACAGGTACCTGCAAAAAGTTGCATAGCAGAGTAATGTATCAAGTGAAACCAAATAAATATGAATAATTATTTTATTATTCGGACATATCTGTTTTTTTGTATAGGCGATCTAAAACGCAAATGTGGAAAAAGAAATGACGCTCCACCCTAATGGACAACAAGAGATGTAAAAAATAAACTATTCAGCCGTAAAGGGTTGTCCTCCAATAATAATAATAATAATAAAAGATAAACAAATTAAGTATTTGGACCTGACTCACGATATTGTCGACATGTGGGATGTTGACTCGACGATCATTGTGCCGATAGTCGTGACCGTAAATGGTCTTATTGCCAAGAGCCTCGACCACCACTTCAAGAGGCTCTCGTTAGACGGCTGGATCAAGACCTCTATACAGAAGGCAGTATTGCTGGACACGACACGCATCGTTCGGAGGTTCCTCTCTCTGGAGCCCTAACCACCGGTAGCTTGGCCGCTGTGCCCGATGTCGGTGGGTCTCCGTGGTCCTATTTTATATGGTTAAATTTATTTTTTGTGAAGTGATTTAATGGTATAAAATTAGATTAATGATAATGTATATAAATAAAGAGGCATAGTAATAATAAATATTTTTGTTCACAGAATTACAGAAAGCATAAAGTCAAACAATAGTATTCTAATATAATATTACTCTTAATGCTTTGAATTTCAATCGATTGGAAAGAACACTATACCCCTGTACCAGTTATAAGCTGTATCACAGGCGGTTGGGTCTCTCTTTACAAATTTGATATTTGTATTTTATAATACACCAATAATATTACATATTTAGCAATAAACAAAATGGTCAGTATAAAACTTACATACATACATAGACTCACGCCTGTTTCCCGGAGAGGTAGGCAGAGACTACGGAACGCCATTTGCAACGATCCTGACATACCTCTCTTGCTTCATTCACTCCCATCAAGTTTCTCATGCATGCTCTTCTGTTTAGGGTACTTCTGACCTGACCTTTTTTTAGGAGGTCTCCAATCTGGTCAAAGAACGTTCGCCTAGGTCTTTTCCTTCGTCCTGTCCCATTCACACATCTTCTTTGTCAGTCTTTCGTCATCCATCCTCTCCATGTGCCCAAACCATCTTAACATGCCTTTCTTTCTTTTCTTTTACCCCACACCAGTCTCGTATCACACAATTCTTTACTCTGTCGGTCAAAGACACACCACACGTACTTTTCAGTGCTCTCATTTCTACAGCATTTATTCTACTTTCGAGTCTCTTCTGCCATACCCAACTTTCACTTCCATACATAAGGGTAGGCACTAACACCCCGCTATGCACAGCCAAACATGCCTTTTTGGTTACGTTTTGACTGTTTATAAACGCCTTCAAAGCTCCATTCACACTATTACCTGCATTAACTCTTCTTTCAATATCTTCTTCATTCTTACCATCTCTTGTAAACAACGTAACCAAGTAAACAAACTCATTCACTTGTTCCACTCGCTGTCCATCGATCAAAACATTACAAGCCGTAACGCATTCCTCCTTTTCATAAACCATAACTTTCGTTTTACTTACATTCACTTTCATTCCTTTCCTCTCTAACGCACCATACATAATTGTTACCATCTCCTGTAACTCCTCCGCTGAAGATGCAAGTGTTACCTGATCATCAGCATAAAGAAGGCATTTGACGAGTAACCCATTCATCCTTAATCCGCAGTCACTATTTTTAAAATCTTGCAAACAACAGTCCATGAAGAGATTAAGCAGCCACGGCGACGCTACACATCCCTGTCTAACACCTTTCTCGATGGTAAACCAGTCAGTGTATGCCCCGTTTATCCTCACACAAGCTCTAGAATCCTCATAAAGGGATTTTAGAGCTCGAATGAGGCTGCTGTCCACCCCATTCATTGACAGCACCGACCACATTTCATTAGTCACCACTTTATCGTAAGCCTTTTCCAAATCCACGAATGCGCAATAGACCTTTTGACCTTTGGCCAAAAACTTTTCGGCTATACTTCGCAAGGAAAAAATTTTATCCGTACATCCCATACCCTTTCGGAATCCCGCCTGTACATCCCATATTTTCTTGTCGGTTACTTTCATAACTCTTTCAATCAGTAGCTTTGCATACAATTTGCCAACAATGCTGAGAAGGCTAATGCCTCTATAGTTTTTGCAGTCTTGTTGCGAGCTTTTTCCTTTATAAAGAGGCACAACTACAGCTGTGGCCCAGTCATTAGGTACTCGGCCGGTGCTCCAGCACAAGTTATATAACCGCGGCAACTGACCAACAATGATGCCTTGTCCAGCCTTCAGCATTTCGACTGTAATCCTATCGTATCCTGCAGCCTTACCTACTTTCATACTTCCCAGTGTCTTCACGATCTCATCCACGCCAATAACACTTTCATCATCGCTATCGTTACCATCCATTTCATCGATCGGTGTCTCTATCGTCGTTCTTTCAAATAAACCTTCAAAATACTCTTTCTATCTCTTCAGCACGCACGATTCACCATTCAATATGCTTCCATTCTTGTCTCTGATGGATGTGTATTCTGAGGATTGAGTTCTTCCTCAAACTGCACGAGCGGATTTCCAGAAAAACTTAATGTTTCTCCGGAAATCGTCAGATAGTCTGCTATCAAACTCATCTTTCTTTGCCTCTTTTTTCCTTTTAACCATTTCTTTCACTATTCTTTTTGACCTAACAAACTCCTTTCTAGCTTTGTCTATGTCCTTGCTCGTTGCTTTTCCCATTCTTTCATTTGCTCTGGCAGCCAACCAATCTAACCAAGCTTTCTTCTTCTCTGACACTGCTGATTGTACATCCTTGTCCCACCATGTATTCTTAACCTTTCGTATTTTTCTTCTCATGATCACACCACATACTTCAAACGCAACACATATTACCTCTTCTTTAAAGGACTGCCACAATGCATCCATATCATTTATGCCATCGAACCTCTCAAATCTTGCTATCAATCTTCGTTTATACTCATCTTTCACATCTTTCTCTTGCAGATTTTCTTCTTTTATTCTTTCCAAGACCCTCTCTTGGTTATTTTCTCGGTGTCGCCAGCCTCTAAAGAGCCCACTTATCCGGCTTAACACCAAAAAGTGGTCTGTATGGATGCCGATCCCTTGAAAATCTCTCGTATCCAACACATTCTTTCTCAGTCGTTCATCTACTATTACAAAATCAATCATACTTCTTCTAACATTTTTCGCCTCACGCGTAAACATATGTATCCTTTTGTGATCAAACATGGTGTTTGTCACACAAAGGCTCCACTCCAAACAAACCTCAAGCAGAGCTTTTCTATTGTCATTCAACTCTCATCACCGAATGCACTTAACACCTTTTCAAATCCATTTTGTTTTTCTCCCACCCATCCATTGAAATCCTCTAACAAGATCAATCTTTCGTTATCCTTACATTTCCTCAAAATATCTCTTAAACTCTCCCAAAACTCCTGCCTTTGGTCTTGCTCTTGCTGTGACATACCCGTAACTATATTGACCGGGGCGTACACCCCAATAATAAAGACACGAGTAACTCCTACTTTCATTCTCATCCATAGAAGCCTAGCATTTACACATTCAAACTCATTTACGCACTCATTCATTCGCGCAGATAGCATTACACCAACTCCCTTGCAGGCTCTGACCAATACGCTGTATATGCGCCATGCTGAGTGGTGTCACACCCTTTCCTTTTTGTTTCATTCACACAAAGAACATCAATCTTTCTATCATCCATCATCTGACATACTTCATCCAATTTGCCGTCCATCCCTCCTCCAACGTTCAACGTTGCAAAACGGCTTTCCGTAGGCCGCTTTTCACCCTCGCGGGGAACGAGACATGACGGGTTGCGAACCGCGTCGCCGCCGTATGGAGAAGAAGTAGATTTTGTTCCCATAGCGTTCCCACGAGATGTAGGGATCTAGACTGTCCACCCCCGCAGAGCCCTTTACGGGGGTAAGGCGGAATATCAGCTGTGCCCTGTGACCATCAACACAGGCACCCTCCGTTCACGACCAGCTTGCCCTCTGGCCACGAATCCCTCGGCACGGGTCGGTTTACACCTTAGATCGGGGTTTTGTGTCAGGTATGCTCCCTAGAAGTTGGTTTAATTTCGGAGTTTTCCTTCTCCTAGATAGGTTGCCAACCAAAGCTAACGAGGCCCATCTCCCCGAACGTTTGGTTTAATTTCGGAGTTTTCCTTCTCCTAGACAGGTTGCCAACCAAGGCTAACGAGACCCATCTCCCCGTAATAGTATAAAACTTAAAATTAAATAATAGCTACTTATAATTAAGATGGTCATGTATGTACAATATAAATGTGTGTCGAGCATTTTACTGAAGTAACAAAAACTGGGTCAGCAGAATCGCGAGTGATGTCAATGTTAGTAATAGTTGCATTTAGCCTTTATTATTTACTTTGACTTACATAACTTAAACTAGAATGCGCACACATTTTATCAAACTAGATGATTTTACAGTTTTATGTTAGTGGGTCAATATTCTAATGAGTTGCTTGCTGTTAAGTTTATAATATTAGTAAATGAAACATTAATAGCTTAATAAAAATAAAACAAGTTAAGATGATAAATTTAAATATAAAAGAATATGCATATTATTCAAATAAATGACGCTCTTAGGCACCACCATAATCAATACCTCTTTTCCACCGTTAATCTTGCTGGACTGTCACTAGCGTCAGTATTGTGGTTGCTGGGTTTCTTAAAGTGTAGGCAGGCTGCGAATTTTGGGTCTTCGGTTTTCTTTGGGCAGTCCTTTATAGTATGTCTTTGGTTGCCGCAGTGTCCGCAAGTGCATTGGGACTCCCTGCATGACTTGGATGCATGACCATATTGCTGACACTTATAACAGCGAGTAACTAAGGTGTAATCCTTCACCGGGCAAGATGACCAATTAATAAATATTTTTTCTTTGACAATCAGTGGCCTGCGTATAGCTGCTGATACTCCTATAACATAGTTACAAGTATCAGCGTCTCTACGGCCCGATTTGTGACTTAACTTAACTTCACTAAGAAAGGTCTCAAGGTTGCAGTCCTGAAGTTTCTCTGCTAAATTCTGATGGTATAGGCATGTGAAAACTTCCGTCTCTTTCATAGCTGAGGGCACACTGACGATCACAACTCTAGGCTTCCGTTTATGTGGCTCATTGATTGTAAGGCCTGCATTTGAAAGTTGTCCTGATTGTTTCACCTTCTCTATGTCGTCTTTGGTCTCAGTGCTGATTATCACGCCCCCGTTCCTAGTTTTGCGTAGTCCTCTTACGTGAAGTTGCATTTGTTCAGGGCAGATGATTTTTTGAACTAATGATGTAGTATCTTCACTAGATTTTAACTTGTCGTTCGGATAAATTGCCACCGAACTTAAACTAATTGGCTGGATGAAATTGTGGGCACTTTTTTTAACCATGTCAGCGAAAGACGGTGTACTCGTGGTGGGTTCCGAGGTCTCTTGTATAGATTGTTGCAAATCTTGTAGTCTTTGAGACAAATCGAGTTGGTCTTGCTGAGATTTGATTGTACTATAGGCTTGGATAGCATTCGCCTTCAGGGACTAGTACTGAACTGCCAACATTGAAACTTTATGGCCCACTTTTCGACAGAGATGGCTGACTTTCATTTTCTGCTCAGTTTTCAGTTTTCCTTCTGCTGCTACAGAGCATACTTCGTTGAGGTACTGCTCAATGGACGACATCCAGGACTGGATTTCTGGGGTAGAGATGGCTTCAAAGGCATGGCTGCCTTGAGTCGGTGCTCTACGTTGAAGTTCTGGTTCAGGTGCCGGCGTTGGAGGTGGAGAGCGGGCAGTCTTGCCACTCCGATTGAAAGGACTGTGGTCCATTATATTGGCATACAGTTTCACTTACAATTGACACATTGTTTAAACACAAGTAAAGTTTTGTTGTGTTCGCATAATGTTGTAGCGTATATTGAGGTCACTATTAAAATTGTTTATTAATTATTTAATGATGACTATTTAATGCTATTCGACACGTCTGTTTTCAATAACAGTTCAAAGCATTGTCCAATCGCTAATAATTATTCAACTCAACAAAATTGTCAACGTTTGAATTTCAAATCGGCCCTTAATCATTTTTAAAGATGCCTTAATGTCTATAAAGAAAATTAAAGAATGGTTGTGACCATTAAGAATTGGGTCGTGTCCAGCTGAGAGGCACTTCAAGTAACTGGTTTTGCGAAATAGTAACTCTTTAGTGCCAAAACTGTTTTATTTTATATGCTACCGTATTACTTATGAATCACCTTATTATTTTTCTTTATTTTTGGTTTGTATTATGATTGTAACCACGAAACCTTAAAATCTAATTTATAAATACAAAATACAAAATATAGAGCAATTTTTACAATTCTTCGTATAGTATTCGTGAACCAGTAAAGAATTTTTACTATTCAACGTTTATTAGTTTTTCTGAGCTAAACGAGGGCTCAATTTATCTCTTAATATTACTTCCAGTGCATGAATTTCGTCGAGGAAAATTACTTACATTTTCTATGCTATGGTTTTGAATCCAAATCTAGAATTCTGTGTAAGTGTCTGTTGTAATGTGATCTTATAGTTCATGGTCGGAAAAATCTTGAACGGAGTTCTTTCAGAAGAAAAAATGTGCGAAGCACACTCAACGTGGCGCCAATTAACACATATTTAATATTTGTCCAAGTGCTCCTTGTGATTTTATTTGCCTTCACTTAACAGGAATTACACAGTTTTCCGATAATACTGGTTAAACGGGAAAGGTTGATTAGATCTCATGCAATTAATGCCCTTTATACGATACACTGAACTACTTTTTAAACAATAAAGTATTCAGCTCATAAGTAAACTTATTGAATCCAATTTAATAACATGTTTTACTTTCACTCTCATGGTGCTTTAGTAGTAACGCAGTTTTGTGACGGCGTCGTGATGACTCTAGCACGGCCAGACGCTGAATGCTCCAATTGCTTGTGAACGACTACTAACACATACGCATACATCAAGACGCAGTGAAGCGCGTCCTGTAACAATTTGTTTTCTATTCGATTCACGTTTATACTAATGACTGAATTCAACATAATTATATATTGCTTGGATTTCACCACTCATTTTAACAATTATTACGTTTCTATAATTGAAAACTGAATTACGCAGACAATGCGATTGCGTTCGTTTAGTTCATTAACAAGATATTTAATCATTAAAACTCTTTAGCCTATAATGAAATTCGATTGCTTTGCAAACAGAACACGTACGTTTCTCGTCATGTAATAACATAAAACAATTCCACAATAAATGTGTATTAACATAATATTCGTATAATTCAATTCCATGACCACAAGTATTGCAGTACCAATAACAGAGCAATCTCTATATCTATTAGAGAATGAACTATATGTATTAGCTGGCGCCGTTGCGTCTAAGGCTTTCAATGGAAATGTTCAGCCAGAAAAATATATTCGGTACAGCAAGATTTCTATCTAGACTGTAAATATAAAAAATATTGGGCTATGATTGATTGTTGTATTGACAAATACGGGATTACGTCAATAATTTCTTTAGACATTTTAATACACCGTTATTCTAGGTATAGTCCAAACTTTTTAAGGGGTGATTCTACTCGTTATTATGAACAACTCTTCTCTGGGATTTTGCCGAAAGCGCGAAAAAATATCAGATGTTTCAAACAAAGTATCCCGATAAGCGGCAATAGGCTCGCCATCTATTACGTGGGATCAAAACATTCAAACACTGGCGAAAAGTGGGCGTTTAATATGCCTCTGCCTACCTCTTCGGGGAAACAGGCGTGAGTCTATGTATGTATGTATGTTTCATACAAACAAAAAATACCACTAGGAGGTTTGTACTATACTTGGAACAACGTTGCATAACAGCTGTATCAAAATTCAGTTCTACAAATCATGCACTGAGTTCGATAGAAATTGGATGACGGATGTCGGATGTAGTGCGTAACGTACCATACATATATTATTGAATGTACATAGGTTAAGATATTATTATAGTAACATCAGTATACTAAATCTTAGTTTTGCAATCATGTTTCTACACAGTGTTTATCTGCATGACTGTTTTGTTTAATAATAGTTTGAACGAAATTGATTTATACAATGTACCTATTTATTTGTAAGCAATGTTTCTGTGTAAATTAGTGCAACTGGTTTTATTACCAATTTAATTACATATATATTTTTTATAGACTCACACCTGTATCCCCTCAGGGGTAGGCAGAGGTGTAACATTACACCCACATTTCGCCATGAACTTTTAGGTCCCATGTAATAGGGGGCGAGCCTATTGCCGTTACCGGGCATATCACCAGACTCCGTGCTGTTACTAAGGATTCGGAAAAACCCAGTAACACTTTTGCCCGACCCGGGAATCGAACCCGGGACCTCCGATCAGCAGTCGCATACGCTATCCACTGGACCACGGGGGCAGTCGGTTTAATTAACTTTAAATAAATAGTTCTACGACTGCATCGAACTGTATTTTGTCAGGTTCGGGTCTTATTTTGATCGAAGTAAGTGCAAAACCACTACATGTCGCACCTTTTGACAAAATTAGTACATTTAGTAATTGGTCGTAGAGCAATGTATTGTTTTTTCGGGGTTTTACGTTCGTTTTTCTCGTGGCACTTCTTTTACGGAAGGGATATGGTTTATTAATTGTTTGTGGTTTCATACAAAGTGACAGTTGCGGTCGAGATGAAAATGCTCCTTAGATGTATGTTCTATAATATATTCTGAGAAATGCTCAGAGATGCTGCATTTTTTGCAAAGAGCGCTCGCTCTAGTGTAAATTCCTGTATCATTGAGATTGCACTTACATTCAATTATAGCACACAAAGATAACCATGAACCGGTACAACATTTTAGTTTTACACTAGGTACTGTTCGGTATGGTAATCTAACCCACTACGTAATGGCCACTACCAGGCAAAACGACCATTTGATCAACTTCTTCATACTTGCAGTTGGTGTTATTATCAGATGCCGTCTCGTACTCGTTTGCGCTTATTTCAAAATATAAAGATTATAAATATTATATTAGTTAATAATTATAATTAATATTAGGATTTAATTTTCTACGAATTAATTTGGGGGGTGCATAGGGTTCCCACCAAGATCTTAGGGCCCAAGCCAACCTCACCTGCAAGTGGTGCACCTGCCGATCAACGGACGAGGCTCTGGCAAACAAAATATCCCGATAAGCGGCAATAGGCTCGCTACCTATTACGTGGGATCAAAACACTGGCGAAAAGTGGGCGTTTAATATGCCTCTGCCTACCCCTTCGGGGAAACAGGCGTGAGTCTATGTATGTATGTATGTATGTAATTTAATCTTCTCGCTACAGTAGAAATGATTGATAACTACATTAGTATCGTAATTGGTAAATCAGTTCGGAACTTGATAAAATCTTACTCAATTCGACAGCTATTTGACTTTGAATGCCCGTTTAGTTAATCGTTGAAACTAATAATTAGATAAAATTTTAAGAATTTTCCAAAATGACTTATCAAAACTGTCGTTATGTTGATTAAAACTTTGTTTAGTTGTTTCTGGTGCTGTTTAGATACATTTTAATTATTTTTCAATTAATTAAAACGTACAAGGTTGTAGTGCCCTAATATTCATTGATAACTTTGTAAATAGATTATTTATAGGCGACTTACTTCTATACATTTCCATTAGCTTACTACTTTTATGGGACAAACTAAGATTTTTTTATTACATTTTACTGTTCCTACGGAATATATACCACGTACATTTGTTTTGAGTAAAAGGTAATGATAGTGACCATGAAAGTATAAATTCCTATAAGATTTTTTGGAACGAAGCGAAGGGTGAAAACTTCGCGACAAACGGAACACAAATCGTTTTACTCCTCTGCATTACTTCTATAGATATTAGGTAGGTATATAGGTACACTATATATTTTATCGTTTTGCAAGTGTAGGTTACTGCTACTAGGGGTACTGTCACTCCATGACGATTGTACATTTGATCTTTACCGTTGCGTGGGTGTGCTATTATATTCCTAACTTCATCATCTCTGGTGGCATTCGAAACATGTGGGTGTTGTACCAAGCAACACAGAGGCGTCCTATAATATTATATATTCTTTTTACAGTGTTATCCTTCGAATGTTGCCATAACCATATTGAGATATTTATTTAATTTCGCTACTAGCCGTTTCCCACAGTTTCATCTGCGTTATTTTCGGTACTTACGTTACTCCCGACAACTACGTTATTCTCGTCAACAGCGTCAACGACGACAATCCTACTGGCTCAGATGTCAGCCTATATGTAGCCCTACTAAGTCCTCTGTCTTCCTGTGAAAATCCCATTAAAATCTCTTCATGCTAAATCACAGTTTCAAAATACATTATTACTTTGAAATAAAGAGGGTGTAAATGGGGTCTTTAAAGATTGAAAGCCGTATCGATATAATGTAGATTGGGCGCCAAGAACGCCTAAAGTTTGAATAAAACAATTTGTGCTGACGGCTCAATTATGAGGTTTATTTATTCTTTTAATACAAAGATGTATCGTGACATAAGCTGTTCAAACTTTGACTTTCACTACAAATAATTTAATGAGAAAAGTTCTGTATTGTTTGTGATTTCATGACCTTACTTTAGTGTAACTTTGAATCCCCACCAAACTTTAATGACTGATTTTTAAACTAAACTGATATAGTCCTGGATCAGGCACCCATATTCATTTTGCTGTAGTGACTATAATAGACTGACTTGAAAACTGCCTTTTATTTCCGTTCCATAAAGCGTTTCTTTGTCTGTGACAAATGTTTTATATCTATTCATTATGTTTTTGGTATGGGTAAATTAAAATCTTCCTTATCGTTTAAATAAAATGGTCAAGGAAACAAAGGAGAATGTTCCCTAGGAAAGATAATTATTTTGCTGCGCCAAATTGGTTCGATAGAAAAATAAGAATTTACCACGTATGTTGTGGTGTAATTTTCTGTATCTATAGTTCTTTTTCGTTTCTGTCAATATCCAAACTCATATCGATTTGAAGAATTTGTAAAATAGTAGCCTAAATTTTGTCCAAAGATCGAACTCAAAATTCATTTAAAAATACACACAGCCTTATGTGCAAATGATCTCACTATAAAAGAGTAAAGTGAATTTGTCTTTGAGGGTACGAAATAACCATTCATAAATCCTTGAGGCATTGCTTCTCCAATATCTTTGAAATACCACCTACAGCCCTTCAGTCCCCTCTGTCATTAGGTGCTACGCGTAGGAATTTACGAGCATGTGGGTCGGTACGTTCTCCATTAAGCAAGCCTGAAGGCCAATTCTGGTAATTATATTTGTTCAAATTCCAATATCGATCTAGTCTCGGCGTCATAAATGGTATTCTCGTAACTTAACTGACACTTGAATGAGATCGGGACTACATCGAAAGTTGAACCAAGTGTAAACTAGTGTGAACGGTATTCTGCTAATTATTTACTAATAATTTGCTCTACTGAGCAGGTAAGGTATTTCTAGTTTTTTCACAATGATACCATCGTACATAATATAAGCACAGAGTAAATAAACCGAGCAGAGAAACAGCTTCTTAAGAGCTTGTAAATTTGTTACCTATTTTGGTAGGGTTGTCACAATAGGTTAAGACAAATCGCTTGTTCGGTATACGACATATTCTGGAATGGACAGATTCGTGATTCGGCAGATTCCCAACTCGACAGATTCGTGAATTGGGCAGATTCTTGGACTCGACCGATTCGCTATACGGCAGAAGTACAGTTGTAAATAAAATAGCGAGTGGAACCAAAAAAGCATGCACCTGATACTTTTAAAAGAACGGAATAAAAATATACATTTGTTACCAAGGACACGACGTGATGACGTGATTTATTTGACATTCCCAACGATACCACTAATAGTGTTGAATATTTTTCTGGTAATATTTATGATCTATTTTGCTAATAAACATAGGAATCGCCTTTAGCTATTATGTGCCACTAGTTTTACCACGGGGATAGGTATCTAAAATAAGTTTAAAAAGAAATTGTGTAAGACAAATTCATGTCTACAAAACAAATGACTATAAAATGATCAACCATCGATAGGGCTTACAAAAAACAGGTGCATGCGATTTTCGACCTTATTGACAATTCATGATAAACTTCTTTTTGGTATTTTCTTGCTTTCTGACATTGATACGTTATTAAAATTATAAATTCTGAGTTACGTCAATAAGGTCGAAAATCGCATGCACCTGATTTTTGTAATCCCTATCGATGGCTGATAACTTTCTGATAGTCACTGGTTTTGTAAACGTTAATTGCTTTTATACAATTTCACAACTAATGAGTTCACAAGGATCCTCTGGGGGATCTGGCTAGGAGATCCTGGTGGACAACATGCAAACATGTTAAGTATTTCGTTGCCAGCATTGACAATTTTTATTTCAAGATAGAAATATTCGCGAAACTTTTGCTCGAGAAATTCAACAAATGAGATAAAATTATCAGGAGGCAAAAAACGAATTAAAAAACCCAATTGTACGTTACCATCGTTAAAATCTTTATAGTGTCTGAATTATTTCTATTATTGAATATTAATTTTTTTAATTATTGAATACCTATTGAAAATAATTCACACGATCCAAGGAACCAATATATTTACTTACCGAAATTTTATTACTTAGTTGTATATTAATTTTAACTTGGCATGTAAACGTATTGGCATCCAATAACCATTCCTATTAATGTATTTTCCCATACAATGGCAAAATTCATGTTTTTGTTTTTGAGTTTTAGACATTACCTCTAAGATCAACAAGAGATTATAAATTGATTATATCGAAATAATACTATAAGGAGATTAAGTGGAGCAGAATACCAATTGTGAGTAATTCAAAATTAAATCGCAGTTCAGTCAAAATTCAGTGTCAGTGTCTGTTAAATACGAGAATTGGCCTTCTGGTTTCCAATATTCCTTAGACAAGTATTTTTATCTTCAGATTCAGGGCTCTAGAATATTTGAAAATGAATATTTAAAAATAAATATTTGGAAGTGAAATTTCATTCAATCTTGTTGCCAGTTACCTTAGAGATAGAATTCAGTATGTAGATGTTAATGGGAGTAGGTCTTTAGGTTTGCCAGTAGGAATGGGCGTTCCACAGGGCTCTATTCTCGGTGCATTTCTTTTTTTAATATATTTTAATGATTTGCCGTTCTTTGTTCAAAATGTATGTGATATTGTTTTGTTTGCCGACGATACGTCACTAATTTTTAAAGTTGATTGCAATTCAAGTAACTTTGATACCGTCAATAACCCTCTTGCACAAGTATTAGATTGGTTTTCGACTAATAATTTGGTACTCAACCCTAGCAAAACCAAATGTATTAAATTCTCTTTGCCTAATGTCAAAAGCTTTCCTACTAATATAATTTTAAATAAGGAAACAATACAACTAGTCGAATCAAACGTATTCTTAGGTCTAACTTTATATTGTAAATTGTCTTTCGGGATATATTGTTTGGAGTAACCGATATTTTGGGACTGTTGCAAGCGCCATGTTCACGGATGTACTGGGGGATTGCGGGTGGATGAGTGTTACGAGCAAGTATAACGGTCTACCCGCTTTCTTACTCGTTTTTTGCGTTCAACACCACTAGTACTGTTATCACCAATCACCAGTATATAACAGTGCTAGTAGAAATGTAATTTCTTGTGGTGGCGTCGTGTGTCTGTCCCTCTAATATGGCGAGAGGGATGATGGCTCGCTCATGCGTCATACTCGTGAACGGGTAAGTATTATGCTTGAGTATTATTATGTAAAGTAAATATATACAAGTGATATAGAAGGTGTAACAGTTGCAGCACCTTACAAAATATAAATTATGTCTATTATGCAAAACCTGGCGATGAAAAAGAGTGACCGTGAGTTTTATTGCTCGTTCTTTCTCTTGGTTCTACGCCCTTGCGTTGCGAACGTGGCAGTAAATGTAAATGTAAAGCCTTGAAGTAAGTATTTTATAAATTTATTATTTTGACGTTCATAAGCGTCACATTTTGACCCAAATGAATAAAGGATTTTGACTTTGACTTCGAAGGCAAAGCTAACGGGTTTCCGAAGATTACTCTTCGTTGGGAAATTAATAAACTGTTGTGGATGGGCGTTGTTTTCCCACGATCGTTTATTATGACCTTACTAATTGACTAGCGTGACTTTTATAAATATCTATTTAAGAAATATAGTGTCAGTTTTACAGAGGATATCCATATATCATCTCGATACTAAAAAAGTATGTTTTTTAAACGAAGCTAACGTTATTAATTGATTTGGAAGGTATACCTAAGTAAACAATAATTTTCATTTAACCGTTACTGTTCCATTGATGAGCAAAGTTCTCCCCCGCACTCGTACACACCGCCTAAAATGTTTCGCGATGTTGAGTAAATCTGATTATTTTTCTTCAATTATTCTTAACGTATTGAATTTCTTGATTAAATTAGTAAAATTGAAATCAGATTGTATACTGTATATACTAAGAAGTATCATCACTTCATTAGAGATATAAGACTTTGTGCCCATTCTATTTATGAGATTGAATCCAGTTAGTTTGATCTTTAAACCTAAGTTGTCAGACAGAAAATATGTACGAGGTCTTTTATAACCTCGTCGGTTGCTGCTCTCTAAACCAATTTGGTTTAGATTATATATCATATTTATAAAATGTGGACAAAAATCTAATTTCATGTGCACAGCTAACAGAATATTTGATTAAATTAGGTGTTTTTCTTTTATATGAATGGAAAATATTTTTTGAAAGTGGGCAACTTAGGGATGATAGCTGAGCTCGACTTGTCTGCATTTTTCTTTTTCGCTATCGTCATTCTATCAATCTAACAAATCTGGTTATTTTAAGAAGTTTACATGGACAGTTCAACTCAAAATATGGAACAGTTCCAAGTTTTAGTGTACCTTCATAGTTTTTCGTTATAATAAAATAAATGCATTTTGTAGATCATTGAGTTATAACTTTGAAAATTAAACTCATAGTAGGCCTGTGGTAAGGGTATTATGTGGTGTGGTATTATATAGGTGCCCCGAAGGCCCTCCGACATATTCCAACGCTTCTTGTTTTGAGATAATAACCCATGGCTTCACGTGTCCTCCAAAGCAAGTTACAGTAGATAGCGGTCACCCATCCAAATGGAGATCTCTGTAAACATAGCTTAACTTTACTTATCTACTGCGCTCGGCAAGTCAAGTCCCGCTATGAGTGCTATATAAAGTGATATGCAATAGGCATATCTGCTCTGATGTGGTATGCAGGTAAGACTTCGACGGGCAAGTATGCTTTGTTATGCGACCTGATTACGCAGTACTTATGCCTCGCAGTATGAGCATTTTATAAGGAAATTTATGTCTATCAAGCAACGTGGTGGTAAAAACGGCACCTGTCATGCTATTGCGAGAATGGCATTTATTATGCCATATGGCTACCTTGCTATGCATGAAACATTTCAAATTTATTTTGTCCATTGATCAGCAAAATAAATTCGATTGACCTTATTAACCCCTTATTCTATTTAAAATCAAAATTACACGTATTTGTATACTGTGATCGGGTGTGTTAAACATCTATCTACTCTTGATTAGTTTTGTAAAAAAAGATGATGTTAAATAAATGTATACAAAAAGTTGCATTATATCCAAAGATGTTTATTAACCTCTATTGTTCAGATATTCAATTTATGAACGCAATTTTGACTCATCTTTTTTTTCTGAAGAAGAAAAACGATATTGAACAAGATTAAAATGTCAGAGCATGTTACGAATCTTGTAAGCAAACTTTGACGAAATCGTACAAAGTTTCTGAATAAAAATTCAATAAATGCAATTCTGTGCGTTCAAAACTTAGGCAAAGTATAATCGTACTCAATCAGTTCCTATTATCTCAGATCTAAACGTAGAAATGCTTTTTAAAAGTTGTTTGTGTAATTCAGCGTACATTTACCGTTCAAACTTATTTTAATTTAATATTTATCAGTTGCTTAAGTGTATATTTGAGCAAAGTTTTAATGGAGAACTTTGCTTTTAGTTGATAGTTATGTTTATCATATTATTTCGTATTTTTAGCATAGATTTTGGTGGGTTTTTTAGTTTTGATTATTTGATATTTATCTTTTGGAGAACTTCCTAATACTTTGTCCTCCGCATAAAACTCGGCACGTTCCAGTAATTTGACTATTCTCCACTATAACATCATTGCCATGATTTAATTCGCGAAAACGAAATAAAGACATCAGAAAATAATATAAAATGTGCATGAGAATGCTTTAAACGTTCTTCTGTGTTGTAAACTTGAACGTTGCATATGGTATACGAAATCATGACCGTGATAGTCCGAGTTAAGTGCTATGCCGTATAGAAGCGCCTTCAAATTTTACACTAAAGGAAGCAATATAATCTCTACCGCAGTAAAATTTCAAGAAATTCTTTAGAAGTCTTCCTTATTTCCTCCTTGTTGTTGCAACAAAAGCCTAGTGGCTTAGTGGCTTCGTAAAAATGTTATTACTAGCCTTATAATTTTGAGTTATGGTATTAGTTTAATCCACGGCTATATACTACGTACTCGTGCAATAGATTGCCTTCGCTGTGTAATAGCTCAATAAATGAGTAACCTTGTCATTTTATGACATAATTCCTGTAGCTTTAAACTAACCTATTATTATTAAGCAGCGGTGCATATAGAAGCCAATAGTTAGCAATAAAATTTGCACGTTTTATGTACATGTCTATGCTCTAGGGGAGTTCCCCTGCCAACGGGATCGCCAGATAATGAATCAGAGTAGTATCTAAGTTGGGCGTCATTCCATTTTAAGAGATAGATTTTTGAATAATGAATACAAATTATTAATTTGTAATAAAACATACAACATTAAAAAAATACTGCCTAATTTTTCATATTTGCAAAGCCATTAAATATGGAAATTAAGGTAAATTTATCTATCCGTCATATTTCCTTCTTTGTTACCTCTCATTATCTTATCACTTAATTTATTGCCCAAACTTGGTGCAAACGATGACACTTGTTCAAGTATCAACGAAATGATTGACACGCCAACAATGGAAGCGGTTGTTCATTTAAAACTGTAATGAGCTCATTTTATTTGTTACAAATCCTGACCGTAATGAAGTGACCATTAATGGTTGGATTAAGAGTTTCGTTGTGTTTGTGGTAATTATATTTTTAAACGAGCAGCTATGATTTCAACCACTATGTATTTATGTTTATTTGTGGCCGTGTACTTGAACAGCAAATTATCATTGATTTATGGAATATCGTCAGTTTTCTAGATTGTTAATAAGTTACAGGCTATGTGAAGTAATACTAGCGGCATAATCACCATACTAGCATTGTCCCAGTTGCTTTCCAAGACCTTCGACCTTAGAGTCCGGGGTCCGCCTTCCTGCTACGACGTCTCCATATTGCCTGGCGTTCGGCATCCTTAGTAGTAAGTGAATTCATACTAATGTCAATTCATTAATTAGTGTCATCTGGTGACCGTAAATATTTGTATAAAATCTTCTGTATATAAAATACTTGCCTTGAATGTCAGACAATTTAGAGCCGAAACTAATGGCCCTAGAAGCTGTTGTCATGTAAGAATGTTCTTTTGGGAGCGTAGGGGTGCACTAAGGAGTGCGTCATATTAAAAAAAATATGCGGGCGTAGCTGCGGAGGAAATTTTCAGTGTCAGATGAGACGACACTTAAACTTTCATCATCATACATATATAACCATATTTGACGTCACGTGAACCATAGTTTTGGGCAATATGTGGACATTTAAATCTAGTTAAGTGTAAAGAAGTGAATAAATATTCCTTAACAAAAGTCATGGTCTGAAATCCCGCACATGTACTTTCTTACAAAGATATAAACGATTATTGTTAGTACATATAAATAAGTAGCCATCATTTCTTTGTAAATCATGTTAGATAAGTAATCATTATCCCCCGGATATTATGTCATTTGCGCATGGTCAGCTTGGCAATAAGGGACCGTATAACGCACTCATTCACACCACACTAAAGCTGCTAATCCATCGAAGATGTACTAAGCGGAATCCCAGCAAGACGAATGGAAGATCCATTCGTGATGCTGAAAGCCAAATTTTTTGCTGAACTTTTTTTAGCTCACTAGAGAATTATGAGATGAAATTATAAAGGCTGTTAAATAACAGTCTTAACTACGAATAAGGCAGAAAAAGACCTGTAAGTACAAGGCGTCAGCACACAAATGCATCAGAAGCAAGACGCTTTAAGTAAATACCCAGATGGATGTATACTTATTTCAAGATGTGCATAGGGTTCCCACCAAGAACTTAGGGTCCCAAGCCAACCTCACCTGCAAGTGGTGCACCTGCCGATCAATGGACGAGGCTCTGGCAAACGAAATATCCCGATAAGCGGCAATAGGCTCGCCACCTATTACGTGGGATCGTAACACTGGCGAAAAGTGGGCGTTTAATATGCCTCTGCCTACCACTTCGGGGAAACTATGTATGTGTTATTTCAAGATGTTAGGATGTGTAACTATGGTAATTGACTTTTGATAGGTGTAGGCATGTGTGACAGCTTAAACATTATTAATTATGTGCACGCGTAGTAGGTACGTGTTGTGTCAACAGTTATTTCATCAGGATGAATGTCTTACTCGTTCACAGCTCAGCTGCCTCGCGCATCTGTAGGGAGTATGAATCTTAAATGGTGTAGTTTCCGTCCGACAATAGCTTCATTCCATCAATACCCTACGTCATTATAGTTATGCAGGCCAGAACGTGACCTCCACTGCCTTACTACAATATTTTCCCGGGAATATTGAATAAATCTCCGCCATTGCGAGATGAATGGTGAGATAGTTTATGCGGTCTTTTGATGCTGTGGAAAGTGACGATAAATGCAGCGAGTTTTCTGTACGGATATGAGAGTGTTGAAGTCATGTTTGCCTAATTATAATGTTCGTAATGCCAGACGATGAAACGTTTAGGTAAGTAGTGAGGTCTTCAAATTTATAGCATTTTACTTGTCCTCATTAAAACGATGTGTTTGTGTACTAAATAAAAGTTGCCTGCACAATTTGTGAGCAATGTGTTAACATACATACATACATAGACTCACCCCTGTTTCCCGGAGGGGTAGGCAGAGACTACGGAACGCCATTTGCAACGATCCTGACATATTTCTCTTGCTTCATTCACTCCCATCAGATTCCTCATGCATGCTCTTCTGTTCAGGGTACTTCTCACCTGTCCTGTTTTTAGGATGTCTCCAATCTGGTCAGAGAACGTCCGCCTAGGTCTTCCCCTTCGTCCTGTGCCTTCCACACTCACTTATATATCTTGTTGGTCAGTTTTTCGTCATCCATCCTCTCCACGTGCCCAAATCATCTTAGCAAACCTTTCTCGATGCTTGTCACTACATCTTCTTTTACCCCACAACACTCTCTTATCACACAATTCTGTCAGTCAGAGAAACACCACACATACTTCTCAGTGCTCTCATTTCTACAGCATTTATTCTACTTTCATGACTATTATATAGCCTCTTGTTCCAAATGTATAATATATATGTTTTTACAAAAAAAAAGTATATATGTATGTTTATCCATTATCTAGTACCCATAGTACAAGCTCTGCTTAGTTTGGGTCTAGATTATGTAGTGTGAATGTGGAAGAATATTATTATTATTATTATCTTTGCGTATTGCGGATTTTCCAAAATAGTTGTATTCTAAGCAGGAGCACAACACATCGGTTTCATCTGTTTATTATTACGTTAACGAACGTAGAAATGACTGGGGAGTAGCTTTTTCTAACCTACATTTCTTTCTAATTATCTATTTACTCAGTGGCGATGCAGATGTTCACATGAGAATCTGCATTGCGACCTACGTACTAATTAGCTTTTCTTAACTTCTCATGTCTTACCACCACGACTATTTAACAGTCTGGATTATTTTGTAGAACATGCATTGCTGACACAAATATTTGCTTTATTTAAGTGCTACATCCTATTCTTCTGTCGCTTAACTTCGGCTATCGATCAAGTCTCTACTATTGTCAAAACAAACCAACACTATTCATTAGCTATATTAAACTCAACTTAAAGTACTTCAATATAATTTACAAAATAACTTCAATTTTAACTCATGTCAAACCAGCGAGCTGATACGTAAAAAAACAAATTACAAGTGTTCAAACATTTCTATTAGCGTTCCGTTGAACTTACGTCTTTGCAACTACGGATCACGAGTATTTTTTATGAAAAAAGCCGTTATTTAGCACTTAGGAAATCCATCCATCCCAGAAGGAAAAGTTCAAAGTTAATTTAGAGAAATATTTACTTAAGTGCTCTTTTGAGTATGATTCGTCGTTTAATCTTTACAGGTTTTCTGATCTCTGTTACTTTTTACTTATATAATTAACTATCAATCGACCCATTTTACAAAGGAATCATAAATAATAATAAAACTATGAATCACACCCACCCCTTAATAGTTTCGATATACATCCGAAACAAATTGTTCCTTCATTCACACAGTGATGATTGTAACATAACCGCGCGTATGTATATGGGTGGAATGATTGATTTATTACAACTGAGTGTGAATGAACGGAATATATTATTGTGGTGAGTGAAGATGTAGTGTAGTTCCGGTATCGGGTTTATTTTCAATGCCCATTCAGTTCATTATTTTGGTCTGTAACTGATGCTTGATTGAAGAATTGTTTTTTATGGTTTCCGTAATGTGAAATGTTTATGTTGAAATTAAAAAACATAAAAACTTTACGTTCATAACTCTCATTTCCTTTCACAATATTTCTAACTAATAACGAAAAATTATATATTTATATTAGACTAGTCGACACCAGCGGCTTCGCACGCACATATTTTCGAATTTTCCGTTTTGCCCGATCCCGTGGGAATTTCGGGAAATCCCACCTTAGTGCACCCCTACGGTCCCCAAGGAACATACATGCCAAATTTCAGCTTCTTGCGCCAAGTAGTTTCGGCTGTAGCTTGTCTGTCAGTCAGTCAGTAACGCAAGGATTTTATATATACACATTATATATAAATTTCTCCTTTATAACATATATATTTTTAAGTGGCACTTAAAAATGCAACGGAAAGCGAGGAAAACGGTCTCTGCCTTTTTTGACTGATTGTTGAGTAGTCTTCGAAACCAATAAACTGATAATAGACTGATTATAAACATTTACAAGGCAATAGCTGTTGTCAAAACCTAACTTAGGTTAAATTTTTAAATAGAAGAGTACTTTTCAGTAATGAAAATGGCGCACCCAACATTTTTGAAAATTTAAAATGAATGAAAACTCCAAAATCTGTGTCAGGCGTCTTGTCTGAGACAAATGATGGAATTTTAAAGATTTTAGAATTTTAATAAACATGGCCTATGTTGACCTGCTATTTATACCGTGATTACTATTGCTTACGAAAATAGAGCGTTGTGGGGTAAAAGAAGATATTGTGACAAGCACCGAGAAAAGCATGTTAAAATGGTTAGGCCACATGGAGAAGATGGATGACGAAAGACTGACAAAGAAAATATACTAGGCAGGTGTGAATGAGACAGGACGAAAGGGAGACCTAGGCGGACATTCTCTGACCAGATTGGAAACCTCCTAAAAGAGGACATGTCAGAAGTATTACAGTATTATACAATTTAGGCCCGCTAATGCTCATTGACCGTGGTGGTTATCTTTTCTCATTATTTATTATTGTATCTCTTCGTTGCTTGTCTCCCGCTTTGTTAAGGTGGGAAGTGGATTGTTTATTTTCCAACTCCTCCAATATACTTCTGATTAAGTTCGTTGCGTGTTCTAAGACAGTTTAACTTTCCCCGGGACTTCACGAGTGTCAAAACTCATTGTCATCAATGGTCACTGCTGCTGAACCTGGCTACACAGGTGACACAGTTGTGGGAATGAGGATGGGACTAGTCCCAAAAAGAAAAGGTCAGGAGTACCCGCTTTCTGGCTGTATCTCCTCCACTTCGCACGGTCTTCAGCATCCCTGGTGGCTAGTCGATGGGTGTATTAATAATGCCTTACATAAAATGTTCGGGAATGATTTCCCATAAATTATGCTGTATGAGTGTACTTACTTAAAATAACTTGTTAATATACTTTAATGTTATTTTAATTCATAGACACACGCTTGCTTATTATATTTAGTACGTACAACAAATGTAGCTACTTTAATATATTTAGCTGCTTAATTTATTAGTAGCTCATGTTTACCGGCCACACTGAGCACGCGACTTTAATAAGTATATTAACTAAATGATTGTTATCTTTTATCTCACATACGTGACTTCAAGTTACAACCCTTGCTTAATTCTTCTGTAAAACGAGTATTTTAATGTTGTCATACATAGCGCATAAAGTCTGTTATTGAGCTCTGGTTATAATTATCAACTGCCAAGTTATTTTTCCCACTTGATAAAGATTTAACAGCACTATTTTTTTATTATACTGATGTGCCAGTGTCACTAAACGTCAAGGTAAGCAACTGACAAGCAAAACAAAACAATTTTCGCTTGTGGCATTTACATCAGAGGGCTACTTACATCAGAGTAATTCGGAAGGCACGTAAAGCAGTCGGTCTTAGTTTTCGTCTTAGGCGAAAAGTGCTCTGCTGAAGGCCTTTGGATGATCTATAAAACTACGATGTCTGAGCTGCCCATACATACCACCGAACAGAAGAAAAACAAAAATTATCCACATCCATAAATTTACGCCACATGCGTGGATAAAGCATGCTTGTTTTGGAATAAGTCCAACATGATAGTTGCCTACCAAACATGCGTCTGTTAACAATATCTTAACCAAGCCCATTAACAGATCAGAACGGCCGATTTACGGCCGTTCTCTAAATTAAACCGCCAGGATCAGTAATGCAATTCAAACATAACGAAACTATCAAACTAAAATGACTAGCTTAAAGCCAAAGAGAACTATAAGGCAGCACTTACTGCACTTCAGCACTGGATAGGCTTGGTCTTTCTGATAAATAATAAAAAAATATAAGATGACCTTCGTAATAAATGTATTATTGCCAGTGACATGAATCGACCAACGCGGCAACGGGCGAATATATAGGGAATATAATACAGGGAATACTAAGACTAGATATTACTTTTTGTGAATTACCTAAAGTGTTGTGACGTGAGATTAGGATCCACTGTTGCGAATTGAAGTCGACTCGTCGCTTCTTAGCGGCGAGGCGACTTTTTACACTACGGTATGTTACGGTATGTTTTTGGTATGTTATTATAACAGCCCAGCCTAATGAATTGCCCTATAGTGTATATTTCTAGTCCTTTCATTGTACGAAATAGTGAGTTACATATCAACTTAGTACGTTTTACGCCGGAAGAGCGAGGGTCTGTTGTAAACATCGTGCATTGTTTTGCGGAAACGTTCGATTTAAAAGACGTTCTATGTTAACAAAGGTTGTTTTTTGTTGGAATTGTTCATCCTTTAAGAGTCCTTTGTGAATAATATAAAATAGAAAATTAAATGCAATGTAATTTTTTTTTATTAAAATGTCTTAAAAATGTTGACATAACCTTAGACGGCAAATTAAACTTCTAGCATTCATGAGTAATTATAATTTTACTAACTAGTCACGTCGTAAAATTTACATTTATTTATTTATAGTCTCACGCCTGTATCCCCGAAGGGGTAGGCAGAGGTGTAAACATTACACCCACATTTCGCCATGAGTTTTTAGGTCCCACGTAATAGGGGGCGAGCCTATTGCTGTTACCGGGCACATCACCAGACTCCGGGCTGCTACTGAGTATTCGGAAAAACCCAGTAACACTTTTGCCCGACCCGGGAATCGAACCCGTGACCTCCAATCAGCAGTCGCATACGCTACCCACTGGCGTCGTATAATAGGCGGATTAATTATATTTAATTATTTAAAAATAAATAAACTGTGTAAGTATGTACTTATATTTATTTAACTTTACCGTATCATCGTTTGTACTTATTGAAAAGTAATCAAATTGTACGTATATATAGAACAATTAATAGTCAATAAATGACAAATTTTATCACAAAATTGCAACTACGTACCTTTCTACACTGGGGCTCAGGTTTCACGAGCAGTCACAAACTTATTTTGTAAGGATCTACTTATTATAAAATAAATTTATAACTACAAACATCTTTATCATCACCTAAGCCTAAAGACATCCACTGGTGGACATGGCCTCCCCAAAGCTGTCAACTCCAATGATGACCCGCCTGAATTCCACCGCTTCCTGCGATCTTAACCAAATATCTTCTTCCTTATAATAATATACACGGCGTACCAAAGACCCATCACCAAGCCGAAGTCTACTCGTTCTACACATCATGCTAAGTCATACTTAGCAAAACAATACCTGGGAAACGATTTTTTTAGTAGACACATTTTATAAGCCGCTATGTAAAGTACGCGCGTGTAATTCTCGAGATACTTAACTATCCAAGGGTGCATAGGAAATAATTATATTATATATGTCGGCGGGTTGCTTGATTCTTGGCCGGTATCAACTCTTCACATCACAGTTTGTTATAAGTTGACACCAAATCAAATTTAACAAAACTGACTATAACTATTTTATATTACTGAACACAAAACGAGTGACAGTTTCTTGGTACTTGTTGTCCGCCCGGAGTCTCCAAGAGAAGTGATAGTTGTTGTTGCTCCGTTGAACGTCAACCGTCATCACCCCTCTTCAACTGTAGCGAACGTCACTAGACTCTGTCGAAGCGCGCCGTCTTCGCTCTTCCGTTTCGTAGTTAACTAACGTCCCGTAACTCATGACCATTCCGACATATAGAAAAAAATGGTGCGTAAAATGCATAGATTCAGTACCTAATTAAAAAGAAATATGGTAACTTTGAGCCTATGCTTTGAGCCTCAATATCTCCAAAAGCAGTAATTACTCAGGTATAGTGCCGAAGTAAAGAATGTTTGTAATGATTAAGGGTTCATTCGTATAAGAATAACAACAATCTTACATCGTTTTTACCTAGACATGGGTGCACAATATTTACAAAATAATAGTAAAGTACTTCTTAACATTAACAAAATTGAAAATCGAGTACTCATATTGATATCAGTACTTAACTAGGCTGTCCTGTAAAATCTTATTAGACTACTAAGCAGAGCCTGGGTTCTAAGACAAAAAGTTGTGGCTGCAACCCTGGTAACGTTAAAATCATTATAATGACACATTTCAGTACTTACTCTAACTGAATAACTTGTGAGCAGCACAAGTCCATTAGGTCTTTAAATTTTTTTAAACACACTTTTCATTGCATCATCGATAACGATCTTGTGCCTGTCAAGCCGGGTCCGCCTGCCCTTCCCTTAAAATGACATTTTATCCTCTCTCATCCATGCATACATACATATCTCATCCATGCAGTCTATCAACAACATAATAATATATGTAACTCAAAAGGAGTTAAAACAGCAAGAGTGTTAATAAACATAGTTTGGCATACTTCCATTTTCTCGCAGTGCCTGTCACTAGGAGCTTGTAGTAAATGGCAGACTACATAAAAGTATGACTTAGTTTTCTATTATCAGAGCTTAATAATATAATATCGCATGTCGAATGAACATGTATTTACAAAAAAGAGTAAATTTATAGTAACCATAATACATATTCTGCTTATTTTAGAACTAGGTGATGTTGTGTGGCACCACATGGGTAGAGTATTTTTATCATTATTTATTAGTACGAAACAGCATGGGAGTTAGTACTGAAACTAACTGGGGTAGACCTGTGGTTACACTTCTAACTGTTTGAGCTGTATTAACGATAAATTTGCAAAACTTAATGGATTTTCAAAGAAAATAAAAATAATTTCTATTAAAAAATCTTTATAATTAGAGATTTTTTTAATTGAACAACGTCTTAATTGATTCAACGTTTTGAGTAACAACGTCCCATCTTAACATTGAACCCACAAATTGCTTCACAGACTCCGGCGAAAACCGTCCTTTTTTAACCTCAGACGCTTAAAACTTTAATAATATTCGTAAAAAACGTCTTAATATTCCATAAGGCCTCTACTTTTTGTTGCTCAATATTGCATAAAAATCGTTTACTCGGTGAATATTAATTACGGTAATCGTCTTTTTGCGCCAGAGTTGCGTTTCTGAACAACTCCATCGAAAAACATTCTAAATAGTCATCGATCGCTGTTAATTATGAACAGAGTTAAAAAGTAATAAATATAATTATCTGTGTTATTTAGGAACTTAATCTTGTATATAGTGAAGTTATACTTGTAAAACATCGTCTCTTACCAGAATTGAAATCTTGATTTGGAAACGCGGTATATAAGTTTGAAAACGCCGAACTAAGATCAGGCTCTTCTGCATTTACTTGAATCATATTTATTATTTTGCGTGATTTTTATTTAAAATACTGAATAAATTGAATTTTGTAAAATATAATGTATATTAAGTATAGAACACGAAAACGCTCCAATTTTCTTTTTCTTCCAATGAACATTGGCCGAACTGCTGATCGATCGCGGTGCTCGCGCCACCCGTACTACCCGTGTCCCATCCCATGTATACGTCGTGCGTTGTTACGCGGAACAAATATCAAATGAAACGTTATTCGATTCTGTATCTCCAAAAGTGAATAAGATACGAAAATTCTAAAAACACAGTTTTGTAGAGTTTGTATTCCTCATCCCATTTAGCTATTTAACACGATTTTGGTCTATGGTCACATGAAACTCTATTCTACGGATAGGTCGAATTGTTTTGACATAATTATACAGATTCATACAGACTGACAAACAACATACAGGCAAAATAATTATCCTAATTGAGTGCAATTTCTTATGTATAGTAGTAAGAAGTAGCACTAAAATAGGATTTCTCATGCCGACTTCAAAATTACACCGAAGTCATAAGTGTAGTGATAAATGTCCCTAGCAAGTACTCATACAAAAGACCAACCACTACTTGAGAGTTGAGAGACGCGACACGAGACAGCGACGGAAGATATGATGCGATACATAGCGGCTATTTTGCAGTCAACTGTTATAATGGCCTTTATTTGCACGGCTCACTCTTTCATTTGCATTACACGACGGCATTCAACAAGACGCTTAAACGTTAATTAGTTGAACGTATCGTTCAAGACTTAAGCTGAACAACGCTTACCTAGCTGGTTACATGTTATAATTAAAGAAGTTTAACTCCTTAATTACGGCATTTTTCGCTTATCTTAAAAATATGGCCATTTTGGAAAAAAAATAAGTTAAGTATCAGTTATTAGAATTTCGAATAATATTTTGCTCTATGCTATTTAATTATAGCAGTAAAATTTAGACTTTCTTAAAAAACACAAGAATGGTACCATTTTTGTTTTCTTTGGCCTATACTGTCCCACTGCTGGGCAAAGGCCTCCTCCAAATCTTTCCACGCTCTTTTGTTGCCTGCAATCTCAGGCCAACTCTTGTGGTAGGCGTCAGGGTCATCCCGCCACCGTTTTCGGGGCCGACCCCGGCGACGATGTCCATTTTCTGGCACCCACATTGTCGAGATTTTCGCCCAACGTTCCTAATGCATAGGGCTGATATGGCCTGCCCAGTTCCATTTAAGGGTAGCAGCCTTTTTTCCCATATCTTCAACTTTAGTTTTTGAGCGCGGCTCAGTATTTCGTATCCTATCTTTGAGTGTAATGCCAAGGATGCTGCGCTCCATAGCTCTTTGGCAGACCGCAAGGCGTGACTTTTGCAACTCTGTAGGCGACCAGGTTTAAACACCATAAGTTAGAATGGGCAGAAAACACATATCAATGAGTTTTCGCTTCAGGGAAATTGGCAGATCCCCCTTCATTAATGTCTTCATGGACCAGAAGCTTTTCCAAGCGGTTTCGATTCGGCGATCGATTTCTCTCTCTAGCCTGTTTTCGAAAGAAGCTAGCTGGCCCAAGTAGATGAACTCATTGACATATTGTATTTCCTGCCCATCCACCTCGACTCTATATTTGGTGCTGTTAGTCATTAGCTTATTTTTCGACCGGTTTATCGCTAGTCCAACCCTGAGGCCTGCTGTGCTCAGTTCTTGGAGCATAGTTTGAAGTTCCAGAGCGGTGGGAGCAAAAA
The DNA here is from genome assembly GCA_944739405.2 of Euclidia mi. NCBI lineage: Eukaryota > Metazoa > Arthropoda > Insecta > Lepidoptera > Erebidae > Euclidia > Euclidia mi. Next base: position 28,351,117 of record OX123186.2, on the reverse strand, counting down.
GAACTATATCGTCGGCAAATCGGAGATTTGTAAGTCTCTTGTTGCCGACAAAAATCCCTTTTGTATTCCACAAGGTTGCTAGAGTTTTAAAGACCTCCTCGAGGATGCTAGTGAATAGCTTGGGGGAGAGCGGGTCACCCTGTTTAACACCCTTCTATATTTTAAATGATGGCCCAGTGCGATCTAGTTTGATATTAGTGGAGCTATTGGTGTATATATATATGGATTTAATAAGATGAATGTACTGTTTCTCAATATCTTAGTTTTCTAAAGCATGAAATATTTCTGAATGTTTGATACTGTCAAAAGCTTTATTGTAGTCAACGAAGGCCAAATACAATGGTTTATTATGTTCTCTGTGTTTTTCCAATAATTAGTTCAAAATGTGAAGATGGTCGATTGTAGAAAAACTAGGGCGGAATCCAGTTTGTTCTTGTGGTTGATTTATATCCAATTTCCCGTCTATACGATTATGCAGTACTTTGATGAATGTTTTATAGATATGTGATGTTAAACTAATCGGACGGTAGTTACTGATGTCGTATTTGCTGCCTTTCTTATGCAAAAGGATTATGTTCGAATGACACATTACCTGTGGAACTTGACCTGAGTTTGGAATGGTGTTAAATAATTTTGTGAGAGGCAATATTAGTGATGTAGAGACGATCCTCAGAGCTTCAGTAGTAATATCGTCTCCTGGACTTTTGTCATATAGCATTGCATTTAGTGCTTTTTGCACTTCAGAAGCGTCTATAGGAGGAATGGAATCTGGAAGGTGGTATTCTGTGCATGCATCTTCTAGGACATTGTCGGAATATAATGATTCATAGAATTTCGTGGCTATTTCCATAATTTTTCCTTATTGTTATGTCTCATACCTCTATCATCAACCAAAGGATTTATCCAAGATTTGCCCTTTGTAAGTCCTTGCTTTGAAACCCTTAGAGATGAATTCTTTTCTAAAGCTGTTTTTACTAAATGGGTATTAAGATTTCTTAGATCTCTCCTAATACTTCTTTTTACATCTTTATCCAACACCCTGTTTTCAAGTGTCGCTATTTCTGTCTTACTACGTCTTTCTATCAACTTCATGGTATTGTATGACAAAATTTTTCTATTTCTAGGTTTACATTTTATCAGTTTACTACTATTTCAAATCCCGGTTACTATTGCTTTATATTGAACATCAGCATTTGTCTCGTCAATTTTTAAATGATCGAAGTAGTTACATATCTCTAAGTTAAAATAGTCTGCGTTATTAATAAGCGTGCCTTTATCCAGTTTAATGTATTTTTTGAAAAGCTTGGCTCAATGGATTTCAAAGTTGAATCGACTTTGGCTCGCATTGGTCTATGATCAGAGTTATATTTTATTTTGTTGATAGTGCTTAGATTTTTTACTGTATAAATATCAGAGCATAAGACATAATCAATTTCGTTACGTGTATATCCATCAGGAGAGACCCAAGTCCAACGCCGCTGCGGTTTCTTCTCGAAAAACTATTGGTTATATGCATACCCTGGCCAAATGCGAATTGGGTGAGATTATTACCTCGCTCATTTCCTGTCGCTCAGTCCTACTTTCGCGTTAAAGTCGCCAATAACCATGTTCCAAGTTGTTCTAATTTCATCGCATGCTTTGTTGACCAGATCGTAGGAATTCTCAATATCTTCATCGCTGTGTGTTGGTTGGTGCATAAACTTGTACAACAGTTAAAGTTTTATTATGTGTTAGCCTAAATTTAAGCACAGCGACTCGTTCAGAATAACCCAGAAATTCCATAATGTTGTATTTCCATTTTTTTGCCACCATGAATCCTACCCCGTGTTGTCCGCTCGTCTCACCGAAGTGGAAAAATATAGCATCTTCTCTTTCCTTGGTGTGCTCACCCTCTCTTCTTACCTCTGATAGGCCCAGAATATCCCAATTGATATCTTTTAGTGCGTTTTCAAGCTCGATTAGACGCTCATCCTTCATTAACGTCAGGCTATTGTATGTGAGAATATTCAGGGTATCGGTATCCTTAATGTAGTTTGCTGAGGTCGTTTGACGGTTAATCGATCTCGCCCGGAGATTCTTAGCACCCCTGGCTCCAGGTCTGTGACTGCGCCCGTCTACGCCTCCACAACTCCTGGAGCCGCCGGGCACTTGGGGCCTGTCCTTAATCTGTCCATTCATTCATCATTGGGGGCTATTGGACCGTAACCCACCACGCTGGTCCAGTGCGTGTTGGTGGGTCGCCATAGCCTCGTTCGTTTATCAGCAGAGTGTACCACGAGCAGGAGAGTTTGGCTTGAGTCTCGATAGATCGATCATACCATTAGTTAATAGAATCATAGTGTTTTTTAGTCGGCCATAATGATTCAACTAGAGAGGTAGTTAAATAGCGTTGTTCCGTAAAGCGTATATTCGAGTGAATAAACGGCTAATTAATTTACTGTCATATCCACCGTTTTCACCGAGTGGAACACAACATACACATTTCTAATCCCGTTGCTAAGCCTGAACTCGAAACCAAGCCTAGCTTCACCCTACCACTTTTCTAACCAACAAAATTATTCAAAACGGCTTACCCCTAGTTTTGTGTTTGCCGAACGTAATTTATCCGTAACGGTTCTACACGTGGTAACATGTTGTTATCTATCCTATTTTCCTTAAAACTTGTTTGCATGGGCAAGGCCCGATGACTAAGGTGTCATCAGCTGTTCTGCAACTAAAGATTACAGAGGTTTAGCTTGCAAACTGTTGCTTTAATGGTTATAACACCTAGTATCCATGGTGGTAAGTCGACGGTCAAGTCAACGCTTGTTAAGGCTCTATAAGCTTGTCAATAGGGTGGTTATCACAAGCTTAGAATTAATTTGGTTGTGTTTCATTTAGCTGTAATAAACGACTCCTCAAGATGTGTTACTTGTTATAGACTGCTGGATGATAGCATGAATTTATTTCTATATTATTTTTGAGTATTTTGATTTCCAAAACACATTACAATTATATTTAATATGGACAAATGCAGATGCCTACGACTGTATTCATCTTGAAAGTAATAGTCGTGTATCGTGACTTATATTAATGTTATTGTTAAGTATTATGTAAATGATTAAAGAATAAAATTTTGTTTTGCACTGGGTTTTGAACCCTATCTGTTTGCTTAATACTAGATTGCACGCACCCATTAATACTCCTTGAGGGCACGCGCGGGCTACAGGTGTAGCCCACTTGATAGATATGATAATTCTATGTAGAAGTTAACAAATTAATGAAACTAATTTTTTAATTTATAGAAATCTTTATTATAATCAGAATAGTACATAAAATTAAACAAAACTTGTCTTCTTAATTATAATATCGAGCATAAACTAAAACCTCTTAGAAATAATCAATATATGGCAGACTTGAGATGTCATAGTCTTATTTTCATTTAGGAACGTTACATTTACCTTCAATTTTATCCCTAGCAATGGTATTAACCACTTAACTAAATAATTCGTAATATACTGTTCTATTCACGAGCAATCAGGAAACACACCTTCCTGATGTTCACTACAAATGCGCCTCATACATTTGCTGCATTGCTTGCGTGTGCTGCAGAATAAATACCAACCAACTCCTCACCGAATAGGAATATTTTGTTGCTGGGGATGTTCTTTTAATCCTGTAGTAGCCTGCCTTTCAGTTTGATACCCCTAGGTACCAACATTTTGCTGGGAAATACGACGCTCAATTGAGATACGATCTTGCTAGATAGAATTCCACGTTTTAGAAATATTGACGGCAGATCACTTTTATTTGCATATTATTCATTTGATATATTATAAAAAGACGATTTATACCTTTTTCTTTTCTTTTTTGTTTTACGAGGTGGAAAATCCCTTCGAATCTCCGACTCTTGGGGGAATAAGAGCCGGAGTATGTGGTGTTTCCACTAAAAACCACCTCGACTTTCTCCATTTACCCGTGTGTCGGAGGGTAGGGCATCGCCGAAGCACTCGTCGCTACCCATCGACGGGTATTTGCCCGCCAGATGGTCAGGCAGACCCCGAACAAAACCCCCTTGGCGACGGATTAAGGTGTTGGACTCCGCCGCCAAAACACCCAGCGGCCGCAGAGGATAGGTAGGACGGCAACGCAACACCGCATCTCCTCTTCCTCTGCGGCCCCACCGCGACGCATCGAATGGTGCGCCCCCATTTGATCGCGGGAGATAGTGCGCACGGCAACGCAACACCGACACGTCTCTCCTCCCGCGACCGCGCCCGACTGCGAGGGACAGACAGAACTGTCCCCCGCACCCGCACCGTTGGACGCATCATGCGCAGGCCCCTCCAAGCCCACACGGAGCGTCCCCTCCTGGATCCCTCTTAGCTTCACCGCGGGTGACCAATCCTCGGTAACTGAGCCCCCCACGACAAGGTGGAGATCCCACGGGGAGTAGACGATTTATACCTGGCAGGTTACGGACCGACAGTTTATCCACCATAATAATACAAAAACTATACAATACTTACCACTTGTGCACTATGCACTTATTTTCCTTCAACGCTCGCGGGGGGCACAGGTTTAGCCTACCAACTTTTAGGACGACTTTTGCGCATGTCCTTATGCCGAGTTAATAGGCATGCTACGAGTAGGAGCGGGGAGAACCACTCGAGGAATACACAAGACGATTGCGCTGGCATACCTAGTTCCGCCAATATATGACAAAATAACACCTTGGGATACATATGTAGCCCACGCCTGTACTCTAGTGTTAAATGAAAATGTGTATTTTATTTAAACCATCGTCAAACTAGTCTACAAAATAGCAGTAAATTATAAAACTTTGTTATCATGTATTAAATCCTCAGCTATAATGCGTTTAATCTTTTTTTATTTTATTTATTATCTTTATATACACATAGCGTATAAAGGTGGACTTCATGCCTTAGGCATTTTCTGCCAGTCTACCTTAGAGTGGTGCAGAGATTAATGGTAGGTGTATTTAAGAAGTGAAGTTTGGCTTAAATATTTATTAGAAATTAATAGATATGATAAACGCATACATTACATAAAATTTTATCATAATAATACATAAGTACATATACTTACATACACATACAAATTATATATACAAACATAAATAAATATATAGGTACACAAGTAATAAATATATACGTAAAATATATATAAATGTTGCAGAAATATCGTTCTGCCAACTTAGCCAATAAAAGCTGCTTTGCCTTTGTCTTAAAGCAGTGCCTACTGGTGGACCTCCTGATTTCGAGAGGAAGGTCATTCCAAAGAAGAATAGCTTGAGTAGGAAAAGAAGAGTGGATGAAAGAAGATCTACCTATGTGAAGGACAAAGAAGAAGAAGGTTATCAGATGAAAGAAGGTTACGATCGTGGTTGCTGCAGTACTGAAAGTAAGAACTTAAATATTTGGGAGTATTGGGAGACATGAGGTTAAATAGAGAGTAGTGAGAGCACGCAGACTGCGTCTTTGACGAAAAGGAAGCCACTTCAACTGGGAACGATAAGTAGACACGAGGTCATACTTGCGAAGATTGAAAATAAATCGAATGCAGTTATTGAGAAGACGGTCAAGTTTGTTAAGAAGATCTGCATTCAGGTTATAGTAGCATACATCACCATAGTCGATCAAGGGAAATAACATAGTTTGCACAAACATTGTCTTAGTTTTGGGTGGTAGGAAGTTTCTTAGGCGATTGATAGCACGTAGAGTACCCGTAATCTTTTTGCTGGTTTGAGTGACATGGTTTCGCCAGCTTAACGTGCAGTCCATATGTAGGCCAAGGTTCTTGACTACTGGGCACATATCTATGATGTTACCATCATAAACTAGTGGTGGCAAGGTTGAGACGTCTAATCTTTTAATAGCCCATTAGCTACCAATTACAATTGCTTGGCATTTGCTAGGATTTACACACAATCCAAACTTGTCCGACCAGCTCTGTATGGCACTTAGATCACGGTTAACTTCCTGAATTGCGGATGGGACGTCCTCAACGGATGCCTGAGAGTATATCTGCAAGTCATCGGCATACAGATGATAAGCGTATTGAAGATTTTGAGTTAGGAGATTAATAAAGATAGAAAATAATAAAGGAGAAAGAACACCACCTTGAGGAACACCAGAGTTATTGTCACGCCACTTTGATGATGACTCATCGAGGCGGGCAGACTGCTGGCGTCCTCGAAGATAACTTGAGAACCAATCCAGAGCTTCAAATGAGATCTAAAGATGGGTAAGGAGGGACAGCAGGACATCGTGACTGACGGTATTAAAGGCATTCGAAAAATCAACCAAAGCCAAGACAGTGACTTTGGTATTCTCCATGCCCTCCCTAATATCGCCAGTCACTTTGAGAAGGGCGGTTGTAGTACTGTGTCTAGTCCTGAAACCACATTGGTACGGGCTTAATAAGTTATTTGAGAAAACAAATCTAGACAATTGCCTTTGGACACAGGACTCTAGGACTTTGGACAAGAAAGGAATAATAGAGATAGGACGAAAGTGATTCGGGTGTGAAGGGTTTTGGACTTTAGGAAGAGGAATAGTATAAGCTTTACGCTATAGGGCTGGAAAGGTGCCAGAAGTAAGGAAAAAGTTTATGATGTGGGAGATGGCTAGAAGGAGTTGGTCTAAGATAGCAGTGATCATGCGCCTGCTGATGTCGTCGCATCCCACCGCATTGGACTTTATAGAAAGGATTATCTTTTTGATCTCATCCGGGACTAGTGGAGAAAAGTGAAAGGAATCTATGTTGGGTCGGGTTAAATAAGCTAAGTAGTTCACTGTGAGACACTCAGTCTGATGATCTAATGTGGTGGTGGTTGTGAAATGTGTAATCCAGACTGTGTCCCAAGACAACTAACACGTTGCTGTTTGCCGATACCTAAAGAATGATGCCAACTTAACGAAAACTCATTTCATACAATTCCAAACCCATTAAACAAAATCAATACCAAGAAGTCTGTCGTATGGTAACATAAGAATACAAGAAGTTTCAAACAATAAATTTTTAGGTATAATATTGGACAAGTATTGTGATTGGAATACTTGTCCAATATTATAAGTGGCGGCGATAGCCGAGTGGGTATACCAACAGACTGCCATGCAGAGGGTATCGGGTTCGAATCCACGGCGCGCACCAATGACTTTTCGGAGTTATGTGCGTATTGAATTGTTAATTATCGCTTGTCCCGTGCCTCGGAGAGCACGTTAAGCCGTCGGTCCCGGTTTTCATGAAGATCTTTGACAATCGTTACAGGGCGTCAGTACCTTCTAAATAAAACTGACACTAGTCTAAACCATGGAATATCGCTATCCCTTCGGGTTGCGGAGGTCAGACAGGCAGTCGCTCCGTGGAAAAGCTAATATTCAGTCAAATCCGGTTAGACTAGAAAGCGGACCCCAGATTGAAACTGGGATAACGCTAAGAGAAAGAAGAAGTATTGTGATTGGAAAAAACATGTTGAAGGCGTGTGTAAAAAAGTTAATAGCTTTGTGTACGTCCTAAACAGGCTAAGGACTACATCAAACATACAAACAGGACTATTAGCATACCATGGATACGTTGGGTCTATACTAAGGTACGGTCTAATATTGTGGGGCAACTCGACTGACTTCCAAAGGGCGTTCCTAAGTCAAAAAAGATGCATCAGAGCTATAGTTGGTATTCCTCCATACGAATCTTGCAGGCCACATTTTAAAAGACTAAATATATTGACTCTACCTGGTATGTACATTTTTGAAATATGTGTCTTCGTTCAAACTCACCCAGAACTTTTCAAAAAAGCTAAAGATGTATTTCCAAGAAACACAAGGCGTGGAGAAAGACTTGTTTCAGAAATGATACCTAGAACTTCCATGTTTCAAAAGTGTTGCTATTATGTGTATAAAAATATTTAAAAATATAAGGTACTGTTACAATGCCGGGATGGAACGGGCGGAAAAATAAAATGCGATGTTGACTGTGTCCTCGTGTAATTCGATATGATATGGACGTTGGCGAACCTACAGATACAAAATCCTTTAATTACTTACTGGTAACTTTGACTCTAGCGACATCTGACGCAGTGTCTTTAAATTAGGTAAGTACCTACGGTGCCGCCGGCGCACACCTCATAACAAGCCATTTAGTGCATCGTTCGGTCACTAGATGGCGCTGTCTTCAGACATGCTGCCGGCCAAAGTTTTACAAACTGATTGTACTTATAATCTAGGTACCTATGCTATAGTTTTACAATGGTAGGTATGTTACACCCCATTATGTAATAATATAATATAAAAGTATAATATAATATAAAATAATAATAAGAACTTTCCATGCTAATGAAGGCATCCAGTGGAAGTTCTTTCCTGTGTATACTCCTCACATGGGGGGGCTACATGAAGCAGCCGTCAAAAGCTGCAAATATCGAATTACACGAGGACACAGTCAACATCGCATTTTATTTTTCCGCCCGTTCCATCCCGGCATTGTAACAGGTACCAAGCTATGTTCAGGACCTGCCACTGCCAATATTTAAAAATTGAAACAAATGTTATGTGAAAACAATATATATGATATAAATGAATGGTAACACAATTTTTCTGAATTTATTTATGGACAGTGTTGTTATGTGTTTGATCAATTTTCTTTCTTTAATCAATAATCATTATAATTAACATGACTACTTATTTTTTTCTCTTTAACTTTATGCCTACTAATAATAATACAATTTGCACGCCTGATCAGGTAAAATAAGGCCAAATGGACTATGTATTAATTTTTAAGATCTTATTTTAATTTTAAAGACTCTTGTTTGATGCAAATAAATGGTTTATTATTGATTTTATTATTTAAAGGAAGAAATATTATGTAGAATGTGTTGGCGTTTAGCGTTGCGTACCATCTGATTACATCGATTCCTTGCAGACTTGAACAAGTTCCAGTTCTCATCACAGCGGTCCCTTTTATAGAACCGGAAGGCCCGGTCCCTACGCCTCATTGCCATGCGTACATATTATGCTGAGGCCATTAAATTCTCATGGATTAGTTACATAATGATGACATGATAATACCTATAATCGGTTATCACGGTTTAACATTGATGGTTCCTATTAACGATATTAAATAATCCTCCTCGTAACTATTCTATGACTATATAAAATCTTATTATGCGTGAGTGACTTTCTGCTGATATTATTTTTCATAAATATTTTTGATTGATGGCCTCAAGTAATATAAAGTCTTGTTACAAATCAACGCTAATAATTAGGCTATTTACTAAAATTATTACCCGCATGAATTAAGCACCTCATATAGATCGGCAAAGTTAAGCAACGTTTGCACAGGTCACCACCTGGATGGGTGACAAGCTGTCGGTCCCGGATCTTGTCTAAAGATAAGGATGGTTGGGCCATGTCGGAAGCCTTCGGGCGGTCTGAAAACTCCGACACCAGAGTTGGCCACACACTCACACGAAAAACAAAAAAAAACAAAACAAGCACCTAACGTGGTGAAAACATTACTAAAATCATTCGGTAGTTTTTCGATTCTATCGTGTTCACAAAGGCAGGACGCGGAGGGAACTTCATTTTGTAATAGGTATATGCAGTAAAAAACTGTTAATCGAATGCCTAAGCTACCATTAATTTCCTTTGTGACTTATTCAATCCGTTCGCCAGACACGTAAATCACAAAATTAGGCATATGTGATTAAAATTTACACGTATCACCATAAATGTATGAAATTAGCATAAGCAGCGGCGATAGCCCTGTGGTGTACGCAACGGACTGCCGAGACGATAGTCTCGGGTTCGATCCCCAGTTACCCCGGGCACACACCTCTGACTTTTCGAAGTTATGTGTGTTAGTTAGTTAGTTGGACAGGTGTTTTCCGCACTTTGCCACTAAATTGGGCCATTGTGCGTGAGCAGCGACACGGCTGTCGCCTACTACTTATACCATGAAAGCTCCTTCCAGAACGCCATGAGTTGACCAATGTTACGTATGGTTTCTCTCATGGTTCTGGAATTGTTCAGGAACCTCGTCCGTTGGCCACTCACGCTGGTGCAACTTAGAATCACATGAGTGGGTGTTTCTTCGGTCTCCATGCAGCCCCTGCATGGTGGGCTGTCCGTGACGCCAATATTGTACAAGTGCTTGTATAGTGGACAGTGGCCGGTTATTATGCCAGTCAGATGCTTGAGTGTTTTCCTGCTGGAGTGCAACAGTTTTTGCGAGAGTCGTTTGTTCAGTTGGGGGATGGCATTTTTGGATTGCCTACACTCTGTCAGTTCTGGCCACTCTTTTTCATGTTGTTGTAGGGTTCTCTCGCGTAACCACATTTTTAGTTGGTAGTATACCACAGTTTTAGTATATCGGAACAATTGGTTCCGGTCCCAGAGTTGTTGTGTCCGATCCTTTCCTTGCCAGTTGGTCTGCTGCGTCATTGCCCTTGGAGTCGCTGTGTTCTCGTATCCACTGAAGCGTTACCCGGTTCCTCGCTGCAATTTTCTGCAGCTCTTGGTGGCACTCCATGATTAGGCCGCTGTTAAAGCAGTTGCCGCCGAGAGCTTGTAGTACTGAAGCACTGTCTGTGACGATGCGTGTTGACAGGTCACTCATATTTCTGGCCGCGATCGCCGTCACCGCCCTTATAATCCCAACGCATTCAGCTTGGAAGATGGTGTTGAGTTTACCAAGTGATGTTGAGAGATTGATGTTCAAGTCATGGGAGAATACTCCAGCACCCGTCCCATACTTCGTTTTTGAGCCATCTGTGTATACTCTAACCTCGTGTATACCAGAGCTATCCTTGTGCTCTTCTTGCAGTTGTATGCGGTATTTTTTGTCAAAGACAAAGGTTTTGGGTATGAGGTCACACGTTTGATCTAGCATCGGGATTTCGCTAGTTAGGCCTATTGTCCACGTAAATCGCACGTCATGCGCACGCTTTCGTCAATTGAAGATTGCAAGACGAATGCTTGTATCTTGCGTATAAAAAATCAAAACTGTGTCCACGTCTCGTCATGCGGTCGTCATGCGATGTGCGCGGCAGCATGCCGCACCGTGAACACAGTTTTGATTTTTTATACGCAAGATGCAAGCATTCGTCTTGCAATCGTCAATTGACGAAAGCGTGCGCATGACGTGCGGTTTACGTGGACAATAGGCCTTAGTGTTATTTTCAGGCGTGCATGGGTTATTCGGTCATCTCTTCTCCAGAGCCCGACCTTATCGAGACGGATCGCGGTGGCACCCGCTTCCTGCTGGATGATGAGGTGCAGTGGTCGCAGGTTGAGAAGCATCTCCAATGCCGCGGTTGGAGTTGTTTTCATGCAGCCTGTTGTGGCCAGACAGGCGAGGTGTTGTATGCTCTGTAGCTTGCTCTTGACTGTGCTTAGTTGAGTGCGTGGCCACCACACTACTGCACCGTATATGAGCATGGCGCGTATTATGGCAGTGTAGATCCAGAGGGTGATGAATGGTTTGAGACCCCATTTCTTGCCTATTATTCTCTTACACTGCCAGAAGATTGTGCATGCTTTTGTGGTTTTAGTGGTGATATGTTTATTGCAGTTGAGCTTATGGTCGAGTGTTACGCCCAGGTTGTACTTGAATTCACTCGATAGGTTGAGCTCCGTGCCAAAACGTTTTGGTTTTCTGGTCATACGGGTGTTCCTTTTGTTGGTAAAAAGTACTAGCTCCGTTTTATTTGGGTTAAACGTCAGTTCGTGGTGGTTGCATCATTGCTCCATGATCCTGATGGCTGCTTGCATCCGATATTGGATCATGTCTTCCAAGTCTCCTTTGATAAGGATGGTTATATCACCTGCGTAGCCGACCGTGTAGAAGCATTTGTCATTCAGGCTTCTCAACAGATCGTCTACCACTATGTTCCATAGCAGGGGTGGTAGGACACCTCCCTGTGGGCAGCCTTTAGCTACTATCCCCCTTGTGGTGGTGTTAATCGTGAATTGAATAGCCCTTTGTTTCAGGAGTTGATCGATCCAGTTACTGACGGTTTGTTCAACTCCGAACTTGTCAAGGGCTCAGCTAATGCTGGTTAATTTAGTTTTGTCAAAGGCGCCTTCTATGTCAATTATTTCAATTATGTCAATTAGTTTGTCAGATAGCGCTGTCTCTATGGTCCCCACTACGGAGTGGAGCGCTGATTCCGTTGATCTGCCACTTCTGTAGGCGTGTTGTTGCGGGTGTAGTGGTCTGCGTAGTAGTGCGCCTTTCCGCAGGTACCTGTCAGCGAGCCTCTCCAGCGTTTTCAGAAGGAAGGAGGTTAAACTGATGGGTCTGAACGATTTCGCTTGTGTGTAATCCGTTTTGCCTGGTTTTGGGTGAAAGATGACTTTTTCCCTCCACCTTCGTGGTATGTAATTGTGCGCTATAGATGCTCTGTATATGCTGAGTAGCTGTGGCACAATCGTTGTGCAGCCCCATTTTAGAAGTGCTGGTGTTATTTCGTCCAGGCCTGCAGATTTATACGGCTGGAAGCTATCAATTGCCCATTTCAGCCGGTCCACGGTAACCATATTGTTGGCTATCGTCCAGTCTGTTTGGCTCGGTGGTCTGTGTTCTGATTCTTCCCTATCACAGTCGTCGGTCACAGTGCAACCTGGGAAGTGTGTTTCGATTAGCACTTGGCTTATTTCCATGTCTGTGATTGCGTAGGTGCCATCAGGCTTCCTGATGGAGCCTAGGGTCTTGCTGGGATAGGATCATTTTTACCCTGGGTGCCTCGCATGTGGAGCTAATGTTGGTGCAGAAATTTCGTCAAGACTCTCCCCTGCGGAATCGTATGCGTTTCTTGTAATGCGACTGGGCTTCTTTATATTTGTCCCAATCCGTGTCTTTCCTTGTGTTTTTGGCCTGGTTGAAGAGTTTCCTCAGATTACGCTTGAGTTTCTCCAGTTCTGACCCCCACCTTTGTGTTTTACTACCTGTCTTTGGTAGTGTGGTGGGGCAGGCTTGTTGGTAGCTACGTTGTATGCATTTTGTTAATAAATTAGTGTTGTGTTCTATGTGTGCAGTGCTGTCGGTCATGTCATTGAAATTTGGCATGGCTATTTCTTGTTCGAGCAGGGTCTTGTATCTCGCAATGTTGGTATTGCGTGGGTTGCGTTTTGGTTGTAGGACCCTCTCTTGCACTTGTATGTCATAGCAGATACGCCTGTCGTTGGCAAAGGATGGTTCGGCGGACACATGCCAGTTCATGACGAGTTCCGCGGCCCTATCCGATGCCAATGTAACGTCTACTATGGTTTGATATCTGGAGCTAACAAAGGTGGGCTCTGAGCCGTTGTTGACTACAGATAGAGTTGTTGTGAAGATGTATTCAGTTAGGATCTCACCTCGTCTATTTGCCTCGGGCCTTACCCACAGAGGATGGTGGGCGTTGGCATCTGCCGACAGTATTATCTGCCAGCCGTGGTCCTCACAGTGCTGCACTAGCTCAGCCAGCTCCTTCGATGGGTTCTCCTCGTCTCCGGGCATGTAAATTGAGGCTAGTACCAGCATCTGATCGCTGGGCCCTATTCGTATCCCCACGGTGGTGAGGTCTCTAGAACAAAAGTTAGTCAGCAGCAGTGCTGATATCGTTCGGGGAATGTATATGCATCTTCTCGGCTTAGGAGCCAACCTCTTGTGCAATATCTTACCTCCGGTGTTGTTAAGTCCACATAATATGGTGTCGCCTCTAATCCACGGCTCCTGGATCTAGCCCTAAGGCTATGGTGTGATGGTTAACCTCCAGCAGCCTGCGTAGGGTAGCCGTTGGAACCAGCTTTGCTGGAGGTTTGTTTGTACGACTCTAGTCTGACGAAGATCCGAGAACATTGATGTCCACGGACTCCCCGCCAGACGAGTCGTGCTCGTCGTCAACTCCCGTCAGAGCGGTGTTTGTCGCTGCGGGCTTTGTGTGTGCATGGGCTGTGCCCAACGTGCTGGGGACGGCCGATGTTGTCTCTCGTCCCTCCGTGTGCCTACTGGCGGGCGGCATCTCCCTGGGCACGGCAATCGTCCTACCAGCCCCTGCCCCGGCAGCGTGGAACAGTACGTACACGCTGCCGGTGAAGAAGGAGACTCGGCGGTCGCGCGCATCGATTCTCAGGACATCCGATTGGGGGATGCCCAAGGACAGGTGTAGGCCATGCTGTTGCATGGTGGCGCTTTACAGTTGCCATGTTTGGACAGCGTACCATGGGTTTTGGGCAGCTAGGAGGTGGTGGATCTTCGGGAGTTCCAAGTTGGTCGACTTTGGCAGCCAGAGCGATGCGCGTAAGCGATTCGCAAGATCCGTCTACCTGATGATGGTCAGCCCGGTTCTCTCGATCGGTGACTTCAGTCCCGCTACCGTTCGTTTGAGCCACGCCAGTGACTTCTCGTCATCGCACTATAGCTTTAGGACTCCTCCCGCTGCAAGGGGTTTGCCTCTAAAGGATGGCGCGAGTGCAGGCTCGTTGTTTGACGGTGGTACAAAGGCTGCTTCAATGATGTTCTCCTCTATGGAGAGTTCGTGCCGTTCTTGTTCCACCGTCAGGTCTGTAGGTGGAGTGGCAACGACGGCCACCATCAGATGCGAGTTAGTCGCATCGGCGTAGCTCATCGTTGCCCTCTTCGGTGTTGCATCCACTCTAGCACGCTTCGCCGTGGCGCTTGGTGGTGTGTCGTCGTGACGGTTCCTCTTCGACGGTGTCGACGAAGTGAGCCATCCCGAGAGCGCCGGGTTGGTCAGTGCATGCCGAGGTCCGCCTTTTCTAGGGCCGCGTTTGCGGCGTGGCCCGGTGGTGCCCCATGGGGCTGCCGGCTCCGTACCTCCGACTGCCGTCGGAGGGGCGCGACGGGGAGTGCCCGGCACTGCAAAACCATTGGGCGCAGGAAGCTGAAATTTGGCATGTATGGGACTTGGGGACCGTTGGGGTGCACTATGGAGGGATTTTCCGAAATTCCCACGAGGTTGGGCAAAAACAGTCAAATAAAAAAAAATTGCAAGCGTAGCTGCGGGCGTCGTCTAGTTATTGTATAAGGCCACTGTTTACATTAATAAAAGTGCTTAAAGTATGACTTAAATAAAAGTTTGTACATTACCTATGTACAAAATTTTATTTAAGTCATACTTTAAGCACTTTTCATAAAGTAAACTCGCGAAGCATTTCCAGTTGCCTTTTAAGGTGTTAATGCATCGTGTGGGAGTAGGCGCAACGATGACGGTATGCGCCCACTCTCACGGCATTCCGCCTCTCGCTGAGTTATCATTGTCGCCGATACCCACGCGTGCGACGCATCTCGTCGAAATATATAACTACCCACTGCTGCGTCCACCACTCGCACCGCGTCCGGCCAATTGCTTCGTCCTGGGCGGTTCCCTCATCACGCTGGCTGGAGCCGGGAATCAGTGTGGTGGATGCATGTGTATGCGTGCCTATGCATGTGTGTGGGTGAGGGCGGCTGGAGGTTTTCGTTTCATAGGGAACCAGACCATGAACGGGCGGCAACCTCGGGAAGGATAGTCAACCAGCCTTGCCTTAGGGATCTTCACGACTTGCGCTCTCCCCTAAGGCCATTCGCCAAACTCTGTTTTTAGGTATTATGCAACCATGTTTTTAGGTATTATGCTCGACACCAAACTACAATGGGGTCCACATATTGAAAGGCTATCGGGCAAACTCAGTTCTGCAGCTTATGCAGTTAAGACAATTAGACGCCTTACAGATTTAGAAACAGCTAGAATGGTTTATTTCAGTTATTTTCATAGCTTAATGTCGTATGGGATTCTTTCCTGGGGGAGTGCTGCAGACCTAAATACAATATTCGTTCTACAGAAAAGAGCTGTAAGGGGAATTTATAACCTCGGTCCAAGAGTTACTCTAAGAGAAAAATTCAAAGAAATAAACATTCTAACTGTTGTATCACAATATATTTATGAAAATCTGTCATATGTACATAAAAATATTGACAAATTTAGTAAAAAATGTGATATACATTCTGTAAATACAAAGACACAAGAATAATCTGGTAGTTCATAGCACTCGTCTCCACAAAATAAGTAGCTGTTTTATGGGGCAATGTATACGCTTTTATAACAAGCTCCCTTATAATTTAAGAAACTTATCTATAAATAAGTTCAAAATTATTGTTAAAGCGAAATTATGTTCAAAAGCATACTATAAAATATCTGAACATAAAGACGACCAAAACGCTTGGGATTGAGCTGTTCTAATTCGACACACAAAAATAATTGTATAAAATGCTTTTTTTAATGACGTTTCGTAAGTACTTGCAAAGTTTATACGAAATAAAGAAGTATTTCATTTCATTTCATTTCATTTCTGCAACGGACGCAGATGCAGAGAGTAGAAGACAGTGCAGTTCAATGGAGTTAAAATGAAATGAAGTGCACGGGCTTCCGCCCGAAGTTATGTGTGTATAAAAATGTTAGTTATCGCTCGCTTAACAATGTGCCCGGTAGATGGCGATAGGCCCGCCCCCTATTACATCGGGACCGAAACATAACTGGCGAAGTGTGGGTGTATAATACACCTCTGCCTACCCGTTCGGGGATAAAAGGCGTGAAGTTATGTTGTGTTAGTTTATGTTATGTATGAAATTATTCATACAATTACACTTATCTGACCCAATGAGAACACTTGCCTTAATCCCGGGTCCCAAAATGACCTCTACAATACTAAATGAGAACTGTAAAAAGTTATGCATGGGCTCAAAGTCCCAGCGCTGGCCAACTTGTATGTAAGAAGTAGTGATGTTCCGGATTGCCGTATCCGTATCCATACATACATACATACTCTTACGCCTATAACCCCGAAGAGGTAGGCAGAGGTGTATTTCTACACCCACTTTTCGCCAGATATACTTTAGTCCCACGTAATAAGGGGCGAGCCTATTGCCGTACCGGGCACATTTCCAGACTCCGTGCTGCTACTGAGAATTTCGTGACAGAAAAACCCAATAACACTGCCCGACCCAGGAATCGAACCCGGGGCCTCCCGATCCCATGCGCACCTTTATGCCGCGAGACCAACGAGGCAGTCTCCGTATCTCTATCCGTATCCGCGGATATCCGAGGAAGAAGAAAGATCCGTATCTGTATCCGTATCCGTTACTTTTCTCGCGGATCTTTTACGGATCTTTCACCTTAGCAATTTTCAACTGATAGGATGGATTGCTATTGGTGGTTAGGTAGAATTAAAACACTGTTACATTCCATTCAGAGTAGTCTTAATAGAATTTCAATAAAAGTCGAAACATGATCTGTCTATTGTTCGGCCGGGCGTGCGTGACGTTAACTATCGTTTCAAGGTCGCGCGCACCGTCATCGTTTCAGTTAAAAAATAAAGATCCGTATCCGTATCCGCGGATCTTGACACCAAATATCCGTATTCCGATCCGTATCTGCGGATATAAATTTTTAACGATCCGGCACATCACTAGTAAGAAGTGACGAGTATGTCCGTGAATATTCATGTTTATTATGATATTTAATTAAAGGACACAATTAAGTTAATATTGCTTACTTAGTGTTTATTGATTGATTGATTGATTAACACTTTATTGTACACCAGTAAACAAAACGAGATACAATATGTAATTACATTGTCGCACGAGTGATTGATTTCCACGGGGTAGCCGGGGTCGATCACTCGCCGAGCAGTTAAAGAGAGATAATTAGGTTGTCTTACGGAAAATAAATAAAAAATATCACCAGCAAAGATTAAACTCGCGTTATATTCCAGTTACACAATGGCTTTAATTACACAAAAAAACTGACACAAGAGATTAGCCGACTAGACAATTATCCAGGGCGTGGGTGGTAGGTTGGCACTCCACAGGTCTTCGGATGGGTACTCAGCTTTGTCGTGTTGTCTCCAAGCAGAAAGAGAGCCCAACCACGTGTGTCGCCGGTATATATAGGGCCGGCGAGCGGGAGAGGGCTCCCCACTGCAGTGCGTCACTCGTAGCGAGGCTCGCAAGCGCCGAGGCACGACGTCACTCACCCCCCCCGTTAGGCCGGGATTTTCCCTAAGGAAAATTCCCTAGCCCAACGGGCGTAGCAGCCCTGAAGATACTCCCTGAAATTAGAGAAAACAAGGGCATGAGTACCTTGAACAAGTGACAACCCTATACGCTAATTAGGATACCTAAATAATAATGACCCACGCTTGCATTCTTCACGCGTACAACGGCAGTCTGAACTTGAACATAAACATTTATCATTCATAATTCATCACACATACCTACATGTAAATGCCAAGGCCAGTGTAATAGCCCAATACCAAAGATCACAATCTATGGAGAAGCGCTTAGGGTAATTATTAGGTAATAATGATTTGTAGATATAAGAACTTGATCTAGCCCTACGACTTAAAATTCTTGGGTTCGGCCTTTGCCACTAGATAAGTAAACTTTTTGAATATAGTTAGGTGTAACAACAGATTTTTCGTAAAGATGAACAAAAATAATATAAGCCGCAGACACGACCGGACCGCTCAATGTCAAAGGAAAGAATTTAATAAATATTTTGCTCTAATTAATAACTACAACACGACCAGTAAACACCTTTTGAATGTAAACAATGGTGAATCATTAGTTAGGCATTTATTTATCGGCGCGTCGCTGAGTGAACGCGCGTGCGTCATAACGACAACTAGGTAGGTACGATCTAAATGGTAGGTACTATTCGACTGTTCCGAGCTCGCGACGCACGGTTAATCACCCTGAATGTTTATAAAGTACCTATAATAACAATTTGATTATGGAATTTATACAGAATTAAGAATAACAACAGAACTTCAGAACAAGGCACGGCGAAAAACAATACAACAATCAAGATGCAATTCAACAAATAGATTTGCGGAAAGAAAATACACATGCGAGAATCGAACCACAGACCGATCCGACAACAACTTTTTAACCACTGAGCCATAACTGATAGTTAGATAAACAACAGATTCTTTGTAACAATATTACATGTAATAAACTTTATTACAATTTATAACTGAAACATTTATTCATTTTATGTTAGCATGTTTACATAAATCATTAACACAACACAATACATTATCTTGTGAGCTTCGACTCGAAAACATAAGAACCATTGTTGGCCTTCACAAATGATTATGTAGGTAATTATAACTTAGTATAGATATGCGTCTTACATTGTTGTTTTTATGCTTTTATTATTCTTTGTAATTAATCAACTTTAAATCCTTGATGTGCCATTCTCCTAACGGTTTTCCAGTCATGTCGTTAAGTTTGCATACTAGGTGTGACTCAATCGGTGAGGCAATCTTACATTTAATAAATTTAGGCGCCAATTTCTTGCTAAAGTATTTATCCTTGTCACTAAGTAGAAACGTTCTGCGCCAAACTATATCACCGACATTGAATTCTGCCGGTTTACGGCGAAGATTATAAGATGAACAATTTCGTTGGTGGGCCGACAACAGAGCTGAATGTACCTTCTCGAAAATAGAGGATAAGTAGCCTAAAGTTTCGGCATAGCCGTCCCGTGGTTCAAGCACCATATTGGAATTAAATTCCTTGTCAATATACTGAGAACCACATGTTATGACCTCCCTACTAAAAACAAGGAAATTAGGAGAATAACCAGTAACCTCACTAACTGCGCAGTTAAGGGCGAATTGAACCTTAGTGATTAAAGTGTCCCAGATTCGATGATCAGATTCTATGAAAGTTGAAATAGCTGTCATAATGGTTTTGTTGTAACGTTCAACTGAGTTAACGTGGGGAGTATACAACGATGTAAAATGCAAATTTGGGATTTTATATTTTGACAACATACTTTTAAAGGTTGCGCTTATAAATTGTTTACCGTTATCCAAAATAATAGTAGATGGAATTCCATGCACCAAAAATACATTTTCCTCGAGAATTTTTGTTATCACTTCTGCAGTTGCCCGTTTAATGGGGAAAAGCAAACAATATTTAGAGAAACAACAACTGACCACAAATATAAAAGTGTTTTGTTTTCTGCTGGGGGGCAATGGACCAATCAAATCAATACTAATCGTCTGAAAGGGCTTTTGACATGATTTGGGTTTTCCCATTAGACCTAAATTTGGGTGATTTTGGTGTTTATGGGTGGTACAAGGTTCACATGAACTGACGAACTTGACAACATCGGAGTACATATCAGGCCAAAAGTAATTAAGTGCAAGATGTTTGTATGTCTTAAAGATACCCAGATGTCCAGCAGTGGGCGAAGAATGATTCTCCCTTAAAATGTCAATTCTTTGGTCAGACGGAATAACCTCTTTCCATTGAAATTCTCTAGTGAGAGGGTTTAATGTTTTTTTAAAACAATACAATTTATTGTTTATTACTTGATAGTTAACAAAGGAAGTCGGAGAACTTAAACAGCCTTTATAGATATTTAAATACCAAGGATCATTAGTAGAAACTAGTAAATTCTGATTAGAATTAATATCTATATTTATATCATTAGCAATAGCAGAAACGGGTAAAGAGCGAGACAGAAAATCAGGTAAAACGTTATCGGAACCCCGACGATGACGTATTTCGAAATTATAGGAAGATAAGCGAACTCCCCATCTGGCTAATCGGCCAGTAGGGTTATTTAAGGTCAAGAACCATTTCAAAGCAGCGTGATCAGTGTAAACAATAAACTTTTTACCATTTTCAACATAACAACGCCAGTGTTCTATAGCAGATAGAACAGCCAGGGCCTCGCGCTCTGTGGCACTGTAATTTTTTTCTTGCTTACTGAGTGATTTGCTATAGTACGCTATGACTCTTTCCTCACCATTTAACCTTTGACAGAGGATCGCGCCAAGACCAAAATCGCTAGCATCTGAGTGTATTTCAAACGGTTGCGAGTAGTCAGGACAAGCCAACACCGAGGAGGAAATCAAACAATTCTTTAGGTTATTAAACGCCTCATTAACCTCTGTCGTCCAGCAGAATGGAGGTGCGTTTTTACTTAGAGATGTTAACTTATTTAAGGGTGCAGCAATAGAGCTAAAATTCGGTATAAAACGCCTGTATCACGAGGCTGCACCTAAAAATCGACGTACTTCTTTTCTATTAGAAGGAGTGGGATAATTTTTCATTGAATTTACTTTATCCGGATCGAAATGCAATCCACTAGAGTCGACAACATAGCCTAAATATTTTAGTTTATCTCTAAAAAATTGACATTTTTCGAGATTAATTGTTAAATTAGCGCTTTTTAGTTTATCAAGAATGCGTAATAAAAGAGTAATATGCTCGTTGAAGCTGGACGTGATACAGATGATGTCATCGATAAAACAGAAAACCTTATTTTCAAATTCTGGGCCATAAAATAAAATATCAACTAATCGTTGTTGAGTAGCTGGCGCATTCGTAAGACCGAAGGGCATTCTTTTGAATTGAAATGTGCCACGCGTAGGAATATAAAAGGCTGTTTTGCAACGGTCCTCTTCTTTAATTAATGTTTGCCAAAAAGATTTAGACAGGTCTAAACTAGACAAGTATTTAACATCTCTCAGATTATCTAAAATTTCCGAAATATAAGGCAAGCTATAAGCATCTTTTTTTGTAACGGAATTTAATTTACGACTGTCCAAACAGAAACGCAGTTCACCATTCTTCTTTGGTGTCAAAATGACCGGGTTTGACCACGGGCTTTCGGATCGTTCAACAACATCCTCTGAGAGCATGTCGTCAAGATGCTTTATTAAAATTCTTTGTTTATCGGGAGACATGCGATAAAATCTTTGCCGAATAGGGGGACAATCACCTGTATCAATTGAATGAGAAATAATATTTGTGCAACCGAGACCCCGCCTCTCGTATGAAATATCGGTAAATTTAGAAATAATGTTGTCAGCGGTAGCTCTCTGGTCGACTGTAAGATGATCATAAGAAACAAGATGTGTAGGAGGAACTGCCTGCAACTCCATTACTTGAGCGTCAGACTTGTTCACAATCAAAACAGACTCCAATTTGTTAGGAAATAGGCCAAAGCTTCGCCAAAAATCCATGCCAAGGATAAGGGAATTTTGAATCCCAGGTACAACATGAACTTCTAAGTTAATCAATTTATCCTGAAACTCAAAGGGTAGAAACACCGATCCCAAAGACTCAAATCGTTCGCCGCCTGCTGTTATTAACCTTAAAGGTTTCGATCTATCCAAAACATTGTCTTTCAAAAATAAGTTATGCAAATTATTACTTAAAATTGTAACGCAAGATCCAGAATCTAAAAGACCAGTGGTAGGTATTCCGTTTAATTTTAGAGTAACGTAAGGTAAATATTCTACTTTAGAATTACGGATTGAGGAAATATGATAGCTATTAAAGAATTTTTTTAAAAAGTCCAACCAATTATTCCACTCTGTTTTATTACAATTAGTTGTATAATTTGATTTTCCACAATCCTTATTAACTAGTTTTTTGAAACTGTAGGGGTCGACTTAGATTTACAATTGGGGCAGTCTGACACCTTGAAACCCTTTGTGCCGCACTTAAAACAGATTAGGTAGTGTGGCTGACGGCAATTACGTAATGAGTGCGAATTGCATCTACAACGCACGCAAAAAGTTTTATTTATATTAGAAGTACTCGATACGGCGTTGACTTGTGGTACAGACTTGTATCTCGATGTATCGGCGACAGAGTTATATTTATTGAAGTGATTATGATTGTAAACATTTTTGTTTGAAGAAAAATTAGAAAACGGATAATTATACGCTAGATCGGGTGCTACAGTATTCTTTGAAACTTTAGGGGGTTCAGAAAATTGCTTACTGCGACTTTGGTAATTTTCGAAAAGACGACAAACTTCGACCAGACTATCAACATCAACAACCTTTGCAGTGAGCAGACAATTAGTGTAACAAGGTCTAATATTATTTAGTAAAATTTCTAGCTTCTCCGAATCAGCGATAGGAGAACTAAGTCGCGAAAACAGACCGTGCATTTTTGCCACGTAAATAGTTATTGATTCGTTCTCGCCCTGTGAGCGCTGGCGAATCTCCGTCATAAGCCGATAATCGTAGTTATGCGGACTAAAATCTCGTTTCAAAAGTTCGCAAAGTTCTAACCAAGTCTTTACATTATTTTTAACAGAACGATACCAAACTAATGCGTCACCCGAAAATATTTCAAAAGCGAAAGACAACATCTTGTCGTGTGGAATAGATCTACAGGACATAAATTCATCAATTTTTTCAATAAAAGATCTTACACATGATTTACCGTTAAATTTGAATTTACCTAATTCCGAGAAAAGCTTACGGTCGTAATTATAGGAAGTGTTTCCCTCTGCCACTAAGCAATCCGACCGCGAACTACGGCTCGTGATTAATTGTAATTTCGCATATAAGTCATTAAATTTATTTCACACAGACTCAATTTTTTTAATATCAAGACTGCCGGTATCCACCCTATTCAGTCGATGAAAACAATGGTGTAGCACGGTTTCGACCTTCTGTTGAAGCTCGGAGGTATAGTTTGCTTCCAACATAGATAAGTATTTATTTGATCTTAATAACGACTTTTCCACTTCAGCCACATCCTTCTCTGGTGGGAAAGGTGAAGATAATATATCCTCCGAGGGAATTGAAAAACTGAAAGTTTAGCGATTTGTTTGCGGGGATCGTCAGGCTTTGAAACGCCGCGTATTGTGGTCTCATATTCTAATTCCGCTTTAGTTAATAATGAGAAATTTATAATGTAAGCCATTATTACAAAATAATAATAGAAAATCTAAGTATTTACGCCGGTACTAGAAAAAAAAATAAATATCGCCAGAAAATCGAATACCGTGCTAGAAAAAGCTGAAATACACTAAATTATACAATGGTGTGATGATTGGTAAAGGATAAAAAAAAATTCTTAAAGGTCACTCAAAGGTTGAATCACAATATTTTTTTCGCGAACACGAGGCACGTTAGTTCAACGGCTAAGCGGTTAGAACCGGTTGGCGGCTGGGCACGCTGCCCGCGGTGAAACGTGACTTCAGACCGAAGTTAATCAAATCACCGTTATGCCATTTACACAGCTAAATTGCTTATGGCCAACCAAAATAGATAGAAACTGCACCTGTACGCAATTCACCACACCAGAATATATGCACACACAGGAGAAAAATATATAAGAGAAAAAGAAATTATTTCACTCACCTGTAAAGTGCCAACTTACGTTTTAAAAATATATTTAAAATTCTATTGGGCGCCAATGTCGCACGAGTGATTGATTTCCACGGGGTAGCCGGGGTCGATCACTCGCCGAGCAGTTAAAGAGAGATAATTAGGTTGTCTCACGGGAAATAAATAAAAAATATCACCAGGAAAGATTAAACTCGCGTTATATTCCAGTTACACAATGGCTTTAATTACACAAAAAAACTGACACTAGAGATTAGCCGACTAGACAATTATCCAGGGCGTGGGTGGTAGGTTGGCACTCCACAGGTCTTCGGATGGGTACTCAGATTTGTCGTGTTGTCTCCAAGCAGAAAGAGAGCCCAACCACGTGTGTCGCCGGTATATATAGGGCCGGCGAGCGGGAGAGGGCTCCCCACTGCAGTGCGTCACTCGTAGCGAGGCTCGCAAGCGCCGAGGCACGACGTCACAACATGATTAAAACTAGTTGCACAATAGGGCGGTCTTATCGCAAAATGCGATCTCTTCCAGACAACCTAGTTTGGAATAATTAATAAAATTACAATAGTGCGGGTTACGGTGTACCATGAGGAACAGTGTCATAAATACTTAGGTAAAATGATAGGACATAATATTAGGTCAATACAATTTTATATGAGTAGAAAACATAGAATACGTATAAATCGTAGATACAATACGAAATAATACTAATCCTAAATAGCAAACCAATACTTATATAAGTAGATATATAAACTAAATACTAACTATGATATAATATTCATATAAACTATATAATTATATACATAAATAATAAAATAATTACAAATAATTAAATATATTTATCAATATATACAAATGTCATGATAATTGTGACAAATAATGATTCGTGACAAGTTTTTTAAATAACAGGGAGAGATTGAGCACGTCTGATTGTTTCGGGTAACCCATTCCACAAACGTCCAGCTTGCACTGTGAAGGATTAGTGATTAGTGTTATGGATGTGTCAATAAAATTTAATATTACTTCGTTGGATAAATAAATTTCCTCACTTAAATCGTGAAGAAACCTGCATGTCTGAGAGTTCTCCATAATGTTCTCGAAAGACATGTGAAGTCTGCCAACCCGCACTAGGCCAGCGTGGTGGACTATGGCCTTACCCTTCTCATAGTGAGAAGAGGCCCGTGCCCAGCAGTGGGACAGTATAAAGGGCTGATGATGATGAAGATGACTTCGTTGTTAATTTGTAATGTCGCTTTGGTTTATAACGATGATTTGTGTATGGTAGTTTGTTTCTATGAGCTTGAGAACAAGCGTTAAATGAGGTCTTTTTATGTTTTTGCAGCGACAATAAATGAAATTATTTGTTTCAATCTGTCTATTTTTTATCTAAATAATCAAGACAGATATTGTCTATGTTAATACGATAACATACAATTCCAAATGTAATTAATTCGCATTTTGATTAAAGGTCTTACGTTTCAATCTAAAATTGTTGAAGTGTATCAAATATTCATTATTGAGCGCACACATAACCATCAATAAAGGTAATTAAAACCAAATCATTTAATGTTCAATTTTTTTAAGTTAGTCAACTGCTGTCGAGTTTTAGACATATTTTGGAACCATAATGACTCAATTAGGCTCGTCCTTATTAAAATTACAATATTCAAATACCTTGAAAATTTTTACACACCACACTCACCTTGAATATTTTTTTTTCTGAAACCAATAAACTTCTTAAAAATAACATAACCTAAAGAAATTAAACTATAAAAATCATTTCCAGCAGAATCAATAAATAAATGGAGCGAAGCTAGGTGAGTTGAATTCGACAGTTTTATATCCGACATTTTCACTAGTGCTGACCTTGCGTTTGTCAGGAACGTCGCGTGTCGACATCCTTATCCTATTTTAATGACCCGAATTTCAACGCTCCGATGAAAATATAAATGGATCCGCGATAAAAATTCAATCATTTTCTTTTTATCTAACTCTGTGTAGCAAATGTAATTATTTTCACTCTGTGGGTGTAATTCATGGGTACCTCATTTCATAATGAATCTACTACTGACAATCCTTCCATTAAATGCCAATATCATATGAGTCATGCACATTCCACATTATTTATTGTTCGCAGCATTTTTAGGCGATATAAACACTGAAATTAGATATTTACATACTAAAAGTTAAAGTGATTGCACGGTTGGCGTAGTGGTTTAAGCGGCCGTCTCGCCGCTTAACACTGCACCGAGTTTTGTGGGTTCGATCCCCTCACGAGACAACACTTTGTGTGATCCGTCCGGGTGTTCATTTTGTCCGTTAGTTGTATGTTTGTAAAGTCCCCTGCCACACAGGATATAGTACTAATGCGGGAGTTGTCTTTTAAAAATAAAGACTAATGTTTTCTTGCCTGATGATATCAGTCTTGTTTATGATCTGTCCTTCTTCAGACAATGAGATCGCATACCCTTTCATCCACGCTGCATTTCTGACTTCACATAATCTTGCAAGAGTCACCTCTCAGCTTGAGACTGCGTCAAGTGCTGTGGCTTCGAAAACCACACGAGACCACACGCACGTCAGTGTCCGTTGATTGCATGTAAGTTTGTTAAGAAAACCGCGACACAAGATTTATTCCCAGTGCGAAAATTGTCTTAAAAGAAACTCTTTTAAGATGTTTTTCTTCTCCGTCTAGCAAGCAAAAATTTACAATTGAACTTTCAAACTTTGAACTCGTTTAACACGACCATAGATATTCATATTGATGTCCTAAGTTGCGGTCTTGGTGGCTGTAGGTATAATTCGCTCAACTGTCTAATAGCTACAGTTTAGCAAGTCTGACATTGACGCCGCATTATACCATACAAGACAGTGCCGAGGCTGGATATCTGTCAATATCTGCCTAATAAGCTTAACAAGACGTATATGCCATGCGATGGTCGATTACTCTCGCGTCTGCGTATGACATCGAGCAAGGGTATACTGTTAAGCGGAGCTGTGTATCTCTTAAACATATATACAGGGTGTCACAAGACCCATCACCAAGTCGAAGTCTTCTCATTGTGGACATCATGCCAAGTCATACTAACCAAAAATAATACCTGGGAAACAATTTTTTTTTGAGTTTTCACATTTTTTAAACCACAATTAAAAGCGCGCGCGTGCAATGCTCGAAATACCTACTTATCCATGGGGTTATAGGGCATCTAAAGAACATATTGGCGAGGTAAATGCATCGATTTTGTACCTAATTAGAAAAATTCCATAAGTACTAACTTTGAGCCTCAATATCTCCTAAACCAGTAATTTCCCAGGTATGATGCCGAAGTAAAAAATGTTCATAGTGATTGGTACAACATGGGATTTCAGTTTTCGTTAAGGGTCTTTTTACACCCTGTATATTATATACGTTTTTCTATATTCAAGAGAAAACATACCTTAAACTGAAATGGTTTTATAAGACGCAATGCTCCAGTTACCGAAGAACCTACCTGTCAACGGGTTCATAGGACATTAATAGGACAAATGGACGCGAGAAATGCATCAATTTTGTAATAATTAGAAAAAAAAATTGAGCCTCAATGTCTCCTGAAGCAGTTATTTCCCAGGCATGGTGCTCAGATAAAAATGTTCGTAATAATCTGCACAATATGGGATTTACATTTTCATTAAGGGTCCTTTTTACACCGTGTATATTTCAGAGCTGTGGCTACATATTTAGGAATATATCACACAAGCACAACAACAATATTTTAGAAAAGTTCAACGCCCATCTTCAATCATTCTGGTGTATTCATTCACAAAAGTATTTACCCTCAATTATCCAATGGCATTAATGACTAAAAAGAAATGCCGTTAGTTACCGAGAACGTTGTTTCAAATTCCACAGGTCAATTTATACGAACAATTACAGCTCTAATGTAAGAGAAAGATCTAGACTTTAATGACTCTCAAACAAAACGACTTACAGTTAGATGTGTTCTACAAAGCCTTAAAAATAACAGTATAATGTAATGGTGGTATTGTTTTTGCACATAACAAAGGAGTGTTGAGTTGTTTTTGGTTCAATGTTTTTTGTACAAGCATTCGAATATAAAGAAATAAAGGACACAAAGATATTGTGAAATGAACTCGTTCTGTAAAAGCTAGTATTCTGTGAAATCTAGTTAGACTCGACGGACTAAACTCCAAAGTCAAATTCTTAAATGCAACCTAGATAATGATGATAAAACTTCGTATAGGGCTCATCCCTTTTTCCCGTTCTCGCGATAGCGGTTTGGTCGTGTTACCAAGTGAAGTGGTTACCACTTACTATCAGGTGTGCCACTATCTCGTCTGTCTACTGATAGAAAAAAACAAACTTTAGAATTGGAGTGCTTCAGGCCCCATCCCCTATTCCTTCTCCCTCATCACACTCCTCCTCCTATCCTTTTTCCCAACCCAAGGGATGGCAACGCACATATAATGGTGATGTTGCTTGTGTCCATGGGCGGCGGTAATCGCTTACCGTCAGGCGATCCGTCTGCTCGTTTGCCGCTAATTACTATAAATAAAAAAAAAAAAAATTGTGGTAGTTGCCTGTATCGATGCCTGTGCTTGTTTGTGCGTATTTGTGGGTAGATTCGACTATACGAGTGTTTGATCGCAAAAAGGAATGACTGTTGGCAGAGCCGGCAAAGGCAAGTAGCACAGACCTATACTGTTTTCCACACCGGCTTTTTTGTCAGACGTATGCTAAGCGAGATTTGCTCTCTGAATTGTACCGAATTCTTTTTTCTGTACGAATTGGTCACGTCAAATTATTTAAAATTTATATTGAATTGTGTAATGTGCATTTTTTGTCAATCTATTCAAAATTACATTGAATTGTGTAGCTTATAACGACTAGATTCGACTTCGCAGTATGTTAAAACGAATCTGAATGTATCTTTGTTTTGAACTTGGCCGGCTCAAATTTGGCTTTTTCTGGTGTAAGGTGTAACTTACGTTCATGCTAGAAAAAGGATTTGGGTGTCTTATTGTACTTTTGTTAGGGTTCCGTACCTAAAAGGTAAAAAACGGGACCCTATTACTAAGCCTCCGCTGTCTGTCTGTCTGTATGTCAACAGGCTGTATCTCATATATCGTGATACCTAGAAAGCTGAAATTTTCACAAATTATGTATTTCGGTTGCCGCTATAACAAAAAATACTAACACTTATATACATTAATTGTTATTGTTTATGTAATGCTGCATAAGAATATTTTTCACCTGTGATTTCTTTTTATTTTCAATTTTACAAATTAATGACTTTGGCAGTTTATTTAGTGTTCTGGGAAAAATGGATTTCCATACTCTCTTGCCATAATCATTATTACATTTAGGTGTCTCAAAAGGTGGGAGATACGAGAGCATGCGTAATGACTTCGGTCTTAGGTTCCGGTTCAATTTAATTATATAATCACAATATTGTATAACAATTGCTGTATCTATTTTATCAAATATGTTTAACATCTTACAATACTGATGGTAGCGCCATCTACCTTCCTATCTATAACTAATCGCATCAACATCAATCGTTCCATGCTGTTCTAGTGCGAGCGATATCATATTTCCGTCCCTGTCTCCCATTCCCGAAGAAGGGGCACTGCCTTCGCCTGATTCGTCGCCGCGATCGTGGACGCGAGTGACAGTCGAGAACATTCCGCTCGCTGAGAACGTGTCCGCGATACCGTACCGCGCCGCACCGTTGTATGTGATTTATTACCGCTTCCACCAAGGAAAACCCGCTCGCGAATGCTGAATTGAAGTGAAAACAAGCAGCTGCATCACGAAACCACCAGGAGACTGCCCTACGGAAACGAAGAGGGTTGTATAAGGTAAGTGCCCTCCATCCTTGAAATATCCTATACCCACTCAATCACCCCTTCCCGTAACCATCTCCTAGGCGGCGAAGAACCGCTATCCTCTCTATACAGTCCATTTCCTTCTCCAAGTCGCCTAGAACCCTACGGTTTCGGTGTAACGCCGAACCATTTTTTTGATCCATACGAGTCGGATTCATTTACGTTTTTATACGTTATATCGCTATACCTAGGCAGTTATAGCACCTAGCTATACTACTAATATATTCACATAACCGTCACATGGTTATTTCCGCCCGCATCAGTAGGTAAACTTTTATGTAGCTACCTACTCATTAAATTATTAATTCTGGAACTATCATAGTTGTCTTATAAATCTCATATTCCAAGCAACTTTTAGTTCCTCAGCCCTAAAGTGTTGCCTACTTAGCCTACTTAGGTAAAATAATAGATACATTAGATATTCTTATTTTGTTTCGGTCTCATTAGCTTATACTTACGTAAGCATGTCACAACAAAAGAAGTCACGCGTGTCGGAAGACAAAGAGATGACAATCTTAGAAGCAAAACGCAATATTTTATTTGAGCGCATTCAAAACATCTATGAACGATCAAAAACCGCATCTATGTCTGACAGTAATAGCGAAGCATTTCTCAGTTATTGTATAACAGTAGATAGTATTCGAACAGATTTTCATAAGTTGTTAGACGATTATAACGCAAGATTACTTTCTATCAATCCTGATGAAAAACCGAACTATCAGGCGTATACCTCATTCGAAGATCTTTATTGTATTATTAAGCGTATACAATCGCAATTGGAGGGTAAATGTTCAGCAGAGCCCGTTGCCCGCAAATCGAGATTACCGCCAATCGAGATTATGTCGTTTGACGGAAATATACGAAATTGGCCGTTATTCTATGCGAGTTTTAAGTCTACAGTGCACGATAATGGTTCTTTGACAGATGCTGACAGGTTGTACTATTTAATAGGTAAACTGTCACCGAAGGCCCAGTCCGTATTTGCAGGAGTCACGCCCAGTGCTGAGAATTATCAGGTCATATTTCAGTCATTACTTGACAGATATCAAGACACGCGCGTTCTAGCGTCTACCTACTTTGACCAAGCTTTAAATCTTAAATTGTCCGGTGCCGCGTCTGTTTCGAATTTCCAGCTGTTTATTGATAACTTCGTAACCGCGGTTAATTCTCTTAGGAATTTAAAATTAGAAGATCTTTCCGACTTTATGTTGCTTCAACTCGCTTTAAAAAAGTTTGACACTGATACAATTCGCGCATTCGAGATGACGGAACGCAATAATAAAATACCTACACTAGATAGTTTTATTTCGTTCATCAAAGATCAGTGTCAAATATTTCATAATACACAGTCTGGTTCACCTGGCCCGTCTAACACTAACAGCAACAAACAAAGGTTGAATAAATTGCGAAATAGTAATAATAACTCGGTCCCTAATCCACAATCTTACGTAACATGTTCGGAATCTAATAGTAATAATTCACAGAAGTGTCTGTGCAGTAATATAGTGCACGACCATTACTATAAGTGTCCTACCTTTAATGATTTAAATCCAATTGCTCGTTTTAAATGCGTAAAAGATAACAAAGCTTGCATTAACTGCTTAAGCATAAAACATAAAACAAGTAATTGTTCTAGTAAGACAAAGTGTCGATCATGTAAGCAAAAACATCATACGCTGTTACATTTCGATAAAGATAACCCGTTGTCAAGCCAAGCCGCTAACCTTGACACACTCGCGCCGCAGGTGCAGACCACGGTAGCTGCGCCTTCCGCGTCTGAGGGCGAAGTATCGTTGTGTATGACATCCATTGCGAGGGCGTCGCGCACGCGAGGACGGCACGCGCGCATCTATAATGATCCGCGCAGGGCCAAAACGCAGTGTACGGCGTCTAAGACGGTACTGTTAGCGACAGCGCAAGTTATCGTATATGATGTTAATGGGTCGCCGCACATGGTACGTTGTCTGCTAGATAGCGCATCTCAGACCAATCTAATAACATCGGAATGCTTCAAACGCCTCGGATTATGGAATAACTTTAAAAATACGAACTCAATAATCCGAGGGATAGGCGGATCAGAAAGGCATTGCAGGGGTTCCGTAGATATTAAAATACATTCGCGTTTTGATAGGAATATTAATTTTAACATTTCTTCGCTTATCGTGGAGCGTATCACGGACGCATTGCCGAACGCTTTGTGAAGAGCTTATTCAGCTTTTCAAGCGAGGCCAGTTTGATCTTGTCAAATGGACAAGCAACTCTAAGGAGGTTCTCGCACGCATACCAGATTCTCATAAAGCTTCTCCAGACATTGAGTTTGAGAAGTCTGTACCGCATAAGGTTCTCGGTTTACGCTGGGACAAATCCTGCGAAAGTTTTCGGTTTGACGTCTCACCGCCAGATGATAAGTGCGCCAAGCGCACTATGCTGTCCACAGTGGCTCGACTATGGGACATAATGGGTTTGTGGCTCCCACAATTTTGTACGCCAAGCTCTTGATCAAAGAGCTTTGGCTATCAAAGTGTGAGTGGGATGAAACACCCTCTGACCATATTGTCGCCGCTTGGGGCCAGTTTTGTATTGAGCTTACCGCGCTCAATCAAATTACTATTCCGGGTCATCTTGGGTTGGTAGATGGATGTACCATCAACTTAACAGGTTTCGCTGACGCCAGCGAGCGTGCTTACGGCGGAGTCGTATATCTGCAAGTCCGCATTGGTTCTAACTACTCGTTGCAGTTAGTTTGTGCCAAGTCTAAGGTCTCGCCTGTTAAACCATTTCGGTTGCGAGACTGGAGTTGTGCGCGGCCCTTCTGCTGTCTCAGTTGCTCCACAAGGTTCAAGACACAGTTTTGCCCCACTACTCTATTAATAAATATACGCATTTTCCGACTCCAAAGTAGTGCTCGCTTGGATTCATTCTTCTCCTCATCGCTGGCAGACTTTTGTAGCCAACCGCGTTAGTAAATTGATTGAACTTGTTCCCGCTACTTGTTTCAATCACGTCGCGGGTTATCGTACTCGTCTTCAGGAAGAACTCTCCATAGATATAATAATATAATATATAATATTCTACCACATTCACACAACACCATCTAGTCCCAAACTAAGCAGAGCTTGTACTATGGGTACTAGATAATGGATAAACATACATATATACTTTTTTTTTTTTTGTAAATACATACATATTATACATAGAAACACCCAGACCAAGACAAACATCCATGTTCATGCACAGAAATGTTTGACTTGAGCGGGAATCGAACCCTCGACCTTCGGCGTAGCAGTCGCTTACACTCCCGCTGCGCCAACCGGCCGTCAAAGCCAAAATAGATCATATTGACTGGAAGTTTACTCCACCAGTATCACCACATTTCGGTGGATGTTGGGCAAGCATGGTCAAAGTAATTAAAACGCATCTCTTCAAAGAAATAGGTCAACAGATCCTCTCTTACGAAGAGCCTTTAACTGTCCTTGCACAAGTCGAGGCACTGATCAACTCGCGTCCGCTTCCAACTCAGTGAGATCTAGCCTGAAGTTGGACCTACCTCTTAGTTTAAGTATTTAGTTAGTAGTTTTCGCTATTATTGCGTTTGTAGTTTTCGCTAAAGTTAGTTTAGATTAATTTTATTGTCA
The DNA here is from genome assembly GCA_944739405.2 of Euclidia mi. Lineage (NCBI taxonomy): Eukaryota > Metazoa > Arthropoda > Insecta > Lepidoptera > Erebidae > Euclidia > Euclidia mi. The sequence continues at coordinate 28,317,444 of OX123186.2, read as the reverse complement.
TATCGCTGTCTTAGCCTATTGATGGGTTATGCGGTAGTACACCCAACATAGCTAAGTTCAATTCTATTTTTTTTAAAGGCAACCCTTTAGGGCCGGGGGGATATGGTAGCGCCATCTACCTTCCTATCTATAACTAATCGCATCAACATCAATCGTTCCATGCTGTTCTAGTACGAGCGATATCATATTTCCGTCCCTGTCTCCCATTCCCGAAGAAGGGGCACTGCCTTCGCCTGATTCGTCGCCGCGATCGTGGACGCGAGTGACAGTCGAGAACATTCCGCTCGCTGAGAACGTGTCCGCGATACCGTACCGCGCCGCACCGTTGTATGTGATTTATTACCGCTTCCACCAAGGAAAACCCGCTCGCGAATGCTGAATTGAAGTGAAAACAAGCAGCTGCATCACGAAACCACCAGGAGACTGCCCTACGGAAACGAAGAGGGTTGTATAAGGTAAGTGCCCTCCATCCTTGAAATATCCTATACCCACTCAATCACCCCTTCCCGTAACCATCTCCTAGGCGGCGAAGAACCGCTATCCTCTCTATACAGTCCATTTCCTTCTCCAAGTCGCCTAGAACCCTACGGTTTCGGTGTAACGCCGAACCATTTTTTTGATCCATACGAGTCGGATTCATTTACGTTTTTATACGTTATATCGCTATACCTAGGCAGTTATAGCACCTAGCTATACTACTAATATATTCACATAACCGTCACATGGTTATTTCCGCCCGCATCAGTAGGTAAACTTTTATGTAGCTACCTACTCATTAAATTATTAATTCTGGAACTATCATAGTTGTCTTATAAATCTCATATTCCAAGCAACTTTTAGTTCCTCAGCCCTAAAGTGTTGCCTACTTAGCCTACTTAGGTAAAATAATAAATACATTAGATATTCTTATTTTGTTTCGGTCTCATTAGCTTATACTTACGTAAGCATGTCACAACAAAAGAAGTCACGCGTGTCGGAAGACAAAGAGATGACAATCTTAGAAGCAAAACGCAATATTTTATTTGAGCGCATTCAAAACATCTATGAACGATCAAAAACCGCATCTATGTCTGACAGTAATAGCGAAGCATTTCTCAGTTATTGTATAACAGTAGATAGTATTCGAACAGATTTTCATAAGTTGTTAGACGATTATAACGCAAGATTACTTTCTATCAATCCTGATGAAAAACCGAACTATCAGGCGTATACCTCATTCGAAGATCTTTATTGTATTATTAAGCGTATACAATCGCAATTGGAGGGTAAATGTTCAGCAGAGCCCGTTGCCCGCAAATCGAGATTACCGCCAATCGAGATTATGTCGTTTGACGGAAATATACGAAATTGGCCGTTATTCTATGCGAGTTTTAAGTCTACAGTGCACGATAATGGTTCTTTGACAGATGCTGACAGGTTGTACTATTTAATAGGTAAACTGTCACCGAAGGCCCAGTCCGTATTTGCAGGAGTCACGCCCAGTGCTGAGAATTATCAGGTCATATTTCAGTCATTACTTGACAGATATCAAGACACGCGCGTTCTAGCGTCTACCTACTTTGACCAAGCTTTAAATCTTAAATTGTCCGGTGCCGCGTCTGTTTCGAATTTTCAGCTGTTTATTGATAACTTCGTAACCGCGGTTAATTCTCTTAGGAATTTAAAATTAGAAGATCTTTCCGACTTTATGTTGCTTCAACTCGCTTTAAAAAAGTTTGACACTGATACAATTCGCGCATTCGAGATGACGGAACGCAATAATAAAATACCTACACTAGATAGTTTTATTTCGTTCATCAAAGATCAGTGTCAAATATTTCATAATACACAGTCTGGTTCACCTGGCCCGTCTAACACTAACAGCAACAAACAAAGGTTGAATAAATTGCGAAATAGTAATAATAACTCGGTCCCTAATCCACAATCTTACGTAACATGTTCGGAATCTAATAGTAATAATTCACAGAAGTGTCTGTGCAGTAATATAGTGCACGACCATTACTATAAGTGTCCTACCTTTAATGATTTAAATCCAATTGCTCGTTTTAAATGCGTAAAAGATAACAAAGCTTGCATTAACTGCTTAAGCATAAAACATAAAACAAGTAATTGTTCTAGTAAGACAAAGTGTCGATCATGTAAGCAAAAACATCATACGCTGTTACATTTCGATAAAGATAACCCGTTGTCAAGCCAAGCCGCTAACCTTGACACACTCGCGCCGCAGGTGCAGACCACGGTAGCTGCGCCTTCCGCGTCTGAGGGCGAAGTATCGTTGTGTATGACATCCATTGCGAGGGCGTCGCGCACGCGAGGACGGCACGCGCGCATCTATAATGATCCGCGCAGGGCCAAAACGCAGTGTACGGCGTCTAAGACGGTACTGTTAGCGACAGCGCAAGTTATCGTATATGATGTTAATGGGTCGCCGCACATGGTACGTTGTCTGCTAGATAGCGCATCTCAGACCAATCTAATAACATCGGAATGCTTCAAACGCCTCGGATTATGGAATAACTTTAAAAATACGAACTCAATAATCCGAGGGATAGGCGGATCAGAAAGGCATTGCAGGGGTTCCGTAGATATTAAAATACATTCGCGTTTTGATAGGAATATTAATTTTAACATTTCTTCGCTTATCGTGGAGCGTATCACGGACGCATTGCCGAACGCTTTGTGAAGAGCTTATTCAGCTTTTCAAGCGAGGCCAGTTTGATCTTGTCAAATGGACAAGCAACTCTAAGGAGGTTCTCGCACGCATACCAGATTCTCATAAAGCTTCTCCAGACATTGAGTTTGAGAAGTCTGTACCGCATAAGGTTCTCGGTTTACGCTGGGACAAATCCTGCGAAAGTTTTCGGTTTGACGTCTCACCGCCAGATGATAAGTGCGCCAAGCGCACTATGCTGTCCACAGTGGCTCGACTATGGGACATAATGGGTTTGTGGCTCCCACAATTTTGTACGCCAAGCTCTTGATCAAAGAGCTTTGGCTATCAAAGTGTGAGTGGGATGAAACACCCCCTGACCATATTGTCGCCGCTTGGGGCCAGTTTTGTATTGAGCTTACCGCGCTCAATCAAATTACTATTCCGGGTCATCTTGGGTTGGTAGATGGATGTACCATCAACTTAACAGGTTTCGCTGACGCCAGCGAGCGTGCTTACGGCGGAGTCGTATATCTGCAAGTCCGCATTGGTTCTAACTACTCGTTGCAGTTAGTTTGTGCCAAGTCTAAGGTCTCGCCTGATAAACCATTTCGGTTGCGAGACTGGAGTTGTGCGCGGCCCTTCTGCTGTCTCAGTTGCTCCACAAGGTTCAAGACACAGTTTTGCCCCACTACTCTATTAATAAATATACGCATTTTCCGACTCCAAAGTAGTGCTCGCTTGGATTCATTCTTCTCCTCATCGCTGGCAGACTTTTGTAGCCAACCGCGTTAGTAAATTGATTGAACTTGTTCCCGCTACTTGTTTCAATCACGTCGCGGGTTATCGTACTCGTCTTCAGGAAGAACTCTCCATAGATCATATTGACTGGAAGTTTACTCCACCAGCATCACCACATTTCGGTGGATGTTGGGCAAGCATGGTCAAAGTAATTAAAACGCATCTCTTCAAAGAAATAGGTCAACAGATCCTCTCTTACGAAGAGCCTTTAACTGTCCTTGCACAAGTCGAGGCACTGATCAACTCGCGTCCGCTTCCAACTCAGTGAGATCTAGCCTGAAGTTGGACCTACCTCTTAGTTTAAGTATTTAGTTAGTAGTTTTCGCTATTATTGCGTTTGTAGTTTTCGCTAAAGTTAGTTTAGATTAATTTTATTGTCATATCGCTGTCTTAGCCTATTGATGGGTTATGCGGTAGTACACCCAACATAGCTAAGTTCAATTCTATTTTTTTTAAAGGCAACCCTTTAGGGCCGGGGGGATATGGTAGCGCCATCTACCTTCCTATCTATAACTAATCGCATCAACATCAATCGTTCCATGCTGTTCTAGTACGAGCGATATCATATTTCCGTCCCTGTCTCCCATTCCCGAAGAAGGGGCACTGCCTTCGCCTGATTCGTCGCCGCGATCGTGGACGCGAGTGACAGTCGAGAACATTCCGCTCGCTGAGAACGTGTCCGCGATACCGTACCGCGCCGCACCGTTGTATGTGATTTATTACCGCTTCCACCAAGGAAAACCCGCTCGCGAATGCTGAATTGAAGTGAAAACAAGCAGCTGCATCACGAAACCACCAGGAGACTGCCCTACGGAAACGAAGAGGGTTGTATAAGGTAAGTGCCCTCCATCCTTGAAATATCCTATACCCACTCAATCACCCCTTCCCGTAACCATCTCCTAGGCGGCGAAGAACTGCTATCCTCTCTATACAGTCCATTTCCTTCTCCAAGTCGCCTAGAACCCTACGGTTTCTGTGTAACGCCGAACCAACTGATAGTTATCTTTATATTTAACTTTTAGTGGAACAATGTTTTTTAGTATTCTTATTTGTAATTGGTATATATTATTGAGATATGTTTTGTGTGTTCTTCCATAGCTCTGTACACCATAGTTTATTACTGAATCCACTAAAGACAAGTATAGAAGTCTTAATATTTTGTACGGAACATTATTTTTAATTAAATATGAAATTTAATTAAAAAATAACCAACTACCCTGGTGCGCTTCCCATCTGTCCCCAAGCACGTTTGTTCAAAGGTGAGCGGGGCCTCAAAGTACATTTAGGAAAAATTCACAAAAACCAAAATGTACTTTCCGGCCCCACTACTTCCACCAGTACTACACAGAACAATCCCACAGACGCCCCTAAAATTCCCTTTTGGCAGTATTTAAGTCAGCTAAAAAATTCCATTCCGATCCTGAAGAGAATTCCCCGTGGTGCGAGGCCTTCGGTGGCTCAAAACCTAGCACATTGCATAGGCCTTGTCATCCGGGAGAATTCTATTACGGCTTGGGAACAGCTACTCACTTTCCCTTATAGAATTCTACATGCTCAAGGAGACCGGCTTACAAAAAAAACTTTAACAACAAAAATTAAAGAAAACTGCAATATTTCGGCATCAAAATTAGAATACTATCCTCACAAAACTCACCGCAACAGCACCATCTTCCATCATGTAGAGTCGAAACTAAGGGAAGGTGACATCAGGGGAGCGTCCAGGCTCTTATTCAGTAGCGATGTGGTGGCGCCTTGCTCTGCCGACACACTCGCAAGTCTGCAGAGCAAGCATCCAGCGCCAGGGGATAACCTCTCCTTTCCTGAGCCACCTAGCGCTGACTCGGGCTTTCTCAGCATTACAGCCAAGGACGTGGTTGGTGCCGTTGGCTCCTTCCAGAGCGGGTCTGCTGGTGGTCTCGACGGCTTGACACCACAACATCTTAAGGATCTTGTGTTTTCAAGCGCCGGGGCGGCCGGCGACTCGCTTTTGAGTGGGCTAACGGCATTAACTAATCTCATGCTCTCCGGCAATGTGAACGATGCCATCGTCGACGTTTTGTATGGCGCTAATCTGTGCGCCTTACGAAAGCGGGATGGTGGCATTCGTCCCATTGCCGTGGGGTGCACGTACAGGCGTATGACAGCTAAAATATGCTGTCGCCATTTTAACACCAGCTTTTCTTATAAATTTCAGCCACAACAGCTGGGATTTGGTTCTAAAGGAGGCTGCGAGGCTGCTGTACATGCCTTGTCAACGTACCTTGACTGTAATGGAGGTGAGGTTGTCTTGAAGGTTGACCTAAAGAATGCCTTTAACTCAGTCAATAGAGACACCTTGTTGACACAAGTTAAATTGGAAACACCCCAAATCTACAATTTTCTTTGGCAATGTTACAGACACCCTTCTAAATTAATATACAAGGAACATCTTTTAGAATCTGCCGTCGGTTGTCAACAAGGTGACCCTCTTGGACCACTAATTTTTAGTTTGGCCATCCATCCAGTTATAAACCAACTAAATTCAAAATTAAACATCTGGTACCTCGATGACGGAACCCTGGGAGGTGACGTAAACACTGTATATCAAGATCTGGCATTCCTGAAATCGAAATTTTTATCCATAGGCTTAGAGTTGAATACAAGCAAATGCGAAATTTTTATTAATGACAATTTAGATAAATCCTCTATTCTTTCAAAATTCCAATATCTGGCACCCAATATCACCCAAGTTGAAAAAAGTTCTCGTCGCCTCCTGGGGTCCCCAATTTTAGACGACGGTTTTGATTCCTTTATACAGGAAAAAATTCAAAATTTTAATGATGTTTCAGACAGGCTACTCAAAATTAATATACATTCGGCTTTTACTATTATTCGATATTGTCTTTTTGTCCCTAAATTTACACACGCGTTACGGTCTTCACCTTTTTGGAAAAATCCGACTCCACTCATTCAAATTGACAAAATTATACAGAATACCCTAAGTAAAATTTTAAATGTGGCTCTGAACGACCGAGTGTGGCAACAGGCGTCCTTACCTGTGCGCTTAGGCGGCCTCGGCGTTCGCAAAATTTCTGACGTAAGCCTGCCAGCGTTCTTGTCATCGGTCCACAGCACTGCAGAATTGACCAGGAAAATCTTAGCACCTACACTGGTTGATTCTGAGGTGCCGTGTAAGGCCGATGCCATGAACGCTTGGAGAAATTCTTGTCCAGGAACTGAGTTACCCCGAAACTTGTTCTCCCAGAGGCAATGGGATGGGCCGCTTTGCAACGTGGTACGAGAAAAACTCCTCAATACATCGGCCAACGCTGCGGAGCGTGCTCGCCTGTTGGCCGTGGGAGAATGGGAATCGGGCCTCTGGCTTCAGGCACTGCCATCGTCCAATATAGGTACCATGTTGGACGATACAACCTTCTACTTCGCTACTTGCCTCCGTTTAGGCGCGTCATGTGTCTCTCCGCATCGCTGTCACTGCGGAGAGGCTGTCGATGGCCTTGGTCACCATGGTCTGTCATGCAGCAGGAGCGCGGGTCGTATTTCACGACACGCCAACCTCAACGACATTCTGCGCCGTGCTCTTGTCACCGCTGGCTTTCCAGCCCAACTTGAACCTCAGGGCTTGGCACGCGACGATGGCAAGAGACCGGACGGGATGTCTTTACTGCCGTGGAAGCTGGGTAGGCCTTTGGTATCGGACGCGACATGTGTCGATACCCTTGCGCCATCCCATCTTCCCAGCACAGCAGGTTGTGCGGGCGCTGCTGCTGCTTCAGCAGAGACCCTCAAACGGCGCAAATACGTAAATCTTGTAGGAGATTATGTATTTGAGCCGTTTGGGGTCGAAACCTTGGGGCCATGGGGTCCAAATGCGAGATCCCTTTTTAGGGATCTCGCAAAGAGACTGATCGACGCCTCGGGTGACCAGAGGGCTGGCACGTATTTAGCACAAAAGATAAGCATTGCTATACAACGAGGCAATGCCGCCAGTCTTCTGGGCACGCTTCCGATTGACTGCGATGCGGATGACTTCCATGACGCCTTCTAAATTTAATTTGAATTTATTTTATTTTTCGTATATATTAAATAGGCTTATTTTATTTTAGGACATAATTAAGCTGCTTTTCATATAATTGTTGATTTTGTTTGGAAAATAAATATGTTATGAGCTGAAAAAAAAAAAAAAAAAAACATTAAATATAATTTTGACAAAAAGGTCCTAAGTTTACCACATACTTTGTCAACATGGGGACCCCAATTGAATTTATTATCTACTGTTAGCCCAAGGTAAGTATATTCTTTCACAATGTCAAGGCTTGAACATGTACATGAGGTGTTATTTAAGTGCATACAACTGTGGTCATGAGCTACTATCTTAGGTAGGTAAATAGTTTTTTTATAAGGTGAATGTATATACATTACTTTAGCCTTATTGTAATTTATAGATAGACCTACCTAGATAGAATACGTGGAAAGGGCATGTATAGCAGCCTCACAACCCCCTTTGGAACCAAAACCTAGTTGTAGGGGTTGGAATTTTTCTGATAGCTCCCTGCTGTAAAATTTACAGCATATCTTGGCTGCTATACGCCGATATGTGCAACCCACGGCAATGGGACGAATGCCACCATCCCTCTTGTTAAGGGCACTTAGATTCGCCCCATAGAAGATGTCAATGATGGCATCGTTCACATTACTGGAGAGCATCATATTTACTAGGGCAGTCAACTCCTTCAGAAGTGTATCGCCAGCTACCCCAGCACTTGCACACACAAGATCTTTTAGATGCTGTGGTGTCAAGGCATCGAGGTCGCCTGCCCAGCCACTCCGGAAGGAGCAAACTGCTGCTAACACGTCCTTGGCCGTGGTGATCAGATGTTCTGATTCACTGTCGGGAGCTTCAGGAAAGGAGAGATCATTAATGGGCGCTGGATGCTTGCTCTTCAGACCCGTAAGCGTCTCTGGAGAGCAAGGCGCCACCACATCACTACTGAATAATAGTCTAGATGCGCCCCGTATGTCACCATCCCTTAATTTGGATTCTACATATTGATAGAGCGATATATGCTTGTATGACGTGAATTAAGGGTCTAAAGTGTTGGCCGAAATTTGACAATTATACTTAATTTGGGATGTTAATGAATTTTGGGCTGCCTGATTTTTATCAACATGTAAAATCCTATAAGGGAATGTTAATAATTGCTCCCAGGCCGTTGTTGAGTTCGCCCTTACGACAAGACCTATGCATTCAGCCAATTTTTTTGACACTGATAGACTTGCCCCACGGGGAACTCTATTAATAATCGGAACCGACTGTTTTAATTAAGATAAAGTATGCCAAAACGGAATTTGGTGTGTGTCTCCTGATCCAGATTGTGAAGATATTGATGGGCATGGAAGTACATTTTGGGATTTGTGTACTTTACCAAAATGCACTTTCAAGCCCCGCTTACCTTTGAAAAATCGGTCCTGGATACAATCCGGACAACGCACCAGACCAGTCTATGATGTGGCAGGTTGACTGGCACTCACATCCGTATCGCCATATCGGTCTTGCATGCAATTTATTGCAAAAAATAATTACAAAACAAATACATAATAAAACATATTTACAATACAGACTGATACTAATAAACTGTCAACATCATTCCACTTGCGCATGCTTGGTAATAGTTATAAACATTTTATATGTAGACAATTAATTGTTGTTTATATATTAGATCCACAGATTTTATCAGAAATTGTATACTGGCATCCAGACTTTTTTGGTGCAGTGGCACTGTCCTGTTTGCAGTTTCCTTGTATCGAGCTCTTGTGCTTCTCTTATACGGCCGTGAAGAGTAAGAGTTAATTTACTCGTGCTATTCTGGGACTTATGACTTGCAAACGGCTTTATAATAATTTGACTCGGAATGTGGCGTTTTTTATTTCACGTGACAGTTAGCTTCGGGCAAGTTAATGTTATGCTTACATTGGAATTTGTTGTAAACTGGGTAACATTATTTTAAAATATTTACTATTGTTTATTTTCCAGTGCTATTGTAATAATATAGGGTTTAAACTATTATTTATATTAATTATTTTATTTTCTCGGTTTTTATGCGCTGTCAAACGTACGTTCCGTTCCGTTCGAATACCCGTTTCTGCTTTATAAAATATTTAAGTATACATACAACAAACATGATTTTTTTTTATAGATGATGGTACGGAACCCTTCGTGCGTGAGTCCGACTCACACTTGCCCAATTTTTTGGATTCCACACTCTTCCACACATTCATTTTTTAGATAAGCTTTGACCACGTCAAAGCTGCGGTACACGGGCTAGTCGAAGAAAACATCTTCGCAACTTAAACTCGCTACGCTATGATGTACATATAATAAATTATTTTTCTTTCTGTTATACAGTCTTCAAAGAATCAACTATTCGAGAACCTTCGTTGTTCGTAGTGAAAGGTTGTCAGTGAAAAGGCTTTTCGGCGATACGCGATAGTATTCAAGAGACGATCACACTCCCAACATGTAGGTACTCAACTATAAATTGAAGCCTATCTTTTACTGTTCTCATTATTTTGATGCGAAAATAAATTGTATTGTTTGTGTCTCATGTGTTGAAGTTCCTACTAATTGTATATTGATTTCCAAGATGGCTACACACTAGGGCCTATTTATACTACCTCTGTATAGCCCTTATTTGCCAGATAAAATCAAAATTTGAAAGAAATTTGATTGGTGTTATCTGCCAAGTATTTAGCCGGAGCTCACCGGGCACTGATGCAACCAGCCTTAAATGGTATATAAAGACTTATGGCCAGTTTCAATGCTGATGATGTATGCAGTTTCAATGAATTTATCTGGCAGATAAGGCCCGTCCTGTGGTGACGAATTGGGCCTGGGAAAAGAATAAGTACTGGTAGCTAGATTTTGTTTTATTAGGGTGCTTGTATACGGTGCATGTAGCTTGAGCACGTTGAGGCACGTGCGCGGGTTATATGCATGGTAAACATATCGCTTAAAAAAATGTGCGGCTCGCTGGACCCGCACATTTTTTTAAGCGATATATCGAGCATGTACCAAAGCGAGCCACCCGCGCAACTAATTCGCGTGCTCTGCGGCGAGCGCGGGTCACTCGTGCATGTTACTTGTTAAAATTACATTTTTAACACATATGATTTTAAAAGAATTTTCTTTCGTCGAGACATTTTGACGCGATTCAAGTCATAAAGCTACCACGCGAATAGCATGCACATGTAGATCTTGACCACGAACAAATAACTTGTACATACAGCTTGCTCAAGTAGCCCGTGTCTTTACTTGCTCCAGTTATTTGCACCATGGACAAGTACAAGCGAGTAACTTGAACAAGTAGCTTGCGCATATTACTCACGCGTGTGACCCGCACCTTTACTTGCTCCAGCTACATGCACCGTGTACAAGCACCCTTACGAAGTGGGAAATAAAAGCGAAATGCTATAAACTGGTACTATTTTATGGATTATGGAGAGATGCCAGAGAGAATGCTGACCTTATACATATGTACTAAGCAAATAGCAATGAACTTAGTGTCTGTGATACCACAGTGAAATAAATCTATTAAGATATAATTCTCGGTCCCGTTCTTCCAAGTATAAATAAAAAGAGGCAGCGCAAAATATGTCATCTTATTTTTACAAGCCTATTCGCCACTTTATTTCTTGACAATTTCTTGGCATCCGATTGTTTTATTTACAAAAGACTTTCTTGGAAACTACAATGTTCTTGGTTATGAGAAGTTTGTTTGTCGAGTTTATTTTTCTTGAACTTGTACTGAGTAAAATTAACTTACTCATTATTAATAAAATAAAACACATCTATTCAGTGGAAGCGAACAGCAAAAAGTATATTTTAGGAAGTGAGCGAGAACAATTACAAATATTATTCATTCATTCAAATCAGTTCGAATTGTTGTAATATGTACTGGCTATCAAGCCTAATGTGTTCTGTATTCTTTTTATAGTTTGAATTATTTTTTGTTAATGTATGTCACTTCATTAAAATTATTGAGAAGTCAAACAATATTTTTATTCTAAATATTAAAATATTTACAACAATTCGTTCTTAGCACGAATTTGATTGAGCTTGAGCTGGTTTAGTTTATAAAGTGTCTAGCTATTAAAAATATAGAATAGCAATATACATTTTGTGAAATATGGATGGCAAAAATATGCGGCAGTCTTATTTTCCTTTTTCGTGGCTCAGCCTAAGTAAACGAGAAGACTATGGTGAGTGGAAATTTAAGATTAAAATGTATCTTATGCACGAAAAGTTGTGGGAAATCTGTGGCTATCCCGATGGCGATCAAACCAGTAAAGAAACGAGAACTCGTAATGACCAGTTGGCCCTTGCCAATATTTGCATGACCCTCAATGGCCCTGCAATAACCCATGTAAGGAAATGCAAAAGTGCTTCTGAGGCTTGGCAGGCACTTGCAGCTGCATACGAAGATAAAAGTATGGGCAGAAGATTATCACTTGAGCGTAGATTATATTGTTTAGAATTAAAGGATTTTGATAACAATATTGAGGCATATATAGGTGCAGTATTGGCTACGCCTCAAGACCTATCTGATATAGGTAAAGATATCGAGGATGCTTCTCTTGCTGCAATAATATTAGGTGGTCTTACAGAGAGATATGTTCCGCTAATTATGACTTTGGAAAATTCTAATACTCCGATAACTACTGAATTAGTTAAAGGAAGATTGCTGAGTGAAGTTTCCAAACAAAATATTGAATTGAATAATATGAATAGTGTTTTGCGTACATTAGAACAGAGTACAAGTTCAACTCCAGCTACTAAGAGCTCACAGAAACATAAAAATAAAAAGAAGATAGTGTGTTATAACTGTAAAGAGCCCGGTCATAAGTCACCGGACTGTCCTCACAAAAATAAGGACAATAAGGGAGCTTACGCAGTTACATTGTCTTTGGCACTGAATAGTCTTCCAAAGGAACAACGAGATATTTGGTACATTGATTCTGGAGCAACCAATCATATGACTTCTAGGGAAGATGTTTTGCAAAATGTCAAGAAGTTATATACAGAGACTAGTAAAGTTACAGTTGCAAATGGAGAAAAGATAGACTGTACAGGAGTTGGTAAAGTCAAGTTTAGTACTAAAGATGGCATTGTAGGTACAATTTCTAATGTAGCAATTGTCCCAAAAACTGAATTCGAACCTTATATCTGTGAAAAAGGCTGTAGATAAGGGTTTTACTGTAGTTTTTGATAAAGAAGGTTGTAATTTCTATACAGATTTTTCTTGTACAGGTAATATAGTTTTACACGGTTCTATTCATGGAGGTTTATATACTTTGGATTGTTCAATAGATACGTCTGAAGATTTGTCGGCCAATACTGTGCATTCTGGTTCATTAAAATATCACCTGTGGCATAAACGTCTCGGACATCTTTGTCGGTACGGTATGAATAAGCTTAAACAGGGACAAGCTATAGGACTGGAATACGACGAAGTATATAAAGAGCCTTGTGTAAGCTGTATTGAAGGTAGGCAAAGTAGGAAACCTTTTAAACCTATTGCTTGCAAGAAATCTACCTCTTTATTAGAAATTATTCATTCAGATATTTGCGGACCTATGTCTGAAGTTTCTTTTCAAGGAAACAGGTATGTAATTTTCTTTATAGATGATTATTCACGTAGAGTCTTTGCTTATTTTATGTCCACAAAGACAGAAGTGATGAGAAAGTTTTGCGAGTTTCAGTCTTATGTTGAGACTCAAACTGGGTCCAAAATTAAGATATTAAGGACTGACAATGGGTCTGAATATGTTAACAAACAGTTTGAAGATTATTTGACTTCAAAAGGGATAGAACATCAGACACTTGTTCCTTACAGTCCTCAGCAAAACGGTATCGCAGAAAGGACTAATCGTTCTATAATAGAAAAAGCTCGCTCAATGCTGGCGGGAAGTTCACTATCTAAAGCCTATTGGCAAGATGCTGTCGACACAGCTGTATATTTGAAAAATAGAAGTCCTCACGTAGCATTAAAACACACACACCTTTTGAAAAATGGACAGGAAATAAGCCAAATATTTCCAATTTGCGTGTGTTTGGTTGTCGAGCGCTAGTTCAGATACCTTCCTGTCATAGGAAGAAGTTAGATCTGAAAGCTGCTCAGTATGTATTTTTGTTGGGTACACTAATGACCCAAATAGCTACATGTTTAGAGATGTTCTATATTCTAGAAGGTTAATAAAGGCCAGAGATGTTACATTTTTTGAAGAATGTTTTACTGATATTAAATCTTCGTTGTCGGAAAGTGTAGAAACATGTTTGCCTTTACCCATAATATTATCGACTGAATCACACGAAGAATCTTCGCCAAGACAGGTTGAACCTGACTCGGTAGGAATTGAGCCTGTAGAAGATTCTAACCCTGATGATAATTTTTCTGATGCAGTTGATGATGATTCTCAAGATCATTCTACACAGCAATTTCCAAATACTAGTAGAGAACAAGATGATACTGGTTGTAGATATCCTCTACGAAGTAGACTGCGTAATCTAAAAACGGAGCTAATTGATGCTGACGAAACTATTTTTTACGCTGATGCTTTGAATTCAGATCAACGCAATAATTGGATAAAAGCTATGAATGATGAATATCACAGTTTAATTAAAAAGGGTACATGGGTTCTAGTAGATAAACCAAACAAAAAGATTATTCCTTGTAAGTGGGTTTACAAAATCAAAAGAGATGAACAAGGTAATCCAATAAAGTACAAAGTGAGATTGGTTGCAAAAGGTTTCAAACAAGTAGCAGGGGTTGATTATGACGAAACTTTCTCTCCTGTCGTGCGACATTCATCTCTGCGAATGCTATTGGCATTGGCAGCGGAGATGAATCTAAATATACATCACTTGGATGTAGATACTGCATTTTGAAACGGAGATCTAGAAGAAGAAGTTTACATGTTTCAACCACAAGGTTTTAACACTGAAGATGAAAAGGTTTGTTTGCTAAAGAAATCCTTATATGGATTAAAACAAGCTCCACGAGCTTGGAATATAAAATTAAACGTCACTTTGTCTTCCTTGGGTTTTAAACAAACTCCTTCAGAACCCTGTGTATATACGAAACTTTTTGCTAAAGCTTTTGTCGTATTGGCAGTATACGTTGATGACATTTTAATTTTTCATAATAGTGACAAAATATTTGATAGTGTCAAAAACGATCTTAACAAATTTTTCTCTGTGAAAGATTTAGGAAAAATTAAATATTTTCTTGGCTTAAATGTGCAAAAATGTGGAAATACTGTTAAATTGAGTCAGCACAGCTGTATACGCGATGTCTTACGGCAGTACAATATGTCTGATTGTAAATCTGCACAGACTCCATTGACTACAAATAAGTTGGTTCCTGCAGAACATTGTGAGTCAATATATCCATATCAGAGTTTGATTGGTAGTCTTATGTATATTGCAGTAAACTCTCGACCAGATATTTAATTTGCTGTTCGTTATCTGAGTCAGTTTAATGCTAAGTTTGATAAGACGCACTGGTTAGCTGCAAAACACGTATTACAGTATTTGAAAGGGACTATCGATTATAGTATTTGTTACAAGAAGACTGGGAAGTATCTTACTTGTTTTACAGACGCAGATTTTGCAAATGATTGCTCAGATCGTCGCTCATATACCGGTTTTTATACTGAGTTTGGAGGAGGTCCTGTGTCGTGGGAGTCTAAGAAACAACCCACAGTACCGCTTTCTTCCGCAGAAGCAGAGTACATGGCATTGAGTTCCTGTGCTAAAGATGCTGTGTATTTACGTCGTTTCCTGTCAGAGATAACTAATATTTCTAAGGCACAAGTAACAATTTATAATGATAGCCAGAGTGCACAAATGTTGGCCAAGAATCCAATTCATCACAATCGTACAAAACATATCGATATACGATTTCACTTTATTCGTGAAAAGATTTCAGATGGTACTATTCAATTGAAATACTTACCTACAGCCGATATGCCCGCTGATGTTTTAACCAAGCCTTTAAGGCATGTAGCTCATGATATTTGTGTGAAGGGCATTGGTTTAACTGTATAGTACCAAAATTAGGCTAATAGCCATTAAGTGGGCGTGTGTTGTAATATGTACTGGCTATCAAGCCTAATGTGTTCTGTATTCTTTTTATAGTTTGAATTATGTTTTGTCAATATATGTCACTTCATTAAAATTATTGAGAAGTCAAACAATATTTTTATTCTAAATATTAAAATATTTACAACACGAATAGACAATAAAATATAGCTGAATGATTTTAATCCTGCATTTTGTTTTTACATATAAGCTATTAATAGTTACATTTGATGTATGGATATAATAAATTATAACACCCCCACTTCATCACATGAAACAGTGAAAATATTATCTTTATAAATTAACAAGTCCCAAAGATTCAATACATTGATAATGGTTTGTCGCACCAAGTGCCTTTGTTAGAACATCAGCTGGCATATGATCAGAAGGCATGTATTTAATATTAATTACATTATTACTTACAGCTTCTCTTGTAAAGTAATAACGAATGACTATATGTTTACTTCTTTAATGTAGAGCATGATTAACAACAAACTTTTGAGCACTCTGACTATCATTGTACAAGATAACAGTTTGTACATTTTGATTAGTGACATCAGACAACAAAATTCTTAAATACATTGACTCTTTACAAGCCTCTGCCATAGACATGTACTTGGCTTCCATACTAGAAAGAGCTACTGTCCTCTGCTTTCTGCTTTCCCATGATATAACACTTCCTGACTTCATAAAGCAATAGCCTGTATATGATCTTCGATCAATACCATTTGCCCAGTCAGCATCTGCAAATCCTGACAGCTCAGAAATACCTTTTACATATTTTATACAATATTTTTTGGTTCTCTTTAAACACTTGAGAATGCGTTTAGCATAATTCCAGTGAGTGCTAGTATGACAAGTATTGAACTGACTCAAAAAACTTACACTAAAGGCTATAATTATCAGGTCTTGTTAACACAGACAAATACATGAGACTACCTATTAACTGTTGATATGGTACATTATTATCATATGCCTTATCATTTTTATCAATATTCTATATAGATTCCATAGGTGTACAAGCCTCTTTACAATTTGACATATTAAACTTAATCAACAACTCATTTATGTATTGTTCCTGATCTAAGGTACAAGTATTATTTTTATTATCAATTTTTACTCTCATTCCTAACCATTGCTTTACCTGCCCAAGATCTTTAATACAAAATTTAGAACTTAACATAGAAATTAAATTATCTGTCTCTAGGTTACAATTTGAAAATACAAAGAAGTCGTTGACAGACAAAACGATAATAATCATAACATTATTATGAAAATCTCTAAATACACATGGTTCTATAAGACTTCTATTAAAATCTGATTCAGTTAAACATTGATCAACTTTTTCATACCATGATCTCGAAGACTGTTTTAAACCATAGATAGCTTTATTCAATTTGACAATTTTCTATTACTTTTATTCTCTAGATTAACTCATTCATCATGATAGATGATGAAGCATATAAATACCCTATTTGAGAACACCATTTAAAAAAGCTGTTTTCACATCTAAGTGAGTAACATGTAAATCTAATTGTACAGAAAGTGCAAATAATAATCTTAAAGTACAGTGACGCACCACAGGTGAGAAAGTTTCATCATAATCTTGTCCTGGTTTTTGGGTGAAGCCCTTTGCAACTAAACGAGCACGATCACGTACACTGTTGTCACTATCTAACTTTCTCTTGTAAACCTATTTACTTTCACTAATGTCTTACCTGGAGGAAGTTCACTCACCACTACCCAGGCATCATTGTCCTTAAATGCCTTAAGCTCCTCTTCCATTGCAGCCATCCATTTTTGTTTATCAGGAACCTGTACAGCTTGTTGGATATTAACTGGATCCCCTTGACTCTCAGTATTTGATGACATGCACAAGTTTGAATAACGATACCGTTTTGGTGGCTTCCTTATTCTCTTTGTTTCTTCTGGGGTTGGAATCTCGTCTACATTCTGCAATACAGAGTTAATAATAGTCTGGTCAGTATGATTTTCAGGTTTTGGACTAGGAACTATATTGACAGACTCGTCTGTTTCACTCTTAACTTGTGGCGTTTCAGAGATTGCCCCCACTGAAACAGATATTTCATTATCTTCTATAATATTACTTTTATGCTTTTCTTGGATTATGACATCCCTGCTGACAGACACACACCTTTTATCTGGGTCATATATTCTGTACCCTTTAATATTTTCTGCATAGCCAACGAGTATATGTTGCGTAGACTTTGTGTCCCACTTAAGTCGCTTCTCCTTGGGAATATGCACCATGACCTGACTCCCAAAAATCCGGATATGAGTTAAATCTGGTTAAGTATTGGTCCAGAGCTCAAATGGCGTTATATTCTGTAATCCAGATGCTGGGGATCTATTTCTAAGATATACTGCTGTGTTTACGGCCTCAGCCCAAAACTTTTTATCAAGCCCAGCATCAAACAGTATGCAACGAGCTCTTTCAACTAAAGTGCGGTTCAAACGCTCACTAATTTATTAACATTTTGTTCAGGGGTATATCATATATTATGTTAGTCCTTTTGTGGACTATACCAGTTTCAGCTAAATAACTATCAAAATCATTGTTACAAAACTCAAGACCATTATCAGTTCTAAAAATCTTAATCTTTTTATTCTGTTGGTTCTCAACTAGTGCTTTAAACTCTTTGAAAAATTTAAAGACTTGATTTTTGGCCTTTAAAAAATAAACAAAGGACATGCGTGTGTTACGCACTCTGCCTACACCAAATTTGCAAGCTAGCGTAACGAAGTATTTACGTGAATTATTAGTATTGCAACATAAAATGTCCATGGTCCGATGTCTCGTGTGCTGAGTCGGCGCCTCGTGCCATCGCTTGATGTCTCCACCATTACTGGAATATTCCGCAACCTGCACGTTCTGTTACCTCATCAAATTACATTTTATTGAATATTAAAATATAATTTGGCGACTCACTTTTGTACTAATATCGTCTTAAGTCAGACCTATAATTTTGTAATACTTTTCTTATGAATTAAATCTTAATATATAAAATCCTTGCGTTACTGACTAACTGACAGACACGCCACAGCCGAAACTATTGGGCGCAGGATGCTGAAATTTGGCATGTATGTTCCTTGGGGACCGTAGGGGTGCACTAAGAAGGGATTTCCCGGAATTCCCACGGGATCGGACAAAACGGGTAAATTTAAAAAAAATGCAGGCGTAGCTGCTGGCGTCCTCTAGTTAGTTCATAAAAATTAAATCGGTTTTTTTAAGTCCTTCGACTGTGGTAATCATAATTGGCGCAGTCGGTAGGATACTCGAGGCAGTGCGCGGCGCGTTCAAAGACTTCCAAAATCGTTGTCCAGCTGACTCCGTTGTCGCCGCTAGTACTCCTAAGTACTATTTCGGATATCGCAGAAGAACCTACAGTCGACGGGCGTATTCAACCATCAATACAAAGAAGACCAGATATGCAGTATATGTAAGTGCTTTGAAATATTTTCGTTTAGTTGCTTCCTACTATTCCCTTCAAAATTTTCCATCCAAGGAAACCTAGGGAGACACCTGTCTCACTTCGACAGGAACGTAGGAATAAAGATTTAGACGTAACTAGAGATTTAGATTGTAGAAATTTCAATTTAAGTAGTCTTTTTAGTGAACCAAAAATGCCGTTGGACCCTGATATGATTCACAAGGCCTTACACCCAGTGCCCGAGTTTGATGGCAATCCGAATGTACTTACTAGGTTTATTCAGATATGCGATAAATTAGTTGCAAATTATATCGCAGACGATCCAAATTACCAGTTAACTAACTTATGTTTAATTAACGGTATTTTAAATAAGATTACGGGCCCCGCGGCTAGAACTATCAATTCTAACAAAATAGCCGACAGTTGGAACGGATTTCGTAACGCTTTAATAAATAATTTTGCCGATCAAAGGGACGAAACCGCATTATATAATTACATCGCTATGTCATCGCAAGGCAGTAGCTCGCTGCAAGAATTTTATGACAAACTAGAGGACGCCAGCAGCTACGCCTGCATTTTTTTTAGTTTACTCGTTTTGGCCAATCCTGTGGGAATTTCAGAAAATCCCTGCTTAATGCACCCCTACGGTCCCCAAGGAATATACATGCCAAATTTCAGCTTCCTGCACCCAATAGTTTCGGCTGAAGCGTGTCTGTCAGTCAGTCAGTAACGAAAGGATTTTATATATTAAGATTACAGACCCTCTTCAGCATAATAGGGTAGTTTCCAGGGTCAAAATAATTACATTTTATTTAGTCCGTATTTTAGATTATAAAAAAATATTGGACACGTATTTTTTCTTTTTTCGATTAAATAAAAAATAACATAGATATAGCCTTTTAAAGTTACGTGTGACGTCATCTAGTGCGAAACAATGCAGCACGGTGTGACGTTATACGTAACTTTAATGAGCTATATCTTGGTCATTTTTGGTTTAATTTACAAATAAAAAAATACATATCGCTTAGTTTTGAATAATCTAAAGGACGGACTTATAATTTTTTTTTTGTCAACTAGCCTATTATGACATATGTGTCCTTACACGAACAATTGCCTTCAACTATCGAAGCCAAGCGGGATTTATATAAAAAAGTAACATTAAAATCATTTATAAGAGGTCTTAAACAACCTCTGGGGTCACGCATACGGTGTATGAGACCCGAAACTATCGAAAAGGCTCTGGAATTTGTCCATGAAGAACAAAATGTCATGTACCTACAGCATAGGAATGAACATGTAACAGAGAGACGGCAGCCGCACGCTACGCAGCCAAGCGTCCAGAAACCCGGAGGTAACGTACCTAGAGTTACTTCTTATGCAGGACCGAGTTGGCGTATGCCTATGCAGATGCCGCAACCTCAGCCACAGTGACAGCCCGCGTTCAAATTTTCTTAACCACAGTTTCAACAGCGACCTTTGTGTAACCCTAATATGACTAGCCGTACGCAACAAATGTTCCGTGCGCCGCCACCCAATTATAACCCGCATAGTAACATTTTTAGAACACCCCATAGGAATGTTCAAGCGCACGCTTCTGAGCCAAAACCCATGAGTGGTATCCAACATTATTCATCAAAACCATTACAACCAACCATGACCGGACATGATTGGCGAAGGTCAGGAAATCCACCACCCAATAATTATTTTAAATCGCGTGAGATAAATTTCAACGAATGTACAGATTACTACGATTCACATTACTATCCAGAGTATTATTACGAGCAACCCGACACGGCTTATGACGACTATAATAATTATTCTAATTATAACCACGACCTTGACCAACATTATTACTATAACGACGTACCGATTGACTTACCTCACACGACTACAGACTCTACAGGACCTTTTAAGGAGTTGGATTTTCAGGAGGGTCCACCGAAACCCGAACCAAAATAGATTTAAATCTACAATCGAAGAAGCAGTTACGTTATATACAGATATCTAATCCCCCGTTAAAATTACTAGTAGATACCGGCGCTAACCAATCGTTTATTTCACCGGACGCAGTACAAAGATTTTACTCACAAGGACCACTTAACTATGATCCGTTCGAAGTTACTAATTCTCGATTAACTAGCGTCCATGATTATTCTATAACATTACCAAATTTTTCAGAATTTCACGATGATAAGGAAATTAAATTATTTATATATACATTTCATAATTACTTTGATGGATTATTAGGATTAGACATTTTAGATTATTGCCAGATAGATTTAAAACGAAATTTATTAATAACCGATTATCCACTTGAAAGTTAACATGGGTTAACTTTCAAGTCTAAAAGTTTAAATTTTCAAGAGACCATTCCAGCTAATTCTAGTAAGTTAGTAAAAATCCCAATTTATAATTATGACGGCGACATTTACATAAACGAGCAGATCGTATGTCATTGCATTGTTCATGAATGTATATCGAGCGTTAAAGTTAAATCAGCTGTAATTGAAATAGAAAACCCGACAAACAAAAAGCCGCTTGGAGCTCTCCCATATGGGTAGTTCCTAAAAAAATAGACGCTTCTGGTAAACAAAAGTTGAGACTTGTCGTAGATTACAGAAAATTAAATGAAAAGACTGTAGACGACAAGTATCCGATCCCGAACATTTCTGACGTGCTAGATAAACTAGGCAGATGTCAATATTTCACTACACTTGATTTATCTTCTGGATTTTTCCAAGTTCATATGCACCCAGATGATATTGAGAAGACAGCTTTCACTGTAGAGAACGGGTATTACGAGTTCTTGCGTATGCCCATGGGATTAAAGAAAGCCCCGTCCACATTTCAACGTGTGATGGATAACGTTCTCCGTGGCCTCCAGAATGAATGCTGTATAGGCTACCTTGATGATATTTGTGTATTTGGTACATCCCTCCAGGAGATGATGATCAATCTCGAGAAGATATTCGCGAGATTATGCAATTCTAATTTTAAAATACAGCTTGACAAATCTGAATTCCTTCGATTAGAAACACCGTTTTTAGGACATATAATTAGTAAAGATGGTGTTAAACCCAACCCCGAAAAAATTGCCGCTATACAAAAATATCCCTTGCCAAAAACTACAAAAGAAATTAAGCAGTTTCTAGGCCTCAAAGTATTGGTGTCATAAAGACAAAGTTTTGGTGTAAACATAAAAGTTATCAAATATTTTTTTCCTCTTGGTATTTCGTTTTCAAACATTTTTTTTTACATACATTCATAGACTCACGCCTGTTTCCCGGAGACAGAGAAAGAGAAGCAGAGACCACGGAACGCCATTTTCAACGATCCTGACATACCTCTCTTGCTTCATTCACTCGCATCAAGTTTGTCATGCATGCTCTTTTGTTTAGGGTACTTCTGACCTGTCCTTTTTTTAGGATGTCTGCAATCTGGCTAGAGAACGTCCGCCTAGGTCTTCCCCTTCATCCTATCACATTCAGACTTGCCTTATATATTTTCTTTGTCCGTCTTTCGTCATCCATCCTCTCCATGTGCCCAAACCATCTTAACATGCCTTTCTCGATGCTTGTCACTATATCTACTTTTACCTCACACCACTCTCTTACCACACAATTCTTTACTCTGTCGGTCAATGGTACACCACACATACACATTTTGATTGTTCATAAACGCCTTCACAGAGCTCCATTCATTCTACTATCTGCATTAACTCTTCTTTCAATATCTTCTTCATTCTAACCATCTTTTGTAAGCAACGTACAGTCGAACAACTTCCCGCTAGACCACCATAAGGGTGAGAATCGCTTAGCAAGGCATCGTCTCTTCCAGTGCTACTTTACACGCACATTGACTCTCGTATACAAAACCAGTTTCTAGTGTGCCTCAACTCTATGAGCGAGCCAAGGGATTTTTTTTCAAACTGGTCCAGCGCCGACTTGTTTGATTGAACCTAAGTATACAAACTCATTCACTTGTTCCATTCGCTGTCCATCGATCAAAACATTACAAGCCGTAACACATTCTTCCTTTTCAAAAACCATAACTTTCGTTTTACTTACACACATTCTTCCTTTTCAAAAACCATAACTTTCGTTTTACTTACATTCACTTTCATTCCTTTCCTTTCTAACGCACCATGCATGATTGTTACCTGATTACCTGATCATCAGCATAATGGAGGCATTTGACGAGTAACCCATACATCCTTTATCCGCAGTCACTATGTTTTAATTCTTGCAAACAACTTTCCATGAAGAGGTTAAACAGCCACGGCGACGCTACAGATCCTTGTCTAACACCTTTTTTGATGGTAAACCAGTCAGAGTATGCCCCGTTTATCCTCACACAAGCTCTAGAATACTCATAAAGGGATTTCAGAGCTCGAATGAGGCTGCTGTCCACCCTATCATTGACAGCACGGACCACATTTCATTTCTCACCACTTTATCGTAGGCCTTTTCCAAATCCACGAATGCGCAATAGACGTTTTGACCTTTGGCCAAAAACTTTTCGCCTGTGCTTCGCAAGGAAAAAACCTGATCCGTATATCCCATACCCTTGCGGAAACCCGCTTGTACATCCTATATTTTACTGTCGGTTACTTTCATAACTCTTTCAATCAGTACCTTTGCATACAATTTGCCAACAATGCTGAGAAGGCTAATGCCTCTATAGTTTTTGCAGTCTTGTTGCGAGCCTTTTCCGAGGAAAGAATTCAAAAGTGAAATCGATCAATGTCCAACTTGAGAGGACCTTTAGAATAAATAAACGCTGTACAAAAAATTATGTCCAGAATTTTTGTTGTACCTTATGGTACTTTATGATTGTATATTTTCTTAATAGCAGTAAAGGGAAAGTCATTAAGGGAAGAAAAAAGAAAAGACCGAGTAAAGGTTATTTGATCAAAAGTGACTTTTGTATGAACTGCTAATTTGCATTCAAGTTCACGGAGGTACCGTTATCATCTTAAACTCAATTATTGTTGGAGAATTCTTTTTGTGGCAATTTGAATTTAATTTTACCATGCATATTTACATAGGAACTGCTTTACAAACAACAGTAAATAAATAAAGTATTACTGGTAAATGAAGATACAAGAGGTAGTCCTTATCTGTTTTACGGTTTATTTAATTGCTGACCGTACGCACTGGTTCAGGACAGAGGTGATATGCGGTTAAATGAGTAAATAAATTTGTATGTTTTATTCGCAATGGAACTGAAGAATAAATTCTTACTACTGTACGAGGGTTATAATAAGGCCGTAGGGATATGTTTATGCGTTTTAATGTAAATACGAGGTGATTTCAAAATTTACGATTTATTTACATAAAATCAAAACTTATTTGAATACTGAAAATTACATAATTATCGCTTTTAACTTTGGTTTTGAATATAAGGTACTTATTAAAGACAAAGATGGCCATATTATATCATCATAAAAATACTAAGATAAAATTGCTAATCTGTCGTTTTTTCAAACAAAGTAATTCTACATTACGCAATAATGGGATAAAACATTCTTATTATATAACTGTCAACTGCTTAATTAAGTTATTTTGTTTCTTATACCAGTTTTGTCAGTCTCTAATTCCTCTTTATAGGTAGATATAGTTTAAAAATGATCTGACAATTTACATAAAAGTTGTGTAGGTACTGTCTGCAAAAATTCAAGAGCTATTGCATAGTTAAATGACTGAAATTAAAAAAAAACATGATCGTGCATTAGCAGATGTACTAGAACTTAATTATACAGCCTAAAACCAATGAAGTACAACACTTTAATCTAAAATCAATTCGGAATAGAAGACTAATCGAATTACAAGAAACGGCTCAGCTGCCAGAAATATCTTATCTCCTACCATCCTATCATCAAGGTATTAGATTCCAAGTCGGTATTTTCTAATAACGTATCCAATGACGACATTCACCGATTACTCTCGTTTGATAAATGGAGATGGTATTACAACTAATAAATTTGTGTCCAAACAAATAGAGGCTATAAAACGCTTTATAGGTACAGTAAATAAAAGTTAGTTTATAGTTCCTGCCTTTTCCAATATAGCTTGGTCACACCAAGCTTACATATATTGGAAAAGACAAGAATTGATGACGGCCAAACACTAATTTCTTTTTGATGGAGCTAGGCTTTGCGAACCGGAGTAGTTTGAAATCTCCAAAGATTGATTGAGTGTATTATTTATCGTTTTATTGTCGAAAAGAATTTGTGATATCGTCTGCCGTAACAGTTATTTTGCAAAGGATTTTGGTGTGTTTTGAATAGTTCTTCAACTCCTCATAATTTAACATGATTAAATATTATTCTTATTCGTCATTTACTTTCCATTAACATGAGCATATTCTCATACATTTTAATAATCACATTATAATACGGATTAAAATATAATAGACAATAATAATACAAACACAATAAAGAAATGTAATATCTACTTAGTTACGACACAAAAATTATAATTTAATAGATATGGCTGGATTTTTTTTTGATTGTTGAAACTTGCAATCGTTATACGACTCATTTTGTGTTAATCATTCACGGTATTCGATTCTTCTAAAGGATATGACTTTACAAGTTCTAGGTTCAACAATAGAACATTTGTAAATGTTTGCTAGGATTAAAAAGTTAATGAACAAAAATCTTGAATCACTGACTGTATATTTTTTATTATTTCATTGGCATGGCAAGGCCACAAAATAGCATAGAATCTATATATTAATACGTGAAACGAAATTTTGTGATCCCTTTTTACGAGAAATGCGTGAACGAAGGATTATGAAAGGCACACTTTTTGCTTACATGTAGAAGGTGTGCAGAATTCTAATATTTTTATTTAATATGCATTATAAATATATTATTTTAATGAAAATAAACGATACCACTACTACCTTAGATTTGCACACCCACATGCATAACATCGTATACATATACAATATTTTTTTTAGTGTACGATTATGAATCCGCAGATTTTCAAACTGAAAAGAGGTTAATAATACATGTACCTAAACTGACGGACTCATAAACTGCATCAAAGTTCAGGATTACTTTGAAATGATTTTTTTTAATAAGTATGCAAACTTTTTATATTAAATTATATAAACATGGAGAGACTGGCTCTTGATCTTAAAAAAAAGCAAAATTTCAAAATAGAACTGCAGTAAAACAAATGAATATGGCCGGAAAAAGAAAATTTACTCGTAGTACATATCAGATTTGACTGTTATTTAAAGCAAATTTTTAAATTGATTCACATTGATTTTTTATTCTTTTGTCAATTGAAAAAGAAACTTTAAAAAGGCTGATTGGTCAAACTATTACAAAGACATTGAACAGTCGTTTGCGAGAGTAAGTACTCCTACTGAGAACACACAACAAATGTACAGCAATTTTTTATCCATAATAAACAAGGCGGCAGATAAAAACATTCCATAAACTAAAATTTGCACTGATCCTCAGAGGAATTTTAAGCCTAAAGTTTATTGGAATCCAGATCTCAGAAGTTTGTAGCAGAAAGAAGACTCGCGCTCCGTCAGTTTAGACGAAATCCAACCCCTGGAAACTTAGCTGTGCTAGAAGAAAGAACTCCAAAGGCCCAGCGGGAGATACAACGAGCTAAGGCAAATAGCTGGCAGGAGTTTTGCTCATCTATAGATGGCAAGATGTCGTCTTCTGATATGTGGAGGAAAATGAAGTGGATCAAGGGCTACAGGCAAGATAAGTATTACGTTCCAATTGATAGGCGGCACGTATTATTATGTAACTTGGCTCCGGATTCTGTACAAGTTCCCAAACAATTAGCTCAGTTAATTCATTATTAGAATCAGAATTCACATAATATACTGAACTCAAAGCTTGCATAAAGAAAAAAGACACAGCTCCGGGTGACGATGCCATAACCTATTCAATGATATTTAACCTTTCCATGGTAGCTAAAATGTTCCTACTTCGCTTATATAATAATATTTTTAAAACCAGTTATATCCCCATTGAGTGGCGTAACGTTAAAATTATTGCAATACCAAAGTCGGGTAATACATTAAATAATTATTCCAAGGTTAGACCTATTTCTTTAATATCTTGCTTATGTAAAAATTTTCATTTGATGTTAAGTAAGAGATGGGAATGGTTAGTCGAGCATAATAAAATTCTAGCATCTAGCACAACTGGTTTTCGGAGGGGTCGCTTATGTTTGGATTCCCTATCACATTTAGTCACAAGTATACAGATAGCTTTCACATATAATATTCCATCTTTAGTTTGTTTCCTTGACGTTAAAAATGCATACAATAATGTCTTGGCTGACAGCGTTGTCCAATCCTTAGATAGAATAAATGCAGGCAGTTTAATATAATATAATAATAATATAATAATAATAATATTCTACCACATTCACACAATACCATCTAGTCCCAAACTAAGCAGAGCTTGTACTATGGGTACTAGATAATGGATAAACATACATATATACTTTTTTTTTGTAAATACATACATATTATACGAAGAAACACCCAGACCAAGACAAACATCCATGTTCACGCACACAAATGTTTAACTTGAGCAGGAATCGAACCCGCGACCTTCGGCGTGGCAGTCGCTTACACTCCCGCTGCGCCAACCGGTCGTCAGATATGTAATTACGTGTGAGAATTTTTGAGGGAAAGACATTTAATAATTAAGGGTAAATCTGATAGCGAGCACGATATCATTAGATGGACTAATCGGGGCCTTGCTCAAGGAGACCCAATGTCTCCTTTATTGTTTAATATTGTAACCCTCGAAATTATAAAACGAAACATAAATGGCATTGTGCAAATATGTCAATATGCTGACGACTTAGCTCTATTGGTTAATTGTCAGAAATTAAACGACAGTATTATTCATATGCAGCATGCGTTGAATATTACTGTTGAGATCTTATGTGACATAGGTTTAGAATTATCAGCGTGTAAATCCCAGTATTGTTCGTTTAGTCGAGGTTTTCAAAGACCACAAGTTCAATTAACTGTTAATAACGAACCTTTAGTGGGGACAGACAATGTTAAGTACTTAGGTATGTGGTTAGATTCCTCTCTAAGATGGGGCAAGCATATTAACTAACTGCATTCGAAATGTTCGAAATTAATAAATATACTTAAAGTGGTCACTGGATCTGGTTGGGGGATTCATACCATGCATTTAAGACGGCTATATATAGCTTTGATTAGGAGCCGAATAGATTATGGCAGTTTTTTATTTCATAATAGCGCACAGTATAGATTGTACAAAAAAGATAAGATTCAAAACCAAACTTTGAGAATAATAGGCGGTTTTATTAGAACTACTCCCATTCATGTGATGGAGAGCAAATTATGCTTGCCTCCTTTACATGTTAGACGAACATACCTAGCATTTAATTACTGTTTAAAGGTTAAATCAAGGGCCAGGGACGCCACGAATCAGTTATTAACTAAGCTTACTACGCTTTCTACTAATACTTACTGGACAAATAAGAAAACACCGATGTTAATGACAATTTGGAACTCCATTAGCAAGGAAAGAATTTATTCTACTTGTCTCTTAGAGATGTTTAATTTGAACGTTTGGTGTAGTTATATAGCAATTCATAATGTAGTTAGAATAAATGTGGAAAGTATTGAGTAGCCTAAAATAAATTACGAAAATAACTCTCTAAGGAATGAAATTTTAGTAGAACTGAATAAAAAGTTTGTTAATAATTGGTATAAATTGTACACTGATGGTTCAAAGGCCCCAGACAACAAGGTAGGCGCTGCGTATTACGATCCAGTTACTAAAAGAAGTGAGGGTTTTAAAATTGTATCCGAGATATCAATTATGACAGCTGAATTGCTCGCTATTTTGGAAGCGCTAAACAATGTTGATACATTCCAACATAATAATATTACAAATATTGTAATATTTTCGGACAGTAAAAGTGGTCTCCAGCATTTGGCACGATGCGCCTCTGGGTACAGAGTTGTACCGATTGCATATGCGATACTGCGTAAGATACACTCACTTCTTTTAAATAACATCAACATAGTACTTCAATGGATCCCGTCACATGTCGGCTTAAGGGGAAACGAGGAGACTAATAGATTAGTAAAATTAGCAGCTATATCTGTTTTAGAAATTTTCATATTACCCATTTATTCAGAAGTTCTTAATAAATTAAAAAAAAACTGTTATGATAAATGGAAAATACACTTTGATGAACTATCTAAATCAAAAGGCATATGGTATAAAACTATACAAAACCAGCCTCCTCGTATACCATGGTTCAATTGTACTGAAATTAGTCGAAGTATATTAGTAACTGCATATAGAGTTCGTTCTGGACACATGCCATCGAAATCTTTTGCTTATAGAATGAAAAAAGTAGATTCTCCTAACTGTGAACTTTGCAACAAAATAGAGGATGTGCAACATATTTTAATGGAGTGCGTCAAGAACGAATCAGAGATAAATCAAGTAATTAAGATATTAAATGTAAGCAAATTAAATATAGGTATGTTTAATAGTTTCCTAGCTGATCCAATATCTCGGGAGGCCAAAATGATTTATGCCTTAGCATTACTTTAATATTTTAATTTCTTGTATTGTATCAAATACCTAATTAAGTTTCAGCATGTAATTTTAGACAATATTTTTCCTCTATGTTACATTTAGTTTAGTACAATGGAATTGTCATGACTGTGTTCAAAAATTCCTTAATAAAAGAAAAAAAAGTTTGTGTCTATTGTTAAAACATTTTTTTTTATTAAACCAATTTTCTTTAAATTTCTGTTTTTTCTTCAAAAAAGTCTTAAGGTCCTTTCCAGTACACAAACTTAAACTTAAGGATATGACCCTACGCTGTTTTAAAGTTTACGAACCAATCTAGAGGTTTCAATTTAAATCTGTATAGAAAGTTTGCATACTTGGTTAAAATATTTATTTCAAAGTCGTCTATTACTTTGATGCAGTTTAT
The DNA here is from genome assembly GCA_944739405.2 of Euclidia mi. Taxonomy (NCBI): domain Eukaryota; kingdom Metazoa; phylum Arthropoda; class Insecta; order Lepidoptera; family Erebidae; genus Euclidia; species Euclidia mi. The sequence goes on along the minus strand of OX123186.2, from coordinate 28,287,417 downwards.
GAGTTCGTCAGGGTATATACCTTTTTGTTAAAGGTTTGTCCTATTCTGCCTAAGATGTTGTATTTTGGAGTTATACTTCTTTAGCCGCAAGACCGCGCACAAGTGATTATTTTCCCTTTTTGCAAAAACAGATGAGCGCGTAAACTGTCATTTTTCCCACGCTTTTCCGCTGCGCACTAATCTGTTTGTGGAACTCGGACAACCTAAGCGATTGCGGTATGTAGCATATTAATAGACGCGTAATTAAATGAGCTTTCCAATGATATAAATTAAAACCATATAATATGGTTAAAGCCCACGCAAGGGCAGTATAAACTGAAAATTAGAATATTTTTCCCGCCATTTTTGAGCGCGATTTTATATTTCTGACATATTTCTTTTTCTCGTCGTTTTTAGGGTTCCGTACCTCGAAAGGAAAAAACGGAACCCTTATAGGATCACTTTGTTGTCCGTCCGTCTGTCAAGATCCTTCTTCTCAGGAATGCGTGGAGGTATCAAACTGAAATTTATACTAAATACTCGAATCTACGGTTCCATAGAGCTGTAAAAAAATCAAACTCCTAATCCAACGCAATCAAAAGATACAGCCGTATATGCTGCAAATTGCAGCATATTTTCAAACTCGCATTGGAATCAAAACCTACAGGGTACTTCCCATGAACTCAGAATCTTGAAATTTGGTACGAAGTAACGTCGAAATTTAAAGTTACTACCCCTTTCTCTTGAACGCGTGGAGGTATTAAATTGAAATTCATATCAAATACTCAGGTGTATAACACCGTAAGGCTGCAACAAAATCAAGCTTCTATGTCAACGCAATCAAAAGAAAGAGCAATATAAGCATATTTTCAAACTCGCGCCTACTCGCAAGTGAATCAAAACCTACAGGGTACTTCCCGCGAACTCAGAATCTTGAAATTTGGTACGAAACAACGCCTTATAGCATATATAAAGGGAAAATCGCGAAAACTATTAATTTTTAGTTACGTCATATAAGAAAAATATTTTTAATAAATTTAAAGTTACTACCCCTTTCTCTTGAGCGCGTGGAGGTATTAATTTGAAATTCATGTCAAATACACAAGTATATAACACCGTTAGGCTGCAACAAAATCAAACATCTATGTCAACGTAATAAAAAAAGAGATTTTCAAACTCGCGACTACTCGCAAGGGAATCAAAATCTATAGGGTACTTCCCGTGAACTCAAAATCTTGAAATTTGGTACGAAGCAACTTCTTATATCACATATGAAGGAAAAATTGCGAAAACCGTAAATTTTTAGTTACAGCATATAAAAAAATATTTTTAATAAATTTAAAGTTACTACCTAGTTCTCTTGAACGCGTGGAGGTATTAAATTGAAATTCATATCAAATACTCCAGTATATAACACCATTAGGCTGCAACAAAATCAAGCTTCTATGTCAACGCAATCAAAAGAAAGAGCAATATAAGCATATTTTCAAACTCGCGCCTACTCGCAAGTGAATCAAAACCTACAGGGTACTTTCCGTGAGCTCAGAATCTTGAAATTTGGTACGAAGCAACGCCTTATAGCACATATAAAGGAAAAATTGCGAAAACCATAAATTTTTAGTTACATCATGTAAGAAAAATATTTTTAATAAATTTAAAGTTACTACCCTTTTCTCTTGAACGCTTAGAGGTATTAAATTGAAATTCATATCAAATACTCACGTATATAACACCGTTAGGCTGTGACAAAATCAAATTTATATATCTACGCAATCAAAAGAAAGAGCAATATAATCATATTTTCAAACTCGCGACTACTCGCAAGGGAATCAAAACCTACAGGGTACTTCCCGTGAACTCAAAATCTTGAAATTTTGTACGAAGCAATATCTTATATCCCAGATAAAGGATGCGGAAGGCTGAGGACCGTGTGCTGTGGTGCGTGATGGGAGAGGCCTATGTCCAGCAGTGGACTGCGATAGGCTGATTGAGATTGAGATTTCAAATAATAACATAGTCTTCAAACCTTTTTGCTAATTATTCTGTACTTTATAAGTATTTTTGTAACAGATTTCTAATAGTCACTAAAAAGTACCAGCCTTGCAGCAGCCTTGCAGCAGCCTTGCAGTAGCCTTGCAGTAGCCTTGCAAAAGTCTGCTGATGAATGATGGTAAGATTTTTTATTTTATAATATAACTTAAATACCTATATTTAAGTTCTATTATAAAATAAGCGATATATGTTAATATAAAATAAAGGATGACTGATTACAAACGACAAAGACCCCCTTTTCTTTAATTTATGCTCCTCCAGCTTTCCATACTGTAATGTTATGGATTTCATTTGGCAATAAAAATACCATAATTATGACTGGTGAACTTTTACTTATGGTGCGCGTGTCCGACTCGCACTTGACCGGTTTTTTATTATAGGAGGTATATAAGTATTATACACAGTCAGAAAGGTTTTTTAAATTACTTTTAGAGGAAATAAATTTAATGAAAAGAAATATTTTAATATTAAACATAAAAAAATAAAACAAAGACTATTTCTTTATTGGCGCTAATTTTCATATTTTATTTTTTAAAATACCGTTTTATGTTATACATATATCAAATTCAAACCTAGATAACTTTCTTTCCAACTAGATTTCCAAGTATAAAAACCAATTCTGATAAGAATCTGATGAGGATTATTTTTATTGGAACCTGCACAGTTGTTTACTTTTTGACGCCAAAAAAACTGAAGTCACCGCCAAAATTTTCGATAACTAATATCTCATAAATAGTATGAGCATTATATATTTTATCAAAGGTTTATTTATATACTCATAATAAAAAAATAATACAAAGCATAAATGTAACCTTATATACATACATTATGTATTTAAACTTTTTTACATAAAATGACGTTTTTACGATAATTTTTCGTGTATAAATAAAGTAATACACATTTTTTTTTTTGCTGTAACTTCATAATTTATCAGTTATTAATTTACAATAAAAGCATAAAAATAATATATATAATTACATAATTTGTTTACAATGATGATTTTAATCCATAATTACGCCCCGCGCGCGGAATGCAAAGTCATCGAAACATATATTTTTTTTCAAATGCTTACATCTAAATAATTTTCTGAAAGTATTGCTATAACTTTATTTTATTACATAGATAATACCACCAAGTACTTGAAAATAAAACAGCAAACCAGTTTCAGCTTATCTTATATATATATATATATATATATACACATATATATATATATATATATATATATAGGCGTGACGATATGTATGTATATATATATATACCTACATACATACATATCGTCACACGCCTTTTATCCCCGAAGAGGTAGGCAGAGGTGTATTTCTACACCCACTTTTCGCCAGATATACTTTAGTCCCACGTAATAAGGGGCGAGCCTATTGCCGTACCGGGCACATTTCCAGACTCCGTGCTGCTACTGAGAATTTCGTGACAGAAAATAACAATGCCCGACCCAGGAATCGAACCCGGGACCTCCCGATCCCACGCGCACATATATGCCGCGAGACCAACGAGGCAGTCGTTTAGGGTTTGATGTCGAGTTTTCCGTCTCTAGGCAAAGATGGTATTTGCATCGTGTTATCCCTTAGTCGCCTCTTACGACACCCACGGGAAGATAGGGGGTGGTGACACTTGTATTCTATGCTGTCAACCACACGGCACATATATATATTATAGTTTTTATTATCATAAACAAACGTGTCGAGTAAGTCGGTAAAGACGACATTGTTTACGTTACGGTCGCTCGCTTAAAGTAAACATTTCATTCAAACGTAATTTGTTTTATACCATTCGAATGAGTCATTCATTAACTTGCAGGAAAATAAACACCACTCCTCTCAAGTTATTAACAATCGCAAAAAACTAATTAATTGAGCGCGCCCGTCTTTAACTGGCGGCGCGCACTTGAAATTTGTCGATTCTGAGTAGGCACTTAAAAATGGTGAGCGGTCAAGCGGTTAGGCGCGTTATGAAAAAATTATGTGAGTAAAATTTTACGATGCGCGCGCATATGTGACACAAAATTCTCACGGGAGAAGTTTTTAGTTTCTACATTCAAAAGATGGCGGGCGAAATTTTTCATAAAATAATATGGGAATCATTTTCGGGGTTTTCATGCATTCTGATCACGAAAATGACATCTATTTGACGGGATATTTTTAATAACATTAATATAGGTATCATTTTCGGGGTTTTCTTGGATTCTGGACACGAAAAGGACATCTATTTGGAAATCCAAGATGGCGGACGGGACATTTTTAATAAAATTAATATGGGTATCACTTTCGGAGTTTTCATGGTTTCTAATCACGAAAATGACATCTATTTGGGAATCCAAGATGGTGAAAGGGACATAATAAGAATAATCCATTAATATAATGTTTATTATTTAAATAAGAGTTTCAAACTGAAAATGGATGAAATAATTATTACATTTATATGTAATATTTTCTTGGGCTTACGCGAATGTTACACATTGAAATTAAACTACAGTTTACGGATTTTCTCGCGTTATATTGGTTTCACTTGTTATTTCATTTAAACAGAATGATCTAGAAATTACATTTTTATTACTAGCCAACGTTTTGAATTCTTTACAGGATTCATGTTCACGGCAGACTGAGGTGATATTTGTCTTTTTCTTGAATTTAAAAGTTATCTCAAATTACCCGAAACATTTTTCAACTATTGGTGTTACTATCTACGCAGAATGTGCTCACTGTGTGCTCACTGGTGACTTTGTCCTTCTTGGGTTTCATTAGCCTGATAACAGGGTCCCAAGCTGGAGGAACATTCCAACCATCTTCCCTATTGAAATTAGGATGTTTTTTAATTTCAATAGCTTCATGTATCATTCTTGGAATAAAGCGGTGTTCTTTTGTGAGTAGCTGTGGTTTATCAAATCGCAGGTAATGGTTGGTTCCTTGTTCTACATGTTCACACACAGCAGACTTCGTCAAGCGTTTGTGTTTAATGTCAGCTATATGTTCCTTTAGTCGAATGCCTATGCTTCTCTCGGTTTGTCCAATGTATGAGAGCCCACACTCACAGTCTATCTTGTAAACCCCGGCCTCTTGCAAGGGTAACTGACTCTTGACAGATGGTAATAATTGGCTTATCTTCGTTGGCGGCTTGTAGAAAGTTTTGATTGAAGCTCGCTTCAAGATGTAGCCAATCTTGTCGGTCATACCCTTGATGTATGGGAGGACAGCAGGTTGTCTCTCTACTGTGGCTGGCTTGTTCTTCGGGGATCTGTGACGTTGGCGCGGCGGTCGGAGCTTGTTGTCTTGCAGAACTTGCTTGACATGTTGAAGCTCGGCGTCCAGGTGTTTCTTATCACAGATCCCCCGGGCTCTCTGAAACAAAGACATTCCTACGGTAGCTAAATGTTTAGGATGGTGGTGAGATTCACCGTTTAAGTACCTATTTGTATGTGTCTTTTTCCTATACACAGTGTGGCTCAAAGAGTTGTTTTTGTTCCTGATAACAAGTACATCTAAGAAAGCTAATGCTATGAATGAAATTAAGATGGTCTAGGAATACATTAACACTATCTGTTGGTAAAATTTTAAAAGTGTCATCTACATACCGCTTGTAGAACCTCGGTGTGGTAGTGGCAGTCTGCAGGGCTCGCGCCTCGAAGTCCTCCATGAAGATGTCAGCAACAACAGGCGATACTGGAGAGCCCATTGCCACACCGTCTACTTGTATGTAGTATTTGTCATCCCATAACAGATAGCCAGTTGTTAAGCAGTGTTTCAATATTTCTGCATATTCCTCAGGCATGTTGTTCTCTATTAGCTTCCTTCTAGTTATTTCAATACAGTCATGTGCCGGTAAGCATGTGAATAATGACTGTACATCGAAACTAATCATAGATTCCTTGTCAGAGAGATGTAGGTGTTTTATTTCACTGACAAAATGGATCGACCATTTTGTCAGTGAAATAAAACAACTATGGTCCTGCTCCACGCCCTTGGAGTTCTCCCCGAGAACAGGACAGAATTAAATATGCGTTGGAGCTGCACCAGTATAGGTTTTCCACCTGCCTTTAGCAGCTCCGTCGTAATTCCATCTTCCCCGGGGGCTTTTCCATTTTTAAGCTGCCTCAGGGCCACCACGATTTCGTCTTGGCTGACGTCTGGCAACTCTTCCGTGAAGTGGCGGGTTAAAGTGGCTCTTGGATCCTCGGAGTCGGGTTGGGGACGGGACGCTTTCGAGGTGTAGAGGTTGCCATAGAAGCTCTGAACCTCCGCAAGAATCTCCGGTCTAGAAGTGGCGACTTTCCCGTCTGACGTGGTCAGCTTTGTCAGATGACTTCGACCTGAATGCTGAGTAAAAACTTTCGACCCCCGATTTCGCTCGATCGCATCTTGTATAGAGCGTGTATTGGAGATACGGAGGTCGCATCTTACCAGCTTGAAGATCTTTTTATTTAGATCTGACGAAGTGCCTGCCGGGTTTTCTCGTCGCATCTCTATGAGCTGCAGAGATTCTCGCGAAAGTTGAGATCTCCTGCCGGTATGCTGCGTCTTAAAGAGTTTTGTCCCCTCATCTCGAAGGATTTCCAGCACTTTATCGAGTTCCTGGTCCATATCTGCGTCTATTGCGGTTTCTAAGGCAGCGAACCGGTTTTCCAGTTTTAGCTGGAATGTTTCAGATCCAACCACGGATTGGAGAAAATTTGGCCGGAGCGTAGACTTCATAAGGCAAACGCGTTCAAGCTTATAATCGATATTCAGAGTGCCTCGTACAAGTCGATGATTACTTCCGGTGTTGAACCTAGTGATCACGGAGACATCCCTAAATATTCGCCTTTTGTCCGCCATAATGAAGTCAATCTCATTTTTTGTCATAGTGTCGGGGCTTCGCCACGTCCACTTTCTTTGAGGCTGCTTCTTAAAGAATGAGTTCATTAAGAACAGTCCTTCTCTAAGAAGTTGACGAGCATTTGCCATCTATGATTTCTCCTACCAAATCCGTGTGGTCCTACTACCGATTCGCCGCAAGTATGTACTCCCACTTTGGCGTTAAAGTCCCCCATGACAACATTAAAGTGGGCCTTTTGGGTGTTGTGTAAGGCCCTGGAAATGTCTTTGTACAATTCTTCTACTTCATCATCCGAGTATGCCGAAGTCGGTGCATACACTTGGATAACCTTGAGAGTATATCTCTTGGTGAGTCTGATCACAAGGTATGCTACCCTTGTCGACACACTGGAGATTTCTAAAATGTTGTCAGAGAGGACCTTATGGACCAGGAATCCAACCCCGCCTTGGGATGGCTGGTCTCCCCCCCTGAAGTACATAAGATGGCCTGAATCTAGGGTAACGATATCCTCTCCCTCTCTCCGGACCTCGCATAATCCCAAAACATGCCACCTTATGTACTTCAGTTCCTCTTCGAGCTGTGCCAGATGTTCGTCGAGCCGTAGCGTGCGTCCGTTATACGTAGCCATGGTCAGTCGGTGTTGGCGGCCTACCGTAACCCGGGGATTCTTCGCACCCACTGCCCCGCCGTTACCATGTCCACCGCCTTGGCCAGGAATAGCGGGGCCACCGGGAACTGGGGGCCGTTGCGTAAGCGTGTGTGCCATTGAGGTTTTGCCCGTAATCACCACGCTGGGCATGCGTGTCGGTGATCGCAGGGCGTAGCTTCTCGCACCGGTGACGCTGCTGCCCGTCACCGATCTATTATATTTAGCTACGCCTATTTGCAACGGTTATACCGCCGTAAGTCGGTCGCCAGAGCTTCGTTCACTGGTCAGCAGGATGCACCACGGGTAGGTGAGGTTGGCTGGGAGCTCTAAGTTGTTGTTGCGCTCCCATGCATCCCCCAACAAGTACCTACACTAATAATTACATGCATTATTTCACTATACAAATTTTGTAAAAGCCACGTAAGGTATGTGAATAAACAATGGCTTTGTTTATTTAGTTATTTGACAATTGATACTACCTTTGACGATTTGGCGGTACTGAATCGAATAACTCATTAGGAATTATTTTGCGTTAACAACGCCCTCTATCGTAACACAGGTAAATTTCACTATTATAAATTTAAATTAAACGTAACGTAATGTGCTACACCGACATCTAAGCAGCGTATACCTTGTGCATGAAACTCAAAAATAGTCGTACTTTCCTTCCTTTTTTTTTAAATATTGTATTTGCTTGACTGACCTGTATTTATCCTCGTCACCACTTGTACTATTTGCTATCACAGCAAATATAACCACTACATGAATCGATATAACACTGGCTCACCACTACACACAGGAAAGGAAGCACGTCTAGCGCGCACCGCGCCTATCATCCGACTGACTGTCCGTAGTGACAGTGACAGCCACAGACTATACAGATTTACTACTAGTGACAGGCGTCAAGTGACGCTACTTCCTCTACTGGTATACATGAGACAGTGTAATGTATCTATTGCATAGATACAAACACTACACGCTCCATCAGTAAGTACTATCCAAGCCTATCCTTCATATTAGCGCCCACAAATACACAAGTTTCTGTTGACGGTTATTTGTTGTGCAAATAAAAACGAAGGTAGTTGTAATGCTTCCTTTAAAAGTGATTTCTTCACTGGCAGACGTAATAAAAGCTATTAAATGGTATGGGTGGTAACTACAATTCTGTCTGCAAAAGTTCCTGTAAATGAACTTGTCTATTCAACTGCTTTTCATATTTTACCTTTTTGTTCCCATCACTGTTGGATATAGCTATCTCAACAATGACTGGAACAATAATAATATCGATATAACTTACAGTAATGTTCTGGTTCTCAGGCCATTCTAAGAATCGTATTTAGACCTAACTAGACGAATATATAGATGTCCCTCATTTTTAAATTCACACCCAGTTACTACCTTTTACTGCCTACTGACCAGCGAAAGTTTATCTTATTTGATCTCGCCTTATAACACTCGATAAAGCTAGCAGCTCTACAGAGTATTTGCATAAAAGATTATCATCTTATAGCTGGCGACCACTTTCGGTTTAACCAGATGTGACATATGAAGAAAGCGAGTACCGTCTGACCTTTGTCCTATAGTCTGTGTTTTAGACTGTAATAATTTACGACGAACGGTTTAACGTACATTCTTATCCAAAGGAAAACGAAGGTTTACAATGATATACGTAGACAAACAACATTGAAATGTCAGTAGGCTCGAACCCACATCCTGCGTGGCTATCGGATTTCCTATATTTTCCGGTCGCTGCTATTGTTCCAAAAGTCATCTAAAGTAAAATCTATTGAATAATGTTTCCAGATTGTTCTTAACTTCTCTTGTTAATAACTTTATTTAATTTTCAGATTTCCCCGTTAGCCCAGAATGACGTAGTTCCTTAGCAGCTTGCCTTTCTTTTTTTAAAATAAAGATCGTTATGGAAATTCATCTTAGTTGGGGAAATTTGGCAAAGTCTGTTCCTTGAAGTACGTACTTCAATACAAATGATTTAATGCGTATGTATGGTATTATGATGGAAAGACGTTAGTTTTATTATGGTCGACGTTTTCCAGACTTTTTGTATATCATGTTCATGTCATGCATACAAGAATGCTTTTAGAAGGATTAGCATTCATCCTCTTTCTGGAGGGCTTGTACATGGAATAACTGTTTATTCTGCAGGCCAACTCGTAGATATAATAATTTTTTGTTTATTTATTCATGTTCGTGCACAGATATGATGAACTTTGTCGTAGGGTCACTATCTACTTTATTAAGATTGCGATGATTCATCAAATGAATACATATGTATGTTGGAATTGATTAAGTTATGTCCATATTTATATTGTTTCTATTGTTTCTTAAGATGAGCCTTGCGTATAGTAAAATTAAGTTGCTTACTTCATTATTTCTGCCCATTTGCATCGCAGTTCAAATCATGCGGTTGAAATTCTGACGCGTGCTTTCAAAAAAAAAATATTTTTTTAAGTTCGAGCTTGTTTAAGAGCCATGCAGTACAGCAATTGCCTGTTTTTTTGACGTGTAAGCTCTAAGTTCACGCATTGATTTCATGTTGTCTACTCATCTTAATATATAAAATCCTTGCGTTACTGACTGACTGACAGACACGCTACAGCCGAAACTATTTGGCGCAGGAAGCTGAAATTTGGCATGGATGTTCCTTGAGGACTGTAGGGGTCCAATAAGAAGGGATTTCCCAAAATTCCCACGGGATCGGCCAAAACGGGTAAATTAAAAAAAAATAGGCGTAGCTGCTGGCGGCCTCTAGTCCTTTTTAAATGTGAAAGAAATACTTTGCACCAAAAAAATCTATATAAGATTTATTAGTCGTACATCTCATAAAAATCGCGTGTATATCCACCACAACGGTTGCTAGTTATTATAAGTTCGGTCAAAATGTCCTGTCCATTTATTTACCAACAGTACAACTGCCAACTTGTTGTTACAAAAGAATAGGCTCTAGTTTCGTGCTGCGGTTGATAACCTTTCATTACTTAGCGTTAGCGCAATTACGACGAGAGTTCACCGCAAATGTCAAATGAATCAAGAGCTAAATTTAGAATTTTTAAAATAGTCACAGTGTAATCTAAATACGGTATTGCAACCAGATTATAGCAATAATGAAAAAGTGTATGAGACATTGTTTGACTAGTGTTTTAGGTCTGATGTCTTGTACGATTTTTAGACTTATAGTTTATGTAAGGGTTCGAAGTGATAATGATCATAATTATCTCGAAAATATTAAAATGTAGCTTTGCGTGTTTTAGCGCTTTACGTAAGCCCGATGTCTTATACAAACGGTCTAGTACGTTAGGCTTCAATGTGGTAGGAAATTAATTGTATTTTTTGTCATCCTAATTCAAATGGTATTTGATGCTGCTGGTGATCAAGTATTTCTTTCGTAACTATTTATAAATAAACAACAGTGAGATGCACCGCAAATGTCAAATGAATCAAGAGCTAAATTTAGAATTTTTAAAATAGTCACAGTGTAATCTAAATACGGTATTGCAACCAGATTATAGCAATAATGAAAAAGTGTATGAGACATTGTTTGACTAGTGTTTTAGGTCTGATGTCTTGTACGATTTTTAGACTTATAGTTTATGTAAGGGTTCGAAGTGATAATGATCATAATTATCTCGAAAATATTAAAATGTAGCTTTGCGTGTTTTAGCGCTTTACGTAAGCCCGATGTCTTATACAAACGGTCTAGTACGTTAGGCTTCAATGTGGTAGGAAATTAATTGTATTTTTTGTCATCCTAATTCAAATGGTATTTGATGCTGCTGGTGGACAAGGTCTTCATTTGACAGAGTCTGCTCGTCAAAGGCTGCTACATGTCGCGCGATGTCTCCGTTTTAAGAGGTTTCTAGTATTTTGAACCAACTGTAGCGACTGTATTCGACTGTGTCTATCTATCTATCTATATCGTCACGCCTGTCTCCCATTGGGGTAGGCAGAGACTATGGAACACCACATGCTTCGATTCAAACATACCTCTTTCGCTTCCTCGACACTCATTAACCTCACCATGCATGCGCGTCGGTTATGGGTACTTTTAATTTGGCCCTTTTTAAGTACGTCACCTATTTGGTCGGCGTACATCCGCCTAGGGCATCCCCTACCGACATTTCCATTCATTCTCGCACGATACACTCCTTTGGTATTTCTTCTTTCATCCAACCGTTCCAAATGTCCAAACCAACTTCGACTGTGTATTTTAGTAATAAAGTCAGTGCAACAAGGTAGTAACTTGTAGAAACTATGAACAAGTATCTCTTTCGTAACTATTTATAAATAAACAACAGTGAGATGCATCATTAGAAATTTTGCAGAAATGTGCATATTTCACGAAAATTATAACAATTCGCGTAGAATATAAATGAGAAAGAATAATTATTATCTGTATCACGTACCTACTAAGCTCAAACAAAAATAGGATAACAAGTGTAAAGCTTATCTAGTCTTGACACTCGTTGAGATACCTACCAGTATTAAAGCTACAAAATGGCAGCATCCTTTGTAATTCTAGTTAAGAGTGAATACTAATATATACAATATACATAATGAAACTCAACAGCTATTCAAGCTCCAATTACAGTTTTAAACTCGCAGCACACAATACTTTTCTCATCTAAGTAAATATTATGAAGCCTAATAAGCTTTGAGACACCTTAATATTCATGTAGAGGAGGTTCATTTTAAAGGAGGATTAATGTCAACTGACTTGTTTAACTTTCATTTACTGAGGTTAAATCTGGCTTAATTGCAGTATCCGGTATGATATTGGATATTACTTTAGCGAATTAAACGACTAATTATAAGGGGGCTTCAACAATTTTGGGATTAAGATTGTCTTGAAGTTGTTTACCAAGCGAGTGGGTGTGAATCCTTCTAAGTTTGAAGTTGTGACTTATGTGGTATAGATTCGAAAAGTTGTGTGTTGCCAGCGGTTGAACGGTCTGCATGTGACTATGAATAAGGTTTTGAAGTGCTTTGCGGTCTTACTATGAATTGGACATGTCTGTGGTCAATCGTGTGCGTAGGTGGAGAATATTTGTGTCCTGACCTTTTGGTAGGAGTTATATTTAAAGCTTGCAATAACTTCAGTATTTAGTAGACAATGTGGTAACGTGACATCTGCATATGTATTTTATTTGACATTTACTTCGTAGCCACATTATCACTGAGCAAACTATTACCTTTATTGTACTCTGTAGACGTCATGTCGAGGAAGAAAATGTGGCCCGAAACGCCGTACTATAAGCTTTTATCTAGTATCTTATATAAAGTATACTACCATTGTGATTCTTATACACGAGGCAAGGAATTTTGGCGCGACAGTGTACTTGGCCAGACAATCGGTTCGACGACACTGACCCGTGGCGTGAATCTGGTTATATTCAATGGCTAAAAGGCTTGTCAACTAAACTGATATACTTATTAGTACATAGCCGCGAGAGACAAAGTCCTGACGATGATGATGTATACAAATCGCGAAAGTTTAAAATCGATTAAGGCTAAGGTAAATTACCTAAGAGTAATTAACATTAGATACACTAAGTAAAATATACACACCAGAGTCTTACAGAGACTTAGTACCCGTAGTTTGCCACTGTTTATTATAGACGTAACAACACTTCGGGAAGAAGCTTAGTAAAGTAAATTCGGGATTTATAAGCTTGCTATGTTGGGTAATGTATCTTGATAGGGATGAGGTTACTTGAAGTTTAAGGGTAACATGAACTCTTTCATAAGTTTGTGTGTATGTTACACAGTGGAAAGTACCGGCGCAAAGTTGCGACCGCATGATACCTACTATTTATACGCAAGGTTACGCGCGTTCGTTATTCTCTGGTTCATAGATGGGCGACTGGTGACAATAAGTCGCCCCTCTATGAGCCTCAGATAGTACGTAAAACGTTGATAACGTCGTTATAAGGAATCCGTAGGCACCCCTAAAGATCCTGACAATTATATCAATCGTAGAACATTGTCTATCTTTGGGTCGCGTAGGTCAAACGGTAGTCGTTCTGTGGAAAAGCTAATGTTCTGCCAAATCTGGCCATATTGACTTCTTAATAAGAACGAGAACTCATATAATATTAAAATTCTAGTAAACCTTATAAAACAACAGCGATGTCTATCAAAACTAGCTAACAAATCACATAGTTAGTGTATGGATTACAACAGGATGGTGTGAAACATGGGAGCCATCTATCGTAAACTTTGTCGTTGGATAGTATGACGTACTTACTCATGGACTATGAACGTTCAACTAAAACTATCACAATGTCTCAGAGTTGAAAGATCTAGATGTATTGTCAGTTAACGTGAGTTTACTTTCGTGGAGGACAGTGGTTTTATAGCAAAACTAGCCGATTCGAGTCTGATTCGCTCGTAAAGGTTTCTGTACAGAGGTTTGGTATCAAGGACATTTTGCTTCAGAGTCCCAGTGCGTTAGAGAGAAGACTCCAGATTAGAAACAGCTGACCCTGGACTACAAAAAAGGAATTTAGTAGTAACTTGTACCTAATGTCTGTCAGATCTAAAGGCAAGCTCCAAGGCGAAGTCTTGGGTGCAATCATGCAACGGTGATATCGCTAAGATGATGATGATGTACCAAATATCCAAAGTCATAGTGTGTTCCTAGTCATATCCACTTTGCCAGAATATGTGAAACATAAAAAGTGCAAATTGAATCGTTTTAACCATCGTTCAAGTACAAAACCACGGTCATAAAATAACTCAACAGGCTGTATCATTTAATCCGCCCAAATTCCTCGTGAGTCCCTATGCCTCAAGATGACTCTATCAGGGACCCAATCAGGGGTTTTCATAAATTTCTCTAAAGTACCATTACTTTGATTAAAGTTGCCCGTAGTTGCCTGCCGTATATTTCCTCTAAACGTTTTAGATTAAGCTATTTAACTTACATTTTCTAGTTGGGTTTGCATATTTTACCGTAGAAAATCATTTTATAGCCTGTCATTATACAAAGTTCTACGACGGCCTTATTTTATTAAAGAGTGCGTAAATACCTAAGTACTCCATTAACTCATGGAGGAACTCGATTATTGTAAACATTTTTATTAAATTGATTTTAATAGGATTTTTTATCTGAATAAATCCTATTCAAATAAACTTTGTATTTTGTGGGCAGCCTTAACAAAAAAAAAAAAGAAAAATGCGACCAACAGAGACAGAGAACAACCACACTCGCAACGATAATTTGTTGTCAAAGTGTTGTCCCTTGTGTTGATTGAACCCAGAACGCTCGCGCACAGTGTTCAATGGTTAATATAAACATCACGGCTAGCTTGAATTACAATATTGGCGCAGCCTTTTTTCCGGATAAGTAATGGATTCCAAGAAGAGCCGTGGCTAGGGAAATATGATTTAAATTGAAAAAGATCCTCCAGATTTTTGTTGGCACTATTTTTAATCCTTATTTAATATTTCAATATTCAATGATTTGAACTGCAGCTGTGTCAAAACTAAATTTGAGTTTTTTTAGAAAAGTAAAACAGCCATAACTTTAATTAATCCATCTAGAATTATAACGGCAATAATGAAGACTGGTCAAGCAAGCACTTGATACATTAATTATCAAAATATCTCTCAAGTTGTATATAAAAATAAAAACTGTATTGTTAACGGTCAACATCGGCTATTTCGCGAATTCCTCATAAAGTGTCCCTAAAATAAACGGGCAATAACCATTAATGTCTTAGAACTTTTACGTTTACGGCTTGCTACTTTTAGGGGTTCGTACTTCGTTCAACATCTGTGATTCCTTTTATTTGAAGTTGTATTCGACTTCTTTCTCATACGACGTTCATTAATTTAGAGCTGTGTAAGTAATGTAAGGATACCCATAAAAGCTGCAAGGGAAGCTACATACCAACGCTTGCACATTTGAATAATTTGTAGTATGTACAATTGTTTACATAGGAATACGACTATCAATGACGTAAGTCTTGATATATTTTTGACGACTATAGTTAAACTGTTTTTGGACACATTTTCAACGAACTGAACGTCATAATTAAAAAATTGACTATTTACACTCAGACTAGAGGATGCTCGCAGCTACGCCCGCACATTTTATTTTCATTTAACCGATCCCGTACGAATTTGGGGAGATCCCTTCTTAGTACGATGTCTGTCAGTCAGTCAGTAACACAAAAAATATATATACAGATTGAAGGACATGCATTGAAAGGAATATACCTAAAACTAATGTAGTATAATCCCTTTGCCCACTCTATCAGCTGTAAATTTGGTCTAATCTAGACAGATCTCTATTGGCGATGCAAATATTATCCGCGCGTCCTTAGCGGCGAATTTGGAAGTTGTCCGGTGTGACACTTTTGACAGCTTTCAATACAACTTCGAGGTTATAGTGGTAATTGTATTGAGCTGTCAAAAGTGACTTACCCGGACAACTTCCAAATTCGCCACTAGAGTCGCTAGTTAGAATCTTAACATCGCCAATATGCTTAGGAATTTTTACATTTTACATATTTTACTTTACTGTTGTGGCACTTACTTCTTTTTGATAATACACAGAGTAATTTTGCACTATATTAATTCAAATCATGATAAGTTGTAACAAGGTTCGCAAGTTTTCTTAGCCTGTCCAGGATTTTTTGGCCAACCCATTCGCTATATAATTTTTAACATGCAAAATTTGCTATAAAATTCTTTCCATCTATTAACCAGATTAGTGAAGATCGCTCTTCTATGGATCTTAGACTGTAAAGTGTTTCAGCACCATTAAAGGTTAAGAGATAATGAAACACTATTTCATTGGGTTGTAGTTATTTTCTTATAATATTTGCCTAGCTTTTTTTTAGGTTTCTTATGCAATCGTTTTAAAAATAAGGCATATCTGTATTTGAATGGTTATTCAAGTTCTCAATTTGTTACGTAGATAGATATCTTTTTCAAATATTTGTTTTAAAGACGCGCATAAACATGTCAATACTAGCACAACTGAGCAGCGAATGTATCCCGACGCATTGCTTGATATCAATTAATGTAGTCAAGTGGGGCGGCAAAAATATATTAATTATTTTTCAAATGTAATAGGCAGCGATAGCCGAGTGGATATACCAACAGACTGCCATGCAGAGGGTATCGGGTTCGAATCCACGGCACGCACCAATGACTTTTCGGAGTTATGTGCGTATTGAATTGTTAATAATCGCTTGTCCCGTGCCTCGGAGAGCACGTTAAGCCGTCGGTCCCGGTTGTCATGAAGATCTTTGACAGTCGTTACAGGGACTCAGTACCTTCTTAATCAACTGACACTAGTCTTAACCATGGAATATCGCTACCCCTTCGGGTTGCGGAGGTCAGACAGGCAGTCGCTCTGTGGAAAAGCTAATATTCAGCCAAATCCGGTTAGACTAGCAAGCGGACCCCAGATTGAAACTGGGATAATGCTAAGAGAAAGAAGAAAGATTTTTCAAATGTAATATTGTATATGTCCGAACTATTTTATATTTTTGCCGGTTCGTTCTCGCGTCACTTATATGAATAGGCAAAGGAAGTTATCGTCACCGGCTGTAAATATAAGTTTATTGGCATAATTAGAAAGAAACAGAGTGAAATCTCGTTTAAAGTTCACCGCTGCTGAACTAGTTATATATTTATTTATTAACTTCAGAGTTTATAGCTGGACTTCATGCTAAGGGCATTATCTGCCCGTCTACCTGTGAATACCATGAAAGAAACGATGAAATTATATTCTCATTGTACACGCTTGTTAATAGTCCAGAAGATAGCAGAATAAGACTCTAGAATGATTTACATACTGCTTGTATATAGCCTGTTTTGTAAAGCAGTTATTGCAAAATAAATACTTTCGATCTTTAGCTATCTGTCGCTCTACTAATTTACGAAACGAGTCTCCAACAACAACAACTACTTGCAGTAAACAAGGTAACATAAAAATTGAGGAAACTACTCGAAAGATTTTAACTTCCATCATTAAAAATAACTGTAATTTCTGCAGCAATAAAGTTGGGGAGATAAAGGGGAGAAAGACGTGTCCCCTATTTCCAACCAATTTCTCTAATTGGGGAAAATAGGGTAATACGTTAGGAAATTACAACGTCCGCGTTTTGTTTTAGTTGTGCATTCCTAATATATATTTTACTGACCGCAACTTAGCTCTCAATTTGCGTGCAGTCTGTAGCGTATTTATCTTAGTCGCTAAACACTAAGTTAAAGATTTTGTGTTTAACTACATTTAAAAGATGTAATGAGAGATTTCTAGGTAAAATCTAGACTTGCTCTCAAAGTGACAACCATCTATATTAGCGGTGAGTTGATCGGTTAGTAGGGCTTTTATTGTGATAAGTGAATATTGTAAATGACCTGATAGTACTTATTATTGTTAAATCTGTCACCTATGTAATAACATACGGTCGGAGTGGTAGGACCTGCCATAAAAGTTGATACTGAATTGTGTTGTGTGAGTGCTACAGCGTTTTGGCAGATCCTTAAGCGAGCGAGCGAAACAAAACACTTATACTCAGAAGAAATATTACCTAATTACCGTTCTAATTAAACCCATCGATGGATGATTAGTACGCCAATTACCTTGACCTGTAGTACTAATTGTACTTCATAATTAAGCACTTACACTACGCGTATTAACTAGTAGTTGAGCAACTGTACTAATTAATGCTTCCACCGTTTACAGGCGGGTACCTGTTTGGGAGGAAATTCTTGTTCAGAAGTTGAACAAAGCGTCCCGAAGGCTTTTAACTCGTTTAATTTATAACCCACAATCATGAATTGGCCTCACCATTTTTCACAGTTTATGGTAGGCGACAATGGGTGAAATGCCTACCGTTCTGACAAGGTATTCTTATATTTTACAATGAGTTGGGAACTTTGGATGGCATTGTTTAAGAAGTGGACATTTTGTCATAAATGCCTATTTCAAATATGATTACTTAACAAGCATTGAAAAATTGAGTTTCGTTCTAATATTACTAAGCCAATGAAAAAGTAATAATTATTAAACAACGAAAATGCATTTAGAAATATTTGACTATTAATTGTATTGTTTTGAATGATAATTTATTTACAAACATGATACCTACTACAATAAATGACATTTATCTTCATTTTCTTTTAGCCTCTGACTGTATTATATAGGTACCTAATAGATTAATTTCTAAAAAATAACATATCAGCGAGCGCAAATCTTTATTCTAAGAATTTATTGGTTCATATTGTCTGCTCTTCAATTTGATAAATGGCGAAACTTACTCCAAACGTCACTGGCCTTTTTCTATAACGGACCCCCAAAATATCAAAACAAACAATTTAACTCAAGACCGAAAACGTACCTATAGGTAAGATAAGCCACGCACGACGTATGAATGACGTATTTTTATTGTTTCTCGTATTTCATTTCCTGATTACATACATTCGTTGTGGGATCCAAAACGCTTGGGAGATTTACGTAAACAATAGCGGCCAGATTCCTTCAGCAGCCACAACTTTATGGCTTAATCTTTCATTTTTTATGCGGCAGGCATTCCTAATAGACGATATTTCTAGTGTTCCGTAAATAAAGATGATGCAAAGATTTCAATCTATTTTTGTTTGTGGCACAGTTGTAACACGGTTAGGTTAACTATACAGTATTTTAAATTCATACAAACGCGATTAATTTCTACACACCGCGGCATCGGTACGCACTAAGTACCGTGGTTATAATGCGGACGACTGCTGATTAAGGTTGATAATGAGTTAAAAATGAACACATTTAGAAATAAATAAAGTTGGAAATATTTTGAAAATAATTTTAGAGCTTTGGTTTAAGCTGATGAAAGATGTGCCATGTTGGCAGTAATATTTAGTTGATATACGTACGTAGGTACGTATTTAATAATAATATACTTAACTACTAGACGTTGTACTATTTGAAACATCCTCAAAAATGTTCGCATTTGAAAATCCTAAGATAAACTTGAAACTGTAAATAATTGAAGACTTATATATTATTATTAACTGTACTAATAACTCCTCATATTATAATTCATCTCTGCCTTATTTTCAAATACAAACTGGACTAGGCTTATCCCGACACTTAAGAAAAAAAACATACATAACTTCACGCCTTTTATCCCCGAAGGGGTAGACAGAAGTGTATTACACACCCACATTCCGCCAGTTATGTTTCGGTCCCAATGTAATAGGGGGCGAGCCTATTGCCATCTACTGGGCACATTGTTAAGCGAGTGATAATTAACATTCTTAATACACACATAACTTCGAAAAGTCAGAGATGTGTGCCCGGGGTACCTGGGGATCGAACCCGAGACCATCGTCTCGGCAGTCTGTTACGTACACCACTGGGCTATCGCCGCTAAAATATAAACATTTCCCGATAATAACAAGATGAAACCAAAATGTCAAGGGTTACTGACCTATCTGTTTTGATATTCGTAACGCTCGGCCTAGAAACAGAGGGATGTAACTTCTTATAAATTATCATCAATTTATGACCGAGAGAAACTGTGGCTGGTTCAAATAACCTGGGAGGTCCGGATTTGATGAAATAGTATATTAGCTTATTGATAGCTTCATTTAGCTCATGCCTTGTCAACAATTTTTGTTATAAATATAAGTAGCAGTTATAAGACATTTAATCGGTGATATATCCATCATCGTCTAAGTGTTATCTTGGTCTAAGTAGCATCAACGACTTTAACCTTAGAGCCCGAAGTCTGCTTATGAGTTTAACCTGATTTGCCAGAATAATAGCTTTTTCGTCGTGTTCGATATTATTTCTCAAGAAATCTTCGAAAAAAATTGTAACGAATGACATAAACTGATGTGATTTGTCACAACGTATCAAAAGTTTGACGGATGTAAATAGACTGTTCAGGTGGCGACATTTACTAGTAGCTCTACGTCAAATTTCGTGAGTTCGATACTCACGCAATACAATACTTTGTGTTATAATTCACAAATCGTTTCGAGTCCATCCAACCCATACCTACACGTAGAATATTTTTCATAATTTTTGTATGTTGTTAACTAAATGTTTTAAAGATCTACCTTGACACAGGCGTTGTTTACAGTTATAATTTTTAAACTAATAAAAGCAATTATTCTATTATACCTACATTCTGTCTTTAGCCAATCGAGTTTTAAGTTTCTTTCGACTTATTTCTATAAAGAAACACTCATATGTTTTTCATACATTGACTTATCATCATCAGCCCTGTATATATACTGTCCCACTGCTGGGCACGGGCCTCTCATCACTACGAGAAGGGTCAGGCCATAATCTACCACGCTGGCCAAGTGCGGGTTGGCAGACTTCACATGTATTTCGAGAACATTATGGGGAACTCTTGGATATGCAGGTTTCCTCGCGATGTTTCCCTTCACCGTTAAGCAAGCGATAATTAACAATTTAATACACACTTAACTTCGAAAAGTCATTGGTGTGCGCCGTGGACTCGAACCCAAGACCCTCTACGTAGCAGTCTGTCGGTCTTTCCACTAGGCTATCGCTGCATTGACTTACACTCCACATTAATATCTAACAACTTACATTTAGCGGATAGGGGGAAATACCGTTTTTCGTTTCAGCGACAATTTGTTTAGCGCAACGCACATCTATTTACATACTGAAACTGCTAGCGTTTTCGGTCCCATGCCTTAAAAGTTTGACTCTCGAATCCAAAACTTCGTTACAGTCAGTCCACCATTTAAATTCATCATGGAGTCTACTCAAAGTCCCATTTGTTTTAAACTGCAGTAAAATTATTTATGTAATTTGATTTTACGACGATTGGTAACACCCGGATTTATACAAATCATTTCAGTCGAGTATTGAGAATATTATTCTCAAATACCCTCATCAATTAAGCGGCCATTTGATCCACCTTTGTCGTCAAAACAAAGAAATCCAATTTGTTGCCGTCAAAACAATACAAGCACTTGATCACTTAAAACGTTCTTTCAAACATCAACGCTCAGAATAAAAGGAACTATTACGGCCCAAGGAAACGCATGCACGACTGACTTGATTGAAAATCGTTTGACTACTAATATGAAATTCGTTTGTTCACAGGACTGCTGTTGGCATACATCAACCTCATTGTTCGCGTAAGTACTTTAATATAATTATAGTATGTTAACGTTTCCTTAAGGAAACTTATTCCGGGTTTAAGAAAAATTGTACGTGCATGGTTGCATAGTAGATGTAGGTAGAAAATTTTTCCACCTTTATAAAGGAGATAATACTGCATTAATTTTGTAAAGGTTGCATGCATTAAGTGCTCTTTTGCACCCTTAAGTAAACCAGATTTATTTTTATATGAATTTTTGTATACCTAATATTGCGGTTGAGATCATAATTATCTAGATCCAGGTAATGCTTGAGCTGTGCTGTTTCCCAGAAT
The DNA here is from genome assembly GCA_944739405.2 of Euclidia mi. Classification (NCBI taxonomy): domain Eukaryota; kingdom Metazoa; phylum Arthropoda; class Insecta; order Lepidoptera; family Erebidae; genus Euclidia; species Euclidia mi. The sequence goes on along the minus strand of OX123186.2, from coordinate 28,265,457 downwards.
AATAACCTCAAAGCTATTTATGATACTCAAATATTGGCATTGTGTTGATATCACTAATTTATAAATCACTGCGCTGTGCATAAATAACATAATTACTGCAATAGCATTAGCGCAAATATAACTTGACTGCACGGTTGGCATAGTGGTTTAAGCCTCGCCGCTTGACACTGCGCTGAGTGTTGTGGGTTCGATTCCCAAACGAGACAACACATTCTGAGATCCATAAGTTATGGTTTTGAGTAGGGTGTTCATTGTGTGCGTTGGTTGTATGTTTGTAAACTCCCGCGCTACACAGGATATATTGCTAGTGAGAGAAATGTGTTTTAAATAAAAAGGAAAATAACTTTAATCAAACGTACAATTCATACAGTCTATCGGTAGCCATAATATGAAAACTGCCAATAAGGCAGTACCAGCCTTATTCGCACTATTCCTATTGTGGCTTTATTAAACTCTCATATTCTGTAAATGATATATCCTGCCTGGATAGAGAGTCCAATATAGCCACTATTTTAATCCTAAACAAAATCCATTATGGAGTCACGACTCCTTAATGCTTAATGGAAGCCAAGTATTATATAAAAAACCAGCCAAGTGCGTGTCGGGCCACGCGCAATGTAGGGTTCCGTAGTTGCCCATAATGACTTGCTGCAAAGGGTATTAATGTACAACAAATCCGACTGTTTATTTTGCTGAAAAAATAATTTTAATAACACTATTATAAGAACCTAAGTTTTGTTTAAAAAAATACTAGGTATGTATCCAGTTATGTATTGTTAACATAAAATGTGGTTTCCAAGATATACTACTACTATACATACGTAGTACCGTAGTACATTACATGCCAAAGTACGAAGGTATATCTTTAAGATTAAGCCAGCGCGCCCAATGTAAACTCACAGAAATAGGTATTTATAAGTTAACCGACGATTACTCGTAAACTAGTGATATCTACTTAGTCGTGATAGTTTTCCTTTTAAATTCGTTATATGTACTATATTTGTGATTTTTTTCACCTCTTCCAAATTAATAGTTTAGCCAGCAGAGGGGGGGGGGACACTTGAGTCTAACAATTTTTTTCACTTCAAAGCTTGATATTTGACAAACCAATCACTTGATCGAAAAATGATTTGAGTAAACTAATAATATTTTTTTAAAAGCTATCCAATGATACCCCGCATGATGGGGTACTCAACCAAAAAAAAATTCAACCCCACTATATATGTAGGGGAGATACCCTTAAAAAAAATATTTTCCTAAATTTTATTCTACAGTTTTGTTGCAATATCTTATGTCTATATTCATGTCAAGTATCAGCTTTCTAGCACCAGGCGTCTTTGAGCTAGGCTGCGGACGGACAGACGGACGGACATGACGAAACTATAAGGGTTCCTTGTGGACTACGGAACCCTAAAAAACGTTTATAATAACATCCCACTCGATATTTTAGAAGGAAATTACTTAATATTGCCCTTTTGACGTTTATGACCACCATATCGAATTTATAATGATGTTATAATTTCTATAACGTTTTCCGGCATCCACGAATATAGGAACCTCATTCGCACGTCGGTCGGTTAAAGCTTTTAGACCTTAAGTGGCAACATATTTAATTCATATAGAAAGTTACCTATCTATCCATTTTTATGTGATAATATCCGTGTTCCCAGTAATATCTACGTAATTACTTTCTTTGTTTATAATACAGTAGGTAAGTATTTGGAATTATATATTTTTATAATCTTCTTTTAAAGTTATGGCACATTATTCAAGCATGGCAACGGCACGGCCTTCACCCAGCGATGTACTTGTCATTTTAATTTGACTATTAAATTGTGTGCCGTTCGATATATTTCATAACGCCAATATAAAAAGGTAGCAGCTTCCATTTTCCATCTACATTTGTAATTTCTTAATTGTAATAGTTATTTACGGTTTTCATTTCTAAGTTCTTATTGAGTTCTTATTGTGCGACAAAATCATGTACAACATATGTATATACCAAATAAACGTACCGTGAAACCACAAATACTGTATCCACAAACCAGTTGTTTGCTAATCGTGATGTGATTCCCGGTTTTTGATCGCAACGAGCGGAATACTTCATGAAGCTGAAGGCTAAATTAAACATGATTGATTACATACTTCGACGGTAGCATATGTAACGTCTAATTAGCCATCAAGTAAAGCCCCCGTGAATTTTGATTAGCGGAATTCGGTTTTCATAGTAATTGTAAGTTTTGTTTTGTTTGTTGATAAGATTTATATTGAGAGATTCGATATCTTCACTTGATATTTCGAATGAGGTTATATATCTTTGAGGTAACGGAATTTACTGACTAAGATATTTTTCATCCTCTTAGCGTTATCCCAGTTTCAATCTGGGGTCCGCTTACTAGTCTAACCGGATTTGGCTGAATATAAGCTTTTCCACGGAGAGACTGCCTGTCTGACCTCCGCAGTCCGAAGGGATAGCGATATTCCATGGTTTAGACTAGTGTCAGTTTATTTTAGAAGGTACTGACGCCCTGTAACGATTGTCAAAGATCTTCATGACAACCGGGACCGACGGCTTAACGTACTCTCCGAGGCACGGAACGATAATTAACAATTCAATACGCACATAACTCCGAAAAGTCATTGGTGCACGCCGTGGATTCGAACCCGATACCCTCTGCATGGCAGTCTGTTGGTATCTTCGCTAGGGTATTACTATATCTTACTAAGATATTTTTACTTACACTATATATTTTTACGATAAATAGATTGTTTATGGGCTATTCACTATGTATTCCGCTAAGATGTAAAATTAATCCCAGCCAAGATGCGGCCAAGACGACGATGGTGAGTCGATCTGACCGCGTATAGGTCTACCTTCTAATTTAACCATATTTGACGAATAGCGATAGGATCAAAACATTTTAAGATCAAATATTTAAGGGACTGCTTATTTGTATGACTATTTATTAAACAAATAATTAAACTGTAGTTTTGCTGTAATGTTGTAATAAATTAAGCTCACGCCAATTTGTTATAATAGCACATTGCCTCAATTAATACAATTAATCAAATAACTGACACAGAAAACGAGAGAAAGCCTATCAAACGATAAAATCTAAGTCAATTTTATCTTTAAGGATTGTCAATTAAAGCTTTAAATCAATTTTAAGCCTGTATTATCCAACTGGTAATTTCAGAAAACCTTTTCAGACATTTTACAAGAGTTCTTAGAATCTCGTCTGTTTTCGTCAACTTTCTTTTATTCAGCACTTACGAGGGCCCTATGGGACAGGACAAGATATATATGTATACAAAAGTCAAATGATTACTCGCTTCTTCAGATGTCAAATACATTTACGCATCGCTTCAGTGAACATTCTGGTTACAAAAGCTTTTAGCAAACATGTGCGTGAGTATTCGAAATGGCGCGAAATACCTTCACACATCCATTTCTTGAGGTCTATATTTAAGGTCTGAACGGTTGATTTCGTTAACCTTTGTAGAGAGAGCATTCAGGGGTAAATTCGCTTTGAATACATTAAACTAACTACAACCACTTACTGGCAGGTTTTGATTTTGCCGATACATTTGTGGTTTGGTAAGTCTTTTTATTTTTAATGCTGTTGTTTCAACTGTAGTTGATTGGTAGCTTAGTATTTGAAAGATTTGTCTAATTTTGAACGTATAGTTTGTTTTTTTCATAAACTATTATAACAACACTGTTCCATAATGCATATAGGTATGTATCTAGTTAAGTCGACTTATGAAACATAAATATAGTAAAGTCGTGATGAAGTCTTAAGTTCGGACGTGAAATGTAGTAAAACGTACTAGCTATGACCAGACGACCATAAAAGGGGTAAAGTGACTTCAACCATTAAATGAACTTGTTAAGAACAAGTGCTGAAAGATAAAAGTACAAGCCATAATTTTTTATATGAGCAACAGTTTTTATGATTTGTCATTCATTATTTTTATATTGCCAACACTAAAGAACATAGGAGAATTTTAACTAAAATTTGAAACATCCCAACAAAATACTAGGCATATAAAAAAAAATCTGCTAATTTGCAAACGAACTTTCTAGTATAATAACTTGTGTCCACTAAAAATAAATCAGTTTGATTGTAGTATCTAAAGATTCATTATTACTTGTAGATGTTAATGAAGTTAATTGTATATCATAAAAAGCTAAGACTGCCTCGTTGATCTCGCGGCATAAATGTGCGCGTGGTATTGGGAGGTCTCGGGTTCGATTCCCGGGTCGGGAAAATTGTTATTGGGTTTTTCCTTTAGGAAATTCTCAGTAGCAGCACGGAGTCTGCTAATGTGCCCGGTACGGCAATAGGCTCGCCCCCTACTACGTGGGACCTAAAAAATGATGGCGAAATGTGGGCGTAATATTACACCTTTGCCTACCCCTACAGGCGTGAGTCTATTAAAAAAAAATAAAAAAGAAGCTAAGATTAATGTTATTTTAAGGTTTTAAAACTAAAAATAAATATATTTAATCATGTGACAGTGAACACCAATCAGAGAGCATTACGTCAAAAAGTGCGTCCGCCATTGTTGTTGTTGATGTTTTGGTAGTAGTTACAACTAAAACGTCAAATAAAAGTAGGTAGTCAAACTTTGTCGGAGCTGTTATATCTTCTAAAAAAGACTTTTAACGAATAACTATATTTAATTTTAATATAATTTTACAATATTTAGATGAAGACGCTTACAAGATTGTCACAAGAATAACACAAGACTAACTTACTTTATTCAGTACAACAGTTCTTATACTAAATCAAAGACAAAGAGGTGTGTAGGCCACCGTAGGTGGGCTCACGCCATGATTCAGTTCTCTAAACTCATTAAGTAACTGATCTAAATTGATTAAGTTTATTAACAAAACAAAGGGGTATTAAAATAATGGTTGTCTCTGTACTTTGGTGTGGGATGCGTCATCCATAACTAGGTACACCAGACCAGACGTCATTCACGATTTGTTTTTTGCAATGAGTAAACTATGGAGTGGCCCTATTGTACATAATTATATGAAAAAATATTTCTTTTATAAAAATATAATTATACGACATCGACATAAAAAGAGTCTTATCTCGGTCTGTCTTGTGATATCTCTGACATAAAAAGAGATAAACATAGTTTACAAAATTCACTCATCATGGCAATCTATAATATAAAAATGAATCGCTGAATGTGTTGCTAAGCGCAAATCTCGAGAGCAGCTGGACCAATTTCGCAATTTTTTTATATAATATTCCTTGAAGTACGAGGATAGTTCTTACGGAGATGAAAATTAAAAAAAAAAAGAATCGACTGTTAGGCGGTACGAAGTTCGCCGGGTCAGCTAGTATTTTAATAGAAATGTCAAATTGTGTTCGTGTCGCTATATTCTTTGCCGAGTTTTGTGGCACATCTGCTGTCAAATCGTTGTGTGTGCAACATACATTTTTTGTTTTTGTGTTTAAATATGTCTCAAAACTAGATTAATCAGTACCTACTTCAGGCTTTGCTAGAGATTATAAAATCATGCCTACGTGTTGAATTCAATTGTGCAGCATGCTATAATCAAAATATTTTACAATAACATTACATGTTAGACAAAATTGCTGTTATTTAAATACTTGTGATACGATATACTGTAAGTATTACTTTTCACTTTTGAATTATTTGTGCACCAATAAACTACAGTGACATATTTCGACATATTTTTGCCAAACTTATTGCTTGTGTACTTGTCTACTGCGTTTGTGTGCATGGCTAGTCTAATTTCAGAGTCATGCCATGACCCTGCCAATTTTTCAGCTTCAATCGTTTTTCGCTTAAGCATGTTCGCCCGTATTAGCATTTTGGATAAAGTAATCTGGCGAATGATTTAAAGTAACTAAAGTAACGAGAAATGCTGATTTTATAGAAAATGTTTAGTATAAAAAAACATTTTTTTTTGTATATTTTTAAGGTAGTTTCTATATCTTGGGCTGAGTACATACTTTTCGGGAAAACACTGACTTAAAATACATGGTGTATTATGGAGTACAACCCAGACGGCCATGTCAGCAGGGCCAGTCCATAGTACTCATAGGTCAATGGTTTTGTTTTGCACTTTGTGACGTCAATCAACCGCCATGATGGTTTACAGCGTATTCGCGTCAAATTCAAATCGGTTTTTAAAAACACGTAATTAGTAATGTTGCTGGTCGATTTTTAAAGAAAAATTCAGTTATTTCGGTTTAACATCTAATAAAGGAACGAAAGAATCGCTAATTACATTTTAGGACACAAGCCTATTATAACCCCTGAGAGGCGAAGTATTAAAACAACTTTTGTCCTTTCCCACGACATAAAATAAAGACTTTCCAAATTTAATGGTTCCAGCTTCAGTAGTGGTTATGCATTATGATGAGAATCTGTCTGAACAAGTAATTTTAAATATTATCACGTCATCAGCCCATGCTGGATAAATGCCTCTCCGATGGCACGACACTGAGCTCGATCTTCGGCTTATTCAGGCGCTGCATTCCACTTTGTGTATAATTATGTATTATCACTCCACCTAGCCGGTCTACGCTTCGTTTATCAAGGTTTTAACATTTTATACATATATCACAAGTAATTTTATACATAAGTTTATTGATATACACCTCTGCCTACCCCTTCGGGGATAAAAGGCGTGACGATATGTATGTATGTAAGTTTATTGATACAATGAAAACAGTGATATATTAAAACTTGTATTTCAGTTTTCTCAGAACTACAGAGCGTATTATACGAGGGAGGAATTATTATTACGTTTTCTAATACTTGAAGATGCTGAACAAAAGCTTTAGATACAGTGAACGTCTCAAGCAGCATGTTCTTCTTTAAATACATTATTATATTTCCTTTAAGCGTACAATGATTTCAAATTTGCTTTTCATATTTCATTTTATGAGACAGCCAAATCCTAATATAAAATACAATATAATAAATCTGTTTTGTTACTTCTGTGTCTTCTATAACTTTGTACAATATAATTGAATGCTCTGAATGTTGTATCACTGAATGCTATGGCATAGTTTATTTTTATATGTTAATATAAAGGAAAGCCACAAAGTTGCTTCTCAGAGAACTGCTATTTCTCATAGGAGATTTTCCATTTATTTTAAAAGAAACTTCAATAATAAACCGAAGAAGAAATGAGTGTCAGTAATTTCTCATCGATAAAAACATTAAGCAAGCACAAGTGCTAATATTATCGGGTAAATTGCAGTGCAACTTTTTCATATGTAATATATTTTTATTTTAAGCTTCTGAAAATTATTTTAGTATCAAGATTCTACGTAATCGTCTACCTAAAACATGCGGCTTATTCACTATGCACGCAAAGGATTTGTTGTACACTCTGGGTGAAACAAGTGAATGAACTCGTCCGAAAACAGTAATGTATCTACACCCGTCTCTAAGAGTGAGAGCTTGTGTATCTGTCTCTAGAGACAGAGGTGGAAGTAAAAAGGGGTGCAAGTTGAAGGAAGAGCGATGACCGCAGGAATTTACATATTCACGGGGTTATTAAATCCTCACCGTCTCGTTTAAAGATGGGTAATCGGCACAGCATTTATTTCTCCGATAGTAAGTAGAGGTCTACGACGGTGGTTACGGTAAGTCAGTGCCCTATTGTATCTTAAGGCATAAAATTAATTTTGGCTACTGAGGTCACAAGCCAGTCGCTCTGGGAAAAGCTGATATACTGGTAATACTCGGAAGTGCACCCTGGGCTTCAATACAAAAATTAGAATAAGCTAGTAAAATGATAAAGATATATAAACGTCCTTTTATGCTAATTTTTCTTAACTGCTCCCATTAAAACCCATCTTTCCATTCATTACTGGAAGACTACCGTAGTACCTATACCAGTTCAGTGATTCAAGCTGTTGTACAGTAATGCTGAATGGGATCCTGTTTTTGCATTCCTAAGTATTAGTTATGAGGTATTTTATGAGTAATATTGTACAGGCAAAAGGATAATATCAAAACTGTAATAATAACCTTTATTTCTTAATACACCGTTATAAACCAAAAGCAAAACAAATATTTGTCTTACATGAAATATAAACGGTATCATACGCTTTGTTAAAGTTTAATGATAGCAATATGCGGTAGTGTATCGTGTTTGAATATAAATTCCGCTCATATTTTTACCCGACTGCGCGACGCAAACGAGGGTAATGTGTTTATCAGTCTATGTATGTATGTATATATGTATGTATGTATGTATGTATGTATGTATGTTTGTTTCTATGTGGCGTTCTAGAGACCAAATGCGTAGGCCGATTTTGATGATTCTTACGTCAATCGATTCGTCTTAACCTTGCGAGTGTCACTAAAGGCATGACAGTTATCAAAATTCACCACAGCGTCAACCAGACGCCATATTGTCAAAATGAAAAAAATAAATGTCGATGAACTATGTCATGTGGGGTGTCGTTGAATAGGTATTTTAAAATCATCTGTAGGTTCCTTTTATCATTTTTCATTTAAAATAATAGTTTAGGATATATAACGAATTAAAGTTGTTTAACAAAACAATCATTCTCGCTAATGTTGTTACTTATTGATTTAAGTTTTTACTTCAAGTATAAACGATAAACAAACAAAAAAGCAGTGAATAACTAAAAAGTATAAAATAAAATAAAAAATATTTAAAGAAAAACAAAAAACCCGACTGCGTAAAAAATAATTTAAAAAAATACGTGACAAAAATAACTTAAATAAAAACTAAAAAGAAAGAAACAAGGCTAGTAGTTCAGAATTCTAATGCAGAACAGAACGACTCACAGTCGGGGCCCCTTGGAAACATTTGATTAGTAAAATTTTAATGGGCCCCGACTGTGAGTCGTACTGTTCTGCATTAGAATTCTAAACTACTAGCCTTGTTTCTTTCTTTTTAGTTTTTATTTAAGTTATTTTTGTCACGTATTTTTTAAAATTATTTTTTACGCAGTCGGGTTTTTTGTTTTTCTTTAAATATTTTTTTTGAATAAAGTGCACAGTTATGTAGTTTAAATCATTTCTAGTATTGTTTCTAAAGTGCTTTGTGTTGCTTTTAGTGCTTTGTCCGATAGTTTCGTGCAATGGCGTCAATCCTTTTAAAGGATTTGATCTATTTGTTGTGCCTTCGCATCAGTTTCTGCTCGGATTAAATGGAGACTTCTTACGTTAACGAACTAAACAATTGTGGTTGGAACTCTTAGATTTATTTAGAAGCCGCCTTTGTTTTGTGTTGAAACTATTTACGCTTTATTTTTCTTTTTCTAGGCTTTTGTCTGCTTAAAAGAAATTTACTTTTGTGAATTTGTATTCAAGTCATAGAATTAAGGCAACAATAAGCGATATGTTACCGTTATGCTGCACGTATGACAAAATGGTTTTAGTGGCCACCTAGCCGTTTTACATGTAGCCGAATGTTAAGGGGTTGATCCCCACACCACAACCACACCAACTTGACACAACGATTTGAGATCCACTTATTGTTTTAAGTCTGATATGCTCTGCTATTAATTCATTGGTTGAACATTGCGACACAGGATTTATTCATCGTGCGGTAGTAGTCATAAAATAAATAAAATATTACAGAGAAATATACAAATAAAATCCAATATTTTTTAACAAATGCTATATATAATAAAAGGTTGTTTAGTCTTCTGCAAACAATATATTCGGTACCAAAATAACAATTAATTTCTGTGGTCGGTAACTAGAACATAATTCGTATTTGTTTGTCGTGATTCTAACTCACAGGTCGTACTTTTCCATACAAATATTTACTAACAAAACAGCAAATACGTTATATTTTCTCTTATTTCCATATCGGTAGTGCAGATGTGATCTAAGGATTTATAGCTGCCAATAAAATACTGTGGTCTACTTAATATCAATATATTATTTTTATAACAAGCAACTTATATATGAATTTATTGACCTTCTTTTAGTTACCCTGGTATAGACTCAAGCGAGTAATCTTTTCAGGAATAGCTCATAAATATGTCTTACTTTTTCTTCAAAGCATCATTTTTGTTCCTAATTTATACGGCTTGACCTGTAAGGCGACAGACACGACCTTGTTTCACTCTTTTTTCAGTTCACTTGCCTGGCGTCTGCTTTATATCTTGCCTGAGCTGCGCTGCGTTTGAGAAATGTTTCCTTGATGTCACTTCTTTATTGTTGAAGTAGCACTGTCATGTTTTAGATGTTATCCATAGCTGTCAATTGGATAGCTGGTTGAGATACTGCTGTAGGAAATAATAATATAAATAGGTACTTAATATAAACGATTTTAAACTTTCGCGATTAGTATACATTATGCCTTAAATATAAGATTTATCGCGAGTAAGACCCGCTATATAACCTTGTATAAGGTACTTAATATTCCTGCCAAGCTGACCTAGAGTGATCATACATGTAAGTGGCTAGAATGGATAGATGGATGTTTGTTTCTCTTTCATGCAAAATCTACTGCACGGATTTAGATAAAATTATGCAGTGCCAAGTTACACGTCAGAATAGCAAATAGTTTTTGTCACGACATCCGACCTACGCGGACGACGCCGCGGTCAGGACTAGTATGTCATATATATGTACAGTCAACAGCAAAAGTAGAAGATCAAAATCAGAAATTCACTACTAATGAACGGAATTCGCGTCAGAACTGTGTGGCGTCGAAGTGATCCAAAAGTATGTGACTGTAAATTATACCAATAATTTACTACTAGTACAGCTGCCATATATTCGTGATCAGTTTTGACTCCAAAAGTTATAAATTCAATTCACATCAGAACTCAGAAGTGAAAAAAATTTTCAAAACTAGTCAACAGTTAAAATCAAATATAAATGATGAAACTGAGGCCACGTAATCATGAGGCAAATAATTTATCCATACTTATTTTTTAATTACCCCAGTAATTTAATTTGGTATGTTTTACGGAAAAACAGCTAAATTGGATAAAAAATTGCATATTTCATATAATGTTTTTTTTATAGACTTACGTCTTTATCCTCAAAGGGGTAGGCAGAGGTGTAATATTACACTCACATTTCGACATGAATTTTTAGGTCCCACGTAATAGGGGGCGAGCCTATTACCGCTATCGGGCACATCACCAGACTCCAAGCAGCTAATGAGAATTTGGAAAAACCCAGTAACACTTTTATCCGACCCGGAAATCGAACCCGAGCCTTCCGATCAGCTGACGCATACGCTATCCACTGGACTACGGAGGCAGTCACTGGACCACAGAGGCAGTCTCGGCAATTTCATCTCTCATGTATTTTGTTTTTTGTAACTTCTGTCAAATGTTTAAAAGTAACTGATGTGATACAAAACGATAATTCAATGATTGCTTTTGCCTAGTCGGCTTCAATATATCTGTCACAGTACACAGTGTACCTATCTGTCACAGACTAATGTTATGCCTTGCGTTTTGTTTTTTATTAATGTTACTTATAAATAAATAGTTTTTCTATAGGTATGTATAAAAACCGGAAGGTTGATTGATAATTTTATCTTAAGGGCATTATTTATATTGACTTCGCGCTTTTGTCACACTGTTAGCAAGAGTTCTGGTAGAATAGTGCAAAAATCCAAGTATCGACTCTTAATGTCAATCTGTAATTCGGTGGTCACGTAGGTACAATATATAAATTTGAATTTAGAACACAATATTGATGAATTTTACTGATCACGAATATATGGCAGTTGTACTAGTAGTAAATGATTGGTACAATTTACAATCACATACTTTTGAATAATTTCGACGCCACATAGTTCTGACGCGAACTACGTTCATTAGTATTGAATTTCTGATTTTGATCATCTACTTTTGCTGTTGACTGTACGTGTGTTATGTCAAATACCGTATCTGAGTTTATTTACGATGCTGTCTGACATTCGGGACTGTTGATTTTGTACCAATTCAATAGTGACAGGATGATTGTACTTGTTAACATATGGCTGCTTTTTCAGTTGGCAAAATATCAACATTGGCCATACAATGGCCAACGTACAAGTTTCTTTTTCAGCATACAAGTTTTGTACAATTTCCCAGTGAAAGACGAAAAGAGATACTAGGCAATTTCATAAATTGAACTCTTTACTGATGGTAATTACTTTACAGGGGCAATCATTGAAGTAGATTATCACTTGTATTGTATGGGTAACCGCTTGATCTGGAATTTATATCAGTGGGTGCTTCTGTGTTTCGAAGATCACGTAATGGTTCTTTTTTGGGAGATGAATCGGATTTTCCAGCGGTCTATAAACTTCGACACCAGAGCTAACCACACACTCAAACAAAAAGAAAAGTAATAGAAGTCCATAGTAACGGTAATATTCGTCAATACTTTGTGGTTCACTATTGTACATAGGTAGATATATTAGTGACTCGACGAGTTTACTGCTATAAATTTCCATTGCAAATTTTAAACCTATCTTAAGAAAAAAAAATACCTCTAAGTTTAGTTGCTCTCTATTTTAACAATGTTTAAGCTCCTGGCATCAAAAGATTAGGTCTGCAGCACAATTTAAACTTAAAACGAAATTAGAGCTTAAGTCGAGTTCTTAGTAAAGCCTATTGAGCTAGAAAGAGCAATAATATCAAACAAGTCTTTTACAGTAACATTTTATTCAGACTATAATAGTAAACATAAGTTTTGCTATTTATTGGTAGGTATGTATTGTTATTTTCGCCAGTGAATCAACAAAGGTTGAATACTGAATTAGGTAGTTGGTATGCAGGATATAGTTTTAGTTAACTAGCTCGTTAGTTCGGAAAAGGAGTACGATGTGTGTTTTCTCCCTCTCTAAATTGTTAAGGCCATGATCGACGGGCGAGTAAAACCGCTGTTTTATGGCTCGGCGGTAAAGCTCGCCCGTGAATCATTGCAATACTGCGGTATTAAAAACCAACGAGCCCGGCTCGCGGCTCGTTAGTTATGTTTTAGTTTTTGCTCGGCACGTTGCGCAAGACCGCGTGTCGATCACCACTGACGAGCCCAGCCTACAGTTTTCCGCGACAGCGCTAGTGAATAGACGTACCTACGTGCACACCTTTTAATAATGGATTTGCGAACCTGTAGTCACGATTTCATAATATAATTTATAAACGCCTTTAGAGACTGTCCTTGTTTATGGCAATGTACATTAAATGAGTACAAAAACAAAGGAACCCGTCTTAATGCCTACAATAAACTGTTGGAGATTTTAAAAAAATACGAACCAAACTCAAATATACGGGTTGATGTCAAGATGTGTAGAAAAAATCAGTAATTGCGAGCTTCATATAGAAAAGAACGAAATAAAGTTACTGCAAGCATGAGGACGCGGTTGCGGTTCAAACTCGACTGTTTTGCTCGCTAGTCGATCAGCACCTACGAGCGGCGACTCCGCGAGCAAAAACCGTCGTCTCCAAGCCCGCGGTATACGGCTCGCCCGTCAATCACCCACTTTAGTTCCGCGGTATTAGTTAGCGTTGTACTTGCGATAATACTGATGTTTTTGATTCGATAGTATATTAGGCCATGACTAATTAGGGATTTTTAGATATTTTAGTAGGAGTGATATGTTTTGTAATATGATACATGGTCGTGCGTTGCTATTAATATAATGTATTTTTTAAAATATGTTATCAATTACTGACTGATTGACAGAATACATTCAGTCTAAACAACTAAACGCAAGAAGTGGAAATTTTGCATGTATATTTCTAGGGCAGTGTTGGAAAGCACTTAAAGAGGATTTTTGGCAAAAATGCCACACGCGGCCGGAGCCGTGGGTGAAATCTAGTTATACTACGATACGATCGTTTTTATGTATCGATGACGGATATATTCTAACTAGAAGACGCCAGCAGCTACGCCTGCAATTTTTTTTAATTTACCCGTTTTGGCCGATCCCGTGGGAATTTCGGGAAATCCCTTCTTAGTGCACCCCTGCGGTCCCCAAGGAACATACATGCCAAATTTCAGCTTCCTGCGCCCAATAGTTTCGGCTGTAGCGTGTCTGTCAGTCAGTCAGTAACGCAAGGATTTTATATATTAAGATGACTGGGTACATAGTGGCCGAACTGATCGCTTTACGTGTTCTCCAATGCACGGTGGCTTGGCAGTAGCATTTTTTTGTAATCGGTGACCCATCCAAACGTACAGACGGTGACGAAGCCGCTTATCCTAGCGAATCGATAAGTTCGTGTTATTACTCATCATCGCGCTTCAACCAACTTAATTTCAGTTATCATCAATAATATGTTCGTGTCTGTGAATTGATAATGTACCATTACTGTTAATTAATGAGTCATAATTTCGCTAGTTGTGATGCTGAATGTGTTCGGAGGTACACATGCTATTAGCAATTGAATTTCATGCTTGCCGAAGCGGGCTTCGATTTTCAGGTGTGTATTTATTTTTAAGTTCTTTGATTATAATGACTGGAATAGTTCGAACATTAGTATGTTCGCAAGAGGCTACTTTTAGCAGCGACAAGTACATAATATGTGTGTTCGACGACTCGTTGGCACTCGAACAATTTATTAAAATAATCATCAGTAGCCAAAATACCTGCCTCATTACTTCTTTCAAGTAGCAAATAAGTTCTGTGAAACTTAACTTTTAATTTGATACTAGAAAGACAGGTGGAAAATATTCCGTACTATCAAAAACGTGAGTATTTCAACAAATATGTTTACCTCCCACATGACTTCAGTATAGTCGTATATACTCTCTAACCGAATAATTCCAATCAGTCATAGGCGGAGTTACAGTTGCTTTGTACCGAGTTCAAGCGTTTCATATCTAACTAGGTTAGTAGATTAACATTGAGAAATTACACACAAACATACGAGTAAGTAATAGATTGCTTAATGTTTACGGAAGTGAGTAAGTCACTTTGTAATTTCTCTAAGCTTTGAATGTTAACTACGGGAAATGCGTTGTCTTGAAACTGTAGAGTAATAGTGTTATATGTGTAAGACAAGATGTTCAACAGAAACCCAGAAAGTTTTCGACGATGCATGCAAATTTGTTGAGTAGATGTTTGAGTGGCTTTTGAGTGAACTGCCTAGATTGAAGCCAAAAGCGTTTGCTCACATTTCAAGCAAATTTTGAAGTAGATACTATTAGATCTAACCGTATCCTATGGTACTGGCAGACTTTTGGTAAGACAGGTGATCAAGTTACCAGCATATTATATTTGATTTTATGAATCCATTCTTTTTTCTAATAACGACTTTCACCTTTCAGGCTGTACTGTAATCTAAAACTCTCTTACAGAAAGACCTATAGTCTTCTGCATTAGCTACATTATTATTTAATACTGAATATTCATACTGAATATTATTATCAATACTAATCTAAGAATTCCTTACCTCTTAAAATATTGCATAATTTATGATTATGTGTAACACATCTGTAGATCTTAAAAAGTATAACGTTTAAAGAACTATGCCTCATTTGTGATAATTTAATACTTGTTTGAGTTATAGTGTTTATTGTCTGAAATAAGTGCTTATTTCCTTTATTATGGCATCATATGTACCTCTTATGAAACCTTCTTATACTTAAGTTTAAATTCAAATCTACTAAGTGTAAGTCAAACTTCATCGTTGTATCTCGGGGTTGCATCTCGAACATCAACTTTGTGTTCACGGACGCGTTGTTTCCAGCCTCTTTGTGAACGTATGCTTAAGTTTATTATCATCACAATGGTTTGAAGTTGTTTAGGGCGCGTTCCTAATTAGCAACTGGAAATGGCACTTTACAGTAAATGAGATTTTTGAAAGACAGTTCTTGACAGAGCGAAGTATTGAAACGGTAAGAAGAAGGCTATCTATAAGGTAAGGGTAAGGCTATCTATAATCCTCTAATCTATCTGATAAGTTGAATATAAATAAACATTTTTAAAGGCACCTACTTGTTTTATTACCTGTCTGTAACGGGTTCTGGTATTAAAACGCAGTAGAGGTTCTAGGTGCGAATATTGCCGAGTATTGTCTCACTTCCCTTGCACGAGTATGACCGACCAACAACACGACACTGGCCTGAACACTAAGGGCTGCAGTCTCCCACGCTGTTCCCTCCGGTAGTGTGCAGGGCAGGTTGCTCGAAGGGCTGCGTGTAGCGGCAGATCCTCGCAGGCCGTTGGCTTCAGCTGGCAGGTGCCGGCGGTGTGTGTGCTATGAGCAGGGCGGGCCAGACTCTTCGGCAGAGGTGACGCCGAAGGCAATGCAGGCAGTGTAGCGGTCTAGGTAGCGTAGCCCGAAGCTTAAGGTAGACCTGGAACCTGAAGGAAAGCAGCATTAGGAGAGCCAATATTGACATCAATTTGACTGCACGGTTGGCGTAGTGGTTTAAGCGGCCGCCTCGCCACTTGACACTGCGCCGAGTGTTGTGGGTTCGATCCCCACACGAGAAAACACTTTGTGTAATATATAAATTGTTGTTTCGAGTCTGGGTGTTCATTGTGTCCGTTAGTTGTATGTTTGTAAAGTCCCCCGCGACACAGGATTTAGTCCTAATGCGGGAGTTGTCATATAAAGAGAGAGAGAGAGAGAATAGAGTCAGGCAGGCGGCGTCAGCCGGCCTCAGCTAGCAGGTAGAGAGATGGGCAGTACGCTAACGCAGTAAATGTAGTAGCTTACCCGTAGCTGGGACCAGGATACACGTAGATACGACGTAGGGTCAGTAGGTACGCTTAGTTATAGTAGGTAGGTAGTAGAGTAGCGCTGCCGAACTCTCTATTGGCCCCTTTATATACCGGCCCTCCATCAGAGTTGGAGTCCGTTACATGACCATATTTGGTCAGGCTTCGCGAGCGCGGACGATGGCTTTCTCTGATTGGCCAAGCATATGGACGGTACTGTGACGCAAACGCGGTAAGTACCGGACATACGCCACTATACTGACCGCCTTAGGAGAGGACTTTGCGTGACTAACAAGAAAAATCCGACTAGCTGCGTTAGGTCTACGAGTCCGCTACTGTCCAAGCTAAGACGGCATATTGAAAGAAAGAAGGGAACGTCTTATACGGTTTGTAACAAATAGTTAGGCACTATAGTGTATTAGTTTTAGGTCCTTTATGTGCCAAAACCCAATAGAATTTCCTAACCCAGACGCGTCCGACAACTCGTAAACGAGAGGCGACTTTTTATTAATCACTGTGCACTTCACGAATTTAGGGGCTAGTTTCTTACAGAAGGACTTATCCTTGTCGCTCTGATAAAAAGTCCTTTTCCACACAGTGTCTCCCACATTAAACTTAGCTGGTTTACGGCGTAAATTATAAGTTTGGGAATTCCTAGCATGAGCTTGAATGAGGAGTGCCTGAACTTTGTCAAATATGCCTGATAAGTGACCTATGTTTTCTGCGTAATCGTCCCTAGGTATGTATACTATATCATCAGCGTCCTTGTTGACATAGTGTGAGCCGCATGGAACTAATTCACGTCCATAGACTAAAAAACTAGGTGTATAGCCCGTGACTTCATTAACTGCAGTATTTAATGCAAACTGCACCTTAGATAGGAGAGTGTCCCATAATCTCTGGTTATTTCCTACAAACGCCGCTTAGGTAGAACCAATGGTTTTATTATAGCGTTCGACCGTATTCAGATGTGGGGAATATTTAGGAGTATAATGAAGATTAGGGATTTTGTACTTGTGCAACATAGCTTTTAAAGTAGCACTGACAAACTGTTTACCATTGTCCAATATAATTGTAGATGATATACCATGAACTAAAAATATTTTTTCTTCCAAAATATTAGTTATTATTTCAGCAGTTGCGCGCCTGATAGGAAAAAGTAGACAGTATTTACTAAAACAACAAGTTACTACAAAGATGTAGGCGTTTTTTTTCTTGTGACGGGTAATGGCCCCAACAAATCTACACTAATGGTTTGGAAGGGTCGTGAACACACTTTGGGTCGTCCCATGGTTCCCAATGGTGCATGGTTCTGATGTTTGTGCGCGATACAAGTGTCGCAAGAATTTATGAACTTAACTACATCATCGTGCATTTTGGGCCAATAGTAACGCAGTGCTAAGCGCTTGTAAGTTTTAAATATACCGAAATGCCCCGAAGTGGGTTCGGCATGGTTCTCTAATATGGCATTATTTCGATCAGAAGAAGGTAGCACTTCTTTCCATTCGAACTCCTTACGTAGCATACACCTAGATTTTATCAAACGATACAATTTATTATTTTTAATAGAATAGTCTGGATAGTCATTAGGCGAAGATAAACAACCATTGTAGTTGGCTGAATACCATTGATCAGTGTCAACATTAGGGTTGTTCATGTTATTATTATTCGCGTTAATTATATTTACAGGTAGGGATCGTGATAACGCATCTGCTATAATATTATCTGCGCCGCGCCGATGCTTTATTTCGAAGTTAAAGGCTGACAGTCGAACCGACCGCCGAGCTAATCTACCAGTCGGGTTGCTCAAGTTAAGGAACCATTTCAGTGCGGAATGGTCAGTATACACAACAAACTTTAACCCGTTATCTAAATAAAAGCGCCAATATTCGAGGGCTGTTAGAACTGATAATGTCTCCCGTTCTGTTATACTGTAGTTTTGTTCCTGTGTATTTAGTGGCCTATTTATGTAAGCGATTGGTAGTTCCACGCCATCTATTTCTTGTGTAAGCTACCTACCGATGCCACTCGCACTCGCATCTGTGTGAACTTGAAAAGGTTTCTCGTAATCGGGACACGATAATATTGGTGCGGAGCTTAACAATTGTTTTAGTTTACAAAACGAGCCATCAGCCACTGAAATGGTGCGGCTTTCTTATATAGGTAGAGGTAAGTTTGTTTAAAGGACCGGCAATAGTACTCAAATTAGGTATAAATCGCCGATACCATGATGCAATGCCTAAGAACCTTTTGACTTCTTTTTTATTCTTAGGCGTAGCATATTGAAGAATGGCTTCCACCTGACATGGGTCTACTTGTAATCCTTTAGAGTTTACTACGTAGCCCAAGTACTTCAATTCATCTCGGAAGAATTTAGATTTTTGTAAGTTAATGGTAAGGTTGGCCGATTTTAATTTTTCGTATACTTTATTTAAAAGTGACACATGAGCATTAAAAGATGGCGATATAAGCACGATATCATCTAAGAAAACGAATACAGAGTTTTCGAACTCAGGGCTGTCCGTAAACAAGTGATCCACCAAACGCTGTTGTGTCGCAGGCGCATTCGTTAAACCAAACGGCATAGTCACAAATCTAAATGTTCCTCTAGTAGGCACATAGAACGCAGTCTGATCACAATCACACAAAGGACTTAGATAAGTCTATACTACTTAGATATCTAGCGTTCCTAAGATTGTCTAAAATTTCGGATACGTAAGGTAGTTTGTACGCGTCTTTTTTAGTAAAAGAATTAAGTTGCCGACTATCTAAACAAAACCTTAGTATACCGTCCTTATTAGGCGTTAGTAAAGTAGGTGACGACCAAGGACTTTCGCATTTTTCTACCACTCCCAATGCAAGCATTTCGTCTAATTCGTGAATTATTATTTTTTATTTCGCCGGCGGTAACCTATAATATCTTTGGCGTATCGGCGCAGACTTGCCAGTGTCTATTGCATATTCTATTAAGTGAGTTCGTCCTAACCCGGTTTTTTCAGTGGAAATCGACTCGTATTGCTTTATAATTAACTTAGCCGTTCTTTGTTGTGACTCACTCAACTCAATAAAAGATTGCAATACGTTCGTGTTACTTGGCTTATTTTCACTTAACACACTACACAGCAATGTTTTAGACATGCATATGGATCCGATATGGTTAGGCAGTAATTTAAATAGTTTCCAGAAATCGATGCCTAAAATTAAATTACTTGTAACTTCTGGAATAATATAAGCTTTCAATAAGTGAGTTTGATTATTAAAAGTAGTGGGTAAGTTGATAAAACCGCGCGGCAACAATATATTTCCACCCGCGGACCGAATGGAATTAGTGTTGTGACACTGCTGTATTTCTAAACCGGTTTTAGTAATTACCTCCAGATGGGAGTTGTTACCTAAAATTGTAATGGCTGAACCGGAATCGAGCAATCCACAAATAGGTAAACTGTTAATCGTTACGTTAACATAGAGCGGTAGGTCATTTTTAGGTTTATTATCCAGGATCGAGGCGACGGAATAACTAGAGAAATACACTTTTAGAGTGTTTAGCCAATTTCTCCAATCATCTTCGTCAAAATTAGTTGCATAGGTTGTAGAACCTAATTTAGGTTTTGACACGCCCCGACCCTGACACCAACTAGTTTCTTGGTTTCGTAGATTTACAGTTCAGGCAGTTAGAGAATGTCACATCCTTGCGGCCGCACTTGAAGCAAATTGCGAACCGATCGCGTTTGCATTCATTCAAACTGTGACTATTGATACGGCAGCGCGGACAGTACTTGGACGTGACTAGAGCGACAGAGCTAGGTTTAGACTTAGGATTCCTAGGTTCGTTGTCCTCAGTGTATTCGGGTTTTCCGGGCGTACCCTCTATAGTGGCAACGGGATAATTATTGAAGAAATTATTACGCGCTCGGTTATTAGGTTTGTGACTGTAAGCTAGGTCTGGTGCCAACGTGTCGTTACTATAATACGGTTCGCGGAATTGAGAGTTCAAACATTTCATCCGTTCGTAATTTAAACATAACGTCTGCAGTAATAATAATAATAATTTATTTATTTTGCGAAATTACAAAATGATAATGGTCTGATATTTAATTAAATTAGGTAAAATTAGTATAGGGTGCCTGTACTAGGGTAAACCTGTGCTACAGGCATAAAGAGCACTCACAACTATCTAGGTGACACTAAAAATAAATGTCTACGTACTTAACAATACTAGAAATACATGTTTTAAATACTTACTTACTATAAAACTTAAAGAATTCTTATATAAAACTATTACTTGTGGAATGACACACAGTTATGCTGCCTTATTTAATAACAGTCAGCAATTTCTCGGTCTGTTCATAATTCAATGTTTGTAAATACTGATTGATACGTAATTTAGCTCTAGCGTAATTCAGGTCATATATCGATGATTCTTTGTTTATTTTATTATATATAAAAGTACCTAAAAATGGAAAGAATCTATTAGTAAATACAAACTTTGATTCAGAACTTGAAGTACAGACAATATCTTTCCGTCTTTTAGTGTTAGTAAGGTTGGGGTTATACGTAAGTGCAGTATGCTGTTTTAGTGCAGTATATAGAGGTGAGTTGACGAACTGTTAGAACATTACAAGACTCATACAGTAGGCTCGTGGGAAAGCGGAAAGGTCGTCGAGTGGCTACTTTTAGGACTGCTCGTTGTGCTCGTTCAATAGTTAGCATCACTGATTTGCCAATACCGCCCCAAGAAGTTATACAATAAAGGATTATAGATTGACACAAGTCCTTGTAGATCTGTATAATGAGTCTATGATCTGCAATAAAGCGTAATTTTTTGAAGACAAATAATAATTTACGTACCCTTGCAGTTAAAGCGACAATATGTTGTTTAAAGGAAAGTGTTTCGTCTAGTATGACCCCTAAATATTTTATGGTAGTAGTGTTGTCAATCTCCGGACAGGTGCAAGAGTTGTTCGCAGTATTAGAACAGTTATGTGCATAAATATGTGTATGATATGAATGACTTAATGGTTTGCGCATACAAAATTGAATAAATTTCGTCTTTTCAGTATTAAGAGTTAGAAGATTCTGTCCAAGCCAGTTATTTACTACATTAAACCCACGTTGAGCATACTCCTGGGCTTCCATATTGGATTTAGCGGAGAACAGAAGTGCAGTATCATCTGCATACGAAAATATGGTTCCTTGTTGAAGGTTTAAGTTGCAGAGGTCATTGATATACACTAGGAACAGAGTACCACCTAGAACACTTCCTTGTGGAATACCGTATTGCGGTAATTTCAAATCGGAGCTGATGATGTTGTCTATTTTGACACATTGGTACCTATCCTGTAAGTAGTCTTCGAATAGGTTTAACTGTGTTCCTCTTATTCCTAGTGCATCCAACTTCTTCAAAAGTAAAGGTACTGGCACAGTGTCAAAGGCTTTCGCCAAGTCAAGGAAGATGCCAATGACATGTTTACTTTGCCCAAGTTCCTCTGATATATAATTGGTCAACTTGTGTACAGCGTCTGCTGTTGAAAGTTTAGGCCTAAAACCAAATTGATTGGGCGAGAACAGAGAATTTTGTTCAAGAAACGAGATTAGTTGATTGTTGATAATTTTTTCCAGGACTTTGGAGATACACGGTAATAGTGAGATCGGTCGGTAGTTAGTTACAAGATCTTTTTTGCCAGATTTATGAATAGGAATCACTACCGCCTTTTTAAGACATTTGGGGAAAAGGCCATTAGAAAGGCAAATTCGAAATATGTGAGTTAATGGAGGCACTAAAATATGCCTAAACGTTTTCAAAATATTAGTGCTGATATTATCCCATCCTGCCGCGGTGTTATTCTTTAATGATAGAATGATCCGTTCTACTTCACTTTCATCAGGCTCGAGAAGCACAAAAGATTTACCACTTTTAAGACAGGTCGCAATCGGTGTACTGTTGTTAATTTGTTCTTGCTGCTAAATTGACCTTGGATTTTTTCAGCTAGTTGTTTATCGATATTGACAAAAAAGCTATTTACGTTATCAACAGAAGATAGCGGGGTGCTATGTGTTTGTAGAAAGCTCGTATCAGTTTTATGTTGGTTTGACATATAGGTGACGGATTTTACGATCTTCCAAAGTTGTTTGGTATTATTGCCAGCTTGATATATCTGTGATTTGTCATATTCTATTTGTATTCTTTTTAATAGACTATTGCAAAAATTCCTGTATCTTTTATAAGATATTTGTAGCGACAAGTTATTGGAATCTTGCTTGGCTCTTTTATGCAATTTGTCACGATGTCGAATGCATCTGAGTAGGCCTGGGGTTATCCAAGGCTTAATGTTATTATTTTTATTACTCAAATAAATAAATTTCGTATTTCGCATAATAGCTTCTTGTAATTTATTAATAACATAAGACATAGATATGTCAACATTATCAGTATCGTAAATTGGTTTAAAATCAATATTATTTAAATCGCGATCTAGATTAGTCATGTTTAGTTTTGACCTTTGTAACGGGCGGGCATTATGCTTAGATTGCGTTAATTCAAGCGTAAACAAAACAGCACAGTGATCGGTTATTGATGAGTTGGTGACAAGTGTTAAACAAGGAAGCCTAGTTTTTACCATTACGTGATCTAAACATGACCCACTCTGATGCGTTGGGAAAGTGTGCGATGGTAGAATTCCGTGGTATGCACAAAGATTTAAATATTCTTGGGTCCCTGCATCATAATTTTCGCAATTTAGGTTTTTATTTAGGTCACCAGTAATAATTATGCTATCAAACGATGACAGAGTTTGTAGGATATTATCTAAGGAATCAAGAAACACATCTAAATTTTTGAATGAAGGAGATCTATAAATAGAGACAATGGCAATATTAGTTCCGATTTTAATAATGAGACAGTTGCATTCCTGGACATCTGGCTCTTCGACTGTAATATGCAAAGATTGTTTTGTGTATACCACTATGCCATCGTTTTGGTTTAAATTTATCGCCGTCTTAAAACTATTGTATCCCGGTAATACCGGGACATTGCTAATTCTATGTGACAGCCAACACTCCGTGAGAATTATTACATCACACTCGGCATTAAGTCTTTGTAAGAAAATGCTTAAACTATATATGTTTTTATATATACTGCGAATGTTTTGAGTTAGTATCGTTAACGGGCTATTATAAGTGGATAGGTATTGTCTGCAGTTCTCAGTATCGCAAATTTCCGAAAAAAAAGTAAAGCTGTTATCTAGGTCCTTAATTAAGTGATTAGTCATAGTTTATTTTATAAACTATAGATAATAAAAAAGTATAAAACTTACAAATTAGTTCTAATTGATAAATTAGTGGGCGGCGCTCTTAGGCGCCCTCATTGTAGTCTATTGAATTTATGTACCTCTGTTCTGCCATCTTTTTTGCTGGACATACCAGGTCTCCGGTTTTATGATTGCTCGGTTTTTTGTACCGCAAGCATGATGCACATTTCGGCGGCTCGTTTTTCTTGGTATAGTTTTTCGTCTCATGACCTAATTCTCCACAATGTCCACACGTAGATATGGTCTCCCGACAGGTCTTCGCCACATGTCCATATTGATGACATTTGAAGCATCTGGTCACGAGCGTGAAGTCATAAGCTCTGCAGGCAAACCAGCTGATGTATATTCTGTCCTTATTAATGAGTACATTCCGGATGATACCGGGTACTTCCAAAATAAAATTGCATCTTTGCGCATCTTTTTTGCCGGATTTATGGCTTAATTTGATTGAGGACAAAAATGATTCTCGTGTCATACTTGGTATCTTTTTTTCGGCTATATTCTGTGCATAGAGACAGTCATAGACATCTTGGTCACGAAGAGCGGCAGGTACGCCTACGAGTATTATTCTCGGTCTTCTTTTATGAGGCTCCTCCACCTTCAGGCCAGAGCTGTTCAGTTCTGTAGACTTCCTGAGTTTTTCAATGTCATCCTTCGAATCTGTGCTAATGATGACACCTCCGTCCCTGGTCTTACGCAATCCCCTTACGTGCAGCTTCATCTGCTCAGGACAAATTATTTTCTGCACAAGTGATTTCGTATGGTCACTAGTTTTTGTTTTATCACTAGGATAGATTGCGATTGAGCTAAGGTTTGAAAGGCGTAGCAGGCTGGTTTTGTTAGTTTTGACCATATCAGCGAAGGACACTGGTTGGGCGAGTGGTTTCTTGGAGCTTTCCTGGATGGTCTCCGTAATAGACTTTTTCAAGTCAGTAAGGCATCCAGCAAGGTCTTCCTTTTCTCTAAGAGCTTCCAGTGATGTTTTAATCACGACAGCCCTTTGCTTCAAAGTTGTATAATTGACAGCCATTTGAGAAGCTCCGGTTAAGACCCGTCGTGCAAGAGCATTGATGTTGAGTTTCTGTTCCGAGTTGAGTTTGCCATCTGCAGCAATTTGGCACACTTCGTTGAGAGCTTGTTCGACGGTGGACAACCAGTGTTTGATGTCACTGGGGGAAATGGCTTCTATAGTCCCGTCAGCGGCATGGTGTGGTGGCTGAGGAGTGCTGGGAGGGCTACGGTACGTCTTCGTACTCCGATAAAAAGGGCTACCTTCTATGGTAGCCATTATCGATAACACTCACTTGTTATTCATATTAATTAATGCAAACTTAGCGTATAGTTATTACTGTGTTGTCTTATGTAGGTCACTGATTTATTAAATTAATTAAAACTTGTAAACATAATATTGTAAGCAAGGCACGTCTGTTCACTGTGACGTCTACGATTCGGATGATGCAGTGTTGCTATACTGTCTATTGAAGATATTGACGAAGCTAGCACTAGCGAGTAGCATGGACGTATGTTATGCAATAGGATGTCTAACTTTTCGCGATCGGACAATCGCTTTGACGGTGACAGCCTAGCGAACAGCTGATTCATTATAAAGAGATAAATAATTATAATTTCTGTAGCACATTGTACGTCGGCGGATTTCATTTAATAACCGGTAGTCATAATCGTACGGTGTGAAATCGTCTATTAATTTAGTGGTGAGTTCTTCCCATGTAGTGAAATATTCTTTTAGGCCGCGATACCAGTGAAGTGCGTTACCGGTGAATATTTCGGAGGCATACGATAAAATTTTTGTGGAAGGTAGATTACGCGCGGTTTGGAATTCGGTTACGCGTTGTAGGAACGCTCGGACGCATCCCGTACCGTCGTATTTTAACTTGGACAGTTCGCTAACTCTCAAATGCTCGCAATGCAATACTGGGGCTAACCCTGCCTGCGTCGAGGTAGACGGCGCAGGTTGGACCTCGGCCACAGCATCAGCTGAGCGAACACCTGATTGCTCAATGGCGGACAGCTCCACCGAGAGCTTGTCGAACCGATTGCACAATTCGGTAATATGTTTGCAATACGCCGTAAGACGTTCCAGCCTACGGAGTCTGTGGAATAAGTGGTTGTGCAGTGCGGTAGACCTCCTAGCTAGGTTCGCATCGTAAGAAGCAGATAACGAATTTAGTCGCTTGGCCAGCTCAGAGACGGCCTCGCTAGCGCCCTCGAAGTCCACCGTTATGGCTAGGCCCGACTCCAAAATGTCATCATGTGGAATGGCTTCCAGTAATTTAGGGAGCTGCTTCCGCAGACCTAGGATAGAGGTAGCCAGCTCCACACTGTAACGGGTTCTGGTAGTAAAACGCAGTAGAGGTTCTAGATGCGTTTATTGCCGAGTATTGTTTCACTTCCCTTGCCACGAGTATGACCGACCAACAACACGACACTGGCCTGAACACCAAGGGCTGCAGTCTCCCGCGCTGTTCCTTCCGGTAGTGTGCAGGGCAGGTTGCTCGTAGGGCTGCGCGTAGCGGGCAGATCCTCGCAGGCCGTTAGTTCAGCTGGCAGGCGTTGGCGGTCTGAGTGCGATGAGCAGGGCAGGCCAGACTCTTCGGCAGAGGTGACGCCGAAGGCGATGCAGGAATTGTAGCGGTCTAGATAGACTAGCCCGGAGCCTTAAGGTGGACCTGGAACCCACAGCTGGGACCAGGATACACGTCTGAAATAGTAGTAGTAGCATGTAGTTAGGCACGGTAACAATAATTAGCGGTCCGGTCTCTCTGTCGGCCCCTATATATACTGGGCCCTCCATCAGAGTTTGTGTCGGCGCATAACCAAATATGGACAAAACTCACGAGCGCGGACGATGGCCTTCTGTGATTGGCCGAGCGTATGGACGGTATTATAACGTACACTCGGTAGGTACCGGTCATACGCTACATCACCTCTAATCGCAACCTCGTATGCTTGTTCACTTTTATTAAGCAGAAAGTATTTTATGGGGTGTGAGCCCATTTTGTATGTAATAATTAAACCGCGTAAGTATACACTACACACTACACTTAGTGCGCAAGCGTTCCGCCCTTACAAATGGCCTACTTTACGATTAGGCGTAAAAGTTCGACCGTTAGGACTAATTAGAAAAACGTAAGATTCAAATTTGCGAACTATTACGTAGTAGGTAGTTACACTAAAAGGTAGACAATTAGTATAACAATACGTACCGGTTCGCTGTAGCCGCACCTGCTCGCTTACAATAATAGAGACCTGCTAGAAGAGAACTCGAGCACGGAAAGCGAGACAATAACCCACGTAGGCGCCACTGTAACGGGTTCTGGTATTAAAACGCAGTAGAGGTTCTAAGTGCGTTTATTGCCGAGTATTGTCTCACTTCGCTTGCACGAGTATGACCGACCAACAACACGACACTGGCCTGAACACTACGGGCTGCAGTCTCCCACGCTGTTCCCTCCGGTAGTGTGCAGGGCAGGTTGCTCGAAGGGCTGCGTGTAGCGGCAGATCCTCTCAGGCCGTTGGCTTCAGCTGGCAGGTGCCGGCAGTGTGTGTGCGATGAGCAGGGCGGGCCAGACTCTTCGGCAGAGGTGACGCCGAAGGCGATGCAGGAAGTGTAGCGGTCTAGGTAGCGTAGCCCAAAGCTTAAGGTAGACCTAGAACCTGAAGGAAAGCAGCATTAAGAGAGCCACACCCAATAGAGTCAGGCAGGCGGCGTCAGCCGGCTTCAGCTAGCAGGTAGAGAGATGGACAGTACGCTAACGCAGTAAATGTAGTAGCTTACCCGTAGCTGGGACCAGGATACACGTAGATACGACGAAGGGTCAGTAGGTACGCTTAGTTATAGTAAGTATGTAGAAGAGTAGCGGTGCCGGCCTCTCTATCGGCCCCTTTATATACCGGCCCTCCATCAGAGTTGGAGTCTGTTACATGACCATATTTGGTCAGGCTTCGCGAGCGCGGACGATGGCCGTCTCTGATTGGCCGAGCGTATGGACGGTACTGTGACGCAAACGCGGTAAGTACCAGACATACGTCACACTGTCTATGTAAATAAATTTTGTTATTTTTTTTATTCTCCCTTTACTTTTACGGAAAAGGCTATCCATAAAAGAATTTGCTATCCAACTAAAAACGCGAGTCGACATATGGGTGAGAACCCATTTACTCTCGCAACAAGAGCTGTCAAAGCGAGAAATCAAATTTGCGATTCTCTTTCCCTAGTGAGAACCCGCTGACAATTTTACTAATAGATTGTTGATCGACAACACCTAGTTTCCGCCGAATACTCGTTGCATAAATGGTTGTATTGTTCTATTTAGCTGCCACTATATCTCATCTTATCATTTGATTAGATCTAGTTTTGGCATATTTGTGTTGAACTGAACATAATAGTTTATCTAACTGTTATTTGTAAACCATGCCATTTCCAACATGTTTGAATAAATAATCAAAATTTGATTCCCAAAAAATAATCCTGAAAATTTTCTGCGACGCATAAGGTATCAGCGTAGTACAAATATGACTTTAAAACAATTGTTCATACAACACCGTAAACGCTCACGCATCTTTCGCCCGGACAATAGCACGTCTCCCTGTTTCTTTGAATTGATAACAATGCAAAGAAACCCATTCATATTCATTATAAGTCATTCATACGCCGGTTTCATCTCAGAAATTGACAGAATTGTGACAATATTATGCGTTGTCCTGCAATACAATCGCATGATTTAGACCTTTGTTACAGATAAATGTACTAAATAGTTATCAGAGTACATTTACTAGACGAGTTAACCATTCGGCTTTGGCAACTATTACCGTTTGTCGATCTCAAGCCTGTCGTTTGCAATTTGATGTACTGAAATATAATCCAATATTCGTCAAAGGCGACATGACATAAGTCATAATTGAATGTCATAAGGCTTAGCATTGAAGTTGACATATTATGTATGAGTTAATAACCTATAAGCAATTTCAATATCGCCAATATATAATAATAGGGGTGCATAGGGTTCCCACCAAGAACTTAGAGTCCCAAACCAACCTCACCTGCAAGTGGTGCACCTGCCGATCAACGGACGAGGCTCTGGCAAACAAAACAAAATATCCCGATAAGCGGCAATAGGCTCGCCACCTATTACGTGGGATCAAAACACTGGCGAAAAGTGGGCGTTTAATATGCCTCTGCCTACCCCTTTGGGGAAACAGGCGTGAGTCTATGTATGTATGCCATATCACCCTGAAGTAGTAGAATCCATATTTTGGCGTTTCAGTTAGTGAATTACTAATTGATATGCTTCTTCACTATCCACATCGTACAGTTTCCACGTGTGTCTAAACTGTGTACATTATACAGTTAATAGAGGTATTTATACCTTAAATTAATATTGCGAGTAGGACCCGTTTATTAAAATTGTATTCAAATCGCGAAAGAAATAAATATTTAAAACTGATGTAATGGTATTTATTATTTCATTCACGACAGAGGAATAAACACTCACTTCTGTCCAGTCTCCTTGGTTACTACATGGTATGCTATCTGAGTATATACTTCCAGTGACACTCTGTACAAATAGAGCAGATAGTTTGACTTGTAGCAACATTGTCAAAATACCTACATTGCTAATTACCAATACCAAACGATGAAACCAAATATATACAATTATAAAATACAATTAAAAGATTAATAATAATAATCGACGCCTAGCCGAACCTTAACAGTCTGCTTCCTCTTACTTGGCAGCTCAAAGCCCGGGTTATGTGGTTTTGATGTTATTAAAATAAAACATAGTATTTAGCCAGATAATCTCTTTGTCAAGAATGTCTTTGAAAAGAACGATAAATATGAGATAACAAAACTGAAGCCCCTTGAAAGCGTAGTAAAGTGAAATAGTATCGATTTTATATACCCAATTTCTAGACTTTAATGTATTCGATAAATCCATTATTAAAGGAGTCAACTAAATCATTATTTAAGACCTTCATCAAGTAAAAGCTAGCTAAATAATTTATTGGCAAACTTGGTTTGTATCAAATTAAAATTGAGAGGAGATTTATATATACGTGTACATATGTTTTGTAATGTACCTACACAGTTAGACTTTGCCTATGTTAAGACAGCAATGACATAGGCAACGGGATGTCATAGGCGTACAATATAACAATATACATAACTCGAACTGTTTTGTAACTCTACGACGATACAATGTGTACCTGGGGGCCCAGGTTATTAGAAAGACGCGATACAGCCAGCTGACTGCAATTCGCGAGGCCCCGCCAAGGGTCGTAGAGGACACCGCTGTGGTTTTATTTACTAGGTCCCACGCCGTCAAGGAACAGACATCACACTTATAAAATCGAGTGGCGCAGTCAGAAGCGCTGAAACCTTAGTTACAATAAAATAAAATGTTTTTATAAGATTCTACAATATTTCTTTGCATGTTTACATTTGCCCCATAAATCTAAAACACTTTACCCTTGAAAATACAAACCTGAAATCCTGAACCATGTTATTACATTCAATTTAAATATTGGGCCACCGACTCAGTGAATTACCTATACAAATAAATGTATGGCGTCTATATTGGTTCCTTAATCACAGCGTACGCAACCATAAATGGGAGTTATGAACGTTTTTATTAACTCTAAGAATAAACTCCATTTGAATCGGTCGGGCGAAGAACTTTTGATCGAACATTCTGTAACGATTTATTGGGAGTATGATTGCTTAGTGATTATGTTGGTTCGAATGTAAGAAATGAGGAAGTAAATTACGGAGTTGGAAAGAATTTAATCAGTTCTTGAGGAGGTATGCCTTGGGTTATAGGTATTATGTATTACTGTAACCTGGGGTCTTAGTGAAATAGCGCTCGCTGACTAAGAATTTTATTAATACTTTCTGTTGTGCTTCTGAAGATAAAAATATACGGGAATCCGCCTTCTGATGTGACAGTTTCGGGTTATTAAGGAGGTAGTGCGGCGTTAGTCGACCCTTAGCGTCGATGATCTTACTTTCGATTTCAGCCAAAGAACGTCCACAGTTGAGGCACAGGTCCACAATTCCGGGGTTTTCCATAAAGTCCGACTGTGTGATCTTTCAGCCTCTTTCCTTCCGGCTACGTACTCGTTCAACCCACAAATTTCGACCCCATCGACAAATTTTACCCTCTCGACCCACTTTTACCACTTCGTCCCGACCACTTGCATTTTGCCTATACCTAAAGTGCCTGTTCGACCCTCTACCTAACACCGTGTGCCCGTTCGACCTCAGTTTTACATCTTCGTATAAAAAGCTGGAGTACAATCGTGTACAGAAGTGAGACACTTTAATAAAAATAAAAGACAATACGATATATCAATACTTTTAATCAAAAATATAAAAACAACAATGTTTCATAACGAATATAATGATCTATTCCAAGTAGATCACATATTTTCTTATTTTACTATTGATAGAGTTGGTATAACATAGTATACATGCGTTTTATATTATTTCAGTATGCTAATATCCCAGTGTAAAAGTGAGGACCTCAGAGATATCCTAAAATTAAGGCGATAACAACTGAATTTGAGATCATATTTGTTAAAATAAAGTAAAAGAGATATGAATCACAGATATGAAGGTGCAGTAATTCAAAATACGGTCATACTAATAATGTTGGAATTTTAATTAAGTTTGTAAATATAAGATAACTTTGTATTTTACATATTTTTTATCAGTATACAAAATCACAGTCTTGTTTGTAAATATAAAATAAACAATATTAAGAGTATAAGTATAATAATGTATATAAATTACAGATCACTTATCAAACTCAGACTTATCCTAAACATAATTATTATTATTTTTATAAATTTCCTAAATTAAATAAATTTACCAAAATAATTAATTATTGAGAGTATAAGTAAAATGTATATGAATCACCGATTAAAATCGGACGTATGCTAAACAAAATAATGATTATTTATGTAACTTTCGTAAACGAAATAAATTTACAAAAATAATATTTATTATGCTTAACATGGTTTATGTAATACATTTCGTATGTACCCTGTAAAAATCACATAACAGTATTGCCCTAAAATGAGCCTAAAATTAAACAAAGTCAATATTGGCAATAAATCATATATCAACGATTAAAATCACAGGCAATCTTAAAATTTACTAATAAGCTATCTTATACATAATAGACGGCATCATTGGTAAAATCAGTGGAAGAACATTAAGTTATGACAAAATTAACATGTGTACATAGTTAAGCAGCTTTTCTAAATAATGGCCAATACTTATATGATTGCTTCTAATTGCTCTAGAATTCGCCGAGCACCTTGTTGATAGTCAGCCATTAAAAAGTCGTTGTATTTTAAAGGAACTTCGACGTCTGTAGCTCTTTTTGGCCTAATATTACCGATACCAAATTCCTTTCTGCGACGGTTATACAGTCCATAATAAGCGTTATTAAAATCTAGGATCTGGGTCAATAGGTTGAGACCTTTATCCTTTAGTCGATTACATACATACATACTGTTTCCCCGAAGGGGTAGGCAGAGGTATTAAACGCCCACTTTGCGCCAGTGTTTTGATCCCACGTAATAGGTGGCGAGCCTATTGCCGCTTATCGGGATATTTTGTTTGCCAGAGCCTTGTCCGTTGATCGGCAAGTGCACCACTTGCAGGTGAGGTTGGCTTGGGACCCTAGTCAATTAATGGCTTCATTATAGATTGTTTGTAGTAAAAGAACTCCTTTTCCAGATTAAACTTTCCATTTACTTAATTCCTTCTTTATTTCATTCCCAGCTTGATCGGGTACACAATTGTTAGTATGACTGACCTTTTTCACAACGGTATTTTCTTTAATCGTTAAAGTGCCGCGACACTTCCATTTAAATTTGCAATCACAAAGAGAGGATCCATTTCTATTATCTCTTTTTTATAGTACTGATAACCGTTATTTAGCAGAATCTTACCACCTCTGATAGATGTCACGAAACAAAGTTCTTGCGTTCCATCTATATTATGCCGACTTGTTGAAGCAACCGGTCCCATTTAAGACATTGCTTACCAGGAATTATATTTCTTTGATCTGAAATAGGGCGATAAAATATTATCTTTCTTTCCAAAAATTAATAAGTAATTCTAACATAAGGTAAAATTTTATATATTGAGTAAACTAAAGCTTAAGAATCCAATGCAATATTAGCTAACTTCTGAAGAGGGTTCATTTAATAAGTTGGCATACAAGACCAATATTATATAATTCTTAATAACTCATTTTAATTATAATCATTGTCTAAATAATGTAAAGATAAATTTTACACCGGGTAAAAATTAATGAATTAATTATTATCAATTTGGTGGAATGTTAGATTCCTCCAATAATAGACTTAAATTAAGTACTTTAAATTTATTTTACAATTTAACAGTATTTCAAATAGTAAATTATTTAGAAGAGACCAATCCATCCGTTAACTATTCAGACAAAATTACCAAAAGAAGAAAACCGATATAATAATAAACGGCAAAACAAAATCACTCAAACATGCAAAAGATAAATTATTTAATACTTACCAGTTAGTACACTTTTACCGCACGGATTATTTTTGGCACACTTATCAACAACTTAGCTACAACTAATTGGAAACTAATGCAAAACGTTACTGTTTTTTTCTGCTGGCTTGCGATCGCTATTGTCTTTGCCCCGCACTGCGCCCCTCTCGAACTTCTCGCTGCACCCTGGAGTGAGGAGAAAGGCCGAGCTTAGACGCGAGTTTACCTTGCGTATGAACAAAAGAATTATGATTCACTTTAGACTGTCTTTTTTAGTTATAAAACCTATAACATATTATTTACTTTGTATACTATTACGGTATACTACCTAATACCTAAGTGTTTATGAAGGTTTCCGAATTATTATTATTTCAATACACTTATACATCAAAACAATCCAAACTTCCAATGTGAAGAACCGAGTACTATTTGTCGCTAGTGTGCCTCTACTTCCTTATGCTATTTCAACAAATTAATGTATTGCAGTTAACACTTTTCAACATAACTGTACCTTTTTTAACGAAATAACATTAAACCAGTACTAAATAAACACACATTATGTTGTGGGTCGAACGGGCACTAAAAAAGAGGTTGAACGGGCACTTTTTAATGGGTTTTATTTTTTGGGTCGAGTGGGTACTAAAAAGAGGTCGAACGGGCACATAAATTATTATATTTTAAAGAGGGTCGAACGGGTACCAAAAATGAGGTCAAACGGGCACTTTTGTAATCGGGTCGAAAGGACAATGCCCATTTCTGGCCCAATTTGGAACTCATGAACAGCACTATAGAGTTTCAATTTGTTGTCGAATAATCCTTTTTATTTATAACTTAATTTATAGGCGTTACTTAAAGTGTGCCGAGAAACTTATGCAATAATTAGGTTTAAAAAGATGTGTTATCGTCTAAATAGCCAACACGTAATAGATCAGAAATTGCCAGTAAAGAAATCATAATATTGAATCGATTATATTAATCGATTTCACATTTTCTGTACTCAAATGATTTCAGTGACTAGCAAATCTTTACTTGGTCCTGAAACATTTTAAATTCTGTATTTTTAAGGTATTTATGCGATTAACTACAAATAAGTTTGATTTTGAATCAAATATATAAATATAACATATGACCGAAATCTGTATCGATTAATGAATATCATTTAAAAACTGCAAAATAGCAACACTTTTGTGACTCATAGTAAATGTCAATAACATCATATCTCATATTCAATTTATTTTGTTTGTTATTTGTTGTGCGCATTGTGAGTGTTTGTGAATCTTTTACGACTTCTGGCCTTTTCTTTCGGATTTCTACCCTTACCAAACTATTAACTCATTCCTTTCTACTCAAAACTAAGAAATACTGTAACTATCATAATAAAAGTACGTACCCACCTAATGTTTTTTGAGCATAAAAAGTACTTCTTGTAATAAAACCATGAATGTGGCGGACCTCTAATCAATCTCGAAATTCTATTTTAACACTCTTTTATCGAATGCAATAACACGTACTACGATTTTTGACAGTCCACACCTGTGCCGGCGCCGGCGTCTCAAAGAAAAATGGGCATTGTTCTTTGCGGGTTGAACGGGTACGCAGCTGAGCTTTCTTGCACAATTTATAAGATTAATTGAATTGAAAAGATAACTTGATATTTCGAACTAAGTCTATATCATAGGCAGTATACAGTCATTCAGACAACAGAAACAGTCAACACTTTGACTTAGAACAAATCTTTGTCAATCGCACAGTTTTTGCCAGTGTGGTCATCGAAGCCCCAGTACTATACGAAGTGCTGAGCGGTGAGAAAGCCATCACAGCCACTATCACGTTCGTCCAGTCTATTTTAAATTCACTTATGTCGCATAAAGTCGTTCGAATTTATCTTGCTGTCCTGGTACAGGCTCCTTGACTAGTTAGGGATTATATGACTGTGTTGGTCGTCCTAGGACATTATATTAAAATCGTATATTTTTCCTTCCTTTATTTATATCAAACTTTTTATGTAATAATTTTTTATGTAATTTAATATAAACGACAGCATATTTATTCTGTGATTTTTAATATTACATTTTATTTGTATTTGGGTCGACTACACTACCCTTTAAATTAAGGGCCTCCTAAAATAAATATAATTTATTCTGAAGATGTAAAAGTTATGATTCATCCTTTTTTATATCCTATGTTATGTTGCGATTCCTTTCATTTCTATTACCTGGCCTTTTTATTGGTCTGTAAAACAGTTATGGATACTACCATTTAATATCATTTCGCAACTTTATTCGTTTTAAGAGATTGTTTGAACATGTTCCTGAGTCGTTTTATAACAATCGAGTTTATTTTTGCTAAAGGATAAGTATATTTTTAAAAATATAAATAATAGCCTATAGAACCTTTTAACAGCAAACTTTATCTTAAACGAAGCTTTGGGCTAAATTAGCCGTTGTATGAGGCACATCAGCCAAATCTTCTTCTGTCATATACATAATGGGTAATTAAGAAAATAAGTTTGGTACGTAGATACTTACTTTAATTTGTTTTTCTTTATAATCTCGTATGTGAATTGAATATAAATAAACATAAAGGTGTTTTTTTTACCTCCTACCGTTTAAGCAAGAGATAAAGCTTTGTATATGCACAATATATAGCTTGGCTTCCGACTTCAACGAAAAAAGTTCACAAAACATAGCGGGGAACCGCCTTTGAGTAAGAAATATTTAGGCGCCACTAATCCTTCGAGGAAGTAGTTTTTCACAGTATATCTTACTACCTACGAGAAATCGATAAATATTGCGACTTTTTTCTTTCTTTTCTTTTTCATGTGAGTTTATAGACCACCCGAATGTTCACTGATATGTTCTAACGACTCATATCCTGAGACAGGAACCGGGCAGGCTGGATTTACATGACCTTCGACGCACAGTAAGGCTCTGATATAAGTTACAAAAATCGATTACTAATCCAAGTAGTGACCTCTGTATGTCTTGCTTAACTTTGTCGATCTATCTATTAGCAAGTCAAGGCACGATATGAGTGCTACAACTAGAACTGGTTTCTGCGAAAATTAGATCCTAAGTAATATATTCTTCTATGATACCTATTTATTTATCAACCTACTCACCTTTCGGGATTTTAATTCAGGTGAATAACAAACAATTTGTATATTAATATATATGTTACAATAAGTACTAAACCTTAACACATTTAAAACCACAATATATTGTGGTTGACGGCATAGAATACAAGTATCACCACCCCCTATCTTTCTGTGGGTGTCGTAAGAGGCGACTAAGGGATAACACGATGCAAATACCATCTTTGCGTAGAGACGGAAAACTCGACATCAAACCCTATACGACTGCCTCGTTGATCTCGCGTCATAAATGTGCGCGTGGGATCGGGAGGTCCCGGGTTCGATTCCTGGGTCGGGCAGTGTTATTGGGTTTTTCTGTCACGAAATTCTCAGTAGCAGCACGGAGTCTGGAAATGTGTCCGGTACGGCAATAGGCTTGCCCCTTATTACGTGGGACTAAAGTATATCTGGCGAAAAGTGGGTGTAGAAATACACCTCTGCCTACCTCTTCGGGGTTATAGGCGTGAGACTATGTATGTATGTATGTATCTTCTGTCTCGCTTCTTAATTAGATTTCACTCACATTTTCATTTTACTGCACCTTATATCATTGGCTTTTGCTTTCATAAGGCGTATGAGGTAGTAAATCTACGTTTACTTGTACGTGTTAGGTTTAAAGGTAGTTACGATGCATCTGAGAGTGCTGGAACGTGGTAAGCCAAGTGCAAAGGACGCGACACGGATCGACTGTTAAAGAGTCGTACATTTTGGTGGTTGTTTTTCTTTCTGCTGATTAGTTTGTTTTTCGTGTGAGTGTGTGGCCAACTCTAGTGTCGGAGTTTTTAGACCGCCCGAAGGCCTCCGACAAGGCCTAACGACTCTTATCCTGAGACAAGAACCTGGTTAGTAATAGGATATATATATGTGATGAAAGCAGATCTCGTGCTTAAAGGATTTGAATCATAACTGGCTCAACGGATCATAACTGGGACATTCTAGAATTATGGTAGGTATATAGACATTTGTGAAAGTTATGTGTATATAATGAGAATATCTGTTTCTTGCATATTCTTCTCTATCAGTCTATCGATATATCCGGTATATCCAAGAATTTAGTTATAAAGATTATTTATAACTTATTTGTGATATAAATGACTGGAGACTGCCCGCAGCAGCGGCCGCACTTTTTTTTTACCGCTTCTGCCAGATTGTGAAGATACATAGACTGGACTGTACACTACAAATACCCGACTGTGCCAATTTTTACTACAAACTTGATTTTATCTTTTTTAGCGACAATATTAACCCTAGTATTCTATACATATGTCTACATGTCCCATCCTCAATTGTACGTCACGCATTCTGTTTGACGAACATACAATACATGGTATAATTGATGACTGCATCCTCGCAGCAAGCAATTACGGTGAGGCTTACATTGAAATCGGGATATTTTACACAACCATTTGTGAAAACATCGAGTAATAATGTATGCAGGAAGCATTTTAAATCCACAGCACGCATTGTAACATAACATATCGCTGGTATGTTGAAGATAAATGTCATAAGGAAGTATGCATGCTTGAACGTTCTTCACGGCTTGATCGCTAGTCCGATATTCAGTAGCTCGCAGTAGGTATATCAGGGTAATAATACAGTTTAAGAATATAATACAGAGATTTAGATCATTAGGTGGGCCCATACCATGTTTATGGCGCAGTGAGCTCT
This sequence comes from Euclidia mi, assembly GCA_944739405.2. NCBI lineage: Eukaryota > Metazoa > Arthropoda > Insecta > Lepidoptera > Erebidae > Euclidia > Euclidia mi. The sequence goes on along the minus strand of OX123186.2, from coordinate 28,227,115 downwards.
CTCTTCCCGTCGTAGTAACTTGCGTACTCCGCGCGCATTTGTCAGTATGACTTAAGACGTGGACAGCTTTCGGAAGCACGACCACATCTACACATCTATTGATTTATATCTTTGATCAATAAAAAAAAAAAATCAAAATCTTTCTATGACTATGATAGGCATAGAAACGTATTGATACAAATCTATCGTTGTTATCAGTATTGCAGTGGGTAAAACGCTCCCCCCCCGTGGGATCTCCACCTTGGTGTGGTGGGGGGGCTCAGTAATCGCGGCTTTGAACCCCACGGTGAAGCTAAGAGGGATCCCTGGAGTGGACGCTCCGCGTGGGCTTGCCAGCAGGGCCAGAATTACCGCTATTTTTTTTGTAACGTTAATACTTACCGTTATGGTAACGATAGCGAAAGTATCCAAAATAATAACGATACCTAAACGAAAGTTAATGTTAAACAGATACCAAAAAAATTATCGTTAAAAGTAACATACGTATACCGGTATCAATATGCCTCTCTCTTTCTAATGAAAAAGTAAGGTAGAACCTGCCAATGCGTTGTTGCCAACTTGCCGCGTCGCCGCGTCGGCTGTAGGAATAGCTCGTAGATGTATGTTCGTGTAAAATACCTGTTTCTGTGCTGTGACTCTGTGAGTGTATTTTTTCAACGGCAACAAAATGTGTAAGTATTTAAATCATATCTACGATTATTTCTTTGTAGTGTAACCACACACTTTATTGACTTTGAATAGACATGTACAAGTAAACATTACATCATTCTTGTTTCATTTTGGTACGTGTATAGATGTGTAACAAATCTATAAAACAATGTAACCAGGATTTAATTCTAACTTTCCTGTTACGATTGTTTTAGCTAATCCAGATCAAAGGAACACTATTCCCGAATCACCAACGCCATCGATTCTTGAAAATGTAAATACCGAAGTTAAGTTATATTTAAATACCTATTGCGGTTCGTTAAAAACGGGACTAGACCTGCCGCACTAGGTGGTAACTAAAATTAGGACACCAGGCCAGTCACTCTGTAAAAATCTATGCGCCGCGCACAAACATACCTAAAATACAGAGTCCGTAGTTTAGGTATGTTCGAGCGCGGCGCATGGTTTTCTTTAGCATGCGATCGGCAAAGTTTGGGTAAGACCGGACAATATGCCATAGAAAAGGGTTTTTACTGTCCTCTAGAAATTGAAAGCTAGCGTGAGACTAAATACGGCGCCGGGTCGGGTTTCGAAACGCGTCGCCCGAATTTGAGGGTACTGGTGGTGTAGGGGGCTTAAGGGAGTTAGTTTTAATCCCCTAAAAGTAATTTTGGCTGCCGTAGTTGCGTCAAAATATTTTTAAACAATTTCCGAAAATTGTTCATTCAAATATGCAAAACGGAACGTAATTTTAGGTTTTATGTGAAAGTAACTAAATAGGTTGTGTTAGGTTCTCTTTTGACCCTTAACCCGAAAATAGGAGCCCTGCGAAGCAGAGCTCCGTCAACCTCAGTTCATTAAACCAGTGGAATCAATAAAAGCGATATTTAGGTTTTATGTGAAAAACGTGAAACGAAACGCAACCGCCATCTTGGATGAAATATATTGACAGCTAATGTCAAATTTGTGCGTCATTGCTTTCGAGTACCTAGGGTTAGGTGCGACTGTAATAAGTAACTAAAAAGGTTATGCTAGGTTCTCTTTTGACCCTTAATACGAAAATAGGAGCCCTGCGAAGCAGGGCTCCGTCAACCTTAGATTATCAAACTAGTGTGAATAATGTGGAAGTTGGCAGTGCCGTATACACCGATGTTTGGAGATCATTTTTTTTTTTCAGAGGAAACCAAGTATTTCCGGCAAGTGAAAATGGTGAGGGAGGGTTCCGTGACCTCCCCCCTCCCCCTTCCATCACTCACAACCCTTAAAAACGACGACGTATTTCGAAACCTTAACCCATCGGTCGCCGCAGCGTAGCAAAGCGCGCCATACACATCGAAAACGCTTGCCGACGCCGCCGCTGCTGTCGGTTGTGGCCGGGCCGTATCACTAGTCCATATTTAAGCAAATGCACTATGTATTATGTACACACTCAATACTATCTATGTTCGTTGTGTGATGAATACTTTTACCACAGAACGGATAAAAGAGTTACATCACCTTTTATCCGTTCCGCGATTTGTACCTACGTGTTTAAATACGAGTAAAACGGACAGTGGGCTTTCGTCGCACCATGGAACTGGAACCAGGAAACGGTTACCCTTTAAATTTTTAGTGGTTAACTGGATCTACTTCTGTTTTACTAAAATAATGATTTTATAAAAAGAGGTCTGCGTTGCATAGTGCGACTGATGACACCTAACCCAAATAAAATGGTATATCCGATATGGGTAGACTGTTGGGACTAAAAACTGTAATGGTTCTCATACACTAACAACTTTGTACACAGTTATGCAGTAAATATATCTTTATCTTTTATCTTTATCTAAATACGCCGTAAAATGTGCATAAGTAATTTTAATAATCCGTAAACTTTACATTTCAGGAAGTCAAATCGACGATATTGAATATAATCAAAAATGGGATGATTCTATACAATTACAACAACAGAGCGACAGCCAGATTACAAACATGTTAGATTTATCAACATACGTGAATTTTTCAAATGTGAACAATAATACAATCACAGTTAAAGATAAAAGTATTCAAAGAGTTAATGAAGATAATAATAGAATTAGTCCCCATATATTTAGCACTGGTCAACACTCTAACAATACATAATGAAGATGCACAGGAATTAAAAGCTGCCAATGACTGCTTTGGCAGGTTCGTTGCAAGAGAGCTTTCAAATGTATCCCAGCTTAAGAGGCGCCAAATTATGTGGGATATTATTAGATTGTTTGAGTATCGATCATTTAATTGCCCGTCAAAATATGTAAAAAAAATATTCTCAGTGTATAATTAATTTTAAAGTAAATGATAATGATTGAGACGGAGGATCTCAGGTAGGATGTCGGGGTTCAAGAGAAACACTGCTAGACTGAACAGGTTCTTTATTATGTCTCACTACCGCTTACATACAGTATGACCGAACAAGGTAAGCACTGGCCTCAGGGCTGGAGTGTAGACTCCTGCTGCTCTCCGACGCTCGCAGGGTAGCTGCTTGTAGGGTCGCCGATGAGCTGGCCAAGGTGCGCTGCGCAGGCAGCCCAGTGGTCGAGGTTCAGGCTGAGCGGGGTCTCAGGCGGTGCAGCCGATGTGGGCCGAGCGGTTAGGCTCAGGCGTCCGTGGCCTGATTGTAGGAGCTCGTAGTCAGGAACGGAGGCTTGGGTGGCGGCCGGCTTGTAGCGGCACGCCGCCAGCAGCTTGTGGCTCGTAGCACGTAGGGTGAATCGTGGCCCGTAGGAAGAAGACAGCTCGTGGGGTGAACGTCAGCCCGTAGAGAGAACGTCAGCCCGTAGAGAGAACGTCAGCCCGTAGAGAGAACGTCAGCCCATAGAGAGAACGTCAGCCCGTAGAGAGAACTGGAAACAGCATAGAGAATACACAACAACCGGTCAGGAACAGGCGGTCCCTAGATCGGCTGTTATGCTTAGGAGACACAGATACTACAGACAGAACATATAGGCAAACAGACAACTAGAATATGCTTACCCCCAGCGGGACAGTATAGAGAAGTAGAATAGTACTTTGTAGTCACTACAACCATTAGCGAGACGGTGTGTAGGGCAAGTGACCGACTTAGATCGCACACCCATCTTATATAGATATAGGCCTATGACTCACAACTGCCTTTGGCTAGTGAACATGACCATATTTGGTAATATTGCGAACGCTCTGCGGCTAAGCTGGCGTTAAGCGCCAGCGAGATATTATAACGCAATACGTGGAGTATTACGTTACAATACCCCGCTCTGTACAGCAGGATTTTTCGTGTCTAGACAAGAAAAATCCGTCTAACTAAGTCCTCCGAACTTCTGTAGACAGTGACTATGACACTCAAACTGCAGGTAGGTACAATGAAAGAATCTAGTTAGGTTAGGAATCAGTGTAGTTAATTAGTTTTAAATCTTTAATGTGCCAACTGCCAATAGATTTACCCGATGAATCCGCTAATTCGTATACTAGTGGTGACTTTTTAGCAATAATAGAACACTTGGTAAACTTAGGAGATAGTTTTTTTTTGCTAAATGATTTGTCCGTATCATTTAAATAGAAGTTTATTTTCCATACAGTATCACCTACGTTAAATTCAGCCGGTTTACGACGTAAGTTGTATGTGTGTGTATATAAAGTACCATTGTTTTGGTGTTTATGTGCGACACAAGTATCACAAGAAGATATAAATTTAACAACGTCTGCGTGCATACCAGGCCAATAATAACGCTGCGCTAAACGTTTATATGTTTTTAAAATACCTAAATGGCCCGCAGCGAGTTCCGAATGGTATTCTTTACGAGCGGTAGTTCTATCCGAGGTATGTAGGACCTCTTCCCAATCGAATACTTTACGCAGTGTACATTTCAATACCATATATCTATATAATTTATCATTTTTGATAGATTAATTAGGGAAAGATGTAGGTGAGTTTTTACAGCCATTCTAGATTGTAGTATACCACTGATCCGAGGTTATAGTAGTGTCGTTATCAGTGTTACTATCAATAGCTGACACGGTAGCATTAACTTTATTAGGCAACGAATTACTACGAGAGTCATTATTAGATAAAGAAACAGAGTTAATATAGTTTGGTAACAATTTAAATCTTTTCCAGAAGTCAATATCTAAAATCAACGAACTAGTAACTTCTGGAATTACGTACGCTTTTAAATAACAAGTTTTATTTTTAAAAGTGGTGGGTAGGTTGATATAGCCGATCGGTGTCAAACGATGACCACCCGCCGATCGAAAAAATATAGCAGGGTTGTTACACTTATGCAAAGGGAGATTCGTTTTAGAAATAATTTCTATATGAGAATTATTGCCCATTATAGTCACGGCAGAACCTGAGTCAAGTAAACCAGTAAGGGGTAGATTCTTAATGGTTACATTAACGTAGGGTCGAAAATCAGTATTAGGTTTTTGATCACGGATCGCAGCCACAGAATAACTGGAAAAATACACTTTTAGAGTGTTCAGCCAATTTTTCCAGTCTTCTTTGTCAAAATATTTAGGTTTTGAAGATGTACAAACGGTAGGGTTTGTCATCTTATTTGACGAACTACGATCCGAGTAAATTAGTTTTTTGAAAAAGTTTTTTTTTACAGTTAGGACAATTTACGAACGTGACATCCCTAAGGCCACACTTAAAACATATCGGATAACGTTCACGCTTGCACGTCCCTAGCGAGTGATCAGTTGAACGGCATCGCGGACAGAAAACAGACCTCTTATTAGTTATTTTTGTAGGAACAGCTGATTTAGATATCATATTGACATTATAGTGTTGTAGGTTAGGCACAGGTGTATCGTACGGTTCGAAATTTATAGATGCGACGGAAGCGTAGTTTTTTAGTTTAGACGGTTTATAGTACTGTGAATTATTATAGTGACCGTGCGTGTCCTTTTTATTTATGTAAGCTAAATCAGGTGCTACTGTGTTGGACGTAGGGTAACTAGGTTCGTGAAATTGTGCACTTAAACACTGGAACCTCTCATAGTATATACATAGTGTTTTTAGAGTGTCTATAGTGGCTATAGCCGTAGTACATGAAGCTAGTACAGTAGAATAACACGGTCTAATATTGTGAAGCAATATATTTAGTTTTTCATGTTTAGTTAGTACCATGTTTGGTGACAATCGCGCAAAAAGTTGGAACATAATTGATAAATAGATGATTATACCCTCAGTTTGCCCTTGAGTACGATTACGAATCTCGGCTAAAAGTTTATAATCATGGTCGTACGGTGTAAAATCAGCTGTGAGTTTACTAGCTTGTTCGTCCCATGTAGAAATGGAATTTTTAACACCGCGAAACCAGTGTAACGCATTACCCGTAAAAATTTCGGACGCGTAATCGAATAATCTATTGGCAGGTAGATTTCTAACCGTCCTAAATTTCGTCACGCATTGTAGAAATTCGCGAACGCAGCCTGTTCCGTCGAATTTGAGTTTCGATAGTTCGCCAACCCTCAAATGCTCACAGTGGACAGTCACCGGGGTTGACGCTGCCTGTGCAGGGATAGAATCCATGCAAGTCATCGTGACTCCGACTTCCACCGACAGAACATTCGAGTGTTCTATCTTAGATAGCTCTGCCGACAGTATCCGAAAGCGTTCAGTCAGGTCGGATATTTTCTTGCCGTATTTAGGTTCGGATTTGTCTAATCTGCCCAATCTGTGGTAGACCTGGTTGTGCAAAGCCGTAGTTCGCTTTGCCAAGTTGTGCTCGTATAGTTCCTTAAGGGAAGAGATTCGCGAATCTAAATCGGCAACTAGCAGGCTAGCTCCCTTGAAGTCGTCTGCTATGTCTAGGCCTGACTCTAGGATTTCGTCATTCGGAATCAGCTCGAGTAGTTTAGGTAGCTGCTTCCGTAAACCTAGAACAAAGGTAGCCGGCTCCTCTCCACGAATAGCGACCTCGTAGGCCAATTCATTTTTATTAAGTAGAAAGTACTTAATAGGGTTAGTGCTCATGATGAAATGAAATGTATGGTAGATAGATAAGAAAGAAACGTAAGTATATTACAACCCTCTGTGTGCAATCGTTCTGCTTAACAAAGAAACTACGACGATTCGGTGTAAAAATGTAGACAATAGATAAGTGACTTGCAAAAATAAAAAACGGTTATTTCAAATTGCGAACTGTTACGTAGAAAGTCGGTAGTTGAAATTTGAATTAGGCAATAGTAAGATAACACATAATAGGTATACAAGAATAGAAATCGAAGATAGAGAGCAATACACAGATATACACAAGTTAAATAGTACGTACCGGTTCGCTGATGTCTGCACCTCCTCGTTTACAAAGACTGACCTCCTAAACAAGAACAACTGCAGTAATTGGAAGTGAGACAAATAGAGTTGGACGCCACTGAGACGGAGGATCTCAGGTAGGATGTCAGGGTTCAAGAGAAACACTGCTAGACTGAACAGGTTCTTTATTATGTCTCACTACCGCTTACATACAGTATGACTGAACTAGGTAAGCACTGGCCTGAGGGCTGGAGTGTAGACTGCTGCTGCTCTCCGACGCTCGCAGGGTAGCTGCTTGTAGGGTCGCCGATGATCTGGCCAAGGTGCGCTGCGCAGGCAGCCCGGTGGTCGAGGTTCAGGCTGAGCGGGGTCTCAGGCGGTGCAGCCGATGGGGGCCGAGCGGTTAGGCTCAGGCGTCCGTGGCCTGGTTGTAGGAGCTCGTAGTCAGGAACGGAGGCTTGGGTAGCGGCCGGCTTGTAGCGGCACGGCGCCAGCAGCTTGTGGCTCGTAGCACGTAGGGTGAATCGTGGCCCGTAGGAAGAAGACAGCGCGTGGGGTGAACGTTAGCCCGTAGAGAGAACGTCAGCCCGTAGAGAGAACGTCAGCCCATAGAGAGAACGTCAGCCCGTAGAGAGAACTGGAAACAGCATAGAGAATACACAACAACCGGTCAGGAACAGGCGGTCCCTAGATCGGCTGTTATGCTTAGGAGACACAGATACTACAGACAGAACATATAGGCACACAGACAACTAGAATATGCTTACCCCCAGCGGGACAGTAGACAGAGAAGTAGAATAGTACTTTGTAGTCACTACAACCATCAGCGAGACGGTGTGTAGGGCAAGTGACCGACTTAAATCGCGCACCCATCTTATATAGATATAGGCCTTTGACTCACAACTGCCTTTGGCTAGTGAACATGACTATATTTGGTAATATTGCGAACGCTCTGCGGCTAAGCTGGCCTTAAGCGCCTGCGAGATATTATAACGCAATACGTGGAGTATTACGTTACATGATAACTAACTAAAGATAAGCAAATCAACTAAATTATAGGTGACATTATGGTGCAAATTAAAACATACAGCTGCTCTGGCAGTTGCTGAATTCAGGTATTTAAAATTACACCATAATGCCTGTTTACTTTGCAAGCAATGGAATATGATTAATTATATTGATTTAACAATAAAACAATCTTTGGTACCTATTCACAGTTTGTTCAACTAGGCTCTCTGTTAAGAATCAAAGTCATACGTTTCTATTTGTCTTCACAAGTTACATTACAAGGCATTGTTGCGAATCAATAAAATATTATCAATTAAATCTGACTTTAAATTTTATCTGTATTTAGAAACAACAAATTTCAGTGATTAAAATAATCTTTCTACACTAACTTGTGAGGCTGGTGCTGCCATGGTGGTGCTGTACAACTTTACTTAATCATATAAATACGGAAAGGACAATGGCAGATCTCCATACATCGAAATGTCTGAAATTAAATTGAAGCGCACAGTAATAAAAATATTTCGAAAAAATCGGCGTAAGTAACAGAGTCTATAAATGATTCTATTTTAACTCGGGAAGCCCGGAAAAACAAGATATCGGTGTTTTAGTTTTTAGTTAAGAATGAACAATGTAGGTACGTTTGAATTTTCAAATGAAATTATGTCAGATTGACATCAAAACGCAGAAGTATTCTGTAGCATCTAACTGTCACAGCCAAAGACAAAATCAGAGCTGGACTTTTTAAATCGATTTTATGTGAAATCGATACAACATTAAAACGATGCTGTGACGTTTTTATTTGATTTAAAAGTTGTTTTGCTTAAAAAATTATTAGCTTATTGATATAATGTTAATAAAAGATTAAATAACTGCATTTTAATAATTATATTTTAATAATCGATACGGATCAATAGCATTCACGTCTATTCCTGTCATACCATTGTCTATGGCAACAATCAAATAATAGAGTAGGTACCTAGTTCGTAATCAATTGGAATGCTTTTTATCATCATAAAATACTCCAGCTTTAACGAGACAAACTGAAAATATTAAAAATCGTAAAAAAAAAACTTGTTTTGTTCATATGAAGTTTAAGGTCGCCACTACAAACCCAGACCGAATTCTGCCATTGTTCTTTATCTATTTTGTTGCTCCAATAACTAAAAATATTGTAAGTTGAATGAAGTAAAGGTTTTTTTTGAAATGCCTCTAGTTCATCTGTGATATCTTTTTTGGAAGAAAATTGGTTCTGATCTCTTCCTAAAGGGGCCGACAAATTATCATGTTTTTCTAAGTATTTGTTATTTAAAAAATCTTTAAGTTCTAATCGCGCTGTTTTACTTGGCCCTGTAGTCTCTGTTGATTCTCTCGTGATTACCGTGTGATTAGTGTAAATATTATATTTTTCTGCCAGGTCTTTCCTATGGTTGTAAAGTAAAATTAAATTAGTCTTTGCTGTTTCTTGGTGAATTTCAGTAAGTGTAGAGTTTACTCGCGGATCTATGACAATAACATTTATAAAACAATCATTACTAAACAATACTTGCACCCTTTCAGACATATATTTTGAACAAGCTGACTAAAATTAGATTTTATATTATTTCAATAAATTTTAGTAACCATTGCAAGTAAAAATTACCAAGTGTAATTTGTTCCGATTGTAAAAAAAATATAAGATCTGCGGCAATGCGGTTACACGTAGTCTGACGAAGCCGCTTCGCTCCTAGGTACCTAACTACCTACTATGATCGAAATCGAAACATCAAACAGCGCGTGCGGCGCGCGGCGTGTTAGCGAGTTGGCAACGTAGCATCGTACAAACAGTCTTATTCTTAAAAGTTAACGTTATAAGTAACACTATTTTAACGTTAAGTAGCGATATTTGTAACGATAATTAGGTTACATATGGTACCGGTAAGGTTTTGGTAGTTTTACCGTTAAAAAATGTTTAACGGTATCCGTCCCTGCTTGACAGTGGGCCTGCGCAGGATGCGTCCAACGGTGTGGGTGCGGGGGACAGTTCTGTCTGTCTCTCGCAGTCGGGCGCGGTCGCGGGAGGAGAGGCGTGTCGGTGTTGCGTTGCCGCGCGCTATCTCCCGTGACCAAATGGGGGCGCACCATTCGATGCGTCGCGGTGGGGCCGCAGAGGAAGAGGAGATGCGGTGTTGCGTTGCCGTCCTCCCTATCCTCTGCGGCCGCTGGGTGTTTTGGCGGCGGAGCCCAACACCTTAATACGCCGCCAAGAGGGTGTTGTTCGGGGCTCGCCTGACCATCTACCGGGCCAATACCCGTCGCGGGGTTGCGACGTGTGCTTTGGCGATACCCGACCCTCCGACACAGGAGTACATGAGGTACACGGGTTGGTTTTTATTTTTAGCCAGTAAAAGTCTAACAGTCCCCTTCGCCCATCCCCCAGGGCGGAGGGACTCCATGACAATTTTCCAACCCGACACCAAAAAAAGAAAAGGTAAATCGCTCACATTGTATTTTCCGTTCTAAGGATTATTATTCATATGTAGGATTAAAATAGTAAGACTATTTTAATTAAATTATAAGATGATGGAATATGATGCGAGGATGTGCATTTCAATGTCATTATATGCACGCGAATAAACCCAGTTGACCTGTAGCATCCAGCCCAAAGCAATTACACAGAAAAAAGCATACATATTCCTATTTCCCGCCACGACATTTTTACACTGCGTATTTTGATGAAAGCAGAAAAAACCGCAACTTGCAACAGAGTGGACGTCACTACACATAAAAAGTTGAAAAAATATGTGACATAAGTAGTTTCTGCGTCCAATGCGTCAAGTGGAATCGCTCGTTTCAAATCAAATCAAATCAAAGTTCTTTATTTCAAATAGACCATTTCCTGGCACTTTTGAACGTCATTACATAAATAATAATTACAATTAAAAAAACATGGTAGGTATAAACATAATAAATCACATTATCAATCATTAAACATTTAAATTATATAAAAAAAAATTCAAATTGATCATAACAAATTAACAAAATATTATAACATTATAAAGATTCTCAACAAAACAACAAAAAAAGAAAATTACAGTAGAATAAAATAATATAATTTGTGTACATATTATTTGCAGATATCATTCCCGTTTAACTAAGCGACCAACGTGTCTTGTCATTTAAATAATCTTTAACTGTATAGTACGCTTTCTTCAGCAAAATTGCTTTAACTTTCTTTTCAAATATATTTGAAGGTAATTGTAGCAAGGCAATGGGTAGTTTATTATATATACGGATACCAACCATAAACGAGTCATGTACTTTATACCGTCGGTGGAAAGGAACATGCAGTCTGTGTCTATTCCGAGTGCTAATATTGTGAATATCACTATGCTTAGTAAAAAGTTGGATATTTTTCCTAACATTCATTATGTTAGCAAAAATAAATTGTGACGCGACAGTGAGAATACCAATATCTCCAAACCGTGCTTTTAGAGACACTCTCGCTCCCAGCTGGTATATTGCTCTAACAGCCCGTTTCTGTAATATAAAAATGTTATTTATATCAGCAGCATTGCCCCACAGCAAAATACCGTTGGACATCACGCTGTGGAAGTAACCAAAGTAAACCAGACGAGCTGTTTCCACATCAGTGAACTGTCTAATTTTACGGACTGCATGAGCAGCAGAGCTGAGTTTTCATGCAAAGCAGGTTATGTGGGGACCCCACTGTAGCCTGCTGTCCATTGTTATCCCGAGAAACACTGTAGAATTAATAGCTTTCAGAACTTCGTTATTAAGAATAAGGTCGGGCCCAAGATTTTTGACATTTGGCATAACGAATTTAACACATTTCGATTTCTTGGCATTAAGAACAAGGTTATTTGCAGTAAACCATTATGCGACTTGCGAGAGTGCACTGTTTACGTCGTCAAAATTATTTCTATTTCTGTCTACTTTAAAAATCAGAGAGGTGTCATCTGCAAACAGTACAACATCGCAAATATCCTTTAAACAGTAAGGCAAATCGTTAATGTAAACCAAGAATAAAAAAGGACCCAATATTGAATCCTGAGGTACGCCTAATTGGACCGGCAGACCAGAAGATTTCTTGCCATTAGCGTCTACACATTGCATCCTGTCTTTCAGATAAGATTCAATCAGCTGCAGATCCATATCTTGTATACCATAATATTGCAATTTGCGTATAAGCGTGTCCCTACAGACGCAATCAAACGCCCTAGACTGATCACAGAACACACCAATGGCATTCTTCAAATTCTCCCACGCGTCAAATAGGTGTTTCAGCAAAACAACGCCCGCATCAGTTGTCGAACGGCCCTTCGTGAAACCATATTTATCCCCATGAAGCAGACAATTTACATTGAAATATGTTAATAGCTGCTTTAGTATCAACTTCTCAAATACTTTGCTGAACGCTGGCAGTATCGATATAGGTCTAAAATTACTGAATTCATTTTTGCTGCCAGACTTAAACAAAGGTAGAACTTTACTAAGCTTCATGAGGTCGGGAAAGATACCTAAATCAATACACTTATTAAAAATGGTAGATAAATAGGAGGCAGCGTCATTTATTACATGCTTCAAAAGTTTAATAGATATGTCCCAGAAGTCACCGGTATTTTTAAGATTTAACGAGTTGAAGGCATTGATCATGTGGCCCTATATGTGCAAATTTAAATATGGCACTGCAATTAGGTACGCTGTCCCGCATCAGTTTTTCGGCCGCGGTGGGTGATGAATTTAATGAGCAAGTCGTTTTTACAGGTATATTTGTAAAGAACTCGTTGAATAATTGGGCTAAATCAGCTGCATTTGTTATAGTTTTGTCGTTATTTTTTATTACCAGTCTCTTATCACAATGTTATTTACCCATTTGAGTGTTAATAATTTTCCATGTAGCTTTTATCTTATTATTCGAGTTTTTGATTGTATCGCTAATAAATTTTGATTTAGCTAAAGCACAAACCTTTTTAAATATTTTAGAATATTTACTAACGTAATTTATAAAGGGAGCATCAAATTTATACCTTTTCATGCCATACAACTCGTACAGTCTCGCTCTACTTTTATAAATACCTTCCGTGGCCCATTGATTAAAGGTAACTGATTTACCACTAACATTTTTAATGTTCGTCTTACAAATATTTTGGAACTCGCTTTGTACTACTTTGAACATCGATTCGTACATATCATTAGGGTTGTCATAACACATAATAGTGGGCTTTAATTTGGCTGCTACCTTTGCCTTAAAATTGTTACAGCGCTTTGTTGTGTGTGGCCGATATTCTATCTTCTACTCAGAATTCGGTATTGTAATAGGGAAGCAAGCTAATTGTCCACAGTGATCAGAAGTAATGTTGTTCACAACTAATTTGTCTAGAGTATCACAAGCAGAAAATATATTATCAATGCAAGTCGAAGTGGAAGCTGTGATTCTGGTTGGTTCAAAAAACAAATTTTGCAAATTAAAAGAATTGAATAGATTTAGTAGTCTAGTACTAAGTGGAGAAGAACCTAGAATATTAACGTTGAAATCCCCACATACAATTACCCTCTTTTGTTTATAATTTAATTTATTAAGTGAATCTTCCATTACTGATTCAAATATACCAAAGTCACTTAAGGGGGTGCGGTAAACACAGACTATAATGTATTGCTCAAGTTCAATGCAAGACAATTCTACTGTGCGCTCAATAGAAAGATTTACTATATTATCTAGACGTTCCTTACATTTTAACTTATTTGAGACCAATATAAGTGAGCCACCTCGAAAGGCATTACTTTTCACAAACACACTCTGTATACAAAAAGGTTCAATATTAAAAAATGGTACTTCAAATGACTTCAACCAATGTTCAGTCAGACATACATAGTATTTGAACATTGTGTGTTTCCAAAAATAAACTTAGTTTTAACTCCTTGTCGGACAGACCTTGTATGTTCTGATGAACAAGAACCATTTTCCCAGGCCTACAAGTTGTCTCACCTAACAGTTTAAATCACTTGAAGTCTTATCAATAAGAATATTAGTGTGATTATTAATAATGATCTGCGGTACATTATAAGTACTATTGTCAGTATAGCAGTTACTAGAGTAACCTGTCGATGTTGATCTGTCAGCTAAGGGGTTTGCTGTATTTTGTATAACACAGTTAATATTATATGCTATCAAAGTAGCAAGCAAATGTCTAAATTTTTTGGTAATATGCATAATATTCCATGTCAATTTAAAATATTACGTTAGTGTCAGTGTATAATACCGTATTTAATTTATCATTAATATGGTGCTGTCTGGGCTGTAATACTACTGTCTGGGGCACAACAGGTTGGAGCTCAGGGAGAGGCACAGGCACAGAGCAAGCACAATTGCATGAGAAATTGTTAGTCAGAGACTCCATTCTCTCCGCATTGTACTTTACAATGTCCAGCAGCTCGCCGGCCTCCAGCATGTGCTCACTCAGCTGATTTTGAGAAAACTCATACTTGCAAAAGTATTTCCTTGCTCAGCAACTCATTTTGTAAGCGCTGTGTGTCAACTTCATACAAACTTTTACAGTACTCCAGCTCGGATTGGCAAAGATTTAATTCATTGACCAAATTAATGCGCTCCTTTCTCAGGTTGACATTAATTTTTGATAGGTTTTGTTTATGCATTACCTTGTGAGATAACCTAATAAGCTTTTTAATTCTAATATATTTCTTTAGTTTTTAGCGACTCATAATTATTGGACACTGAGTATCCTCACCAGTCAGATCTATTGTAATGGCCGGAGCACACTCAGACACAGATGCACCTCCTATCAACCTATCATACAGCTTTTGGGTGTCTGAGGCTTGGTCACTAGCTCTAACTGACTGTAACATCTTAATAGTATTATTAGCACTATCTAAATCACGCTCAAGTTTTGTAATATGACTTAATGCTAGTTCGTGTGTGTCACTGCACTGTTTCGTCACAGCATCCCATTTTATCGATGGTTTTATAGTGCCGGACTTTATGGGCATCTATCGATACATCCCGGGAACGTAAACGTTTCAGCTTTTATAGTTCTGGTTATATTCGTATCTGATTCTGTATTTGGGCTATCTCGGCATGTTTATTGATGCAAATTGTTTTCGATGAATAAAGAAGGAATTGGATGAATCTGTTTTGTGGTTCTATATACGAGTGTACGAACTATACATGAAACTATAGTATAGTGAAATAAAATGGGGACCGCTTTGTTATTGTTTTGGGCTTTTAGTTTCCCGCATTTATACAAATGATGTGTTTTTTTTCTCTGGGAATAATTTTAAATTTCTTAAAATTATGTGCGTCTTAGACTGCAATCAACTTTTTATCTATTTTATAGTAGCAAAACACTATTTAATACTTCTATAGGCACTAATTTATTTTATATGCTAAATTTTCTATACATTTCTCTATCCAAATATTTATGGTATAAAACGCAGCAAACTGAAAAAATAGTAGTTTTATAGAAATGTTTTATTTTTCGAAAATATTTTTTCATAACGTGTGTGTGGAACATAAACATGATAAAATTTATGATCCTTGAAATTTAGGCTGCACTAGACACGTGCGCCGATCGGCGCGGCGCACGCTGCCGGTCATTTTGGCAACGCCGCCGCCACGCCGCCGACCTTTAAATTTCATCGGCGTCAACATTTTTAACAATATTTAAGAACCTAGGGACATTTCACATGAAAAGTCTCAGATTAGTTTATAACTGAGATATAAATGCAAATGTACCTAGGCATCCCTAAGGTTACGCTACAAGACCCGATCTTCCGTTTTCGCCATCCAGCCACTACCAGACACCCTCCTCAACTCACTGGTTCATCTAGCGGGCTTTCAACACTACGCTTGCCCAGACGTTGGCCCCGTTCGAGAACCTGCTTACTCCACCAACCATCGGTTCTACGACAGATTTGGCGGGCTCACTGCCACTCCAGTTTGCTACACTTCAGTACTACGTCAGTTACTTTCGTCTTCTGCCTTATGCGACCTTTGCCCCTCAGCGAGATCCCTGACCTTTCCATAGCTCTGTGAGTGATATGAATGACATGATGTGTGTGGCTAGCTTCACCGTTATGTCCCACGTCTTAGCTCCGTAAGTCACATTGTGGCAAAAATTAATCGAAGAAATGATGCACCTTCCCAAAAGCAATACTGCACTCTTCTGGTGACTTTCACCGCCAAATTTGGCTTAACCTAACTGCAATTTATGCCCAAGTATACACGCTGATTTTTTATTGGTTTTGGAGCGAAAGCTATCTGTATACTAATGGTTAATGGAACCTAACCAGCTAATAAAATTTGAAATCTAAGCTATAAAAATCGTAACAAAAATAATAAGTTATTGGTTCGAGAGTTCGTAGTTACCACTCGTATGAAAAAAATCGCGCGCGCCGATGTATGTTCGATCGTGCCACACACGAAAACAGATAGATATTAAACATATTATGATGTTAAGAACCCCTCCCGCACTAGGGTGCGGGAGGGGTTCTTAACATTCTTCTGACTTCTGACGGTTCTTAAAAAGAAAACAAAAGAAGAAAAAAATGTGTTTAAAATTGTTGGCATCGTTATTAACTAAATCATGTTTTTTAAGTAAATTACGTATCACTATCGGTCCGCACTAACTAGCTACAACCGCTGTAGGTAACAGCTGACGGCGCGCGGCGGCGCGCGCGGCGAGGTCACGACCGCGCGGCGCTCGAGAACACAACTCAAAATAATCGTGCGTTACTACGTATTTCCAACAGTTACTGACTTTTATAACTTTTTTGTTTTAGGTGCTAGGTGAATTTTTATTTTGAATATAAATTGGTGAGGAATGAAATGTGGTCGGTACTGTCGATGTATGGGGTGAACAGCAGCCTCATACGAGCTCTGAAATCCCTTTATGAAGATTCTAGAGCTTGTGTGAGGATAAATGGGTCGTACACGGATTGGTTTACCATCGAGACAGGTGTTAGACAGGGATGTGTAGCGTCGCCGTGGCTGTTCAACCTCTTCATGGACAGTTGTTTGCAAGATTTGAAAAATAGTGACTGTGGATTAAGGATGAATGAGTTACTTGTCAAATGCCTCCTTTATGCTGATGATCAGGTTATACTTGCGTCTTCAGCGGAGGAGTTGCAGGAGATGGTAACAATCATGCATGGTGCGTTAGAGAGGAAAGGAATGAAAGTAAATGTAAGTAAAACGAAAGTTATGGTTTTTGAAAAGGAGGAATGCGTTACGGCTTGTAATGTTATGATCGATGGACAGCGAGTGGAGCAAGTGAATGAGTTTGTATATTTAGGTACGCTGTTTACAAGAGATGGTAAGAATGTAGAAGATATTGAAAGACGAGTTAATGCAGGTAATATAGTGAATGGAGCTCTGAAGGCGTTTATGAATAGCCAAAACGTGTCCAAAAAGACACGTTTGGCTGTCCATAGAGGGGTGTTAGTACCTACTCTTATGTATGGTAGTTATAGTTGGGTATGGCAGAAGAGTCATGAAAGTAAAATAAATGCTGTAGAAATGAGAGCACTGCGAAGTATGTGTGGTGTTTCTTTGACTGACAGAGTAAAGAATTGTGTGATAAGAGAGTATTGTGGGGTAAAAGAAGATGTAGTGACAAGCATCGAGAAAGGTATGCTAAGATGGTTTGGACACGTGGAGAGGATGGATGACGAAAGACTGACCAAGCAGATATATAAGGCAAGTGTGGAAGGGACAGGACGAAGGGGAAGACCTAGCCGGACGTCCTCTGACCAGATTGGAGACATCTTAAAAACAGGACAGTTTAGAGGCACCCCCGACAGAAGAGCATGCATAAGGAATCTGATGGGAGTGAATGAAGCAAGAGAGATATGTCAAGATCGTTGCAAATGGCGCTCCGTAGTCTCTGCCTACCCCTCCGGGAAACAGGCGTGAGTCTATGTATGTATGTATGTTATATAAATAGAGGATTTTATTTCAGACATGAGGTTTATTTTTCCTAAACCAATAAAAAATCAGCGTGTATGTATTCCTGAACAATTTAATTGACTGCACGGTTAGCGTAGTGGTTTAAGCGGCCGCCTCACCGCTTGACACTGCGCCGAAGTGTTGTGGGTTCGATCCCCACACGAGACAACACTTTGTGTGATTCATAAATTGTTGTTTCGAGTCTGGGTGTTCATTGTGTCCGTTACTTGTATGTTTGTAAAGTCTTCGCGACACAGGATTTAGTCCTAATGCGGGAGTTGTCTTTAAAAAAAAAAGAGGGATGGAGTGCTACATCTTGGGCCAAAATTGGTTGAGGGATGGAGTGTTGATGTACATGAACTTGAACGTTTTCTGCAAGTTTTGCAGCGATTTTGATAGTAATAATATTTCGTGGTATCATTATTTCTGATTTAATTTTAACCGGTTTCTGGGACTTCAAAGATATGCCAGAAATTGAGGAGTGAATTTAAAAAAATGGTGACGGTCCATCAAAAGGATTTAGAAATTCGTTAAAATTAGAAATCGGAATTATTCTCATATTAGTAAACCGGCATTTAGTATTAAAAATATTTCAATACAAATTCGCATATTTTATATTTTGCATCTCAATGTTATAGGTTAATCTTAATAATCTAGTATATGTTGTAGAAAAATCTGAAGTTTAATAAATACTGAAAAAGGATTGGTTTAGAAGATATGTACATGAACTGAAGTACGAAAACGCCGCATCATGAACAATATTTTAAGATATTATAATAAAATCTAAATTAATTTTTGTCATTGAAGTTGTAATATCTACAATTTATATTGATTAAGTTGTAGTTTATTTTGAATTAAGGCATATTTTACTTAGTTTTACCATCCCCGCCGATTACGCCGATGACGCCGCCGCTGACATATTGCACACCAGACGCCGCCGCCAATCAAATAAGCATCGGCACACATGTCAAGGCTGCACTAAAAAAATATAATTTTCCTGGAATCACCACGGGATAACACATCTGGTTTTTGTTTCAGTGTTAGGATACAGGTGGAGTTTTGAACTAATACGGTATGTATAATTGGTTTTTAATAATGTCTTTTTTTTGTATGAAGGAATGAGTAAACATCGCACAGTTTTAGATGGATTATTACCAATTTCATAATGAATTTTATTCCAAAACTAGCTGCTGCCCGCGACTTCATCTGCGTGAACGCTATACTATATTAGAAGTTTGGCTCTCCGCAGCCAAAATGTAAAGAGAGTCAGGACTGGTGTAACGGGAGCAACCGACGTACAGCTACCCGTGTGAGAAGCAGCTCGTCCTGAGGTCGACACCAGCTGCCCTCAGTGTCTGCCTCTGCGAATTATTGATGGTCATCGCAAAGCAAATACTCACGGAAAGCTGGACGTGCTTGAAATGGAACGGGAAATTAAGAGGTATGAGAGGAATGCGTGGTATAAGTACTGCCTCGCCGACGCCACAAACCGTAAGAATTTCCGCCTCAATGGTGTGTCTGTGGAGCGAGATAACTTTTAAGCGGGTCCCGTTACACAACTTTGGAGGAGATAGGTTCCGAAGAAGCATAATCGGGAACCCGAACTTCAGTTTGATGGTATGCTCTGGAAGTCCACTTCCTGACAGGGAGTTCAGAAATACCACGGGATGTGTGGCGTCATCTTGCTCGACGACAGTGTTTATAGAGGTGTAAACTACTTCATTCCCCTCAATTTCCGAGAGAATGCATTCGTTAATTGCTGCAGCCTGATCATTTTTGAGCGTCAAAATGGCCCGCTCACACACTCAAGAATTCTGCTTGTGCGGTATACGACTGATGTCCCCGTACACAGCTAATGATTTTTCTAAGCTGGGTTTGTATCCAGCTTAGAAAAATCAACTTTACCGGAGACTCTGGCAGCACCACCTGTACACCTCTCTCCTTTGGTAGAGTGCCATCGCCAAGACTAAGAAAGATATTGGAGAATTATTGAGCACGTGCATTGCCGCCGAGCCGAGCTCTCATATTAATGGTCAAGCGCAGACCACAATGAAGATCGTTTCAACAAAGCATTCACCTCGTCAGCCCTTGATCCCGGTGTCACCACGGGAAGCGTTCTTCGGCAATCGTCACTGAACAGAACTGTGACACCACCCATCAAATGTTCGTTCCTGCGGATTTCCTGCAGGGTTCTGAATACGGCCTCAAATGGTGTCCGTTGATACCTAGAGATCCGAATCCCAGAGACCCCCAGTTTGCGTGATCGACGGTAAGACAGAATCCAAGGTTGTGCCCGCGTCACACTTCAAGGTCGACGGTAAGACTCTGTGTAGCAGCCAGAGCCCGCACCATACTGGTCACCTTAAAACCAAGATTTGTCGACGGTCAGCCTCCACCGCAACGTGAGAGCCCGCACCATCCGGGTAGCAGCAAATCTAATTCACCAACATCATCATAACGAGTAGAGCACTCGTTATCTCCGAAACACTTCCACCTCGCCCAGCATCACCAGCACGTGGACGCCGGCGCCGCCCTCACCTGCCGTCGAGCACGCGGTCGCCCTGCCGCGCTATCCAAGCGTGTCAGATTCCGTTCCCACGAGTGATGGTTTGTGCAGTGATCGTGTTTATGTGAGTCTTTTAAATTACTTACCATATTTTCACCGTTTCTACTATTTTTCGTTAACGTTACCATTTCCACTGTTTCTACAATTTTCGTGAAGTATAATTTTATACTACGTAACATATTTTTGTGTGTCCATTTTATAGCTATATTTTCTATATCTATACAATTGCCCTCCCAATTGCAAAACCTGGAATGGCTGAAAAAATTACACTTTCAGTACTTACCAAATTCATTAAACCTTATAATGGGGACCGGGAGTTCCTCACAAACTGTGATAACGCGATGTCGTTATCTACAGCAGATCAACAAAATGTGCTCTGCAAGTACATAGTATCGTAACTTGAAGGCAAAGCCCAAGTGGCTTGTAGTTTAAAATCGTTTTCCACATGGGACGAGATAAAAGCATTTTTAAGATCTACATTCAGCGAGAAAAAGCACGCGACTTTTTATTAGTGGATTTGCAAAATTGTAAGCAAATTAGTAGCGAAGTTGTCACGAAGTACTCTTTGCGGATCGAGCAAATACTAAACGCGAATCCTATCAGATATTCATTATAGTTGTAAAGATGAAAAGGAACTACCAGGCAGAATAGCTGCTATGGAAGATTTAGCCTTAAACACCTTTATGTTAGGTTTAAATAGCTCTATAAGCAATGTTGAAAGGTGTAGGAACCCCTCGACATTGAACGAGGCGGTCCAGCACGCAATCGAAGAGGAAAAATTATATAATTTATTTAATTCTAAATCTAATCCTAAATTTCAGCGTATATGTAGCACGTGTAATAAACCTGGGCATAATGCTTCAGAGTGCTATAGGAATAAAAAACCTTTAAGTTCAAATCGTAATAACTATCAAAAATCTTTCCATATTCCTTCTAATAACTATCCTAATACTAACTATCCTAATAATATACGGTGTAGTTACTGTAAAAATATCGGTCACACGATTGATCAATGTCGCAAACGCCAGTACAATATGCAACGCCGTGAGAACGCGAACCAAGCGCAACATGATCAACCGCCGCGCGATAACAACGGTCGCGCAGTTAAATTCTGCGAAATCGACGAGTCCGGGTTCGATTCCCGCGACGAAAATTTAAACTAAATAAGATTTCGGTGTCGTGTCTCCCGAAATCGACTAGCGTAAAGGACACGAAACTCTTTTATCCTAAATCTTTTACTAAACCTACATCTCAGTTAAATCAACTGAGTCCCACTAAATCGTTTACTAAATCTACATCTCAGTCAAAGCAACTGAGTCATACTAAATCTACATCTCAGTTAAATCAACTGAGTCTTTCCAAATCTTATACTAAATCTACACCTCAGTTAAATCAACTGAGTCCTACGAAATATTTTACCAAATCTACATCTCAGTTGAATCAATTGAGTCCTACTAAGCCTACATCTCAGGTAAATCTGAGTCATTCTAAATCTTATAACTATGCTAACTCTAAGATTACATCTCGAGACGTCATCTCGAGTCATCAAAATACTACATCCTATTCCAATTCAATAATGCTAAATCCTACTAATACTTACCAAAATAATACTTACCAAAATGATGCTAACCTGAAAAATAAGTTAGGCATCCCAATCTCTAACACTAATTCTATACCTACTAAATCTTGTGATGTTATTAAATCTACTCCAATTTATGAAACTAGTATAAAAATCAAGAAAATATCTTTGGCATATGTTTATTTAGTTTCTAGTTATTCTAAAGAGCCTTTAAAGATGATTATCGACACGGGTGCCGCTATTAGCCTCGTGAAACAGGCAGTACTATGTATATCACCCGACTTGTCTCGCGAAGTCGTGAAATTAAAAGGAATTAATAGTGTAGAAAGTTGTTCTCAAACATTGGGCACATTTCAAATGGATTTTTCTATATCTAATAATCAATTCAGTTACAAATTTCATATGATCAATGAGCAAGTCAGTCTCGAATATGACGGCTTACTCGGTAGCGATTTTCTTGGTTATTTTAAAACTAACATTAACTACGATTCTAAATCATTAAATATTTGTGGTCATATCTTACCTATAAACTACATTCAACCAACTTACATTATTCCCGCGCGATCCGAAGCAGTAATTGAATGTGCGATATCTAATTACAATCCTGAACTTTATTCTCATAACGAAGCCCTTGTTCTAGATCATACCGTATGTAGTGGTGTTTATGTCGCAAATTGCATTGTCTCAATCAAGTCGAATAAAAGAATTAATATTACGGTTTTAAACACGACGGACTCTGACGTTGACATCAAAGATTATTACGCAAAGTTGACACCACTCGAACAAAACAATCTGAACTCTGAATCATGCCTAAATTCTTATTCTATTTCTACTTCCAAATCTGATCGTGTTCAAAAGGTTTTAGAAATATTCGTTGCTCTCATTTAAATTCGGAGGAGCAAAAAGCTTTATTAGAGTGTTGTTCTGAATACACTGATATTTTTCACATGGAAGGCGAGCCCTTATCTTTTACCGATGCCGTTGAGCATTCAATTAACTCTGGTGATACGCCGCCTATCCACGTTAAATCATATCGCTTCCACGAATGCCACAAGAAGGAAGTTGATTCCCAAATCCGAAAAATGTTAGACCAAAGCATTATTCGCCCTTCTATTTCACCATGGAGTGCCCCTGTATGGGTGGTCCCCAAAAAAATGTAATGTAATTGATTACTGCCGTCTTAACGATGCGACGGTTTCCGAAAGTTATCCACTGCCTCTCATCACTGACATCTTAGACCAATTGGGTCATTCCCAATACTTCAGTACTTTAGACCTATCTAGCGGTTTTCATCAAATTAAAATGAGTTCCAAGGACGCACCGCAAACAGGATTCACCGTTAATACCAATTCTAGCACTTCCGGGCATTATGAATTTACTAGGATGCCATTTGGCTTGAAAAATGCTCCCACAACATTCCAAAGGCTTATGAATACGGCTCTTTCTGGACTTCAAGGTCTCCATGCCTATGTTTACCTAAATGATTGTATTATTTACTCGCAAAACTTGCTTGACCATATTAAAAAGCTTAAATTAGTGTTTTACAGAATGCGAAAATTTAATCTTAAATTACAGCCAGATAAGCGCGAGTTTTTACGTCGCGAGGTTGCTTATCTTGGCCACATTATCACCGACAAAGGTGTATCGCCGAACCCTGATAAGGTTGGCCTTGAGGCCGTCAGCGAATTTCCAACCCCTACTAATGACAAACAAATCAAATCTTTTCTAGGCCTTGTTGGCTATTATAGGCGATTTATTGAAAACTTTTCGAAGTTACCTAAGCCTCTTACATCCTTATTGAAAAAGGACGTCACTTTCAATTGGACTGTCGAACAGGAAATAGCTTTCAATATTTTAAAAAATAAACTTACCACGGCTCCCTTATTACAATACCCTGATTTTAGTGTTCCATTTATAATCACAACAGACGCCTCAAACTACGCCGTAGGCGCTGTGTTGTCTCAAGGCGATATAGGTAAGGATAAACCTATAGCCTACGCCACTAGAACGCTTAACAAAGCCGAAGGTAATTATTCGACAACGGAGAAAGAACTCTTTGCCATTATTTTTGCTGTTAAAACCTTCCGCCCAATATGTAAATATTTGGGCGCAAATTTAAGATCGTTACAGATCATCGACCTTTAGTTTGGCTTTTTAGTAATAAAGATCCAGGCAATCGACTCATCAGATGGCGCTTAAAGCTTGAGGAGTACGACTACGAAATTGTATATAAGCGAGGTCGTCTTAATTCAAACGCAGATGCGATATCTCGACATCCAGTAAATGTCATTGACTCAAATCGTCTTAATAATTCTACCTACGAAAAATATTTTAAGAACCAATTTACAAATAACTAACCTACTTCTAATACTATTATTGAAGAGTGTAGTCAGGCTCTACATTTATCTAAAATCGCCACTGTATCTTGAACTATCTTATTTTCAGAGCCTTGTGCTACGGCTGCCACGCCGAATCGAAGATAACTCCGATAACTCATAGTCCCGGCATCTACTTCGAACCTGTTACTAATATTCGTTTTATAATGACTACTGGAATGTCGTAACTCATATCGATATTATATCATTAGAACCCTATTTAACTAATATTGAATCATTATTACGTAAAACTCAAAATATCTGTAGTAAGATACAATCACAAGATATTATGCAATGTAAGGATTATTCTAGCCCTATTAAAATACTAATTCAGTCTAACCTTCTTAAAGTACAATCGTTATCTCATTTAACTATAAATCAAACACCGACCAAGGTCAAGAGGTCCTTAGAATTTGGTGGTGAAATTTTAAAATTCTTTTTCGGTACATTAGATGCAGACGACGCCAGAAAATACGACGCCGCCATCGAATCTTGCCAAAAGAGTGAGTCCGAATTATATCGGCTCATGAAAGATAATAACATATTGTTAAGTCGACAATAAATAATTTTTATTCTACTATATATAAACTAAATCAAAACGAGATTAAGTTAAACTCTCAAATAGATGTTATGAATGAAATCTTATCTCAAGTTACCAAGACAGATAACTTGTTATACAATATTTCGCGTGTAAATAGTTTATTAAATATAATAGAAAGCTCTTTGCTTACTATTTCTAATCGATTAGATACTACTTTAAACTCAATTTTATTTTCTAAAGTAAACGTTCTACACCCTAGTATGATATTAAGTCCTATTGGCCTTTACGATGAACTACGCAAACAAAGGTAATTATTATTAATAAGAGGCTAGATTTCCCATTACAATTAAGTATTAATAATATTCACTCTATTATAGATGTTTCGCAATTAAGCTCTTATCACTATAATAATAAGATCGTTTTCGTGTTGCGAATTCCACTAATAAGTGACGACAAGTTCGTTATCTATAAGAATATACCTTTACCGACTCCCCATAACGTATCTAATATCAAAACATTTGCGCTCATTCAACCTTCCAATGCCTACACTGCTTTAAGTGACGATAGAATGCACTATACTATGTTTGATAACTTAGATAAGTGTAAAGTAATTAATAACCAATATTCTATTTGTGAAATGTCAATCCCAAAAAAAGGCAGCGATAGCCGAGTGGATATACCAACAGACTGCCATGCAGAGGGTATCGGGTTCGAATCCATGGCGCGCACCAATGACTTTTCGGAGTTATGTGCGTATTGCTCTTACTCGGAGAGCACGTTAAGCCATCGGTCCCGGTTGTCATGAAGATCTTTGACAGTCGTTACAGGGCGTCAGTACCTTCTAAATAAACTGACACTAGTCTAAACCATGGAATATCGCTATCCCTTCGGGTTGCGGAGGTCAGACAGGCAGTCGCTCCGTGGAAAAGCTAATATTCAGCCAAATCCGGTTAGACTAGAAAGCGGACCCCAGATTGAAAACTGGGATAACGCTAAGAGGATGATGATTCTATTTGTGAAATGCAAACAATATATTCGTGTATACTAAATCCTAATTATGAATCTAGATTACTAACGGAAGTGACCTTGTCACTACCCGATGAGTGTAACTCTAAACTATTATTTGGCGATATTGATATTTGGCAAAAGTTGCGAAATAATGAATGGATTTTTGTCCAATCCAATATTATTAAATTAACTATAAAATGTGATGAAGATATTGTCGATTATCCTATTGTTGACACTGGTTCTGTAAAGTTAACCGAAAATTGTGTTGGTTACCCTAAAACTATTCAGTTAACTCCAACTAGTGTAAAATCTATTCAAATTAAATCACCTTTAGATATAACTTTTGATATTACATTAGATGATTGTTGTGATAGAAGAAAAGTCAATAAAACTTTGCCATATTTGTCTCCTATATCTTTAAGTAAAATTAATTTAGATTCGTTAAAATACGCATCTCATCAGATGGATCATTTGGAAAAGGAGATCAATAATTTGTTAAACCAATCTCATTTTATTAAATACTTAACCTATTATTCCACTTTTACGTATATTTTAATTGTCTCTTTATTTCTGTTTCTATTTTACAAGCTATACAATTGTTTCAAAAATCGTAATCACGGTTCCGGATGCTGCATACAAATCTTTAACCAATGTCATAATAAAAAGTCAGTTAAACATAAATCAAAAGTTTCTAACTCCATAGAGATGTCTGATATCTCTACGTCGTCAGAGGATGAAAAGAAATCCGTTAAATCTTTACCAGCTTTACAGCATCATAGCTCTTATGACCATATTCGTAAAGTTGACTTTTTCAATTCTAGTAAACGAATCTTAAACTTTTAAATTACGTTAAACTGGCTTATATTTTACTATGCTTTATATAAGTCGTTAATATTATATAAATTTACCATGTTGTTTATCTTAAATAATAACAAGATAAAGTATCTGCTAAGCTGAAATTTTCTTATATAATTTTGGGTATGAATTTAATATACTCCATATTGTACTATGTTTTAAAACTATATTTTACTATAATTTTAATGTAAACCGATTTCCAAGCTTCCAATCGATTTCCATATTTTCTATTTTCTTTAATTTCGCTTCATCTTAAAATTGATAAAGCTTCATCTTTAGGGGGCAGATGTTATCACCCGAGATAGTTCCTTAATAACGCTAGATCGGCATTTCACATATTTTAGTACATTTCCATTCTATTGTTTCTACTTGGTCAGCATTTTCATTTACTTGTATAATTTATTTCTTATTGAAAGTCAGTTAGATTCGGTCCTTCGCGAAAAGTGGTTCGCTCCCGGAACTCGGAAATCGGTACCAGTAGAACTGTATCTGTAAAAGTGTTGCCTTGAGTAATAAAGTCAGTGCAGTTTAAAAATTAGTTTTTTTTTTAAAAAGACAAACAGGGACGGCCTCCTAACAGATCGACCGAGAAAAAGAAGTGCGACTCCGCCACGAACTCAACCTCGTCTGTCGCTGCGTGTATGTCTCTGACGCGCGAGACTCAACGTGGCACTCCCGGTTGCTTTCCAGTCGAGCTTCTCGCATTTCGACACTCTCACAAAATCGAGCGGCATCTGTGCGAGAGCGCTGAGAACTCAACCTCGTCTCTCGCTGCGTGAACGTCTGTGTGCGATGCGCGAGACCCAGCGTGGCACTCTCGGTCACTTTCCAGTCGAGCTTTTCGCACTTCAGCGCTCTCGCATGATCGAGTGGCATCAGTGCGGCTGTGCTGCAAATTCAGTCTTGCTTCTCGTTGCGTATATGTCTCTGACGCGCGAGACTCAGCATGGTGCTCTTGATCATTTAATAGCTGCATTTCGTATGCTTCTATACTTTCCAGAGACCGCAACGATGCATTTTGAGTGCGCATAGTATCTAATCGGGACTGGCGCCACGTACTGCTTTCTCCACGACGAGTTTCCGCATTGTGTTCTCAAAGAGTAGCCAACCTTGCCTCACGCTCAACGGTGGTTTCAAGAGATCGAGCTAACCTTTTCCTTCGACAATCGTTTGAGGATTGGGATAGATTAGAGTTATTAGACCGTTTTCTAGGCATTTTGATTATTTTAAGTTTGAAAGATAACAGAAAATAATTTACACACTGAGAATTTACACACAGATAATGATAGCTAAGCAGTAGTTCGATTGAAGTTTATTTAAGTAATATTTATTTATTTCAGGAAAATGTTTTCACGTTAACCTTTAAGTCATTGACATATAGTACATATATTATATCGATGATGCATACAGTTTTTGAAAACAATAAACAAAACAATGTTTAAGAAGAAAATGCACAACTCCATCTATGACTTTTAAAAACAACTATTAACCTCGCCAACATGATCAAATTTAAATTATTTATATCCAAAAAGGGGTTACACATGTAATTCGACTTGAAGTTTTGGAAACCTCATAGATGGCGCTGCTTAAAAATTGGCTTGATACTACTTAAATTCATTTTATTATGTTTATCGGCCTAAGTTACTTATATTGCGTGATTTTTATAGTGTGAAGTTAGTTTATAGCATGGTTAACATAATAACAACATTCAAATATGCGTCGTTAGATTACACATTGTTACAGAATGCGTTGAAGAAATAAAGGTTCACTGCTCGTTCTCCGTAAGTGATAGCGTAATAATTATGTAGCTCTATATGTTGACCCGACATTTAAATAATATTCGTGCCAAATTTGAAGTAAGTCCATGCAGTAGTTTTTGAGTTTATCCCGGATATACAGACAAACAGACAAATATTCTAAAAACTATATTTTTGGCTTCGGTATCGATTGTAGATCACACTTGGGGTGTATTCTATAAAAAAATATTCAATGTACAGTTTTGACTTTCCTACCATTTTATTATATGTATAGATGAGGTGATAAGATTAAAAACTTACTTGAATTCAAAACAATCACATATGCCATGGTTACGGTAGTTATGGTAGCTTGCTTATGTACTATATTGTGTATTAATAATAAAAGTATTTTCAGCCTATACATACATAGTCTCACGCCTATATCCCCGAAGAGGTAGGCAGAGGTATATTGCTACACCCACTTTTCGCCAGATTTATTTTAGTCCCACGTAATAGGGGACGAGCCTATTGCCGTACCGGGCACATTACCAGACTCCGTGCTGCTAATGAGAATTTCCTATCGGGAACCCAATAACACTTTGCCCGACCCGGGGATCAAACTCAATCAATCCCACGCGCACATTTATGCCGCGAGACCAACGAGGCAGTCAGCCTATATAGGAAGTGTAAAGTTAATATTTATGCAATAAAACTTAGGTGTTATCGGTACCAGAGTAATCAAGAAAATTACAGTTTTCTGTTTACAACAATATCGTAAACGACAATTTTATTATCCTGTCGAGATATAAAAAGGTCATAATATTACGATGCACTAACAATAGTTGTAAAACTTTTAAACGAATTATTGAATTGCGGTTTGACATGTCGGTATGACCAAGTTGCACATAAAGGACAAAAATGAGAAAAGTTCGCGACAAAAAATGCCATTCTGCTCTTTATAACATGAATTTGGTTGCATAGGAAAAAGGAATTGCTGTCCAAAAATATGTAGTCAGTAGTCTGAAAACATTCCCTATTTTTTAATCTTGCTCTCATGACATGAAACCACATTTTTATCATTTATATTAGAGTAAACGTCCAGAACTGACGGCAGCAGTGTTTTATATATTTAAGGGGTAAAAGATGAAGACTGCATTTTCCATGTTGTTGGTTTTATTACTCGGTGAACGTTCAATTTATACAGCTCAGCTCCATTCATTGTGCTCCTTCTGTCCAATCTACAGACTATTGCCTCGCTGTAAACATTTATTCTGGTTTATCGAAAAAAGCGCGGCCATATTTCTCCAGGAGAACGCTTTTAATCCAACTTGTTTTATTGTTATTAGAAGTTGAAGAGAATAACGGAAGGGGTCAGCTGCGAATAAGCCATCGCTCAGAGCTAGTGTCGTAAAAAAAAACATTACGTCACCAGAACAAGCAACAAACACTACAGAATGGAACACAAATTTAAAACAAAGACGAGGAATCCCGTTTTGAAATTTTGTAAAGCAAATTTCTCGTATTACCAATTAAGCCCCATGATTCGTTCTTGAAAGCCACACCTAATGTTTTGCACCGTCAAAATCCACCAAATTGAAACGCTCATTTGCCATCAAGGTAAGAAAATCTCCATAATACCTTTGCCAAATATTCCTTTTAAACATCGCTTATATATTCTCTTTTTGAGATGTACTAAAAATGTCTCATTATAAACGTGTCAGCTTGAAAATCAAGACCTAGGCTGGAAAATTGATGTTTCCCCCCGCGTCTTGAGCGCCATAAGAAGGAACATTTTAGTGAAACCATACGAAGACAAATGGGTGACTCATTACTATCGCCCGGTTATATGAAATTCTTTGTGACGCTTTAAGATACCATAATAGTGCTTTCGATACGCCAACGTAACGAAAGATTATGGTTTCGCTGCAAGTATGCGTTTGTGGTGAAATTAATACTGTCTTGGCTTGCGTCTATGATTACTTAAGGATTTTAATAAAATATTTTGTATCGAAGGATTGCTTAATTGACGAATAAGCCAGAGTGGATTAACAGGTAAATGAGGTTGGTTGGTGATTTATAATTAAAGTTTATTACGATCACTACCTCCGTTTCTATGCAAAATTATAAGCAGTGAAATATTTTTTTAAACGAAGGCGTGATATTTTATTCATAAGTTCTCGCCTATTGAAAGAACAATGGTCGGTTCCCATATAAAGGTGGACCAGAAATTCTTTTTTCACGTCTATTGCTGTGGAGTTATTTATCAATATTTTTATGTTACTTTATTTAACTTTAGTATACATATGAATTTTAAAAACTTGGGATTAGCTTTTATATTCTATAAAAAGTATGTTTGAGGTTATGAACTAAATTGTGGTTTTATTTAGTTTATTCGTAAAAATATATACATTAAACAATTCTGGTACCTAATATATGTGTGTAGAAAAACGTGTTCTTCTATCAAACAAACTAAAACACCCAATTCACAGCAAGCGAGGAACGATTGACGTTGATGTATCGGGTATAACAGTGACCGATACGGAAATGGCGTATTCGTTCCATTTCACGTCATTCACGTCAAATCTTAGATTTTTCACTAAAAAAACTATTTATTACTACGTAATAAAAATATTTTTATTATTTTATATGTAACTAAAACACCTTTTGATATTTTATTGTAAAAGTTTTATTTTATTACAAAGTAACATAAATTCTTATTTATCATATCGTATAATGAAACGCATATTTTGACAATAAGGTTATGGCTGCGTTCATAACATTTTATTTTTGTTTAGGGGTACAGTTTAAAAAATAAACTGTAAATACATTATTTCTTTCTCCCAAGTCCTAAAAATATGTATTTGCTTTGATTAAAATAATAAAAAATGTACTTTTTTTTTGGTATAGGACTCATTATCAGACGTGCTAAAGGCCAAAGTGACCATTGTTCTTTATTCAGAAAGAGCGATGTAATTCATTGGTAGTCCTTTGCAGCTTCCCTCTTCGGTACAGACGCGTGGACAAGGACCCTCGCTACAAGAGGGATATTGACCTAAAAATTATTCATACAGCAACACATATGCCCATTTTGCTGCGTACGTTTCAGTACGAAAAATTGTGTTTTTCGCACAAGCCAAGTTGTTCGTTATAAAAACTTTCAGATAGAGCCGGAGTGAATCGACTATATATGTAATACACATATATTGATATCGACACATACACATTATGTATGTGTGAACCTGTATTTGCTTATACTCATAAATTGTCTGAGTCATGACTAAAATATATTTTTCTTAAAGAAGAGTAAAACCCATATTAATATCTAAAGGATAGACATCATCATCAGCCTTTAACAGTCTACTACTGGACTAGGCCTCTCCTTTGAAAGGAGGAATTGGCCTACTATAACTACTATACCAACCCTATACCAACCCGTTTGGCCAGCACGCTGGCCAAACGGGTTGGTATAGGGTGTGACGTGTGACGTCGTAGCCGTCGCGCTGCCCCCACTACTCTTGGCTGGCCGCCTCATATGCGGCACATAAATACCGTGGCGAGACAGCGATCGCTTTTTACGGATCCTGGACACCTCCGCGGAAGATAAGTGCTTCTCCTTCTTGGAGCACCGAAGCCTCGTCAGTCTGCCTGCCTACCCTGCCCTGAGTCTTAGCTCTTGCTACTATCTACCGAGTTATATTCTGTGTAACGCTTGCTAATATAAATATATTTTGTAACCAACAATACTTATTTAATTTATCTCTCTACACACTAATAAACATTACACTGGCGCCAAACAATTTTAAGGGCTCAGGCATCTGACTTGGCTTCTGGTTCCTTTTTACTGTGTTTTTCTGTGTTTCTGTGTGTAAGTGTGTTCACTGACGGTAAGTCGTTCGTTTTATTGTTTTTAAAACTTACATAAATTAGGCAATATAGTCGACTAAAGGCTTGCGCCACGTCTTATATACCTCTTAACTTCTTTTCTAACCCAAATTCGTTAGACCTAGTAACGGTTTTGGGAATTCAATTGTAATTGTACAGTTATATTTTTTATGTGTGGGTAGATTCCGATTCGCGCAATTCTTACGCATTGCGAACGTAACTTGTTTACTTACTACATATAATATCTTTCTTTTAAACGACCCACTGTGAACATATTTACATTACCTTTATTTTTTGTTATATTATAAGTATAACCCTTCTGTGAGTGATCTTTGGTGCTGTTAGGTTTTTCTTTTTACGAGACTTAATCTTTTTCAACGTAACTTAGCCATGTCTTTTAAAATTAACTTCAATTATTTGGTAAAATCGGAGCTGGTTTATGAACTGATTATTCGTGGCGGCGACAAGTCTAGCTCGGTAGCTGAGCTGCGCCAACAAATAGCGACAGTAGCGTCCCAGTTTCCCTTTGAAACTATATTAGATTCCAATTTAGACCCCGAAGAGGAAATTTCGGCTATCCGGAACTCCTTAATTAGGGCTACGAATAATATTTCTCTGCTTAGATCACAATTCGACCAAAACCTCTATTCGCGCACAGAATCTATTCTTAACCTTATTTACTTTAGATTGAATAGACTGGATCTGGACCGTCTTTCTGGTACCGACTCGGCTGAGATAGTTTCGAGTAATTACCGCAATCAATTAGCTATTTTGAAATCTTTAATTTCGGGTACATCTGAACCATCTTTGCACGTGGTACAAAATTAAGGACTGCTCTGTATCTACCCCCGTGGCTTCTGACGACTTTAAATATGACCGTAAATTGTTTTCCGAACTCGCTAAATTTAAATATAATGGCAAGTCTTGTGTTCGCGGGTTCATTGAAAAATTAATGAGTTTATGCAGGCCAGGTGTATTCCCGAAAATAAAATGTTACTATTTGCTTTTGGGATATTTACGGGCGATGCATTGTTCTGGTATCGTTCGCTCAAAGAACAGATTTCTAGTTGGAGTGACTCATGTTGTCTTTTGAAGCGTGATTTTAGTCCGACTAACTAAGATTTTAAAATTTTAAACGAAATTAGGTTTCGCCTTCAAGCTGAGGACGAAAATATAACACTTTATGTTGCCAAAATGCAGGGTATGTTTTCTCGTCTTGATGTACCTATCAGTGAGTCAGAAAAATTAGATATTTTGTTGCGCGCCTTGTTACAATCAAACTATTTTAACGGCTAAGGTGGCCGATATCCCTAGTCTCGTTGGTGTCTGTCGTGAATTTGAGATATTTCATAAACGAACTAAAGACCATCGGGAATCTTCCAAAGCCACACCAAATACCTTGTTGCCTGAGTTTGCTCACCAACCTCAAAAACCTAATTTTTCTAATAGCAAACCAAAAAAATATTATAATTATTCTAATAAAAACTTTAACGCTCAACCACAGATAAACGCTATCAACCTACCCACCAGTAATAAAAACGACAACCGGTTCTGCCCCAGGTGTCGATCCAATTCTGATAGTTTATATAATTGTCGCCAACCACATTATTTTTTTAATTTGTTTTAAATGTGGTCTAAAAAGTTTTCGTGTGTCTGATTGTCTTAAATGTATCCTAAAGCTAATAAACCAAAAAAAAACTAATGAGCGAGGATTGGGGAATAAACAAATCAAATAAGTTCAATTAAACTGAGTGGAATAATTGGTTAAATTATCTTAAAAAAAAAAAAATATTGTTATCGTCTATCCTCAATCCGTTATTTTACTATAGAATATTCGCCCTATATTTCTGTTATTGTGAATGGTAAACCTGTAGTTGGCCTGTTGGATTCTGACTCATGTGTTACAATCCTGGGTAACAATTCTCATAATTCCTTTTTAAATAATGAGTATCAGTTGGATTGTTCTCAGCCCTTGAGTTTGGTAACTGCTGGTGGTGAAAAATTGTGTTCTTTAGGGTCTATCTCTCTTCTTATTGAATTTCAAAATAAAACAGTTTCCCTAAATTTTCATGTAGTGCCAGAGATTAAAAATAGTTTAATTCTCGGTATGGATTTTTAGCGAATTTTTAATTTATTTATTTATAACTTCATACACAAAACATGCATAGGCGGACTTAATGCCTGAGGCATTCTCTGTCAGTCTACTTTGGGATGATGCAGAGATAGAACAAGGTAGGTGCAAATTGAAGTAATAAGAAACATGACAATCCTAAGAAATACTTAAAAATGAAAAACAAAAGTCCATACATAAATACTATTTAATATAAAAACAAATAGTTATACTAAATACATAGAATATACATATTCATCATCATCATCATCAACAGCACTTTACCACTTTCCACCAGGAGAAGGAAAACTTAATACAAACCCTATACCAACCCGTTTGGCCAGCGTGGTATAGTAGGCCAATATAATATAATTCCTCCTTTTAAAGGAGAGGCCTAGTCCAGCAGTGGACTGTTAAAGGCTGATAATGATGATGATGATATACATATTATAAGTACATAAATATATAATATAATAAATACGTATACATAATAATAATATATTTAAATATATTATATATTAAATATATTATATTTAATATATAATATATTTAAATACATATATTATATATTAAATATATTTAAATAAATTACCTCTGAGATGATCCTGCCAGTTGGTTCAGTAAGAACTGCCGTACTTTTATTTTAAAAGTGAAGCGACTGGTGGCCGTCCTGATTTGCAGAGGAAGAGCATTCCACAGAAGGATAGATTGGATAGGAAAAGATGCATGAAGGAAATCGGAGCTGTGTGAAGGGCAGAGAAGGAGTCGATTATTAGAGGAGCGTAGGGTTTTATCATGAGTAGAACTAGGTATTGGAAGTAAGGGGTTAGATAGGTTGGCGGGTTGGGAGAAATGAGGATGGAATAAAGGGTAGTGAGAGCACGCAAACTTCGGCGTTGACGAATAGGTAACCAGTTCAAACAGGAGCGATAAGTAGACACGTGATCATACTTACGAAGATTAAAAATAAATCGAATGCAGTTATTGAGAAGACGGTCAAGTTTGCTGAGCAGGTCTGCATTCAGGTCGAAATAACACACATCACCATAGTCGATAACAGGGAAAATTAAAGTATGCACTAGCATTGTCTTAGTCTTGGAAGGTAGAAAGTTTTTTAAGCGATAGAGAGCACGTAGGGTACCGGTAACTTTTTGGCTGATGTTCGACACCTGTGCACGCCAGTTTAAATTGGAATCGATGTCTTTGACAGTCACAGAGTATTCAATAATCGAACCATTATACATTACTGGCGGCAGTGTAAGTAGTTGTATCAAATTTGTTCAGGATTCTTTGACTGCCTACAATAATAGCCTGACATTTAGATGGGTTAACAGTAAGACCAAAAGAATTAGACCAGTTATATAAATAATCTAAGTCTCTGTTAATGCTGTCAATAGCAGAAGGTGTACCGGATCGTGACGTCGGTACTTTGAATTTTGTAAGTAGTGGCCTGATACAGTGGTGAACCAGGTGAGAGATTAAGATTTTTGTAGTTTTGAGTAAAAGATGCGTATTGTTCGAAATCAAAAACGATTATATTTTAAAAAACGTGGTTACATCGGTCGAGGAGAGTGGGGAATGGGAACAATACAACAGCCAATGGCAAACGTTTATCGCGTCACGTAGAAGGCCTTTGATTGGATGCGAAATGTTGTGATGTTCGGTGTACACTTTTCCCTATCTTTAGCATATGCGCCAACATGCCCCCGGCCTTGGAAGCAGTCGCTTTCGAAATCCTCAACTTCAATCTTCAGGCTCATCATTATGAAGTGGACAGATTTTAGCGTATGCTCGCCGCACCACGCCCGAAGACGTTAGTATGTCCGCCACCCTTGAAATGCCATCCCTGCCTGGGATGGACCGAAGCACTCGACCCATGTGCCATTTTAAAGGCGGAAGGTTACTGTCCTTAATCAGGACAAGTGCGTTGTCCTTCAGCTCCGTCTTGTTGTCGGTCCATTTAGCGCGCACCTGCAACTCAGTGATGTACTCCTTGGACCATCGAGTCCAAAAATGCTGGCGAATTTGCTCCACCCTCTGGTACCTTTTCAGTCTATGTAAAGTCATGTCGGTGAAATCATCACATACTGGTGCAGTCAGCGGTCGACCAACTAGAAAGTGAGCGGGAGTTAGAGGAGAAAGGTCTTGGGGATCTGAGGAAAGAGGAGAAATTGGTCGGGAATTTAGAACTGCTTCTATTTGTGATAAAACTGTGCTAAACTCCTCAAAGGTGAGATGCGCGTTTCCTACTACTCTGCGAAGATGAAATTTGCAAGATTTTACTCCTGCCTCCCACAGACCACCAAAGTGAGGCGAATAAGGCGGAATGAATTTAAAATTAATTTGTTGACTAATAGCATTATCTCTTATGCCAGCATTACATCTACTTAAGAATTCAGAGAAATCATTCATTAATCCCACAAAGTTACGTCCGTTATCAGAGTATATTTCTTTTGGTTTGCCACGCCGAGAAATAAAATGCTTAAGCGCTAATAAATATCCTTCGGTAGCGAGATCACTGACGAGCTCCAAATGTATTGCGCGCGTAACAAAGCATACGAATAAACAAATGTACGCTTTCATCGTTTTAGCTCCCCTACCTTTGCGATTTAGTATGAGGACTGGCCCGCAGTAATCGACACCACTTTGAATAAATGGAAAAGTAGGTGTTATCCTTGCCTTTGGCAAATTACCCATTTGGGGGGTTAAAGTCCTACCTTTGATGCGTGTAAACGTAACACAAGCATTCACTACACGTCTAGACAGGCTCCTGCCACCTAAAGGCCACCAGGTTTCGCGTAAATGACAAAGTAATGCCTGGGGTCCAGCGTGACGGAGCTGCAGGTGCTCATGCCGAAACAACAACACAGTGAAATTATGTTTGCTAGATATTAAAATGGGATGCATTTTGTTAAAACTAAATTCTTCTGAATTAGACAATCGACCACCCACACGAATAATCTTATTACTATCCAAAAATAAATTCAATCGTTTTAAATTATTCTTACCTTTAAATTGCGCACAATTAGTTAAAAGTTTATATTCATTCGGATAGCTTTCCTTTTGAGCCCATCGTACTAAAACTATCTGAGACTCGTTCAACTCGTCTGTACCAAAAGACCAATGCGTTTATTATTTTTATTACGAGTATTGTGTATGAAACATATATGCGACGGCACGCTTCATACGCATAAATTGCGAAAATCGGTTGAACGGAAAAAGGGATCAATTACACGAATCATGAGTCACGAAAGAACTAATAGGCGATCTAACCTCAGGCAGTTCTACGTCTACTTCCGTGACTGCGTAATTATTAAGTGAGAAAGACGAATTTCTCAAAAAATCGGGTCCTTCCCACCATAACCTGGAAGTAGACAGCTCCTCTAAGCATAAACCTCTCGATGCTAGGTCAGCCGGGTTATTTTTGCTACTTACGTGGCGCCAAAGAACATTTTGCGTAAGTTCATGAATCTCCGCCGTTCTATTTTGAACAAAAGTTTTAAGTTTCTTTAGAGGCATACGCAACCAACCTAACATAATGGTTGAGTCAGTCCAAAAGACTACATTTTTAAACTCACAACGCAACGAACTGCGAACCTTGTCGAGTATTTTAGCACCCAGCAAAGCACCGCAAAGTTCGAGCCACGGTATGCTTAATGGTTTCAATGGCGCAACGCGAGATTTGAGCAATCTTACTGTGATTGTATTATCTATACTTATAGTGCGCACATAAATACACGCGCCGTACGCCGACTGCGAAGCGTCGCTAAACACATGTAGTTCTATATACATAGGCTGGCTACCTATAACATGGCGATAAACCTTAATTGTTTTGAGCGCTTGCAAAGAGATATCAAACCGGTTCCACGTCCGCGCGACATTAGATGGAACTATGTCGTCCCAACCGATTTTGAGAAGCCATAATTGTTGAAGCAACACCTTTGCAACAATTATGGTTGGACTCAACAAACCAAGAGGGTCGAAAATTTGCGAAATATTCGAGAGGATAGACCTTTTAGTGACTGGCTTGTTGTCATTATGAAATTGCGTATTAAAATAAAATATATCGTTGACATTATTCCAGCTTAAGCCCAAAGTTTTAGTAGGTACTTATGTTTTCGTTAGATTTAATTTCTATTGAATGGTTTGCTACTCCATCACTATCGTATGGAAAGTTATAAATCCACTTTCGAAGTAGAAAACAACCTGACTTCAGCGTATTCTTTATATCAGTGCAATTGTATTAGAGCTGATTTATCATCTAGGCTCGTAATAAAATCGTCTACGTAAATATCCTCCAGAATAGCTCGCTGAACCTCAGGGTTGGAAGACTCCATCCCCAATTGTTTTAAACACCGCACACTAATGAAAGGTGCGGAAGCGGTCCCGTACGAAACGGTATTCAACTGGTAAATACCTAAGGGTTTCAACGGATCCTCGCGCCACAGAATCATTTGAAGCTTGCGCTGGTCTTCGGCGATTAAACAATTTCGGAA
The DNA here is from genome assembly GCA_944739405.2 of Euclidia mi. Taxonomy (NCBI): domain Eukaryota; kingdom Metazoa; phylum Arthropoda; class Insecta; order Lepidoptera; family Erebidae; genus Euclidia; species Euclidia mi. The sequence continues at coordinate 28,188,097 of OX123186.2, read as the reverse complement.
CATTTTTTCGACGTCAGCGCACGCAACGAACTTGTACTCTCTAAAGCGGAGAAGAATGGAAATTAAGTCGCCTTGTATCGGAGGCCCTATCATTTGCAATTCATTGAGTGACTTACCGGAAGATGAAGGTACACTGGCATCAAAAACCATGCGCAGCTTAGTTGTGGTGCTATGCTCCTTAAACACGCCGTGATGCGGCATGAAATAGCACGGTGGTTCATAAAAGCTCACTGGGCTCATATGGCCTAAAGACAGGTATTCCTGCATAAATTGCGTATATAGTAATTTGAAATCGGATGAACGTTGTAAACGTTTCTCTAAAGCGAAAAAACGCCGCTCTGCTTGCGTATACGATTCGCCTAAAAGATCAGGAGACTCCTTAAATGGAATGCGTACGCAAAACCTTCCATCACTATTGCGCGTAGTAGTGCGAATGAAATGATCTTCACATGCACGCTCTTCCTGAGTCAGCGTATCCCTGACCTTAGGAGGCTCTTCGATCTCCCAAAACAAGCGAAGTTGAGAATCTAAAGAGCTACTTAAATTACAGTGAACGCGCCTCGCATTCTGCGTATTATTTGTAACCGAGCCAGAGATAATCCAGCCTAGCTTGGTGTTTTGTAGGTAAGGGCCATTGGGAAGTCTCATTTTACCTTCCGCCAACAAATCCCAAAACCTATCTGCGCCTATTAAAATATCTATGTTTTTTAAATCTAAAAACTGCGGATCCGCCAGCTTTATATTGTCCGGAATTGAGAACTGCGCGTTTATTTTAGACAAAGCCGGCACCATAGACGTTATTTGCGATAATACAAAACAAGTGATGCGTGTTTTGAACGTATTATCGGCTCGCGATTTAATTGCAATGTTACAAGTTTCCGAACACTGTATCACTGAATCACCTACACCCCTAATTTCATAAGTTGAATTTACCACCTGAACATTAATTAATTCACAAAACGATTTTGTTATAAAACACCGCTGACTACCACTATCAAGAAGCGCACGCGCTTGATGATAAACGCCATGAACGTCGAGTACTTCGACAACAGCTGTTGATAGTAAAACCGAGTGCGTATCTATAGAATCGTTGTGCATATGTACCTTGTTTACGTGAATAGAAGGCGAATATGTTGCAACGGATGAGGAGGCGGGGTCAACGTGAGCCGGCACTGGGCCTACGGTGACACTCTCAACTCGGCGGTCAGTCGTTAAGTTAGAATGCAATGCGACCGAACTGTCCACGTTATTGTTATGAATTAATGAGTTATATTTGCGGTTACATTTTCGACACGGCCCAAACAAACATTCATCAGGAGGATGACCCGAACGTAAACAATTTTCACACAGTTTGTGCTCGCGGATTAAGTTTAACTTTGAATTTAAGTCACTATCGATAAATTCTTGACAAGAATAAAGTGGATGATTTGAGTTACATTTTAAACACGTCCTTTTATAGCGAGACAAGCGGCCATCGTTGGATTTGTGTGTAGAAACATTGCAGTGTGAAGTTTTATTTAAATGTGAACTGTGTTTCTTATTTTCAATTTGTATATTATGTGATTTGTTGTTTGACAACTGCAATGTTTCCAACACATCCGCTCTGTCCTTAAGGAAACTAATTAATTCTTCAACTTTAATTATGCGTTTAGAATTGTTTTCGCTCGGATATAATGTGCACTTGTGTGTCTCCCATTCGCGTTCGGTCGTTTTATCTAACTTTGAAACAATAATATAATTGATGAGCGTGTCCCACAAATCAGTTGGCTCGCCTAGTAGTTTTAAAGCACGTAAGTTTTTTAATATAATGTCGATAAGCTTCTTAATGCTAGCCGGTGATTCTTTCGATAGTGCGTTAATACTAAACAAGGCTTTGACGTGATTGTGAACTAAAAGTCTATTATTATTGTATCTATTTAGCAATAATTCCCATGCGACTTGGTAATTATCTGAGGAGAATTCTACAGAATTAACCACTAACTCGGCATTGCCCTTTAAGGAAGACTTTAAATAGTGATACTTTTGAATATTGCTAATACGTTTAGAGTTATGTACCAAAGATATAAAAGTGTCTCTAAACTCCAGCCAGTGCTCATACGAACCGTCAAATGTAGGTAAAGAAATGGTTGGAAGTTTAACCGACTGTGATAATTCGCTACAGCAATGCTTATTATTGGAACCATCAGTAACCTCACCATCGGTCAGCATGGATTCCGCGTGGGCTAATATACTATAATAAGTGGTTTCGAATAAATCTCTCTGATCTAACTGCTCAGACATCTCACTATCGGAAATACACTCCTCTATTTGACCTTGAATAGAATTAAACTCGGTATATAAACTAGTAATACCCTTTATGCGTAATTTTAAATCTATACGATCTCGAGTAGAAGAAATGAGATTATCGCGCTCTTCTAATGAATCTAAGAAGTTAGAAAATTTGGTAAGTCTGCCTTTGATGATGCCACGTTTCTTCACTAGGTCGCGAAGCAACGTGGGATCGGCACACCCAAAATTAGGAGACTTGTCGCGTGATTTACTAGCACTATCAATATTTAACGTGAGAGGGGATTTATCGCGTAACTTAGCACTTTCTGTAGCCATTTTGGTGGTATGTGAGAATAGGAGTACTTACAGTTGGAACTTTGAATCACGTGCAGCAATGAGTAGCGTAGCTGGCCTCGCGAATAATTGAATTAGGTTGCTCAAAACTCGATTGCGGCAACTCTCACTGAAATCAGTTTAGACACAGGTATCACAAAGAGAACTAGGAGGTGATAGGGAGAGAAAGGATAGTTGGTCCCACCAGATTGCGAATTTCCGATGACGATGAACGGCCCATCCACCTTCGACTCCAATGTGCGCTTTTAGCCAGTTCAGCAGCAGCAGGCACCACCAGATATTCTACAGGATGCTGATTCTATCTGTGCCGAAGGACCACTATGTACCGGATCGTGACGTCGGTACTTTGAATTTTGTAAGTAGTGGCCTGATGCAGTGGTGAACCAGGTGAGAGATTAAGATTTTTGTAGTTTTGAGTAAAAGATGCGTATTGTTCGAAATCAAAAACGATTATATTTTAAAAAACGTGGTTACATCGGTCGAGGAGAGTGGGGAATGAGAACAATACAACAGCCAATGGCAAACGTTTATCGCGTCACGTAGAAGGCCTTTGATTGGATGCGAAATATTGTAATGTTCGGTGTACACTTTTCCCTATCTTTAGCATATGCGCCAACAGAAGGTAAGTCTTCTACACTGGCTTGAGCATAAAGCTAAATTTATTTCTTAACCATTTACAGTCGGTGTTGTTATTGAATGAAACTGATTCACAAGTTACAGAGCTGCGAACCGATGACTCACCGCTCCTTGTGTCTTATAATAATTTATCTATTGCACAGAGAGCTGCCACTGATAACATTATTTCTAAATTTTCCGATATTTCTTATAAAAAGCGGGGTCTCGGTTGTACAACTCTCATTACTCACTCTACTGACACAGGCAATGGCCCAACTATTCGTCAGCGTTATTATCGTATGTCTCCCGATAAACAACGCATTTTGATACAACAACTAGACGAAATTTTGAGGGAAGATGTCGTAGAACCCTCTGAGAGTCCTTGGTCTAACCCTGTTATTCTAACTCCTAAAAAGAACGGCGAACTAAGATTTTGCTTAGATAGTCGTAAATTGAATTCTGTTACTAGAAAAGATGCTTATAATTTGCCTTACATTTCGAAAATTCTAGATAATTTAAGAGATGCTAAATACTTACCTAGTTTAGATATTTCTAAATGTTTTTGACAGACATTAATTAAATAGGAGGATCGTTTCAAGACCGCTTTCTATGTACCTACTCGTGGCACGTTCCATTTTAAAAGGATAGCATTCGGTCCTTAACGTTCGGTTTGGGGTTGATACTACCACATGGCCCTTGCAGGCTCTGATGGTACTATCTACCCCAAACCAATACGCCGTATATGCGCCATGCTTGGTGGTGTCACAACCTTTCCTTTTGTTTCATTCACACAAAAAACATAAATATTTCTATCATCCATCATCTGACATACTTCATCCAATTTGCCGTTTATCCCTCCTGAAACATTCAACGTTGCAAACCGACTTTCCGTAGGCCGCTTTTCGCCCTCGCGGGGAACGAGACGTGACAGGTTCCGTCACCGCCGTATGGAGAAGAAGTCATTTTTGTTCCCATCGCGTTCCCACGAGATGTAGGAATCTAAACTGTCCATCCCCGCAGAGCCCTTTATAAGGGTAAAGTGGTATATCAGCTGTGGCCGTTTACGACTAGCTTGCCCTCTGGCCACGAATCCCTCGGCACGGGTCGGTTTACATCTTAGATCGGGGATTTGTGTTGGGTATGTTCCCTGAAAGTTGGTTTAATTTCGGAGTTTTCTTCTCCTAGACAGGTTGCCAACCAAGGCTAACGAAGCCCACCTCCCCGAACGTTTGGTTTAATTTCGGAGGTTTCCTTCTCCTAGACAGGTTGCCAACAAAGGCTAACGAGGCCCATCTCCCCGAGTAGAGTAGAATAGTCTATTAGAAATGTGGTGCTTACCATAACCTAACTTTATAAACTATTGTGACATTTGATTATCTTACTAAATAAGTGTACTTTATACTTTTATTATTGTCAACAGTTGTTGGCGAGCCAATGAATACTAAATAAAACTTTTGGACATTCACACTGATCCCAAACTAACCAGACCACTAGGTCTGGTTTCTTACACACAGTTATCTGGTGGGCACAATACTAATTGTGCCCACCAGATAACTGTGTGTAAGAAACATACATGTATTTTTTTAAATATATGATTACATACATAAAATAGATATTTTACAACCCGACACAGAATAAATCCTGATCATCACACAAAAATTTGTCATAAGTGGGAATCCAAACTAAGGCTGCCGGCTTAGAAGCCAAAGTCACTAAGCAACAGACCGATAGGCCAGTTGCTTAGTCTTACGGTTATTTTCAATATTCGATCCATACATGGATTTTGAGATTTGAGATTCGTGTTTGACATATTTTGTATGGAGTTCTATCTATAGTTCGAATATTGAATTCCGTAGTTAATCGGCCAGTTTTTAATAATGGTCTTCACTCTATAGGCGTTATCCCATGTATTTAGTGAGAGAATGTGAACATACTTACGTAATACATCCAAAGCTAACTAGACGACTCTTTACCATTAATTGATTACTGGATTAAATAATTGATTTAAGAAAAGGTTCTACATATACTGCTTTCATACCGACTATAATAAAAGTAACAAAATAATCATTTTGAGAATAAATTTTAATTCTGAAAGATTAATTCTTTTGTTATTCATATTTTGCAATCTATACTATGAATACCTTAATTATTTTTATAAAGCAACTATTTTTAAAATGCTTTTTATGTTATTTGTAAACGCAGCCCTATTGTTCTTTCCTTACCACTTCACTAAAAGATTTTTATAAGTAAAAAGCTGTTTTAACTTTGTTGATATGTAAAGTAGTTTAACTAAAATCAAAAGGAAAATATAATGGTTTGATGTGTTCACCGAAAACAGTCCAATAAAGTGTTATCGTATCCTATCTATATGTTTATCCTCACTCTATTATATTCCAAGACCATGCTGATTGTTTATGCTCTATTTCATAACTTTCCATTGGAACATAAATTCAACACATTATGTATTTGGTATTTACTTAAGCAAGACGAACACAAGGTACTTCTTAATGAGCGCGACGAAACACAGGTAAGCCTTGACAGAATACAACTGAAATCATGAATAAAAATCCCATTTTCTAAACGCTTCAGTCGAAAAGGCATTGTAAATTAAGAGACTAAACTTACCTTACGATTTTAAGGACAGTGTATACTGAATAAGTACAAGTCGGGTGTGAAATAAATGTACTTCAAAATGTCGGACCGAAAATTCACGAAATCTAGATAGTAAAAAAACTGCCGAGTAATACGCTTGACAGCTTAACAATAAGAGATTTTGAAGCTTGTAGGTCATTTTGTGGTGAATATTTTTTTCTTTTGCCAGCTTAATTACTCTATCTGGTTCAAGTAAACCACAAAATCGGATATCTTAGACAATTTTAAAGCCTAGAAACTTAAGATAACAAAGGTTCTTTTGTTGTGCAAAAGTAAAAGAGTCGGTCTTAGAATCTGGTAAAGATAATCAGAAAAGGCTGGCAAGCTACCCTCTATTATGAAAGCAGTGAACAATTATAATTTGAACATAAACGAGTACCTACCTATAACTGACTTTATTTTATTTTCGAAAAATTGTTACTAGATCTTGAATATTATTAATATACAGCAATATGACAGAGGCTAGCATACTAGCTGATGGGTTTCATAATAAGCTCGAGTATGACTTATTTTGAATATTCTCAACGATCGTTAGACACTCGACCCGAGGTCGCAGGACGCAGTCTATCACTCAACAGCAGCATGGCACACTACAAAACGACAAATGAAAATGATGTGGAGAAAGGTATAATGTTGAGTAGTTTTAACATTTTACAAAACTAATTAGTAACGTTGTTATAATACAAAAGCACTTGTAAAAGTACTTTTTTTTATTATAGACGCACGCCTGTATCCCCGAAGGGGTAGGCAGATGTGTAATATTACACTCACATTTCGACATGAATTTTTAGGTCCCACGTAAAAGGGGATAGTAGTTTAATTACATTAACAAAATACATTTCATATGGAACTATTATTTTGATACTAAATAAGTTTACAACCATTTCTAATGTGTTTCTTCCACCCTGGTGTTAGTGCAGATTTGCGTAGCTATTGATTGTTTAATGTATGTATCGGGTGGTTAGAAAATTAATAAAGACTATATTATTATTAGACTACAAAAAATGTAACTACTGCGAAAACTTAAGTGCAAAATTCAGAAGAAATATGGCATGGCTATTCGAGTTTATCTTGACAAGCCATCCCGGACTATACATCCATATATAAAAATCATGGTTTATTCTGTATTGAATCTTGAATGATGTCATTCGTGTTGATTTGTAGTCAAATGGCATTACATGTAAATCGAAAGAGTTATTGTTTTCTGATAGCTTCTTTGAGATTTTTTGTGTTTTTTGGTAGTGCATGTATATAGGTCATACGCATCATCCTAGCGGTATCCAAGTTGTGCCTTTGAGTCCTGGATGCACTTAGTGAACTATCAAACCAGATTTAACTGAATATTAGTTCTTCCACAGAGCAACTGCCGTCTGATCTTGGCAAGCCAAAGGTGTTTAGCCTGAGATCCAGTACAAAAGTCTATTATACCACAAGTATAACGCTAGTAGGAATACGATGAATCTAAGTATGGTTACAGAGTCCATATAATACCATAAACTCAAATGTTAGTCGCGGCTGACTAAACTATTAAGTTTGAGGTTACATCACATTGTTAGCAGAGCTTACGATGAATGAACGCGTCCTTTGCAACTGACATTCAGTTTGGTTTAACAGTCCTAGCGGGGAATTACAAAACTATTCTCCACGTGCACTGAACTGGGAATTTAATAGATTAGTTACAAAGAACTATAAGAAAGAGAATGTGTGGTAGAGAATGTGTAACTTAAGTTGCATGTTTAAGAAAAAAATAATTATGTTTTTTTTCCACATAGGTAACTGATGAGAATAACTGCCATAATAGTGAAAATATTTTAATTAAAACATTTTCTAGGTTTGTATTTAGAATAGCATATTATAGCATTGAACTATTGGAAAAAAATTTTTAGAAACTTATACCGAGTCTTAATGATTATAGAAATAATGTTCAATTCTAGGACTGCATAAATCCATACGGACAAAAAGATACGAAATTGTTTTGAAACTTTTCGAGACAATTATTTTGTAACGTTAATTATAAAATTGCTACGGTCTACAAGCAGAGTATCGAAGGTGGAATTTATTTTTAAATTTTACTTTTTATTGCAGAAGTATGTATAATAGCTTACCTTTTATTGAGTAGCTTCTGTCTTTAATTGATGTTCCTTGCAGTCTGTCACGCACTTAATATGCAATGATCGCACAAAAAAGTTTTTTAAGAAATATTGGGTGAGTTACCAGATCCTTGTTTTCGAGGACGATCAAAGGTGTGTATCAGGTTGCTTTTGGGATATCCCGCATTGTCCCATGTAGTAGAGTTTCGAGATTCTACCAAACATCTGGCGTTACTTGCCCACCCCGTCTTATTCTGGCTCGAAACTAGAAATGCAGGAATTTATACTACATATATACAGTCCCTTGTACAGAATGCTTGGGTGAATCGTATATATTGTCGTGGGTAACAAGCTCAGAGCTAGGTTCGCAATCGAACTATCAACACTCGACTTATTGTTCCTTTGTGCAGATACCACTCCAATAACTAGATACTTACACTTTATATGCAAAACAAATAAACACACAGAATTTCTATTAATTCTCCTGGATGTTAATATAATTAACAGAACGGTCCCAAAGGGCATAAACGGGGCACAAAATAGACGCTATTTTGCGAGGGAACGTAAATATAATCTCTTTTAACACAGCCAGTTGGTGCTTAGTCTAAGCAATTACGCACATCGTAAATTGCCATATTTTTTCTGCTTTAGTAACAAGAGTAAATATGCCACTTGATGGGCCGTAATTTAACTAAATTTAAACATTGCCAACAAAGAGCTTATCTGGTTAGGGTGATCTAGGTTGTGTCTAAAGCGGCTGTGGCTTTGTTTTTTTTGTACTTGGTATATTATTTTGGTGACAAATTATAAATTGTTTATAGCTAAGCGTATGGACGTTGTGACAGCGTGAAGTTTGGTAGCATTTTGAGTTTTATGAAGTAAATAAGCTGAAGGCTGAAGAAAAGGCTGTGTCTGTGCTCTTCCTTATTTTAACAAATATTTTAGTAACTTCAACTAGCGTTACATATGAAACCGATGGCGATTTATTTGCTAAATATATTTATAAATGGTCCCGCAGGCACCACTGCAAATGTCTTATAACATTTATTTTTTCATATCCCGCATAATTATATGACATATTAGCGTTAGATTTATATGAGTTTTACAGATTATCTGTATATAAAACATGTAACCAGGATCTGTAAAGAATTGATAACTTTTGCTGTTTTTCCTCTGAAAGTAATAAAAAAGTTTCATAACTCTCAGCCTACACGCACCCTTTTCTAATTTTGTAAATCTGAACCGACTTTGTATTGTCGCTAATAATTTGAATACCTCGTCTCAATTTCTACAGAGGACATCGAGAATCGCGATAGCCGATGTTAATAACTGGGTGAAGTGACGCGCGTTTCACACATACAAAGGAAAGTCGAGACGTTCGAGTCGAATTTCGACAGTTCAATGGAACGACTGAACAGAAGATTACTACAAAGCGATTCAGCATGAGAATGTGATCAGCAAATGCTCCTTTGACGTTTTTGATTTAAGTAATTTGGCCTCTGCGACGACAGTATGGGAGGATTTTTCTGTGGGCAGAGACATTTACTTAAACTGTATAAGCTGTTTTATTTTGATTCAGAGTGAGTATTTTTTACATAGTCTATGGTCTGTGTGTTTTCGTTTATCACTTTTTTTAAACTCTCGTGGTTTGGATTCTATTATTCTAAACAAAACGCGTTATGTATGGTACTACAGGTCGTCCTTGCGATATTTATGCTTATAATAACTAAGTTCCCCACATCTGATTTAGATTAAGAGATAAAGGAAATTATTTCCTAGTTGCTCACAGCAATCTTCCAGAACACAATTCGAATAGAAAGTCGATTTATAGAAGCTGTATTCATTTCATTTACCTATTGCAGTCACGACACATATCCAATACTTCCAAGCATACACATTTGTGCACGTACATACTAAAATATTACATAGGTTTATTTATTTATTTTATTTATTTATACTTTATTGTACACTTATACATAAATTGGTAGAAATTTTCTGAACAAGTAAGTACAAAGGGCGGCCTTATCGCTGACAGCGATCTCTTCCAGGCAACCTTTGGATGGATATTATTGGTTGCAAATAAATGGTAGTTGCAAGTGTACATTTGTAAAAATATATTAAATATATAAATTCGTGTAATAACATATATTCATACAAATAAATACTTAAATATTAATATAAACAAATAATATATAATATAAATAATATAAAATATTAATACATACATACAAATAAGTATACAATATTTAAATAAATACATACATATACCTATAATGTAGAATGAGAAAAGTTATAATGATAGATAGTGATCCTTTACCATTGCTTTAAATCTAGTTATAGTCTGAGCCTGTCTTATGTGTAACGGTAGGCATTCCATAAGCGAACAGCAGTAACTGAAAAGGATTTGTCATAAAATGCTGTGGAATGAACCGGCATTTTCAGTTTAAAATTTTCTGATGACCTTAAATAACGGTTATGCGTATCATGGAGGAACTCGAATCTTCCTTTAAGATAGGTGGGAGTAGAAGGGTTAAACAATATATTATAAAGTAAAGAGAGAATGTGAGCATTACGGCGATGTCGTATGGGTAACCACTTGAGCTGTGCTCGAAATTGCGAAACGTGATCATATTTGCGTAATCCAAATATGAATCGTATACAGACATTTTGAAGGCGCTCAAGTTTGTCAAGCTGGTTTTCGGCGATATCTAGATAGCTGACATCTGCATAATCAATAATGGGTAAAAGAAGAGAGTTAGCAAGTGCAATTTTGGTAGCAGTTGGTAGAAAATTTCTTAGTCTTCTAAGTGAACTCGCTGAGGCAAATACCTTGCGGCTCACTTCTTGGATTTGCGGTCGCCAAGTAAGAGAAGAGTCTATAGTTACACCCAGGTTCTTTACTTTGTCCTGAATGGGAATAACAGTGTTATCAAAGATGACGTGAGGGAGTTGGGACCAGTCAATTTTGGATGTCATTCTTGAACTCCTGATAACAATGACCTGAGTTTTGGAAGGATTCACTTTTAGCCCAAAAGATTTGCTCCCACTGCTGATCAGTGCCAGGTCACTGTTAATGCTATTTATAGAAAGTGACAAATCAGCTAATGGCGACTGCGTATAAATTTGGAGATCATCTGCATAAAGGTGGTAGGAAGAGCGAAGATTATTTGATATAGAATTTATAAAAATTGCGAAAAGTAAAGGAGACAGTACGCCACCCTGGGGCACGCCAACAGTAGTGTTACACCAAGAAGAAAGTGAATTTTCAACGCGTACACGCTGTCGGCGGCCACACAGGTAACTATGAAACCAATCAATCACCGTAGGAGATATGTTAAGAGAGCTAAGACGGCTGAGTAGAATATCAAAATCCACTGTATTGAAGGCGTTGCTAAAATCTAGAAGAGCAAGAATTGTTAGCTGTCCGCCTTCCATACCAGCTCTGATGTCATCCGCAATATTAACTAGGGATGTAACGGTGCTGTAACCCAACCGGAAACCAGACTGGAATGGATTTAAGAGATTATTCTTGCAAAGGAACGTGTTAATTTGGTTGTGGATCAGTCGTTCGAGGACTTTGGAGAGGAATGGTAGGATAGAAATGGGCCGATAGTCAGAGAAGGAAGAAAGATGAGAAGTTTTTGGAATTGGTGTAATCAGAGCGTCCTTCCACATTGATGGAAATACGCCACTGGACAAGGAGTGATTAAGGATGTGAGAAATTATGGGTAGGATTAAGTCGAGGATAGGAAGGATCATATTACGGCTGACACAGTCACTACCAACAGCGTTGGAAGATAATGATATTATACTCTTCTTAACATCACTATCGGTGAAGTGATTAAAGACAAAAGAAGGATAACTAGGGGTTGGCAGTGATGAAAGATAATGAATAGTGCTTGCTTTAGTAGTCCTATCAATATTGGACGAAGCAGAGAAATGTTGATTGAGCAAGTCAATATTGAAGTCATTAGGAATAGTGTGTTGACGAGTTTTACCGACCCCTAGGGTTTTAAGAAATTTCCAGACTTTAGCCGAATCTCCGTTTTTCACAGAGTTATGAATATGTTGGCGTTGTGCATCCCTACACACCCTATTGCAGTGATTCCTAATCGCGATATATTTTTGCAAGTTGGAAGCATCAGGTCTAATTTTGTATTTGAATTTAGCTGCGGCTTTCCTGTGTATTAGCTGTTTGATGTTATCAGTAAGCCAAGGTGAGGGATGATGTTTTATTTTCACGGGGCGAACTGGTGCATGCTTGTCGAAAAGCTCTATAATTTGTTTTGTGAAAACGCAGACCTTTTCATCGACAGTTTCAGATATGATAAGTGGAGTCCAGTCGATATTTGCGGTATCTTCACGAAGATTTTCAGTGTTTATGCTACCAAAATTGCGTTGCAATAGAATTTTAGGTTTGGTTTTAGGAGGACGGATTTTATAAGAAATGAACAGCAAGTCATGGTAGGAGAACATATCTGCTGGGTATTGCCCGTGCGAGGCAACATGTTCTCTTGAAGAAACCATGATTAGATCAAGAAGGGAAGGTAAGGAGTTCGGAAAATGATGTGTTGCGCTTGAAGGTAGTATTGTCATATTGCAGGCAATAGTAGTAGAAAGAAGAGAAGAAAAGCGGGAATCTTTTTTAAGTAGACAGGTATTAAAATCACCCATTATGATTACGTGACTGTAAGAGGGCACGAGATTAACCAATAGGGTTTCGAAACTAGAAAAATAATCTATACGTAATGAGGGACAGTAGTAAACGCCGAGTAGGACTTTGGTGTGGTTTAGTACAACTTCCAGAAATAAATGTTCGCCGGCATTAGGCGGCGGTGGCTGTGCAGACATATCTACAACTGTATAGGAGATGTGTGAGCGCAAATATATGGCAACACCCCCACCGCCCCCAACCGCTCGATCATTTCTGATAAGTTGGAAACCGGGTAGGGAGTATAATGTGGAAGGCAGACAGGGCTTTAGCCATGACTCAGAAACAAGGATAGCATGAATGCTCTTACAGTCTAGATTGGCCAGCATATCAGAGAAATGTGCCAGAATGCTTTGGGCGTTGATATGAACGGCATTGAAATTTTTGGGCACATCAGAAAACTGTGAATTAAGACAGTCAGCAAGGAACGGTACACTGGAAAAGCTATCTACACTACTTAATGAGTGAAAACTATCATCGTCGCTTATGTCGTTGATATCAATGGCGATAATATGATAGACTTAAATATAAATATTATCATATGTATCTATAAATAAACGTTATGTAAATTTAATAAATATTATATGTAAATATATAATGTGATAATATAATAAAAAATTAAAATCAACCAATAATATACCACCTGCCAGCAGTGCCAACAATAATAGAGGGACATAATAAAAAAAAAAATTGTATAAAATTAAACAAAACAGCATTGGTCCGGGTTCTTAAGAAATGATTGATAATTAATACATAGAGTAGAAATAAAATATACACGTTAAAATAAAAAAAAAACAAGAAAAGAAAGGAAGTAGAAAAAAAAAGTATAGCTCAAAAGCCTTGTACCCAAAGAAGTGAAGATTTGACAGATAAGACAGATGACAGATGACATTTACAAATAAAAAGTATCGGTGACCGACAGTAATTATATAAATAAAAACATGTTTCAATTACTTATTAGATAAAAAGTGAAGTAAATAAGTGGGTACAAAGTATGATAGAAAATGTTACATACTACTATCCGGACCGGCGGTTGACCAAAACAAACAATAAGTTATTTTTTTTGGGCAACAGTTCTTTTGGACTTTGTGGCTGGCTTTGCTGCTGTGTGTGGTTTTTCCACGCCATCCTTCTGCTCAATCCTGTGCAATTTGGCGAGATTGACCACCCGATGACGCGAACCATCAGACGCCAGCACGTGTATTATGCCTTCCTTGGTCCAACATTGAGACACACCAAATCTCTGACGCGCGGCCATGAAAGTGTCATGCCGCTGCTTGGTTAGGAACTCCGATGCTGTGACTCCGGTGGCCTTAAACTTTGTTTTGGCAAACCAAATACTGTCTCGCAGGGAGGAGCTGTTAAACTTAAGAACTATGGGCCTGGGTTTGAGGTTACCTGATGTGCGTCCCATCCTATGGCAGCGCCGCACATCAGCAACAGATATGTCAGTCTTGAGGTGTTGCCTGATTACCTCCACCGCCACCTTGGCTGTGTCCTCTTTGCTGCCCTCAGGAATACCGTGGAGCAGCAACATTTTCCGTCTACTCCTCATCTCCATTTTGTCTACGGTGTGTGCAAGAAGCTCAATTTGGTGTTGAAATCCATTCAGAGCCTCCATCACAAATGTCTTGAATGAATTGTACTCGGCGGTCAGTCCTGGCAATGATGGAGTGCTTTGAGATATTGGCAGCTCAACTTCAAACTCTGACATCCGCTTGAAGAACATTTCCCTCAAATTGTTCATCGATTCTTGCAGGGATTCAAACTTTGTTTTGAGATGTGAAGAAAATTAGAAATTTGTGTATTTAAGAGAGTGCTAACACTATACTGGCAGGTACTAATTGTATTTCATAAGATATTATCATTTAATTAATTAAAACAATATTATTTACTTATTAATTTAAATATTCAAATGTAGAGCTTTAAACTTTTGATGTTGATTCTACAACTACCCACATAGCAAATGTTTATATCGTTAAATTTACAGAACATAAAGGTAAAATACCTTCCATTGAGGACCCGATGTTCATCAAAGTTGATTCATCACACAAGATAAAAAAAAATAGGCCCAGTACATAATATGTATATGTTAGTATCACCTCCAATAGTATTTGTATCACAGAAGAAGACAAAATTATTTTCTAATTTTAAACTTCAGTACAAATGTGATAAATGGAAACTAAGCTAGCTGAGTACGGAGGCTAATGGGCTTTTCAAACTCGGTAAATTGCGAACTCGAGATACAATATATAGCTTTGCACTAGGTACACTAGACACATTCAAACTTTGGCCCACGATGCTTAGATGGATATGCACAAAGATAGGTGTGTGTGTTGTTTTAAGCTCCATGTAGTAAAAACTAGTCAATGAATTAATGAGCAGAGATTTTAGGAATGTGGGGAAAGATGAGGTTTTTAAGGATAAAAGCAAGTGGCGGCCTATTGTCTCTACCTATCCCGACTGTAAAAAGGCACATGTATATGATAGAAGACGATAATTACTCACGTATGTCGGGTACATTTACCAACCAACCTGTACTGGTATTGCAATTTGAGTCTTAGAAATAATTATAATAATAATCAGACACAGTTTTCAAATCAGACATATGTATGTAAAGCTTGTACTATTATAGAAATCAGACAACTAATAAACGGACTTAAGTATTCATAAATACATACAGATGATTATTGATAAATTACACCCAGAAACAGAACAAATAATTGCTTGATGAGCACGCACACAAAATATTTGTCCTGGGTGGGAATAGAACCCACTAACTCCAGCTTATTATTAAGAGTTACTAACTGCTATAACAAAAGGCCAGGCTAAAAATACTTTGCCAAAGGTTTGGTTGACGGGCAGTTAAAACCAAGCTACTTAAAACCGTGTACCTACTAATTACGCTTTATAGATCAAAAGCTCATTTAGTAGCAGAGCCTTGCTGATTTCAGCATGAATGGGCCAGCTCGACTGGAGAAGTACTACCCTCTCACAGAAAATCGACACAAAGTAACAGTACTTAAACTGTTGCGTTACGTTCGGTGAGTGAGAGTGCCGGAGGCCCTATCCCCCATTCCTTCTCCCTCATCCCAATCCTTATCCTATCCCTTTTCCCGACCCCAAGGGGCGGCAACGCACTTGTGATTCCTGTGGTGTTGCTTGTGTCCATGGGCGGCGGTAATTGCTTACCATCAGGCGATCTGTCTGCTCGTTTGCCGCCAATTACTATATAAAAAAAAAATTTGGACCACCGAGTCAGTCAAAAGCCTGTAAAACACTTTGTGTAAAAATATGAAAAAAAACACTGCCTATCCATCTGAACTGGTGTTCCCGGGAGGAAATTTAATAAATCGTTCTATGGCTCATTTATCAAGGCTTATTTACTCATACTAGAGAATTAAGTAAGAACAATAGCACCATCTTGTAAAAGTTTAAGGAAACTACGTCATGTGTAATCGAGTATGAAGTGTGATACTTTAGAAGAATTTATCTTTATTACTGAAGTATGATCTATTCGCATACTATGAGTAATGTTACTAAGTTTTATTTCCTGTGTTGAGAGTGATTTGAATAGCATGTGTGATGTGGAGGACAGTAAAAGCAGTTCGCTGATTTTGGTGTGTATTCGCTATTTAACCCCTAGGCTATAACCATATTTGAAGCTTTTCTCTTTTTAATATAGCCTAACTATAATATAGCTCAGCTACATTATAACATGGACAGATCTATCATGAGCTCACTGATCCTAAAAAATAGATCCTGTTAATTGTCAAAACTAAGGATTCCATTACTCTATCCATATTTTGACTTAATTAGGTTTACATCGTGCATCATATTATTACTAAAAAGCCAAGACCAATAAACAATTTCTATGTTTTGTTTGTACATAATTAACATAATTATTTTGTTAGCTTTGCACTGTAATAACATTTTGAATAATTACGTTTTCTGAATGTAAAAATTACGCAGCTACTCGCCATAAAGCACATGATCTTGATCATACACAAAAAGGTCTAAATGTGCCGAGTAGATAACAAGTATGAAAAAGTTTAAAGCTCAATGATGCATTAAGAAAACTTGTAATGTTATTACGACTTTGACCTCATAAAGAAAGCGGAACAAGAAGTATCACTAGATTAAGTAGCAACATGATAGATGACTGTCATAATTTTTCATGGCCCAACAAATTGGAATTGGTAATTAAAACTAAGCTACCATAATTCACATCGCGAGATGATAAATGTTCGCGGTGCAAAAATTCAACTTATTTACTAATTAATATCCAAAATGTTCATCACTTTATTTTGTGACGGAACATCTCCAATTTATTTTTCTGTACAACAAAAAGCACCGACTTTTTCCCTTACTTTCATACAAAGCGGTCCCGCGATAGAACCATGAATCATATTATTTAATCCAATTTTTGATAATATCCTTTTTCACGCCGCGCATTTCCACTGGCGATATTTTTGACTGTTTTTTATTTATTTATAGTTCGTTATTTGCTGTTTCATATTTAATTGATTTAATGAATAATTTTTTTATACGCCAATACAATGTTTTTAAAATCTGTTTTGAGGCTACGTTCGGCGCAAGGAAAGATTTTTCCAAATTCAAATTATTTACTTTTGAACACAGGTTATTACAGGTGTTTTCAATAAACATATGTACAGTCCATGTTCCTGTCATAATAACAATTTGAACATAATACAAATTATAAAAATTGGTCATCTAGTTACTCCTTAACTGAATAATACACATTTTTTAATTAGTACAAAATTAGGGCGCCCCGCCCAATGCGACAAACAGTGCTAAATTGTAACCGGTAGTGAGCGCATCGTTTTTTCAATGGCTTATCAGTTCACATCACGAGAGTATGTAGCTATGCTTCGTGCGTACTTTTTGAGTGGATAAAACGCGATTGCAGCTGTGCGTTTGTACAGGGAAGAGTTTGGAAGCCAGTGGATCGGTCGTGGTGGCCCCGTAGCATCATGCTCAGCTGACCTCACGGCCATGGACTTCTTTTTGTGGGTGTACAACAGTGAGCCGGTTAGTGTCGAACAATTAAAACAGCGCATATTGGACGCTTATGACGAAGTAAAAAGACAGAATCGTACTTCTCTCGTTAAAAAATAATTTAATTAAACTTGCCCGTCTGTGTATAGACAATAGTGGTGGACATTTCGAAGGACAATTGAAATACTTGTAAGTAAAAATTACCTACCTACGTAAATAATAATATGATGCGGGCGGATCAAAATCGGTCGGTGTGGAGAATGTCCCTATGTCCAGCAGTGGACGTCTCTAGGCTGACATGATGATGATGAAATTTGTAAATAGCAGCTGATTCTAACTTCATAAATACGCCAAAATTACTATTTTCTTTTCGTCCAGAATACCTACTTTTATTTTGATATTTGTTTGCTTTCTAAATACATACCTACCTCCGTATTTAATTACTTGTAAAACGGTAATTTTTGATGAAGTATGAAGGAGAGAGTAGAAATAAGAAAATTAAAAGTAACTACATAAGTGTAGCTTATTATTTTGCTTCAATTTTGTTGTCTAAGGCTACCTACATCATAAGTGCGACAGAGAAAATGCGAATGAGCAGGATGTAATATTATCAATGAATTAGTGAATGGATTGTAAATTATGACTATGATTTAAGTGAGATTTTCTACAATAAACAAATGATAATAACTTTGCTCTTTATAGATATTATGAAATTCTTACGTCACATATATGTTAATAATGTCTTCGCTAATCTGTACTTAAAGGAGTATGGGCACTAAAGTATGGAGTTTAGTTTCACAGTATACTTTATTTTGCCGTCATGAAACATACCTCATTTATAGTGTTTATAATGGTAACCAAATAACAAAAAAACATTTGTCCCTAGTTCACCGGATTTCCTAATAAAAGGCTATCAAGGAATTTCAATTTAGGTTATGATCTACAAACGTAAACGGTACCTACCTACATATTTTTAGATATTTTCGAGATATTTTAGATATTATCGCCAGCCCTTCGGGTTGCGGAGGTCAGACGGCAGTCGCTCTGCGGAAAAATGAATATTCTGTCATATCTGGCTAGATTAGTAAGTGGCTCCAGTCTTGGATGCAACTGGGATAACGCTGGGGTGATGATGATGATAAGCTGCTTGTACGACTAAAACTACAGCACTTTTCGAAACATCGACGCCCGCCATTCCCTATCTGCCACGAAACCAACTGCTGGGTGCACGATCCATTATTCGGCGATTGTTATCAACCGACCAACAGTTATCACATCATTTTTCTTGAGAAAAAGGAGATCATATTATCTAACCATTGACGTTTTGCCTCGTATTTTACACATTATTATCATCATAGCGTTATCGCAGTTGTATTCCGAATCTGCGCCGGCGTTGGTGTGACAGTCTCATAAAACAATTGACACACCGTGATCGAATATCGTTCATATTGGTCTCGGTTTTGTACACAAACACAAAAAAATACTCGGAAACTAAGAGTCTCTATCTCCAATACTTTTCAATTTCTTTAGTAACGGAGCTGCGGAGGAATTCGAAGATCACTCGACGTAAGCTAATAAATCATAACTATCACAGAAAAACAACAAACGAGCTCAAGCGCACGCTAGCGTAAGCGCAGGAAAAGTCAGTCAACCAATAAAAACATATTTATTTTTATTGATTAGTTTTGTCAATCTGAGTGTTGCCACAATATTTTTATTTGTAAATCGATAATCGTATTATATAAACAGACCTAATTAAAAATAAATTGTATCCGACCGCCAGCATGCTATTGCTGCCGAATAGTATTTTAATAAATAAATTGCTCAGTTGTATTTTCACATCCAAAAATATTTTACACTCCCTGATTTTGCTTTACTTTGTGTTTGGCGAATATAAAAGCATTCAATAGAAATGGTTAGGCACCAGCTTTTCTTGATATTGTGAAACAATAACATTGAAAATCTTAATAATACAAAATAATGCATAAAATCAATTAACAAATCTTAGCAATACAATTTTAATAATATACAGTTGTTATAAATAACATAAGTTGTAATCAGTTTGTTTACCAGCCACAACCAAATTAATCAAGAATCATGTGGGTAATCAGTATGTAAAATAAAAAATACTTATCTGGAAATCGATTATCGATTTTCCTTATTTGTGTTTTAATTACTGGCAACTATGGTATAAAATGACGGAAGTAAATCTAACTGGAAATGTTTTTAAATCACTTTAATCACTTATTATTGTAGCTTTCTATACCCGGCGAAGTTAAGATTGACTATATAGGGATTTTGTAAAAAATAAAAACATAATTTTTGATGCCAATTTGATTTTGGCACAAGTTGAAACCATATATGCCCATACTCCTTTTTGTACTTATTAAAAAATAGTGGTGTATACTTTGTCATTGAGTAGCTTAAATAGTTTGTTTTTATATTAATTAATATTCTTACTGTTTTTAATATGACAAAGTAGTTTATTATACAGCTTTGGTGCCATAGCATAGATACTTTTGTATGCGAAAGTAGTTCTGGTGAATCATGTTTTTAAGTTATCTCAGCGACGTTGACTTTCTACATGACTAAACAAGTGAATATTGATTCTTACGAATATCAAAACCTCATAGACATACAGCGACGGTAATGTCAAAATCTTTAAGTCCCTGAAGTGTGGTTTACAAGTATCCGTTTGTTTTAGTTTGCAAATGGCTCGGACGCATCTTTTTGTGCCAATAATACGGTGGATATATTAGTAACATTGCCCCTAAATATTAGTCCATATCTTTATGTGGAGGCTACATATCCGTGGTATGCTGTAAGGAGAGCATTTTTATTTGCAATTTTACCTAGCATGTATAGAGCGTAAGAAAATCGGTAAAGTCTTAAACAAACACTGTCAATTTGGGTTTTCCATGTCATATCTCTATCGATGTGCAGTCCTAAAAAACTTTGTCGTATTCGTTTCCAGTACTGCGTCTCCTTTGTATTGGATATGGTACTGTGTTTGTTTTCTTTGTCGGAGTTTAAATTCCGTTATCTTAGTTTAAGTTAAATTAATTTTAAGGTTATGGCCATTTAACCATTCTATAATTGAGACTAGATTTGTATTTATGTCTTCTTGTATTTCCTTAAAATTACCCTCGTCGAAAACAATTGTGCTACCATCTGCAAATAAGCACATCTGATGACTGGTTACTTTAGGGAAATCGTTAATGTAGCAGATAAAAAGTAATGGACCAAGCACCGACCCTTGTGGTACACCATACGAAATCCCTCTCGTACTTGAGGAGTATACAGTTTCAGTTTTTAACTTGATATTTACTTGGCCGATTTGAGTAAACTGTTCTCTGCCTTCCAAATACGATCGAATAAGTTCGAGAACATTACCTCTAATGCTATAACTGTAGAGTATTTTTAATAATATTTTATGGTCGACGTAATCAAAAGCTCGAGTCATGTCCATGTACATTGCAGCAATCGGTTTTTTGTTGTCCATGTTATGGTGGATTTTTCTAAGAAAATGGTACACTGCCATATTAATTGTTTTATTTTGTTTGAACCCCATTTGTTCCTTACAAAATATGTTGTTTTTTCAAAATAATTGTTAAGTCTATTATAAATAAACTTCTTGAGAATTTTCGAAAATATCGGATGTAATGCTGATATGACTGCACGGTTGGCATAGTGGTTTAAGCGACCGCCTCGTCGCTTGACACTGTGCCGAGTGTTGTGGGTTCGATTCCCACACGAGACAACACGTTGTGTGATCCATAAATTGTTGTTTCGAGTCTGAGTGTTAATTGTCCTCGTTAGATGTATGTTTGTACAGTCCCTCGCGACACAGGATTTAGTCCTAATGCGGGAGTTGTTAAAAAGAAAAAGCTACCGGTCTATAATTACACTTTTTTATCTCCTTTTTTGTGTAATGGCTTAGTGATTGATATTTTCAGAGCTTCTGGAAAAACTCTATTTTCTATACAACTATTTATTATGTCCCTTAATACTGGTGCCACTATAGGACAGTAGTATATTATTGGGCATTCTGTCTCACCTGTCGCTCGGCGAATTTAGTTCGCCTCGCGAACGGTCGGTGAGACAGAACGCCCAATAATATACAATTGGCACGTTCAAGTGCAATCGTTATTAGATACAAACCAATCGATAGCATTGATATAAACTACGCTTCACTAACAGTCCTCCAGCGAGACAAGATCGCGAGGTTATAGTTTAGTGCGTTAAGTAAACAGTTCAACGCAATGGTTCACGTTCAATAATAAAATAAAATTTACTGCATTCGGTGCTGCGACAGCCCGATTCAAGCTTACCGATCGGAGCGAATGGAACGCACCAATCGCGTTAGTGTAAATGATGGAATAATATACTTGAATGAGATAACTATTTATTTCAATAAAACACGATCGATATTAGTGTAATCTAGATTATGTATTAGTATGTTTCAATTTTAATTGTATAATTCATTTGTCATAATATGTTGGTTGTTCGGTGAACAGTATATCGCTCGAATGTATGAAGTCCTACAACTTTCGCCATTGTGTTGAATCTGTGTCGGCTTGGAATTTGATGCGAACAAGCGCCTTCTTCCACAGCTCTGATGAGTCGGTGAGACGCGCGTCGTTGGTCCTGTAGACTTTACAGTCGATGTAGTACTCCCCCATGGTGCGCGCCGTTCGTCGCTCGTTGCCATAGATAATACACTTATACTGGTATAGATGCGCAACTCTCAGTTCGAAATTGAAGTTCAATAGGCATCCTCGACTGACCTCGACTCTAGATGGCGTACAAATCAATTGTATTTTTATTCGATCGTACAGATGGCGTTAGTAGTGGATTCATTTTTCAGAATAAAATAAATGTTTAATTTCGGTGTTAATAAATAAGTAAATGACAACTGTTATGTAAAATATGCAATTTAAAAGTAAAAAAATATAAAAATCACAAAATGTAGTTCGTGGTAAGCGTAGATTCGATCCACCAATTTCTAAGATATGAGCCCAGCACGCTTTCCACTGCACCACGTAGATCTTAAGAAAGTTGGCGAAATTACCGTTCAGTTGTTGCTTTTTCTTTAGTTCTTACAATCATTGGTAGATGGTGCTGACTTATATGAAATTTACCCATGTAGGGAGCTTTCACGGCCCTGCTCGTTGCCGTTGGCAACTCGATTTACGAAGTATGATGGTAGATTCTGGTCGATAAATGCAACATCACCGTGTGCAGTTACAGTCTCGTGGTTGTGTTTGCGACTGATGCCAAATACGTTGAAGCCAGTATTTGGTTTTTTACTAGAACAAAATACATAAGCGCTTAGTATGAATTGCTTACTGCAGACACAAACTAAGATAACACATATTTTTATATTATAAACTGGTTAAGGTTGGGTATAGGAACACTTCAGTCTCAAGTTCACATCAACAAAAGTTTAAATTCATATAAGTAGCTAAGTACAACAAACCAAACATTAGAAATATGAACATTATATTTAATACCTACCAGTAATTAAGTATTGATGTCATGACTATCATTAGAAAAGAATGAAATCATAAATGGTTTGTTTGGAAATAAATAGGTGATAAGTATGTTTACCTTGTTTGAGCTGCTGGGTTCGTCGGTGCTGAGCGAGACTTGCGTTTTCCAGAGCTGTCTGCACTCGGTTTGCGGATGGATTTAGTCGTACGCTCGATGACGGCACTAGGTTGATAGTTTTCACTCTCGGAATCAGACCTGAAATAATAACATACAATTTAAATTTATTAGGTAAATGTTTGCAAAAAGCCGGTGGGTTTAGGCGTGATGAGTTGATATATTTTTCTGTGTATTGGTATTTTACAACAGAGTCAAATATATTTATAACAACCTAAATGGTAATAAAATATAACAAAGTAATATAGAAACTGAATTAAAATGGGTTATACTGTTTACTACTTACATTTTACAAGCGACAGGCACGGTGGCAGCGAGCGGCGAATGCACTTTTATGATAGCAGTTTACTCGAATATTGACGATCACTTCAATACTTGTTGTATTTGAGTCGATAATATAAAACCTCTGGAAAGAAACCAGCTTTTAAGTTGGACAACGTATAATAATAGGTCATATTAAAAATACCTCTTAAAGATTAATAAACTCTGTAAGAAGTACCTCTTTATTCTAATCGTATTATAGCCGTGCAAAAATGATGATATTATATTCAAACTGTCGATGCATCAACAACATTCAGGGCTGTCACACCGGTTTAATTAAATAGCGAACATTGTTAAAAACACACGAGTGGCTTAGTTGACATTCGCGTCAACCTTACTTAAAATAGCTGATTCTGATAAATGTGGTTGTACTGCTTGGAAAAATAATTAGGTTAAGCCCACGTGTAATCTTGTGCAATAACAAATATTTTTGTTCAAAATTAAATATTTTAATGCATAAATGAATAAGATCTTTTGATTACCAGTACTGTCGATTATTTTTTTTTTTTGTCAGAACGTGTCAAATCATTACATATTGTACGAGTATTAAACTGGTACTAACATAAAAACTTCAAAAGTGTACTGTGTGGCTGCTTTCTTCTACAAGTATAGACCAAATACTAGCAGGTAAGATTTATTACATAAAATAAGTATCATTTACGTGTACATTTATACGATGTATTTACTACCTCTTTAGCGCAGTGGTAGTTTCGGGTTACCGTGCATGTGCAGGTCTTGGGTTCGATTCATAAACCGGATAGTGTTACGTATGTAACTTAAAACAGCTAGCGATATTGTGTTTTAAATGTTAACCTATTCCTTTATGCATAGAGACTTGAGGCTATGTACGTGTATTATTGTGATATTTTTAGTTTTTGAAAATTTGGTAACCTTTGTTAGGTTACCAAAATTTTTACAAATATAACATACATAGAGTATTGTTTAATAAGCCCGTTTTCTTTTTCAGATACATTTGTTAAACGGACTTACTTAACAGTGGGGAAGTAAATAAGTTATACATTTGAGTACAATACAAGCAGGTAAGATTTATTACATAAAATTAGTACCTATTCATATTTACTACCTCTATAGCGCTATAATTTTTGGAATGCCGTGCATAATGTTTTGAGTTCGATTGCCGAACCCGAGAGAGTTAGTAAGGTTTTCAATTAAACAATCCTAGTAGTTGCACATTATTGAGAGGATGACAGGTATATAAATATTATCATATTATTATAAATTGACTGCACGGATGGCGTGGTAGTGTAAGCGGTCGCCTCGACATCGAGTGTTGTGGGTTCGAATCCTACCTTACCTATCCGGGTGTACCTTGTGTCCGTTGTTTCCATATCTGTAAAGTCCCTCGCGACACAGGAGCAAGTCCTAGTGCGGGAGATGTCTTTTTAAGCATAAAAAGCATTAAAAAATAGGTTCATATAAATAGCCTAACATATGTATGAAACATATAACAGCTAACGAGATATACTACATTTTAAGTTTTTCGTTCAGGGATAGAGGCTAAATATTTATTATACCTAGTATTTCTTGTTACCTACCTTTACGCGTCATTTTATAAGACTGTTTTCTTTTTCAGATACCTTTTTCTTTACGTGCTTAGCTGATTGTAGCGAAGTGAATAACGTGCGAAGGAACGAGAGCAAGTCTATTCAATTTACATGCGTGGAATTATTTATAAAATTACTTTATGATCTATAATATCTTGAATATTAGTTGTAAGTACTATACATTTAAGAATTCATTTAACGCTTTCATTGTGTAAACTAAAGGTTAGTTAACTTTAATAATATAAATTAAGTATGGCATATTGTACGGTATGTAATGTGTCTGTAGATAAACGTAGATGGCTCGGTCATTTACGTAGTAATATACATAAAAACAAAAGCGAGACCCCATTGCATGAAAATGTTTCAACAATTAAATCTTCATTTAAATGTCGAATAGTGAGTTACAGAATCACTGCAACTAAGGAAGACACTAATACCTTCCCAGAGATGTTCCTAAATAATATTAATAAACATCATCATCATCATCAGCCTTTAATAGTCCACTGCTGGACTAGGCCTCTCCTTAATAAACATATAAAATATCTAACAGACCAGTCACTACAAACTTACAAACTACATACTTCTGTCAAGACAAATTTTGAACTATTTGCACATTTCCTACTGTTTAAAAATGATCAACAGGCAATGAAGTCATTTGCTACCTAAAATTTCATTATTCATTTCAATTATAACATTGATTTACTGTATAAATCGATAGTAGAGACACTATTAAAGAAAATTGAGGAGTTTGAGCAGAGAGATAGTGGTTGGACATTCTTGAATAATTCGCATTTAGAAATACATATTAATAAATATCAACCTCTCGGCGGATCCAATTTTATACCATTACCTAATGTTATTAAAAATAAAAAAGCTTGCTTAAATATTCATAACAAAGATGCTGCTTTTTATGGTGTGTTGTGGCAGCGTTATACCCCACAACTCGCAATCCTGATAGAGTTTCGTCCTATCCCCATTTCTAGGATGTTTTAAATCTTAACGATTTGTCATTTCCAATGACATTTAATGACATAGCTGTATTTGAGAAAAATAATCGTTCTTTAAATTTTTTTGTTTACGGATTGAATAATAATAAGACGATCATAGGACCTTTGTATAAAGCAATAAATAATAAAGCTAAGAGCATTCATCTGTTATATTTAGAGAATGATACAAATTCTCATTACTGTCTTATTAAAGACTAGACGACGCCAGCAGCTACGCCTGCAATTTTTTTTTTATTTACCCGTTTTGGCAGATCCCGTGGGAATTTCGGGAAATCCCTTCTTAGTGCACCCCTACGGTCCCCAAGGAACATAGATGCCAAATTTCAGCTTTCTGCGCCCAATAGTTTCAGCTGTAGCGTGTCTGTCAGTCAGTCAGTAACGCAAGGATTTTATATATTAAGATTTACCGCGTCTAGTTAGAAATCAGCTAACAAAACATCATAGTAAGTTATATTTTTGCGAGACATGCTTATTATTTTTTCCTACTTTAAGTCAAACTTTGAAACACATTTGTGTAGTGGGGTAGTTACAGTATTACCCGAAAAGGGTTCATTTTTAAAGTTTAAAAACTATGATTGAAAACAAAATATTCCTTTCGTAATTTATGCCGATTTCGAAACATTGTTGAAGCCGATTTTCGGCGATCAACTTGACACCGCCAATACGTCATACTCGCAACACCACGTGCCGGTCGCGTTTGCTCATAATATAGTATCATCATTTAATAATACGCTCGATAGGTTCAGGAGTTATCGAGGTAATGATTGTGTGTCAAAATTCATACATTTTTTAACTGAAGACGTTAAAGCAATTTATAAAATTTTGTCTAGAAGCGAACCTATGGTCTTGACAGAAGAAGATGTACATGATTTCAAGCGCGCTGTTACATGTCATATATGTGAAAATGTATTATTGAGAGATAGGGTTAGGGATCACTGTCACATTTCAAGACGATATCGAGGCGCAGCGCATCGGCATTGCAACTTACAATATAAAGTGCCAAAATTTGTACCATTATTTTTTCATAACTTGTCTGGTTATGACTGTCACTTATTTATAAAACTGTTAGGTGAAGTGCCGGGTACTATACGAATAATACCTAAGACAAATGAAAAGTATATGACATTTTTAAAATTTATTCCTATTGATAATAATGATAATTTTCAAATAAGATTTTTAGATTCCTTAAATTTTTTGGGTACAAGTTTAGACAAACTCGCTAAAACAATGCAGGCAGAGGACTTTGTTAGTCTCAAATCTCATTTTCCGGATAAAAGTTTAGTTTAATGACACGTAAAGGTGTATATCCTTATGATTATATGTCAGACTGGGAATATTATACTCTGAAATCTTTACCGTCTAAGTGCTATTTTTATAATTCTTGGAGCAATGAACATATTAGCGATGATGATTATACTCATGCTCAAACAGTTTGGAATGAATTTAAAATAAACAATTTAGGGGAGTACACTGATCTTTATTTAAAAACAGATGTACTTTTATTGACAGACATATTTCAAAATTTTCGAAAAACATGTAAACAACATTATAAACTCGATCCTGCTTTTTACGTATCTGCTCCCAGCCTATCGTTTGATGCAATGTTGCTTAAGACAGGGGTTCAGTTAGAACTTGTATCTGACTTACACATCATTAAAATGATTCAAAGTGGTATACGTGGGGGTTTGTGTATGTGTTGCCATCGATACGCAAAAGCGAATCATAAGTACATGCCAGAGTACGATGTCCTCAATCTTTCATAGTATATCTGGACTGTAATAATCTATATGGTTTCAGTATGTGTCAATATTTACCGTACTCTAGTTTTAAATTTCTTACTGAACATGAAATAGAATGTTTATCCATAGAGCATATTGAGGACGAGGCTGAGTGGGGTTACATATTAGAAGTTGACCTTTTGTATCCCGAACACTTGCATAAGCATCACAATGATTTGCCACTTTGTCCTGAAAAATGTATACCTCCGGGAGGTAAAACAAAAAAGCTGATTGCGAATTTATATAACAAATTATGTTATTTTGATGTTATTCATTACGTTCATTTAAAAAAGTGTCTAGAACATGGGCTAATACTACGTAAAATTCATCGAGTTATTACTTTTAGACAAAGTCCTTATCTAAAACAGTATATAGAGCTAAACACACATTTAAGACAGCAGGCTACAAGTTCCTTTGAGCAAGACTTTTTTAAATTGTTAAATAACAGTATATTTGGGAAAACATTGGAAAATACTGAAAATAGAGTAACTGTTCACTTAGTCAACCAATGGTGTGACATATCTAATCGAACTAAAAAAAGCAAATCCGCTGAGAGACTTATAGCTAACCCCTATTTCCACAGCGCATCCATTCTCTCTGAGAATTTAGTTGCCCTACAAATGAAGCCTGATCAAATTATTTTAGATAAGCCACGTAATAGGGGGCGAGCCTATTGACGTACCGGGCATATTACCAAACTCCGTGCTGCTACTGAGAATTTCCTAACAGAAAAACCCAATAACACTTTGCCCGACCCGGGAACCGAACCCGAGACCTCCCAATCCCACACGCACATTTATGCCGCGAGACCAACGAGACAGTCTAATAATTTAATAATAATAATATTCTACCACATAAACACATCACCATCTAGTCCCAAACTAAGCAGAGCTTGTACTATGGGTACTAGATAATGGATAAACATACATATATACTTAATTTTTTGTAAATACATACATATTATACATAGAAACACCCAGACCAAGACAAACATCCATGTTCATGCACACAAATGTTTGACTTGAGCGGGAATCGAACCCGCGACCATCGGCGTAGCAGTCGGTTACACTCCCGCTGCGCCAACCGGTCGTCAAATTTACCTACTAAATATCGATTGCATAAATACAATTACCTCTTTGTTGAAGTCGGTTAAATTACATGATTCGAATCGTATATGTATATCGTATTTAAATGTGTCACAGTACATTGCCCTAAGGTTCGATATAAAAATGCTTAGTTAATACGTCAAGAAATAAAATGCTTAGAGCAGCAAAAAGCCATCGATGTCGAATATTATAAACCGAAGCAGAAAATAGAAAATTAAGTTTTAATTTAATATCATTAAGGTTAATTGTTTTATACATGTACGTGCGTTAATTAATTATGAAGTTTTAAGTTATGTGACCTAGTTTATAAAATTATACAGTGTTTGGTTGTAACAATTCAAATATCAGTTTAGCATTTACTAAATATCACTAGCCTCGAGTACTACGTATTTAATTTTATAACACGCATCGAAACATGTCTTCGGTAAGTAAATTGCTTAACTCTGATAAATTATATAACGTAGTACTAACATACTGAGTCGTAATTAGGTAACGGGTACCTAATGCTTTGTTTAAATAATTGTTTCAGTTTTCGACACCAGACATTGCGTTTAGTCAATACGCTCAGGATCCTTACGAGGAGTTCAATGAGATGCTTCGTTGCGAACGAGAGTGCAGCAATCAGGCGTCGGTGGATAAGAAAGGAAAACAACGACGAAGGCAGAAATCGAAGAAACAAACTCCTTCTAAATCTTTCGTTGTAAGCCGACTTCAGCGACGAGGCATAAAACTCATACAAATATCGGTCATAGATCTCTGTAATAACAGCGCGCAATCTACTGAGAGCGATAGTGATAGCGAGAATATTATTAAATTTTAAATGCGCAGTACATTGTAAGAGATGTTGTGGACTGTATCATGGACGAAACTAAATCTCTAGTCAAAAAAATATCAAAATCATTAATAGACATTGATTATATTATATAGGATTGTATAGTAGATAACTGCAGCATAACTTTATTGAATTTTTTTGGATACTTAGTCTTAATTTACATAAAAAAGTTTTATATGATTACATATATCGTTTGTTGTGCATGTAATTAAGATTTTTAAATGTATTGAAGGTGATTTTAGAAATAAAATAACGTTTTAATAGGTGTAATGTCTTTTATTTCACATCTTAAAGTAGGTACACACTTTATTATCTACTAAATACTTTTTTAAACATAATACATTCTTTAGAGCACAGTGCTTTGAATGCTTGTTACAATTTAACTTAGCAAGTCCCTAACAGTATTTCTTGTGCAAAGCAAGGAAATTAGGACATAGTTTTTCATCAAGATGTGATACATTACAACTCATACAAATATTCTTCATCCAATTTACCTTTTCCAAACCCTTTACTATAATATTCTTATTTTCTAAATACGGTACAATTACACGATGGAATTATCTATAGTCTATGTATCCATCATTCCAAAACATGCCTATATTTCTTTCCAACCATTTGACTTGCCTTTTTTCATCCCTTGTTAAATATTTAAATAAATATGGTGGTTTGATTAAAAACGTTTGTGTATAATTTTCAGTAGCAAAAGCTAACTCCTTAACGATAAAATTGTTGTACAAATCCTTAAATCCTTGAACATCTACTATGATAGTATCCGCGTTCATATTACTTTCTTCACAGTATTGCTAAGTGGCTTATACTCAATTATACAATCGTTTAATATGAGACAGTAAGCAGATGTCTGATCTGGTATGTCCGAATCGCTTTCTATTTCTACTCTCACGTCCACGACCGGGCCTCCCTATAGATTATCAGCTTGTCTAGAGCAATCGACGATGAATAGCGGCGCTAAGTCTTTCAATTGTTTTTCGCTCAGTAATGGCTCAGCTCGGCGACCATAATACGACTGCTGAAATCTTGAATATTGCTCATATAATAAAGCAATTCTATTGTTTGCAAAATTCACATAATTAAATTTTCATAAGGAAAGTAGGTTGAATTGAGATAGACCCGTACGTTGCGAATATGACAGTGATCGAACTGGGACATATCAGAACTACCATTATTTTTTCTATTTGTCTGTAGACCAATAACAACAAATCGTGGTTTCTCCACTTGAGATGAAGTCTTAACGAATACGATCGCGCTGTCAAGCGAGCCGTTATTTGCCGAGACGGTTTTTTGGCGCGGACACGATATCTGGTAGTATTATATATCGATGGCTCCCATTGACTCTTCTTTCTGCAACGTTTTATTCGAAAATGGAGCGCCAGTTGCCTCATTATCTGTTTTAGGTGAAAGAGCAGTTTCATTGTTGGTGTTGGTTAGTAAGTTGAGTGATATCGTCACAGGCTTAAAAACTGTTTCTAGTGCTTGCTTTTTGTCAATCTCAATATTCCTCATGTT
This sequence comes from Euclidia mi, assembly GCA_944739405.2. Lineage (NCBI taxonomy): Eukaryota > Metazoa > Arthropoda > Insecta > Lepidoptera > Erebidae > Euclidia > Euclidia mi. The sequence goes on along the minus strand of OX123186.2, from coordinate 28,156,588 downwards.
ACGTACTTTTTCTTTACAGCTTCTGCAGCATCAATAATTTGTCTTTTTAATGATTTATCCATACTGATAAAATTGGTCATTATCAAATAAGGGTTGCGCAAAGAATAATAACATCACAATGGCGTGTAGTCTTAAATACATATATGAGCTCTCAATCGAATAATACAAAAGTGTCTAATTTATTTTTGTAACATCCATTATTTTTAGAACATTCTTTATTGATTACTACGTAATCAAATGGTTCACTCCAAATTTTTGAGCACATTTCACGAAATTCAAGCCATGTGATATCTGTGTTGACATGCTCTTCGTAAACATGTTTCAAATTAATTTCATCTTGTTTAAAGAGTATTATTAAATTTGCATTATCTCTCACCAACTGCTTAGGAATTTTACTATATGTACATACATACATACATAGACTCACGCCTGTTTCCCCGAAGGGGCAGGCAGAGGCATATTAAACGCCCACTTTTCGCCAGTGTTTTGATCCCACGTAATAGGTGGCGAGCCTATTGCCGCTTATTGGGACATTTTGTTTGCCAGAGCCTCGTCCGTTGATCGGCAGGTGCACCACTTGCAGGTGAGGTTGGCTTGGGACCCTAAGTTCTTGGTGGGAACCCTATGCACCTTATTTACCTCAATACCGTTAATATGCGTTTTTGGAACGTTACTTTTCAGATTGTTTATAACTTTCCAATTCGCTTTAGACTTGTTGCTGGATTCTATATAGCAGCTGTTTTGAGCTTTTTGTGTTTGTTTAATAACACGTCGGTACCTGGCGCTAAATTTTAATAAAGCTGCTTTTGTGTCTTTGTTTGGATTTATCCTATACTGCCATAGCAGACATCGTCTCTTTTTACTGCAAACTTTGATGCCCGGTGTGATCCATTTTGGTTTATGAGTTGTCGATATTTTGCATCTTACTATGGGGAAACATAGATCATAGAACAGTTTAAATAAATCAAAAAACGCATTAAACTTTTCATTAGGGTTATTTGTTCCAAAAACGTCTGAAAAGCTTAAGGTGTGCATTCATCATCATCGGCCTTTAAAAGTCCACTGCTGGACTAGGTCTCTCCTTTGAAAGGAGGAATTGGCCTACTTATACCACGCTGGCCAAACGGGTTGGTATAGGGTTTGTATTAAGTTTTCCTTCTCTTATAGTGCTGTTCTCTGCATAATATGCTCCCTCTGTCGGCTCTTACGACACCCATGGGATGATATAGGGTGGTGACATTCCGTATTCTTAATCCGTCACCACACGGACATTGCCTAAACAAATTCATGTTCTCCTTGTTATAATCGCGTTTTTAAATAATTTTTAGTTATTAACGTAATAGTTTTTAACGCATACGTTTGTTGAACAGGAAATTGCATCAATTGCGCTAGATGATCCGATACCCCCTAAAGGTTAAAAGGGTAAAAATTCAAGTATCTCACTATTACAGCCCCGTATATTGTGAAATATATTATCTAGGCAAGTACCGCTACTCGGCCTAGTGGGTTTATCTATTTCGATTGTAAGGTTAAACTCTTTTAAGAGACATTTAAATAAGGAGGAATATTTGGTTTTTTGTAACATATCAATGTTAAAATCATCGCAAGTTATAATTTTATGTTTATTTTATAGCAAATTTATCCTAATATATACTTTAAATTGTCAAAGAATATTTCCATTTTATATGGTCCTGGAACTCTATATATGCATACTATTTTATGATCGGTTAGCTCAGCTGCACAGCATTCAAAGACATTGCAGACATTTGCGACGTTCACTAAATCTATCTCTTTATATCTTACCTGATTGTGTATTAATATACAGGACCCACCGTTCCGTTTTTGTCTAGTGAAGGAGGTAGCTAAAGTGTAGTTTGGAATGTTCAGAAGATCAACATCACTCATCGTCATATTGTGTTCTGTAAAACATGGGATATGTACATACTTGCTACTGTTTGAAAGAGTGTCTATAAATTCCGTTATTATATCACTTTTAGCCAGCAATCCATTTATGTTTTGATGTAGTATGCGTAAGTTATTGTTCACGAAAATGATTGTTGTCCTGAGAAGTTTGGCTACTTTGTCATTTTTTTATTACAGGGAAATAGTAAGGTATAGTACCTATTCTTTGCGGTAAGGGCTTTATTACTGTTTTATTTTTAGTATTCGTTAACATTTCCTGAAGTGTATTTGACGGAGGGGCATGACACGCAGGCTTGTGTGATTTGTGACGATGTGTATGTGTCACCGCAGTCGTTCTGTATGGTTTTAGTAGTATTATTGTTGCAATTCGCTTCTCTATAGCGATGCATGTAGATTTATTTATTTTACCGTACCTACATTAAATCTCACCTGCCGTGTCAAAAGGAAAAATGGTGCACGAACTAAAAGTAGGAACTTCCGCAGACGCAGTCATTGATAAACTTTGAAACAAGTTACATCAAAGATATAAATAGTGTATTGGGTTGTTTCAAGCAGAAATTAAGAGCGGGATAGGTACGTACCTATGTATATCAATCAGAGCAATGTTCTGCAATAAGTTTATTAATTGAATTTGTTGACAGCTTTTTTTATTGCTGGTTGAATCTTCAACATAAAATCATTGAATTTCAAACATCTGCCCTAATCGACGCATTGTGCAACGTAAAAGAAAGCTCAGCAAAGCGTTTCGACAATATCAATAGAAACGCATCAGTGGCAGACAGTGTGGCTTTGTGAGTTATTTCTAGCGTCTCTATTCTTATACGTAGACATCACATCACGCGTTATCATAAATTGTACAACAGTAAACGTCAATCTTGTTTCTAGTGATCGGCAGAAACACGAGAAGCGATATAACCGAAAGATACGTAAATTGTTGAAGTTACAAAACCTTCGGGATGTTTTTCGTGTAGTTCCACATAATGACCGCTCACGCTAAGATAAGAAACCTTTATGGAAAAATGTAAATTTGCTTGTTTCTTTAAAATTCATAATAATAGCAGCCTTTGGTACGCAACATGTACGAAATAAAGCTATACAGGTAAAAATAAAAAGCTGTCTGAATTAAAGCAACAAATTGAAAATATTCAAGGTGCATAGGGTTTCGACCAAGAACTTAGGGACACAAGCCAACCTCACCTGCAAGTGGTGCACCTGCCGATCAACGAACGAGGCTCTGGCAAACAAAATATCCCGATAAGCGGCAATAGGCTCGCCACCTATTACGTGGGATCAAAACACTGGCGAAAAGTGGGCGTTTAATATGCCTCTGCCTACCCCTTCGGGGAAACAGGAACCTGAGTCTATGTATGTATGTATGTATTGAAAATAATATGATCAAAGTGCAGACTTTCAATACTTAGATACAACTGCAAAACAAATTGCGTTATCTTGAATAATTGTTTAAATTCTGATATTTACTAATAAACTCGTAGGAGTACCTACGAGGTATTTTAACAAAATTGTATCACTAATAACAAACTTTAGACTAATCCACATTCAGCTTAAACACAACATGGAAAACGTTATGTACAAATCTTTAATATTAACATTTCCCATATTTTATTTGTTCAAACCGTTCCATATGTACAAACAGGAATGCTCGTAGAAGGTTTATATCTACTTAATTCAGATTTTTCCTTTAAAGCATTTTCCATGAAATCCGGGTTCGTCGTATGACAGTGACATAATCTGCCGCAGCCACAGACTGCGGTTAGATATGACATCGTTTAGATAAACGTAAAAAATGTGTTGAGCATGGTTTTAAACGTATGCTGTCCCAGTTGTGAGTTCATTAAGCTGTAAACGATAAAACTTGATTGTAATTAATTAATATACAAATTGGTACCTACATGTTGGTGCTATTCCGTGCCTGTCACGCCTTTTTTTTTAAGTGGAGTAATCCTGCAGCGTAACAGGAAGTTATTCTTATAAAAATATATTACTATTTTGATGTAATTAATATGCTGGTAATTAAAAAGTTAACAAAAACAGAAAGAAGGAAGCAGGAAGCTCACCAAGCCTGGGCTGATGCGGTGGCGGCAGGGGATGAAAATACCAGCGCATTAAAAAAGGAGTATAACTTTGCCTCCAGGTCCTTCAAGAGAGACATTGCTAGTGCGAAGACGAAGCACATCGGTAGAATTGGCGAGAGGCTTGAGCGCCTTCCTTCGGGAACTCGTGCATTCTGGTCTCTTGCCAAAGCTATCGAAGGGAACTTCTGTAAGCCATCCTTTCCACCGCTACACATGGGAAATGACTCCTTGGCCCACGACGCAAAGCAGAAAGCCGATCTTCTGGGCAAACTCTTTGCGTCCAACTCGACCTTGGATGACGGGGGACAGGAACCGCCTACTATACCGCTGTTGAAGGGCTGTATGCCGGATATTCGGTTCCACCAGCGCGCAGTCCGTATGGCACTTCTGTCCCTCGATATCCATAAGTCGAGTGGGCCTGATGGAATTCCCCCTATTGTGTTGAAGATCTGCGCTCCAGAGTTGGCACCAGTTTTGACACGCCTTTTTCGTCTCTCCTACTCATTTGGCGTAGTCCCAACATCGTGGAAGACAGCATTGGTCCACCCGATCCCTAAAAAAGGCGATCGCTCTAACCCGTCCAACTACAGACCCATAGCCATAACCTCCCTCTTCTCGAAGATAATGGAGTTCATTATTAACTGCCAGCTCCTTCGGTTTCTAGAGGATAATCAGCTGCTTAGTGACCAGCAATACGGCTTTCGTAAGGGTCGGTCGGCTGGTGATCTTCTAGTATACCTGACACATCGTTGGGCACAGGCGATCGAGACAAAGGGGGAGGCTTTGGCGGTCAGTTTGGACATAGCGAAGGCCTTCGATCGGGTCTGGCACAAAGCGCTTCTTTCGAAGCTCCCTTCCTATGGGCTGCCCGAGAAATTATGCGAATGGGTCACCAGCTTTCTTACAGACAGAAGCATAAAGGTCGTAGTTGACGGTGAATGCTCTGACGCCTTGTCTGTAAATGCTGGTGTTCCTCAAGGCTTCGTGCTATCGCCTACCCTGTTCCTCCTGCATATCAATGATATGTTGCTAGATAGCGGCATTCATTGTTATGCAGATGACAGCACAGGTGATGCTTTATATACCGGCCACGCCAACATTTCTCGGGAAAAAGTCATCGAGAGCCGACATAAACTTGTGTCTGAAATTGAGATCTCCTTGGAGATGGTCTCAGATTGGGGAAGACTTAATTCGGTCCAATTTAACCCCACAAAGACACAAGTCTGCGTTTTCACCGCAAAAAAACTGCCGATGGTCATATGTCCTCGTTTTGAGAGCACCCCCTTGACTGCCTCCTCCAGTATTGGGATACTTGGTGTCGACATATCGAGCGAAGTCCAGTTCCGCGGTCACTTAGAGGGTAAGGCTAAGTTAGCCTCGAAGAAGCTTGGCGTGCTAAATAGATCGAGACGGTATTTTACTCCGGCCCACCGCTTGCTCCTTTATAAGGCGCAGGTCCGGCCGCATATGGAATACTGTTCTCATCTTTGGGCAGGGGCACCCCAGTACCAGCTTCTCCCTCTAGACCGCATCCAACGGAGAGCCGCTCGAATTGTCCACTGCCAAGATATTTGCAATCGGTTAGACCCCTTGGCGCTGCGTAGAGATGTAGCCTCGCTATGCATCTTTTATCGATTCTACTATGGGGAGTGCTCCGAGGAATTGTTCAGATTAATCCCTGCCGCCTCTTTCCGCCATCGTTCTACGCGACAGCATTTCCATCCCCATCATTTAGATGGTTGGCAATCCACAACGGTGCGTTTCTCTAGAAACTTTCTGCCTCGCACCTCTAAACTGTGGAATGATCTGTCACCTGCGGTTTTTCCGAACCAATACGACCTTCAAACCTTCAAAAAAAGAGCGTATTCCTTTTTAAAAACGGCCGGCAACGCACTTGTGACTCCTCTGGTGTTGCGGGTGTCCATGGGCGGCGGTAATCGCTTAACATCAGGCGATCCGTCTGCTCGTTTGCCCCCTATTCCATAAAAAAAAAAAAGAGCAAACCTCTAGGAAAATTTATTATTTTTATTGTTTCATAATAATTAAGATAAAATGTCTGATCTTATAATATGTTAGCAAAACTGTCAAAAAATCTAAAATCCTTCTACATATCTAAAGAACAATGGCAAGTTCCCATACAACACTTTATTTGAAATCGATTCGAAACGTCTATGTATGAAAAAATGTTAAAAACAAAGGGGTTCTATTACTTAAACATAATCTTCAAGAGTTTTTATTTTAGGAGGCCGTAAAAAAAAGATATGAACATTGTTTATATTTTAAGGTTATGTTAATAGAAAACAACTTTGTAACTACACAAATGCATTAAATACATTTAGATAAGGGGTCGTGATGTGCAAAAAGCATTGATAGGATATACCTAGACTGATTCAAGATCAGTGTCTAGACTTGATAAGTACCTAATATTAAAAAATCAAAGTTTCATCACGAAATAGGGATGTAGACTATGTAGGATTTATGTAATCCTTTATCTTTCACAATTTTATTGGGTATTAGAGGTCTACCTCATTATGAGGCCATAGCGACGTCGCCAGCTACCGTACAATTTATATTGATATGTATTGTACCTAACTCACTTGGCCACGGTTTGGCAGCCTTAGGTACATTTCAATATAAAGCTCTTAAGATTAGACGTCATGGCAACAAATAGGTACAAGTCACTTGCTTTTATAAGGAACTAGCTTTTGCTCGCGTGGAAATCGAAAATTACCCCACATGAACTCAATAGCAGGATAAAAAGTATACTATATCCTATTCCAGGTTATGGTCTATCTGTGCGCCTAGTTTCATTCTAATCGGTTCAGTAGTTTTTTCGTGCGTAACAAACAGACAAACAAATAAACATCGCATTTATAATATTAGTAAGGATAAGGATATGGGATCTCTCTTAGTGCGCCACCAACAGGCATGACAAACCTTATCTGAAGGTGACAGCTGCAAATGAAATAAAGGAATGTTTTTGTAATCAAATACTTCCTCCATAATTAATAAAAAACAGACAATTTGTATTAGATTGCTTTAAAAGAGACACCAATAGACTTATAAAACTCTTTAGTAATAAAACACTGCAAAAGGATTTATTATTTAATAAATACTAATTAAAGATGAATGGACCTGACGTGGTTCTATTTTCATTTGGATAATATTTATCATGTTCTGTTGTAGTTCGGTCAGGCTATCTTTTAATATTTAGTCACTTTGCCTTAGTACTAATGAACATCCACACAGAAGGCACACATTTCTATGGCCTTGAGGACACGATCCAGCTTGTTCACCTTCATTAGCATCTTGCTGCAAACTCTGATTTACTCAATCCATAGCGAGTTCCCAACATGCTTCACAAACATAATCATCATCAGTAATCTAAAAATTAAGAAAAGCAATTATTACTACAGGCAAAGAAAATGCATCACACTACATCTAGATAGACTAATGTTACCGAATTTTGTAATATTTTAAACTGCTTTGAAAATTCACTGAAACTTACTAACGCTAAATTGGTAAGTAAGTATAATAATGTTTAAAAACTTACGATTTTTGGATAAACCCAGTTGCAGAGCAAAGTACAAACTCTTGTGTTCTGATCTAAGATGCGATATCGCCGGAGAGTATTGACGCAAATGTTACAATTCACGCACAATATGCGTGTAGGCCTGCTACTTCGCATCATAACAAAATCTTAAGGCACAATCGAAGTCCGTGTAGAAAAAGCTATAGGTCCAGATGTTTTGAGCGCAGATAGTCCGTAAGAAAGCACAAGTCGTCGTATGGGGCAGCTAATCAAGTCCAGGGGGTAAGCAAGAATCAAAAATAAAGATAATTCAACAAAAAACTGCGAAAACAACAAGAACACTACCAAACAAGCTTTTCAGAAAGAAAAGAACGTTGACAATGTCACAGACTATAGTTGGTGCCACGAGAAGATAGACTTTCACAACCTTTGTTTCTAATAGTTGTTTTTGAGATTTTATGCCTTAGTGAACTTTATGCTTTTTGAACAGTAGTTTTTTTTGTTTCAATGCACAATTATTCTACTAAGTATTCGAATTTATATTTTATTATCTATGACTTCTTGTAATTTTTTTTTTTCAAATTTTACAAAAATAAACATATTTTATTTTGTGTTTGAGTATTCGAATTTCCCGGAAGTATTTTCTGTAAATGTAGTATATAAGTAATTCTGTAAATGCAAGACAACAAAAGAGAGCTATGTATGTCAATAATAAGGGGCTTCTTAACGGGCCATATTTTTCAGCCATTCATGGCTGCATTATTAGCAATTAATTGCTCAGCCATCACAAAAATATATTTTGCAATCAATGGCTGGGCAATTTGTTGAAATATGTCTGATACAGTATGGCCGGTTATGTAGACTCCTAAACGGGATACACAATCGGGCAACAATAGCCGACGAATTTACACTTTTCGCAGCGGCTTATATAATTTTAACACAAAAATCAAAAAAGAAAAATAATAGTTTGTAGTATCGACCTTACTTAAATAGGCGTGAAACGTTAGATAATTTAAGTCAAGAAATAAACCTTGATAAAAAATTATTTAAAAACTTTACTAGAATGTCAAAGGGTGACTTCGAGTTACCTACTCCTTAATAAAATTGGAAGGAAAATATAACCAAATGAATATAGCCATAATCACGACGTCATTTGCAGCAAACTTCATGTCGCGTAGAAAAGGATATACTATGTCATAACTATAGAGTGGGACTGAAACAACAATAGAAACTAGTCGGGCAATATTGCAGAATATCGACAGTTCAGCGATCGTCCGGCAACCCCTCGAAACAATGTCGGCCGCATGTGGCTACACCAAAAATGTTTGGCTATATGACCAGGATATTACAGCAATATTGCATAGTCTGGCCGGGATAGCTAGCAATGTTGCCAGCCACTGAGTTGCAGCCACATATTGCAGAAAAATGTTGCCCGTTTAGAAGCGCCTATAGAATACAAACATGGTACTCGATCGTATAGTCAATAGCTAAGCTATCGTATATATAAAAAAAAATACCACTAATGAATAATATTACAGACCACTAGCTAGTACATTACATTAAAATGAACACAATGAACTTAAACAAAATCGTTATATAATAGTTTGCCATCTGCAATTCTGCACCCGCTTTTCCAAGATGCCGACCGTAGGACGAGCATTGCGACACAAAAATATTCTTAACATCCAAAAAATATGTTTTATCCTTTGATAAATGCATTGACATATATATTACTGCGTAAGGACTGGGCGGACCGCATGTTACAATGACGCACAGTGTCGCGACTTCATAGAACATTTTATCATAAATCTAACTTTGGGTAAATTACATGTTAACCTGAAATGAGAAATGTGACCAAAACAAAGAAGTTTAACTGATATTTTTTTATTCTATATCCAAAAATTGTCTTAAATCAGTATCTAAAATATATTTTTTATGTTTATTTCGCGGTCTAATCGTGGATATTAATGGATCGGAAGTAAGTAAAAGCATGGTAATTAGGTCTTGATTAGTTTCCGATCTTGAGGTTTTGCGTGTATGGTGTTCTCTAAAATTTCTGGCATTTTTATGTCGTCCTTATAGCGCATCTTCCGAAAGCTGGCCAATTGGTAAGGGAAAAGATTGTATTAATTCGGTCGAAACCTAAAACAAAATATCTCAATTTGAGCACGTCCTAGCAGACTGAGAGTTTTCTAGCGTAGAGTATGCTTATTGAGCTAGCATATATAAAAAAATTAGAGATGTTATATGATGTGATATTTTTTTAAATCGAATCAAAGTATCAATATATTGAAATTTTTTAGTGTGTTTAAAAAATGCTCAGAACTTACCAACTTCACACATCTTGAATTATTAAAACAGCAAATTAGACAGATAAGTAACTATTCAAGACTACTATAATAATATAACACTGATTAAATCTGAATATCACTTGTAACTGTAGCAAGAAAGTCATTTGTGCGCACACAAACTATTTCAGTGCATCAACAATATCAATGTTTACTAGCCCACATTTACTATAATATAATTCCTGGAAAACGATAACTAACTACATTTGATGAAAAAAGTATTCTAGACAATATTCCCATACCAAAAATCACCTGCAAAAATGTTGCAAAAAAGCATTTATGATAAAGACTCGCGACACTGTGTGACGCCTCGAAGTTGGTCCTAAAATGGTCTTCTCTTTAACGAAGTGAACTAGAACGCGATCAGCTGTCATCGGGAGCGGTCGTAAATTTTGCGAACAAAAATGCCAATTGTGCCGTGAAAGGTTGCGTGCACTACGACAAAAAACATAATAAAAAATATGATAACATTTCATGTCACCGGTAACTTAAAAATATGTCATTAAATCTACTTCTAAAATTATTTAAAGCAATTTTCTTTCATATTGGTAAAAACGGCGCGAAGCCGCGTAAAAGAGCGACATAACTTTGAAACGGCGGGCGTTGTACTCGATGAAATGAAAAGATTTATTATTATTACTATAAGATTAAATTATGTTCTAACAAAATTATTTTTAATTGATTCTTAAAATTTAAAGATACACCAACGTCAAAAAACATTAGGTACGAATCCAAAATGGAAAAATATATTTTTCTTTGTACCTCGAAAATACCTCACCCCGCTCTTACAAGGTTATGTCTAGGAGCAGACCATGTCGATTTACATCGTAGTTCATATTAGTTTTAATAGATGGCATTATTTTTCTGGAAGGTGACTGCGTCTGTCAAATGTTCGGTCGCACGTATCTTTAGTAGGTATTTATATCAATGGATAAATGCCTAAGAATGAAAAATAAATATGGATTAACGCAAAATGTTGACATTTCAGGCGTCTGACATATTCCAGTGCCACAAAACACTGTTGGTAGCGCATATATCGATAAAAACCCGATCAATTGACATATTACTTTGCAATGACACATATTTGTGTAGCGTTGCGCTCATTGGATTTGACATTATTTGTTTTTGACAGATCTGTCGCTAAGTTACTTAGTAGAAATTCTTTGTTTCAAAAAGTCTATATTCTCGTGGCACGGTCTATAGGGATCATAGACAAGGGCAAGGAGTAAGGATACCACAAGGATACTGACAATGTAGACATTTCACTTAGTGTTGTCATTAATTATCTTTCAATTGCCTACTGATACCTCTAATTAAATCATATCTCAGATCAAGTAAAAAAATATATTTATTTATATCATAATTAAAATCTTCTTTTTATAAAATATAATTTACATAAAATATATTTTTTACATTATCGTGAATTGTTTCTAGATGTAGGTTAAAAAGATTACTTACCTATTTTCTATTCAATAAATACGATTGTTTTGTAAATGGTAACTCTGAAAATGACATTAAACAAGCGCTGGAAATGAATGTATTCAATAAATCGTTTATCAATTTAGATAATTTAATGTCCGCTTTTATAGTTGAAACTAAAAACGTACAAAATACGAAATAATTATATTAATAAGTTTTTCATAAGTTACGTTTATAGACGCTTCTAACACTTCACAGGTATAATCCTGCCATTGTTATTTCCTTTTCCGTTTGAAAGTTGTTGCAGGCTGTTAATAAGGTGATATATACCGGCGATTCGCTTTTACCAACTCAGACGAACGTCGAACTAGCACTAGATCATCTTTGACTGCAAGTCTATACAGTTGCCATCGAAGCGTAAATTTCTAGGCACAGTATCGATGATAGTACAAAGGTAGGCTAGCTTTGAATACCACGTGGATTACGTTAGCTATTGAATGTCAAAGGAAAAGCGAAACGGAACAAGATACTATTGCGTGTCAAGATAACCCTAAAGTACGTAACCCATCTCATATTTTTCTTACTAGGTAGAGGTCAGTGGAACATATTCGAAAGTGGACTTTATATAAAGTGTCAAACAAAGGAAAAGTGACGTCATAATATAAAAGAGGTGGATTTATGGCAAAACAGCAGTTTTGCAGAAACACGAGCGACGTTCTATTTTATTGGCATTATTGTATTCCTTAACTTGTTAAAGTTGTTTTTTTTCTAAAGAATATGATTTTGTAAACCTACTGAAGTCCTTGTTCATTGTGTAGAATAATCACAATGTACCTTTAAAATACATAACCTTTTCCGTCCTTGACTAACAAAGACTTTTTCTATGAAAAAAGTGTACTAAACCTCAGTCTGGATCAAAGAACTGTAGACAGGTCAACAAATTCCAACGCCACAGTTCAATTGCTACTAAAACTGACATCCGTATATATACTATACATGTATATACGATCGGAAATAAATTAAAAGAGATAGCGGATGAAAATCCGTATACGTAAATCCGATGTATTCATAAGTTTAGTTTTTGTTGGGCATGTCATTGACCCATTTGGCAAGAATTCAGAATACTGAAGTGTTATACTTTTGTTCTGGTTAAAAAAAAAAGAAAAGTTTGTGTAGCATCACTTTGTTCTCAATTAAATATCGGCAGCAATAAAATCGGTGTCCTGATTTTTTTATTATATTGTAGGTACGCCCCGCAAAATTAAAGTAACATTACTATTGAATCCAAATCATGAGAAAAGCATTGTTTGAAAATAATTTCACAGTAGCATAAACAGGGTCTAACAGGTATTGTGCGTAGGTCGGATCCTCAACTGAACAGTTAATTTTAAACATTATTTGTAACATTTGCTTCGAATTAAGAGGTTCCCTCTTTTTCGTTTTCTTTTATACTTTTATTTTCATCTACAATTCTTACAAAATACTTTTGGGAAGCCTTATTTTAAGTATCGAAATATTTGAGTCAGAAGACCACAAATCTTAATTCTGAGAAACATTTATTTTTTAACTAATTATCTATAATGCCTACTTATTAATTGTGAGCATTTGCACTTGATGTTCGGTTCAAATTATGTTGAAATATGATGGCCTTCTTGTATGTATCTTTCTTCTTATTGTATATGTTAGCTGTAAGTTTTCCTAATTAAACAAAATGAATTAAAATATATCTTAATTAAATTACTTTTATTTATCTCCAGTAAGACCCGCTAAATAACCTTGTATAATATACCCTTATTTTTAAAATAAGTTAATAATGTTTACTTTGAGTGAGTGAATATATTATTTTCTGGAATGAAAAATATACTATTTCTCCCTATTCCATTCATAAATCTAAAATAAAAATCTGATCTGATGATGCCATCCGCGAATTGGAATAATATGAATTCTACATTACAAGATGTCAACATCGAATTTCCTTTTATACCTACTCCGTAAAACTATTCCACCCAACGTATACCTGCAGAATAAAAATTCTCTCCAAAATATAAAACATAATTTGCAATCCCAGCCACACGTATATATGGGCGCAAATTAATATATAATGATTAAATTGTTACGAAAATGTTAATAATAGTTAAGATTGATATTTAAATAACTATTTGTGAACACAGAACTGAGAACTTCACTACTTTACAATATTAGACACTGTATTGGCTGCTTAACTGTTTTATAAAGATTGGGTATTTAATTTATCGCTTAGTTATTAAGATAACTCCAGAAACTTTCAAAGTAAAATCAATTAATATTAAATAACATTATTCTGACACTTATTTTTACGGTAATAAATAACATGCGTTTATATTTGCATCCTGTTGATAGCGCCATCTGTTGACAATGTTGTAAAGCAGCGTTTGGTTAATAAAATAAATTTGTTATTCGTGTAAAATAAATCATTTATTTTTTTTTTATTTTAAAATAAATCATCACAAAATAAATCATTTACAGCGATAGCTGAGTGGATATACCAACAGACTGCCATGCAGAGGGTATCGGGTTCGAATCCACGGCGCGCACCAATGACTTTTCGGAGTTATGTGCGTATTGAATTGTTAATTATCGCTTGTCCCGTGCCTCGGAGAGCACGTTAAGCCGTCGGTCCCGGTTGTCATGAAGATCTTTGACAGTCGTTACAGGGTGTCAGTACCTTCTAAATAAACTGACACTAGTCTAAACCATGGAATATCGCTATCCCTTCGGGTTGCGGAGGTCAGACAGGCAGTCGCTCTGCGGAAAAGCTAATATTCAGCCAAATCCGGTTAGACTAGTAAGCGGACCCCAGATTGAAACTGGGATAACGCTAAGAGAAAGAAGTGTAAAATAAATCATTTGGTGTTGTGCAAAATTCATTACAATATTAATGTCAATTTTGATTAGTTTATAATTAATTGAACAGTAATTTCAATTATATGTTGAAAAGGAAGTGACAGTTGTTAAACATTGTGTTATGACGGTTAGTGTATAAAAAGGACTGTAAGTCACATTTTATTTCAGTTTTGTGCTAGAAATCGTTTGAAAATAAACTAAGTAATATTACGTGAGTGTTTTTATTATAATGGAGTCTGGACAAAATAACCCTGGCGTATCGCCGACAGCAGCGGTTGGATTAACGCCCCCTAAGAGACTTCGGGATCTACGGTTGGCGCAAGAGTGATGGGTCTCTTGGCTTGGCCGCCATTACCAATGATGACCAATGAAGCCGTGTTTGGCGCTATTCAAGCCTGATCGGAGACCGCACGGTGTGTCGGAGTTATGGCGAGCACGTCTACACTTCACGTGAGGCCACGTGCGAGCGAGAGCGACAGAGCGACTACGACGGGATGCACGCATCGGGGTGTGCTGTGGCGTGAACGCTGTTCTGCTCTGAGTGCTACCAGAGGTTGCAGATGCGGGTTGTTGAAGCACTGACCAGAGGTATTTATCCAGAGCTGATTTGATTACAGTTTTTGAGAAACATCCTAATTTTATACATGATGGTGCTTAGGGGAAAGTGGTTACCCTTCGTACACTTTTTACATTTTATTTTTTTACTTTGCAATTAAATGACGAATTTACCTAGTTTATGTACCTAAGTGTAACAAATATATTGTAGTTTGTTACAAAAAAGTCCGAAACTATTATGTCAAAAGGTTAAAGGGTTATAGCCATTTTTCTACGATAAGATATTTGTACGAACGTACCCCATGCATGGGGTAGATTCGTACAGTAGGTGGGGTACTTTCATACGCCATGGGGTACATTCAAACAGGGTTATTAAAAAGCCAATTAAAGTCCTTAAATTTTCATTAATTATTATAAAAATATTTATTTATCAAAGAACTAACTTAATAATATGTGACTTTCTGACTCATAGCCGTTAAACTTTCTTTATAAAAATAAAAACGTTCATCCTTAGTTCACTTATTGATAATTGTAAAAGGTTATTTAGCGCGTCTTACTCGCGATAAATAATAAATTTGAGGCATTTTTTTATTCTCGGTATTTGCCAACGTTTCGGACGACTTGCTTCAGCCGTGGTCGCGGCGGGACTGGTGAGCTTAGCGCCCTCCTTGTGCGGTTTTAGCACTCTACCCTCACTTGATTTTTTTTAACCGCACTGTCGGTACTTCGACACATTACACTAATGACGTCTAGACACTGTTGAGTTGTAGGTATCATTGCGGCGGTGTTTACACTTATTTATGACTGGATTCCCAGTTGTTGATAATCTAAATCCATCCAACTAGTTGAAAATTTTGTGATTTTTTTAAATTCAACCATTTTACGTACTATCCTGGAGTAATAGTGACGTTCGGCGGATAAATCCTGTGGTTGATGTAGTTCTATCCAGTGGTTTTGACTCCAATAAATGTTCAGCTATAGCGGATTTATTTACTTGTCGATTTTTCACAGCCACGATATGTTCTTTGATCCTTTCCGCAATTGTTCGCTTGGTCTGTCCGATATAGGAACTACCACACCTGCAATCGACCTTGTAGACGCCAGGTGTTTGAAAAGGAGTGCTTGGCATCCTTTGGGCTACGCTGATTGTGTGCTATCTTGGAAAGCGGAATACTCTAACACTCTTGAT
Source organism: Euclidia mi (assembly GCA_944739405.2). Classification (NCBI taxonomy): domain Eukaryota; kingdom Metazoa; phylum Arthropoda; class Insecta; order Lepidoptera; family Erebidae; genus Euclidia; species Euclidia mi. The sequence goes on along the minus strand of OX123186.2, from coordinate 28,140,646 downwards.
GGAGTATTTCTAAAGTACTGTTCCAACTTTGACCATTACTCATTTTAGATAAGGCATGTAAGGCGGCACTCTGCTCACCTCAGGTTTACGGTCCTTCCTCTTCAGACAGTGAATCTCATCTTTGTATCCGTTACGTCTAAGTACCTCCTGAACTGTAACTTGTATGTTATGTGGTTCTACTAATATAATTATTAGTAAAGAACGGTATAACTGCTCTTTTCAAGTTGAAGCTCTGATATAGATCCATTGTATAAATTGCCTGATTTGCTTTCAGTTTAAATGAGCTAATCGATGTGCTGAATAGAAATTCAATTGGAAGTCAATAGGTTATCCCAATAGGTTATCCCAATAGTAAAACATTAAAGGAATCAAAACATTATTTATAGCCCTTGGTTACACATTACATAAGGCTAACTGCATTACTTATGGCTAGTGCTCACGGCGCGATTATATGAAGCCTCTCTTGATAAATGACTATCCACCACAAAAATAATTATTTGAATAAAACCAGTAATTTCACAGATAAATGCATTCAACAAAACCAACTTCAGTTTTATTATATTAGTACACATATATATTCAGAAGGTAGATATAAAAATAAATTTGTGATACACATTTTTAAAGCTAATATTTGTAAATTTACAAAATAGGTTTTATTATATATTTGTGGACTCTGTAGGTGCCTACATGATTTCATTTTAACATTATGTTGAAATTGTTACTGTCAACTTGCAGCTCAAGTTAAGGTTATATAATAAGACAAGGGAACCCGACATATCTTAATATTTGTCACTTAATTTTATACCTGTATAGAATGATTTGTTCCGACCATGATAAGTCCTTGTTTAACCCGAACTACTGAAGCTAGAAACATGAGATCTGGACAGTAGGTTTCCTTATGGACATATGCACTCACTTATATTCTATAATAGTCCACCTGTAGTGACTGCTAATCTTTTATAAATAACAAGCCTTAGTGTTACACTCGGTAAATACAATTTATTTTAGTTGTGAGTTCATTTGCTAGGTTAGTTGCATCTATATTCAAGATGACAACCAGTGATAACCAATAAAATTTAGTGCCAACCTTATTGCTTAGCTCTTGTGGGATACAAGACAGATAGGAATATGATTATTAGGATAATGGTAAGTGGGTTTAAAGAACATGTGAAAATCCATATTAACTCTTTTCCCATTTAGCAGTATTTATTCTTGGCAAATAAAAGTAAATGTATGGACTACTCATTCTAAGTCAGTTGTGATTAGTCAGTTTAAATTTATTTATTCAGATAAACAATTATTAATTGTGTATGAATAAATAAGAATTACATTAGCACCACATGTTAACAGTTTAAAATAAATATTAACATTATTTAGAAAATTCCCTTAAATATAACGTCTAATAAAACTATTAGTATAAACCATATTTACTATACACATTAATAATAAAACAATACATCAAATTAAAGTTGAATTACATAATGAAAGACTAGACAAATGATAAATAAAAATTTCAGAAAGAAAGGTCTATTTATATAAATAAATAAAATGTTGAATTAATTATAAGGTACCAATATCTGAATGTCTTTATTAACTTTTATGGTTTATTGTAGTAAATTTCTTAACTGAGTGGAATCATTTTTAGAAATAAGACGGCACTAATCTTGCTTTGTAATATTGGTAGCTTATAAATTTCTCTTTTATGGCTCAGTTGGCAAACACTTCAACAATTTCACAGCTTCCACTATGCCTAAAAATATTCAATATTGGATTAAATATGTTCTTACATGAGTAATAATTATAGCACTAGTATTTTCGAAATCCTTGGAACTGCATGGTTTGAAATCATTTCATATTTATCACCAACAGTCCGACTGTTCACGGCTGAACATAGGCCGCTCGTTGTTCTTGCCAATTTGTTTTCCTGTTTGATGTGGATAAAACTAATTTTGAATATATTAAGTTTTAACTGTTTTATCAAGACTACAAAATATGGGTATCCTGATAACTTTATACTCGTATTTGACTATCTAAAAAAATGGGCTCCAACACTGTTGTAGCTAAGATAACTATAGACCAATGCACAGGTTGAACATGCCTGATATATAGATATAGCTTAATAGACCGGACCACTTTGTAAGAGTAGAATTTTATTTCATCCACAGAAACGAAGGTTCATGGAACTAATATTTGGGTGGGAAATGTTGCCCACCACCTGTCTTTTGAGTGTTGCAGGTTGATGATGACATCCTAGCAGATGACCTGACCTTAGTGTGAAGAGAGGATGGACGAGCGGTCCTTTACTGATTAATATGAATGGATGACGGGGGCCCACCCTTTTGACGTCAGTGGTTTTGTGTGTGGGCTACGCGCACACATGACGCATGAGTGCTGTACTGAGCTGGAGTCAAGCATTGTTTGCTAACCTTTGTTGATCAACATCAACAACTATATGAGCAGCTTGACCGTATGGGCGGAGGATTCGTCAGATACCGATTTACGTGGGGGGTCCTCTACCTCCTCCACTGTCGTTGTTGGACCTATGTTATTGCATTGTATTGATATAACTGATCATGACAAACGATGATCATTATTTGATGTATATGCATTGATGTGTTTATGAGGCAAATTTTGCATTTATGTGTTTGAGTAAAATTTTATTTTTCCTATCCAACATCCTTCCCAAAACGCTGGCTGGCCACCATGCGTATCCTTGATCCTGGTCTTGTTGGCTAGATCCCGTGATGGGTGATGCCGTGTGTTGGCTAGATCCCGTGATGGGTGATGCCGTGTGTTGGCTAGATCCCGTGATGGGTGATGCCGTGTGTTGGCTAGATCCCGTGATGGGTGATGCCGCGTGGGCTAAATCGACCCTATGTGGGTGATGCCGTTTGTGGGCTAGATCCCTATGTGGGTGATGCCTGTGTGCGCTAGATCCCGTAATCGGTGATGCCGTAATCGGCTTAGCCATGGGTCAAGCATTGTTTGTTAGATCCCGTGATGGGTGACGCATGCCTCAGGCTAAGATCCTATGACTAGGTGAAGCCTTGTAAATAACTTTTAGTTCATTCTGTATAAACGCTTATTTATGTAATTTTTATATTCATTCTTTTTGTTTGATATGCTGTTTATACTGTAACCGTTAAATAATCAGCGCGTTAAATTAATATATAATGATTATATTGTTACGAAAATGTTAATAATAGTTAAGATTGATATTTAAATAACTATTTGTGAACACAGAACTGAGAACTTCACTACTTTACAATATTAGACACTGTATTGGCTGCTTAACTGTTTTATAAAGATTGGGTATTTAATTTATCGCTTAGTTATTAAGATAACTCCAGAAACTTTCAAAGTAAAATCATTTAATATTAAATAACATTATTCTGACACTTATTTTTACGGTAATAAATAACATGCGTTTATATTTGCATCCTGTTGATAGCGCCATCTGTTGACAATGTTGTAAAGCAGCGTTTGGTTAATAAAATAAATTTGTTATTCGTGTAAAATAAATCATTTGGTGTTGTGCAAAATTCATTACAATATTAATGTCAATTTTGATTAGTTTATAATTAATTGAACAGTAATTTCAATTATATGTTGAAAAGGAAGTGACAGTTGTTAAACATTGTGTTATGACGGTTAGTGTATAAAAAGGACTGTAAGTCACATTTTATTTCAGTTCTGTGCTAGAAATCGTTTGAAAATAAACTAAGTAATATTACGCGAGTGTTTTTATTGTAATTGAGTCTGGACAAAATAACCCTGGCGTATCGCCGACATATACTTAGCAGAATCTCGATCTAAATGACGCCTTACATTTCCTTGGAAGATAAAATGTTCGCTCGACGCTAGCTTTTCGCCGAGGCACATTCGGAAAAGGTTGAAATACATTACTTAGTCCTATGAGCGTGAACGCTACACCCGGGGCTTGCAAACCAAGGCATCAGAAGCTTATAGCGTTTTGGTTTCTTCATATTAAGCGGAAATAGGGGTTATATATGTATAATTTTTTTAGGCTCACAAACTGAAAACACACTTAATATAATTATCTTATTGTATAGTTATAAACTAAAACAATATATCGTATGCATCCTTAAATATTGAAATTGAAATTAAACTACAGTTTACGGATTTTATCGCGATGTATTGGTTTCACTTAGTTATTACATTTGAAACGAATGATCTAGAAACTGCATTTTTAATTTATTACTAGCCGACGGCGAAGTTTCGAATTCTTTACAGGATTCATATTCACGGCAGACTTGCCGTGAACATGTCCGTAGATTAATTTCAATATGTAACATTCGCGTAAACCCAAGAAGATACTATTATAAAGAAATATTGAATTTAAACTAAAAGTTAATAAAAATGATAATTATATGTAAAGCAATAAATTAAAACCATAATATTACGCGTTTTTGATCGAGACTCGAGACTCGAGACAATTGACCTCAGATAATTCTGTGACCGCGCGCTCTACGCTCTCTATCTTGAAAACAGTTCAAGGTATAAAAATATGTTAAAGAAAAAAGTTGTAGAGAATTTAATTCTCTACAATATTAATAATAAATACAAATAGCGTAAAACCCATACAAAACGAGATAATTGCAAAAAAATGTTAACAAAGTCGATTTTTTGTGACCTTTGACCCCTGAATTTAAACTTTGCGGAAATCCAATTATATGTGACTTTTGAGAATAGTTTTAGGATGCAATATACCGGGTATGTCGATTTGCCGAGATTTGCACCTAATTTTGCCTAATTTGACTGGACTATAAAGCAAAATCAGTCGACAGCCTCGTTTTTCCAAATTATAAATATTTTCCAACTCCTCAAATAGCCTTGCGAATACCAAGACATTTTAACTTTACTTGTGATTTCACGAGTGTCAAAATTTTGGGTCTATGGGCAGCTACTAACCAGACTACATAGGTTATATCAAGGATTATATGGCAGCGGGAATAAAGATAGAACAATTTCAAAATACTGATCGCAATACACACATTCTCGTTAATTGACAAAATTTGGACAATTTGTGTATAAATGTAAGAAAAACTATGTCAATATTGCTATCGTCAGATCAAAAAACTCAAGAACTATCGCAACATATTTAAACACGCTGTAACATCAACAAAATACGTGCTATACCTATAAAATATCATCCAAATATACAAATGTGCTATAACCTCCAATTATTTATATGCATATTCCTGAAACCCATTAAACACCATATGAATTTGACGGGTTTCATGGAACTGACGCACTCTGAGAGCGAAACGTGATTGATTATAACATCTCAATGTAACTTAACATATCGTGTATTAGACGAGCGATCAGTGGGTATCGGCTTCTATACGTACATATTATAATTAATCTTTACTAGGCTAGCTAAACCAACAAGCCTATTTTTGGATCGGCCTCTTGGTTAAATGGCAGGTGACTCTGTTTGCTAAGCTGGAGGTAGTGGGTTCGATTCCCAGGTAGAACAAATGTTCGTGTGATAATTACGATTATTTTTTGGGTAGTATTTAAACGAGTGACTGTAAATTAAAGTTTTGAGTGACAAAAATAATTAATTTGTGTTATAGAATTACTAAGTGAGCGACTGACTGCGAGTGATGAGAAATCAACAGAACAGCAACTTACAAACATTAATTTGAATACAAAATGAGAAGCTTCATAATATTTGAGCAACCTAGTATACAATATGCATTTACTTTAATCAAAGGAACAAAAAACAAAATGAAATAAGGCGTTTCAGTCTTTTAAGTCAAGTTAAGGGAGCCCTGCTTCGCAGGGCTCCTATTTTTGAGTACAGGGTCGCAAGAAAACCTTTAAGTTTCCCGAATTAACGAGATTATTTTCATAAATAAACAGATCGTTATTGGCAATATTGAAGTCGCCTTTTCTGTATTTCTAGTCGCTCACCTAGTAATTTAGTCGCACGCTTAGAATTTTAATTTCTGAAATGGATTAATCACAACTCGCTTTTAGTACGCTCGTTCTAGATTTTTTTGATAATCAATATTCGTCGTAAGTTTTATAAATTTTTCGCTTACTCATAATTCATGCCGCTCAAGTTATTAAAACAATATCTCATCATCAGTCGCTTAGTTTTTTTATTCCCTCGTTTTATAATTCCCCTCATTTTTTCTGTCATTGGGTGTAATTCTTTCTATTAAATAAGTATGTTTATCAGTTATCTCATAGTAGGTACATTCGTCGACCAATTTGGGAACGGTTCGTAAAACGGTTTCCGAAGCACCTGAAACCGGCGAGCATGTATGAAAAGAGGAATGCTGAGGAAGCGTGTGAGGTTTGTAAGGATGGAAGCAAATGACATCCTCTTGTCTCTGGCTACCCGGATAGCGAAAAGAAGAGAGTGTATGCATGTATGTATGTATGTATCGGTTATCTGGGTACAACAGCACACCTGCCTTGTTAGACTACATGCAAGTTGAAACTTTTAAACACTCGCGTTGCATGTTTTAGGAATATATATATATATATATATATATCGAAGTACCGGCGCAAAACACACTAACCGTATCTAAAATCAACGACCCGGGGTTAGAAATAGAATCTTCTACCTCGCACTCGGAGACGTGACATCGCTACACCAGTCAGCTTGCGACCACCGGACGTGCAACCGTCTCGAAACGTCAAGCAAAATAAGGTATGTAAATACCTAATGCATGTTCGCGTTAATTCCCGTATATATATACTAGCTGACCCGGCAAACGTTGTTTTGCAAATTTTTTTTTTTTTTTGAAAAATAGATGTTGGCCGATTCTCATAGATACCGGATAAGCACAAAAAATTTCATCAAAATCGGTCAAGCCGTTTCGGAGGAGTATGGGAACGAAAACTGTGACACGAGAATTTTATATATTAGATCAGCGGTCGTCACACTTTACTGGCCAAGGGCCACACATGACAATGTGATTGCCAGCGCCGGGCCGCAGAGTAGGTTCCTATGTGAAGGTGCTCCACTCAGAGCGTTGGCACACTTAGGATGCAACACCTTAATTTTAACGATAACAATGACTTTAACGCTTGAAAATCTTTGTGATTTGACAACTTTGACAAGCAAATAATGGTTATTGTTAACTGGTGCAACTTAGCCTGAGACATACAAGTATGTATTCAGCTCATTTCGTTATTTACTTCAAACTAAATATGCCCACGACATCGTTCGCTTGCGCACATCTTCAAACCTATTTTGTATTTCTCTCAGATATTCTTTCAATATTTTTGGATATCAAGTCTTGATAGACAGTACTGTCGGGAATAGAAACTTCGGATTGCAGAGCAGAAACAGTTGGAAAATTTGAAAAATCTCCTAATTCGAGTTCGTTTATGTATAATTGCAGTTTGTCTTGAAATGCGTATCATTTTAAATGAGTTATTTTATTCTTTCTTTCAATCGTTTCCAAAGGGTAAACTTCGGTAAATGAACTATGCTTACTTGTGTAGTGGCGTGTAAGATTTCATTGTTTTCCTTTCATTTAACTTATGAAGTTTGTTAAAGAGATTTCATCCTTATTGACCCTAACGATCGATGCAATAAAAGTACAGGGTGCAACTTTTACAGATTTTAGTCGGTTCGATTACCGTGTGCGGCAAGCGAATATTTAAAAATCTTTGAATGCCATTTTCTTTCTTTTCAAAAGTAAAGGAATGTTTTCTTTGAGTAAAATTTTGTATCTTAAGTATTAAGAGTACTTCCCCTTCAGGTGGCATTACAAAATTCCACCCTGTATAGTTGACCATTAAAAATTTTACTTTGTCGCTGGCCGCACAAATAACGGCCACGGGCCGCATGCGGCCCGCGGGCCGCAATTTGACGACCACGGTATTAGATATTCTTATATGCAAGTTTTAGTGTTGTGTGATTGTGTTGGGGACTGGCGAAGGTATGTGAGCCTCTGCCTTAAAGGCGTTCGGGCATACTCACTAAAACCAACGCGATATTCACTACGATCCCGCATTGTGTAGCAATGACACTAAAATCGCGGTTAGCGTATTTTATCGCAACCCCCTTTCTTTTTATTTTTTTTAACGTGGAGGAAATCCTCATTGGACTATCCTCCACCAGGGGTAGACGGAGGGGTGTGCCGGACTCTTACCGGCTAAAACCACCACGGTCATACTTCTCGCACCTGTTTGGAGGGCTACGGGAGCACGCCATTCTTCGCGCGGCCCATGGGTGTTCGTCCGCTGGGGCGGAGCACACTGGTTACTTGGGAAATTCTAACCCCTTTTCTCCTCGGTCTCTCCCTTGAGGGAGGCGCGCGGGGTATCACACGCCTGCCATCTCAGACTTGGACGACGAGCTTCTTCACCGCTCTAGTCCATTTACGGGGGCCGGAATTGGGCCCCTTATCTGCCCTCCTCCGACGCCCGGTGCGCCTACTGCGAATGGAGAGAGTAGTCGTATTTTCTCTCTCTCTTTCCGCAGATTCCTTCTGCATCATGACGGCTTCATAGAAGGTAGCCATTGCATCCCACGCTCTTTCACTCTCGAGCATGGCTCGTACAACCTTCGTAAGCGAGAGGTCGGTTCCAACCTCAGCTACTAGAGCAAGACTGGCTCTTCCCACGCAGTACACTCCTGCAATGCATGCCGCGCTATTTCCTCCTCGCAGTCGATGCAGTGGTGGCACCTCGCGTCTGGCTCTGGGGATACGCCGCAAGAACTTTCCAAAGCACCCATGATTGGTAAGCACCTGTGTCATCCTGAATGTCCGGGAGCCGTGCTTCCATTCAACCCATTCTCTTAGCACAGGTTGGATCGCCTATATGGTGTTCAGATCAACGGCGGGATAGGATAGTCTCATACGCCATTCCGCTACTTGGACCTCCCTCAATTCGACACCTCTCCACCTCTCGTGGTGCCAGTGCAGACCTCTGCTCCCTTGCTTCTTTATCGCCACCCCTACTGGAGATTCGACTGTTTGGTGCTCGTAGACAAAGTCTTGATTTGTTCTCTCAGACATCTATCAAATCCTCAACTTATGCACCATACAACCATCCGTCATCTTCCAAGTTTGAGGTGCACGTGGACACGGCGCGGCGCCGCCTCCTCAGCCTACCGGACTAAGTCCTCGGATGGTTTGTGGCCTCTGGAGCTCGCTGTCCGCAGACTCAGAGTTCATGGTGGTCAGAGGCCAGCTCCAGATCGACGACCTCGACACCCGGACCTACGGCAAAGGGGAGGGGGCGGTGGATTTCCATCTCCTGCTCCGCCGTCTCCTTTATTAGCATAACTGCCTTACAAAAGAAGTCAGTGGCTTCATATGACCTTTAGCTCTGGACCATAGACAGATATTGGACCATAGGCATATCTGATAATAGGTACTAATTATTCATATTTTCATGATATTTACACGCTATGTTCAGCTCGTAAAAAGAAAGGTTATTTCCAAATTGTTAATATTCTTAATTTCTTACATTATTTATAACAACTTGGCATATGTCTTCATTAAATCAATAAATTGAAACCTGTACGTTGCTTATTGGTTGTAAATATTAATACAATAAAATAAATTGTAAACTTCTTTGCAGTTAAAATGTGAAAATAAATCATCCTTTCACATTTAAGTTTCCAACAATGAAGTAGTCTAACAGAAACACAAAGTTGGTTGTCCAATCAAAAAGACAATAGAAATACAATACATAATATAAATACAGATGAATTTCCTTTATGGCGAGAGTACAACTCCGTCAAATAATGTGTTTACTGGAAAAGTTTAAACACGAAGCCAATAAAGCACTCAAACAAATAAAAGTTATTGAGATGTTCTATAAACTTGGTGTTCGGATTCTCACTCTTGGTGTCGAGAAAATAAAGTGACAGCTGCATTGATGGAACAACAAATGATTTCAAACTTTCGTGATTCTGATTGGCAACTAGTGACTACAACCGATGTGAATTGGGACATGATTTGTCTTTTAAAGTTCTTCTAGTTCTTAGAAAATGTAATCCCTCTGGTCTAAAGGCATTTACTAGAAATCAATCTTAAAAATGCTCGTTTAAGTTTAAGTTCGATATATGTATTATATCAAAGTGGAGCGATTTATTTGAAAAGTTTGTTCACAAACTTTCAATTATGTTTTAGAGTTGTGAAAAGTATTCGCGATCTTTTTAAAACTTCTGTATTATGGCTCCTGTGAGCTTTTGCTGCATTACAACGTATGTTTTTAAGTAAATCCACCGCACATGAGCCGTAGTTGAAACGTTTTGATCTAAACTAAACTTATATTTGGTTGATCTAGATTCTAGATGTTCTAAGGTTAATAATATTCATTGGGAGTATCGAACATGCACATATGACCTATAGTAAAAGCAACGGTAAATAATTATACCTATCAATTATCCTATTTATGCTTTTAAAACAGCCTTATTAATGAAACGAGCATACCAATTAACGAAAAAAATATTTAATACGGTAATAAAATGTTGTAAGTGTTTTTATGTTTATTTGATTCCTATTACAAGATTTACGATGTGATATCGGCTCAATATTGGTCACTTCATCATAATTTTGAATTATCCTTTCCACTGGAACGCTAACACAATGTCTTTATACTTACATTATCCTAAAAGGTTATTAAGGTATAATTTATATTTCATTAATATTATACGAAAGTTTTGATTGCCCGTTGTCCTTTATCCCAAGTCTGTTCCATCATTCAATTTACATTTCGAAATTATTTTTCCAAACTTCGTTGCTTATTACAAAACCAATTAAAATCAACTGTTGTAATTTCGATTTTTTCAAGGAGAATAAAGACGTATTGCAAAATTGATTATATTCCAGTTAACTTTGAGTTTGATGGACTCGAAGAAACATGCTGATCTGTTTCTGAAATGAATTGAAACAAGGTAAAAATGTTTGTAGTTATGCAAACTAGGGTAATATTATTAAGTTAACGATTTGAGTAGCTTTATGAGCGATTATATTATATTATTGTTACTTTTGTTTCTTTCTTTCTTTCTTATAGATTCTGCAAAGTGTAGTACAGTGCCAGAATCACCAGAAAAAAAATTGGCTTTTCTCTATTTGGGTTAATCGGACTGCACGAATATTTTAGTAATTTGCGCGGAGTGTTTTGATACCCACACGAAGCACAATGCATTTCAGCCATTACTTAGGATTTCCTCATGGCACGACAGTTTTCTTTTAAAATAAAAGCAATCAATTTGTGGAAGTCCTTACTACAATCGTTATCTTATTTGGTTATTCTCATTTCCATAGGGCATCTGATTAACCTGTAGAGATTAAGATTAGAATGTCTACAGATAATACATATTAAATACTGACATCAAAGCCGTACCTGGTCCCTAAAGCGATATCCAAAAAGATTCTGGTTCACTCAATAAAAACACGTTTTTTTTTCTACAAGTCCACGTTTCAGCTACTTTACAATCCGAACGATTCCTTTTGGCACGCTTCGCCCTTATAAATAGCAGTAGATTATATACCTTCATTTCAAATATTGACTGAATGACGTGGATGGACGGTCGGCTCTAAGAACGCTTCTGTCAGAATATTTTCAGTGGGTTAAAAATGATATAACTTGGTTGGTATAAAAAAAAAAGTTATGTTCATATAATTGGCTTTGCCGAAAATATTCGTGTTACTAAAATAGAGGACTTGAAAGTTTGATTGGACTATTTTGTACGGAGATTAAAGCTCCCTTATACAGGGTTATTTGTACAACACCGTTAACTCTCAGGACTACGTTACTAACATCATAATCAATAACTTTTGTGCTATGACGTTTTACAAAACATAATACATTTACCAAAAACAAACCTTCAAGATTTCGTTGTCCTATCTAACACATTTCAACTCGTGTATTTTGCTGTACCTACCTACGCCTGCGCACCCCCGCCGCCCGCCGCCCGCACTCCTCGCTATTGTTCTATCGCATAGACTTCGCAACATTTAGAGCGTTCAATGTTAATATTTTTATTTTTGTATGAAAATCTGATGAACTAAAATATGATGAATTTTTAAAAGTCATAGAACTAAAGTTGTTGATTATGATGTTAGTAACATTGTCCTGAGAGGTTAACGGTGTTTTACAAATAACCCTGTATATAACTACAGAATGCCCGCAGCTACGCCCGCACCTTTTATTTTCATTTTTTAGGGTTCCGTACCTCACAAGGTAAAAAAACGAAAACGAACCCTTATAAGATCACTTTCTTGTCCGTCTGTCTGTCTGTCCGTGTGTCACCAATGATTTTCTCAGGAACGGGTGGGCTTGGTAAATTGAAATTTATACCAGATATTGCGGTTACTATTAGGATTATATTAGACTAGGGTTCCTATTAGGTGTATAAAAATCAGGGTCCTGGGTCAATCCGATAAAAAGATATGGTCAAAATTAGATTTTTGCGAAAACTTGTAAGTACCAAAATTAACCTTAATTTTAAACATTTTTAATTTTTGGAACTTTTCCTTTACTTGTGCTATAAGATCTTGGTTTTAACCAAAATTGACAATTCTAGGTCAACCGTAAACACCCTATAGGTTTTGGGTCGAAAACCTATATGGTAGTTCCCGTTGAATCACGAATTATGCCCAAAAGCAGGGTCTTACAGCACAAATAAAGGAAAAATTACAAAAAAATAAAAAGTGGAAAATTTAAGGGTGTCCCCATACATACATAGTAGACTCCATTTAAGATAGTCCTCTAAGTTGTATACAGATTTTCAGGACTAGCGTAATTAACACCAACCTCAAATAGGTAAATAAATAAAATTGTGCTATTGTGTGAAAGAAAATATTTATTTGCAATCAGCGAGATAAATAAAATACAGTTGAGATGGTTAACAAAGTGTCTGTCATTAATAATAATATGTATAATTGTCGCATAAACGGACAAGTCAAGCCACGCATGCGCGTTACGATTTGTTCGCGATAGACTGAAGATGTCACGTCGAAAAACGAATTCATCCGTCATTTTAAAAGTTTCTCGAGAGTTATTAGTTACTTAATTTTACTTTACAGTGCAATAAAAAAATATAACATTTATATATAATTTCTTACCAATTCTTATGAATTTTGTAAATAAAAACCTAAAGGGTGCTTTTTGTGCACTTAGAGAACTGTTATTTTGCAAAAAGCAAGGTCTTACAGTATGAAGACAAGAATAACTCCAAGAACGGTTTTGTAGATAGGAATGTACTTAAATATTTTCGCGATTACTGCTAAAGTTAAGGAGGTCATTCATATTAACCGTAGAAAACCTTTTCTTATACTTATTTAAGCAATATTCTATAACGCCACTCGACATAAAAAACGGGCAAATTTCGTCTTGATACACGATGCAATGCGTACGGAACCCTCGGTGCGCGGGTCAGACTCGCACTTGCCCAAATTTTTTATCGTCTTCCCGATCCTGTGGAAAATTTCGAGAAATCTTACAGTGCACCCCTACGATCCTCAAGGAACATATCAAATTTTCAGTTTCATATGCCCGATAGTTTGGGCTTTGCATTGTCTGTCAGTTAGTCAGCAACGCAAGAATTTTATATGTACAGAAGATAACGATCATACGACAATTCAACGGTTTTGCTTAAGTAATAGTAAACATAGTATTTCTTTAAATGTCTGCCGTATACCTTTCATATATCACTTAGGAAACAAAACGATAACATGAGAATAAGGAGTAAAGATAAACCTGTACAACTACTACGTGAACTTTACTACTTTACCAGTAAGACTTCTCTTTTCATAATATCATTTAACTTTTATATATATATATTTTTATAGACTCACGCCTGTATCCCCGAAGGGGTAGGCAGAGGTGTAATATTACACCCACATTTCGCCATGAATTTGTAGGTCCCATGTAATAGGGAGCGAGCCTATTGCCGTTAACGGGCACATCGACAGACTCCGGGCTGCTACTGAGAATTCGGAAAACCCAGTAACACTTTTTGCCCGAACCGGGAATCGAAGCCGGGACCTCTGATCAGCAGTCGCAAACGCTATCCATTGGCCCACGGAGGTAGTCTTTTAACCGCAATTTTTTTTTTATTTAACTTTCATTATATATCTCTTCCATAATATTTTAACCAAAATTGTTTATCTCAACAATTTTGGTTACTTGAGCAAGGTTGTGGAGAGCATATGAGTATTGGTAAAGTTTTTTTACAAACATTTTTTATGTGTATTTTCCAGTTCATGCTTTTGTCCAACCTGATACCTAAAAATTTAGTGTGATTAATATTAAGAATTTTTGTTTTATCGTAATGTATGTTTCATTCAATTTCTTTTGTCCTTTGCTTAAATTGTATTATCTTAGTCTTTTCTAGGTTTATTTTTAAATTATATGCTTTTAACCAGTCGGTTATTATTTGGAAATTCATATTTATTTCATTTTCTAGATCTTGTTTATTTTTACCACTGAATACTACAGTACTATCGTCAGCAATGGGTGTTGAATAATTTTATAAATAATAAATAAAAGCGGGCCCAGTACACTGCTCTGAGGCACACCATAAGTTGTATGTCCAGGGTTTGACATATATACCACTTTTGTTTTAGACCGTGGACATATTTTATTAATACATGTTATTTGTTTCCTGTTACTTAGATATGACTTAATAAGTTGTAAAACGTTGCCTCTGATACCATAGTTATCTAATTTTCTAAATAATATATCATGATTTACATGGTCAGAAGCCTTCGACAAGTCCATGAAAAGACCTACAATTGGTATCCTATTATCAATGTTACTAATAACCTTTTCAAATAATTTATAAACAGCCATATTCGTATCAATATTTTTCAGAAAACCGTACTGTTCTTCGGCTAAAATATTGTTTTTTTCTAAAAACGAGTATAATCTTTGGTGAATGACTTGTTCAATAATTTTGGAGAATATTGGTATTAATGCTATAGGCCTATAATTATTAGGATTTCTTTTATCCCCTTTTTGTAAAGAGGTTTTATAATTGTAGTTTTAAGTGTATCAGGAAATAAGCCTTCCGCGACACATTGATTAATGACCCGGCTTAGTGCAGGGGCAATAATAAAATAAACTGACTTAATTACTTTGGTTGTAATATCGTCATATCCGGAACTGTTTTTATTATTTAATGAATTAATTATTTTAATAATGTCATGTGCTATAGTTAAGTCATAAAAATTGATTTACAATTGCTATTTATATAATTAGTTATGTTATTATTATTCTTCATGTCATATAAAATGTCACTGGATTGCTCAATAAAGTAATTATTTTCTGAGCAATGTCAAGAGGTTTATTTATTATTTTATTGTTTAAATTAATTGAATGAACAGTTTCTATTGGTTAATTGAATTTGCATCGATTAATAATACGCCAGGTGGCTTTAAATTTATTTTTGCGTTATTTATAGTATAAATGTTTTGGCATTTTTGTGTCATACGAATTATAGTTTTTAGTCTTTTAGAATAAATTTGGATCATTTTTAGGGTTCCGTACCTCACAAGGTAAAAAAGGAACACTTTCTTGTCCGTCTGTCTGTCTGTCTGTCTGTCCGTGTGTCACCACCGATTTTCTCAGGAACGGGTGGACCTAGCAAATTGAATTTATACCAGATACTGAGGTCTATGGTTCCTATTAGGTGTGTAAAAATCAGGGTCCTGGGTCAACCCGATAAAAAGATGTGGTCAAAATTAGATTTTTGCGAAAACTTGTAAGTACCAAAATTAACCTTAATATTCAACTTTTTTTAATTTTCGGAATTTTTCCTTCACTTGTACTGTAAGACCTTGGTTTTAACCAAAATTGGCAATTCTACGTCAACCGTAAGTACCCTTTTTGGGTCGAAAATCTATATGGTAGTTTCCGTTGAACTGGAATCACGAAATTTGACCAAAATCAGGGTCTTACAGCACAAATAAAGGAAAAATTACAAAAAAATGGAAAATTTAAGGGTGTCCCCATACATACATCTATTTAAGATAGTCCACTAAGTTGTATGGGCGCTCATACAGATTTAGAGGACTAGCGTAATTAGCACCAACCTCAAATAAGGTAAAATGCGTACGGAACCCTCGGTGCGCGGGTCAGACTCGCACTTGCCCGATTTTTTTTGTTGTCAGCAGTAGAACATTTTCTGTATCGCCATAACTTATCTCGCTTACGCTAACAACATTTTTTCAGACCTTTGGTAATCCAGTTTTGCCTTTTTTCTGTATACATCTTTATTTTTTTCCGTGGGAAACACAAATCATAGAATAGTAATTTAAATAAGCCATAAAACTCATTAAATGCATCGTTAGCAGTCGAGCAATTGTAGGTATTACTAAGGGTTAAACATTTTTTTTAAACTTCAAAATATTTTCTTGACAATAGATTAGATTAGATAAATTTTTATTGTACACCACATAAGGAAAACATACATGGAATGAGCACAAACAAGAAATGCACAATACTTAAAGTCTAATAAAAGTTATGGACAATAATGTAATCACCTTGACAAATAGTGCTGTTTTAACATGTTTTTAAAGATGTTTAGTGATTTTGCTCGTCTAATCTCAACTGGCAGCGCATTCCACAAACGTACAGCCTGAACTGAAAAGGATTTATCAAAGAAGTTTGTGGAATGCGTCGGCATCTGCAATCGCAGATCCTATGACGACCTCAGGCACTTTGTATGAGTGTCATGAAGGAACTTGAACCGTTCTTGGAGATACAGGGGACTGGTAGGATTGAACAATACATTTAAAAGTAATATTAGGATATGAGTATTCCTGCGAAGGCGAATTGGGAGCCACTTGAGCCTGCTACGAAATTCAGATACATGATCGTATTTGCGTAAACCAAATATAAATCCAATGCAAAAGTTTTGGAGACGCTCAAGTTTATCAAGTTGCTCCTCATTGAGATCAAGATAGCTGACATCGGCATAATTGAGTATTGGGAGAAGCAATGATTGTGCAAGCGCAATTTTGGTGGTTATGGGCAGAAAGTATTGCAACCTGCGCAACGACCCCGCTGAAGTAAACAATTTCCGACTGGTTTCCTGCACCTGACATCCCCAGGATAGAGTCTTATCCAGATAAATTCCCAGATTTTTCACGCTGTCTGTTAATGGTAAGATGTTTCCATCAAATTGAATCTGAGGGAGTTGTGACGGATTGACCTTAGACATCATCCTGGAACTACCAATCAGAATGGTTTGGGTTTTGGTTGAATTTAGTTTGAGTCCATAATTTTTGCTCCACTCAAAAATATGCGCCAGGTCCCTGTTTATGGTAGAGAATGCATTTGAAATAGAGTCTAGCGGCGCCTGCGAGTATATCTGCAGGTAATCTGCATAAAGGTGGTAGGACGAAAGTAGATGTTTGGAGATAGAATTTATAAAAATTGCGATAAGTAGCGGATATAAAACGCCACCGCCTACGACTGCCGGTGTACCGCAGGTACACCGGCAGTCGTATCACTCCATGAAGAGTATGATTCCTCAACGCGTATACGCTGTCGGCGTCCAGACAGGTAACTACGAAACCAGTCAATCACCGTTGGAGATATGTTAATAGAGCGGAGTATGCCGAGCAGGACGTGGAAGTCCACGGTGTTGAATGCATTGTTAAAATCGAGTAAGGACAATAGCGTGAGCTTTCCACAATCCATTCCCAGCCTAATCTCATCAGTGATATGTACCAATGCCGTGGTAGTACTGTGACTAGGACGAAAACCGGATTGAAAAGGATTTAGGAGAGTGTTTTTGGAAATAAAGGAAGAGAGTTGTGTGTGCACAAGAGGATATAGGTCGGAAGTCAGAAAAGGAGCAAGGTTTGGATTTTTTTGGCAAAGGAATTATTTGGGCATCTTTCCACGCTGATGGAAAGATACCGGTGGTAACTCAGTAATTAAGGATATGACAGAGGACAGGTAGGATTTCATCAAGGATGGGCAAGATCATGTTTCGACTGATGCAGTTATTACCAACAGCATTGGATGAGATTGAAATTATGCTCTTTTTAACATTTACATATATACATAACATTTCACAACAGGAAAATTGCTCGAAAACAAAAGGTGAATATTTGGGAGTCCGCCCGCCAGTTACGTGAAAAATCTTGTAACGTATTTGTTTTAGTGGTCCCATCAAAATTGGACGAAGCAGTGAAATGTGCATTAAGTGCATCGATATTAATATCCTTTGGGAACTCGTCGTTGTGTGACTTACCAACTCCCAATGTTCTAAGAAATTGCCAGACTTTAACCGGATCTCCATTTTCAACAGAATTGTGAATGTGTTGGCGTTTTGCATTCCTACACACCTTATTGCAGAGATTTCTTGCACTTATGTATTTTTCCAGGTTGACAGAGGTCGGGCGGCACTTATATCTCGCCTTGGCCGCGGCTTTTTTGGACATTATGTTTTTGATCTCTTCAGTCAGCCAAGGCGATGGTAGATGTTTTAATTTAATGGCACGGACAGGCGCATGTTTATCGTACGGCTGCGTTAATGTGTTTGTAAAAACTTGCACTTTAGTGTCTATACAGTTGGTCGTAAGCAAAGGAGACCAATCAATCTTGCTGGCATCGTCGCAGAGCTTCGAACGATCCATTCCACCGAAACTGCGCTGCATAATGATTCTCGGTTTTGCCTTGGGTGGACGTATTTTATACGAAAGATAGATCAAGTCATGGTAGAAGGCGTCGGCAGAGCATTGACCATGCTTGGCAACAAAGGTAGAAGAGGAAACAAAAATAAGATCAAGAAGAGAAGGAACAGAGTTTGGGAAGTGGTGTGTAGCATTAAGAGGTAGAACAGATAAATTACTGGAATTTAAAATACGCTTAAGAGTGGCTGAACGTGTATCCTGTTTTATACAGGTGTTAAAATCTCCCATTAAAATTGTGTGACTATAAGAAGGCATTAAAGTTTCTAGGATGTGTTCGAAAGAAGGAAAAAAATTTACTCGTGATGAAGGGGAATAATAAACACCTTGAAGAACTTTCGAATAATTGAGTTCCACTTCCAAAAAGAGATGCTCGCCGGCGTTCGAGGGTGGTGGTTGCGATGAGATGCTTACTATACGGTAAGGAATTTCGGCACGTAGGTATATAGCAACACCACCACCACCACCGACTGCACGATCATTCCTAATTAGATGGAACCCAGTGAGAGAATAAGAAGTTGATGGCAGACATGGTTTTAGCCATGACTCTGAAACGAGAATAGCATGTAGGTTCTTACAGTCAAAGGTTGCCAGCATATCAGGGAAATGGGCTGGAATACTTTGAGCATTTATATGGACTACATTAAAGTTCTTTGGTACGTCAGAGAACTGAAACTGAAGGGTTTCTGCAAGTGACGGTAAACTAGTGAAGCTGTCATCGAGACTAGTAGTGGTCAAAAAGCTGTCATCATCACTGTTTAAGTTAAGCATTGGAAATACCTATACTTAAATATATAATAATAATGTAATATATAAGTTAATTAAATATATAATAACGTATATAATATAAAAATAAATCAATTTAAAAATCAATAAGTCCGCCCGCCAGTTACGTGTTACAAAAGTATCAAAATGAATTACACTAGCATGACAAAATAACACTATAACACAGAAAGTGGATAAAAAAGAATTAATTAAGAACATAGAACGAAAAATTATGTATTAGACCAGGTAAATTTTCGTTTAGTAACAAAGTTATTCATTTGGAAATAATTCTTGACAACCCGTTTTGAAGATAAAAAGCAGAGAAAAAAAAATCACAGATGTGACAGCTAACCATTGACGTACGTCAAATGTCAATCAAAGAAACAGTGAAGTAAACATTTTGTGTGTAACTAAATAAAATTATTTCAGGTGCATGTTAATAAATAATTTAGAAAAAGGTAAACAGTGAAGTACAGAGTAATTTACCTGGTTGTAAACAAAGTCAAGAAAACCTATTTTTCGGCGCAGCAGTCCGTTTGGTCTTCGCAGTGGTCGCCTTTAGAGCGGGTTTCTCCGTATCCGAGCCTTTGACCTTATCGAGATCGTTGAGGGACAGAATACGATGTCGCTGCCCATCCGCGCCAAGAACATAGACGGTGCCCTCTCTCGTCCAGCACTTTGCTACACGGAATTTCTCACGGGCTGCCATGAACGCTGTGTGTCTCGATCGGGTCAGGAATTCCGACAGCGTAAGACCGGCTCCTTTTAGATTGGTCTTAGCATACCATATGCTGTCCCGCACCGATACAGAAAGAAGCTTGATGAGTATGGGTCTCGGCTTCTTGTTGGACTGCTCGCGACCCATTCTATGGCAGCGCTTGATGTCTGCAGAAGTGAAGGAGTCAAGCTTGAGCCGCTGCTTGACAACCTGCGCAACTACCTCGGCTGTCTCTTCATTCTTCTGCTCCTCAACTCCATGCAGAAGTAACATTTTCCGGCGGCTGCGCATCTCCATGGTGTCGACCTGACGAGCAACCACCTCCACTTGCTGAGAAAAAGCTTTGAGAGTTTGGAGTACAAAATCTTTGAATTTTGAAAATTCCTCCTCTAGGCTGCTTGTGTTGGAAGTCTTGGAGATCTGCCTCAAATTTGGCCATCCTTTCTTCAAAATACTGCCGGAGATTGAGTGAAGAAGCTTCCATAGTGAGTGAAGTGAAGTGAAGTGCTTTTGTGCTATGCTATGGTCCACCATATGTATCTCCAGATAACACTTAACGGGTAGGTACCTGATGTTAGCTATCTATTTTACACATTAAATTTATATTTAAATTATAATAACTATTTTTTTCAAAAAAGTTTTAACAGCTGATTCTAAAGCAGTTGTTTGATCAACTACCCACCACTTATTCATATAGTCACGTCTGTAAATAAACCAGTAAGGAAATATACAAGATTTATCTACTGGACATTTTAATATTTGCGCAGTATGATCAGATATAGCTAACTCAGTGTCTTCGAATTTGCTGCCTCTGATATTAAAAATTATACTATCTATGCAAGTTCCGATAGTCATACGCGTTGTTGTTCGCACACCTACTAATAAATTATAACTACTTAACAAATTTTCGAAATCCTGTGATAACCTACTATTGCCTGAAATGTCTGTAGTTTTATTAATTTGATATTCTAGCTAGGTATGTTATATCTGATAAAGTGTATAATAGTGACTACCCATCCATATTCTTGTACATATTGGTTGTATTACCGGGGCAACTGCGATAATTCTTATGTCGACTCACTAAAATAAGGCAATTGTTATCTTTCACGAATACACAATGCGAGAAAAAACAAGCAAAAAGGGCCGTCAAATAAAGTTCACACCAATTCCACGGTTGAAATATTTTGGTGTGTGTAAAAAATTGTGAAAGTTAATTGCAAAAGTTCTTCCTATTGATATGTAAGAGAGAATATGTAAGCAATTTAAAAATAATGTTCAATTTTCCACATTGAAATCGTCAGCACTATCTTACTAATTTAGGAAAACTGAGCCGTATCTTCTGCGAGATATGTAGGCCTATAGTAATGAGCGTCTTACCGACGAACAATATAACAGAATTGTGACAACAATTCTGCCCAAACTAAAGAATACGGATGTTTACTAATCAACGTAAGTGCAAACTCATGCTTCTAGACCAACAACTCAATACTTGTAAAGGAATCACAGTATATCCTTGTTTAATTCTGGGCCACACATTTCTCGTTATCACACGTACAAAACACGCAACGGCACACGCGAACTAAAGATCAACTGTTTTGCCACAGAATATCGAAACCGCATGCCCGATTAAATAACCACTGAATGGTCGGTTCCAGCGGGATAGTCTCATCAAGTATACGAGCTTAATGATTTAGTTCTGTGTTCGGCAACAGACGCATTTGTGTCATAATTTTCCACAGAAACGTAATGTACTTAGAGCTGACAGCAGACAGCCAGAAAAAACAGATAAAACAATAATGGCGTCTATCTCATGGCTATTGCCGCTATAAACTATACGCTGTGTGGTTTTCTCTTGTGGACAAAAATGGTTTTCGCTAATATTAATCCAAGTAATTTATTCTTTTGTGTAGCGTCTATAAGTTTGCGTAGAAGTTTCTATGAAACATTTTGCATAACATACCAAGTGAGTTACTGTGGTGATATAATATACCTACCTCACATCCAATAATAAGTAACGGATGCTCCTTAAGTTCATTTACTGCTGGTTTATGATAGTCCACCAATGAGCTGTGCTTTTTACCAACCTAGAATCCAAAACTAAATAGAATTTCTGCCTTTCCAGACAAACTGCTGACTGTTTTATCTCTTAAAACTCTGGCGTCTCCGCTAACCGATAATGCTCAACGACGATTAAATTTCTTAAGTGTGAGTGAGATATGCCAAATATTTTCCGATGTACCTTAAAAGGAATATACCACCTTATTTTATAAAATAATTAAAATATCTTGTCCATACAGGACAACCAAATTTAGCAAATTATTGACATAATTCAGGTACATCGATAACAATTTGCAACATCTAAAAGCTACAGGGCCAAAACATTGATTTTAATGTTGAAGACAATTGGACTGAAATTGGTTAATTTTCTGCTTTGAACTGCCTGGGAGTTGTAACGATAGGGACGTGTGTTGCGATAGTAACAGTTTGAAGTAATTGTTCATATGTGGTTGGTTGAATTACTTGGTAGACTATCAAACGGACATTATTTTATAGCCCAGTTGTAAGTGCTACTGACGGCGTAGATAGGCTTAATATTATTAATGTGTGCGGTACTTTAATAACTTTATATTTAGATTTCATGAATCGTTCGTCTTAAAAAATTAGGTATATTCCAAACGCTTTCGAAAATTAACAAGCGTTGATCATATTATTATGTAATATCTGATCCATGCTTGCGTGGTCATTAACTTGATATAGTGCCTACATATATCTTCTTAACAAAATTAGGAGGAATGTTTTGTACATTACGTTGGTCTAGGAAATTTTTATTATTTTACATATATTTTCCTGAAAAAGGCGTATGTACTGCAGATCTATAAACACTTGTACAAGGGCAATAAGTCGTGAGTTGTTTGATAGCAAGGTACATTGCCAGAACGGGACGATGGCAGCTGATTCACTGTTAATAAAACAGCACCTCTTTTAGTAGCTTTGAAAATTTTTGTCACGTCAGGAACACAGCGTGCCAATATTTTACGATGCTATTGCCTAGAGGTACTTACTTCAGTTAGATCTCTTCCCGCGCAGCCACTAAATCTGGACGGGCGTTCCTCTTAAACTTTATAGTTTTACTACCAAATGTACGGCAGTTGCTATGAGCTCAGCGAAGCACAGAGGACGTGAACACTGAAAGCCTGAAGTCTCGACTTTCCGCTCCGATCGCTCTAGGCTGTCCTACACATCTCTAGTAATAAAAGTTGTAAATTTCCAACGTATGCTCCCAATTCAATTTAGTTTCGACACAGTTTCAAATAAAATACAATGTTTTCTCCTACGTTTTTGTTGCGGAACTGGGATATTGTATATGGAAAGGGAATAAAAAATGTGGAACTGAACTGTATTTCTATTGAGCAGCTTGTATTCAAGTTGTAGGATGTAGCAGACAATGTATCGTTGAATGTTGCGCTGCGTAGCGGCGAAATATCTGACCCCGCAGGCATTTAGTTACCTGTAAATTGTCGAGGGCTCACAATCTCACAGAGGATTGTTAGTGTTTGGTGAAAGCAATTTAGTGTTAGTTTTAATAGTGTATGCTTTGTTTTGTGTGATGATATTATAAGGTCGAGAGCCTGAAAAGTTGTATTTCATACTGTAAGACTGTATGGATCAATGGTTGATAAAGACACCATGTTGCAGAATTATTTAAGCGGGAATATCATAATTTCACGGGCTGGAGACTTTCCATAAATGTTTCACGAATATGGTTCTTGCAATCTTTCTATAAGCATTTGGTTGGGAAACATCTATGTATGTAAATTTTAAATATTAATGATTATTTAATTATTATAATAAACACCACTATTTTTTAATTAGTACAAAAAATTTAAGAGCATATTAGCGAAGGCATTATTATCATGTATGTGACATAAGAATTTCATAATATCTATAAATAGCCAAGTTATAATCATTTGTTTTTTGTAGAAAATCTCACCAAAATCATAGACATATTTGACAATCCATTCACTACTTCATTGATAGTATTTACTTTCCGTCTTACTCTTACGCATTCTTTCCGTCGCACTTATAATGTAGGTAGCCTTAGACAATAAAATGAAGCAAAATAATCAGTGTAGGTAGATACTTTTTAATTTTCTTAATTCTACCCTCTCATTCATAGTTTATCCGGACTTGCAAAATTTACCGTTTTACAAGTAATTAAATACAAAGGTATGTAATTAGAAAGCAAACACATATCAAAATAAAAGAAGATATTCTGTAATAAAAGACAACAGTAATTTTGGCGTATTTATGAAGTTAGAATCATCTGTTATTTACAAATTATTTTATCATCATCATGTCAGCCTAGAGACGACCACTGCTGGACATAGGCTTTCCTCAAGGTTCTCCACACAGACCAATTTTGAGCCGGCCGCCTCAAATTACTATTTACTTAAGTAGGTATTATTTATTAAACTTACAAGTATTTCCATTGTCCTTCAAAATGTCCACCACCATTGTCAATACACAGATCACAGTCTTTTCACTTCGTCAAAAGCGTTCAACATGTGCCGTTTTAATTGTTCGACACTAGCCGGCTTACTTTTGTACACCCACCAAATGATGTCCATGGGTACACCGCTGCACTCGCGATTCCTCCACTCAAAAAGTACGCACGAAGCATAGCTACTTACTCCCGTGATATTATGAACTGATAAGCCATCGCGACGGGAAAACGTAGACAAACAAATTGCAGCGGAAAAATCGATAGGTACGCTCTCATCCGCTAGCAATTTAGCACTGTTTGTGGCATCGCTCAGTGGGACAGGGGAGAATTTATCAATGGAATAGTTTACAACTAATAGTACAAGAGTCGGTCATAGTCTTAGCTATGCATTAACCAATTATTATGTATTTTTGTGGACAGTTTTGAGACAGTTTTGGGACTTAGTGTTTTATTTTTTAACTACATAAATATGATCAGTTAAAGATACTTAGTGCCCCGTTAAATTTTTTGTACCTATTAAAAAATA
This sequence comes from Euclidia mi, assembly GCA_944739405.2. Classification (NCBI taxonomy): domain Eukaryota; kingdom Metazoa; phylum Arthropoda; class Insecta; order Lepidoptera; family Erebidae; genus Euclidia; species Euclidia mi. The sequence goes on along the minus strand of OX123186.2, from coordinate 28,115,477 downwards.
GTGTTTTTATTTTAATGATTTTATATTTCCAACATATTGTGAACGACATACCACAACATATTTACAAATATACTTTTATTGCAAATATTAAAAACGAATTATTTAGTCAAAGCTTGATTTCATAACAAACATGTTTGTTTTTCAAATAAAAATGCGTGCTTCATTTTACTAAATTGAAGTAGATTTATTTTATTCACTAATTCAAACATCCGATATGGCTAACTGAAATAAACAAATAGTGTGCATTAGTACTAATAACAGTTGCAAGACTGCAACTATTTCAGTAGAACGCACCTAACTATTCAATATTGAACAAATTTCTCTAGTTAAAATCTGTTCGTGAAGTTATTTCGCTGTATGGCTAGATTGGAGTCTTTATTGTTAGGTTGTTTTATTGGTATTCACTTTATAAATAGGGTATTGGGTTCAATATGCGAATTGTACAAACCGATAAATGCAGCACGATCAGAAATCTTTTGGAAAATTTAATTATTGTACATATGTAATATTTTACAATGGCGTTAAATTGTGATCGGTATCAAACTCTACTTTGAATGACCCAAGTCGTTGTCTTTCTAATTTTCCGTTTTCCTATCTCTGGTGTTGGAGTTTCCAAACCCGAAAGGTCTACCACGTAGTCTAACAATTTCTGTGCAACATTTTTCTTGACAAAGACCAAGATCAACAACTTTATGTGCCCTGCGAAGCACGGTAGCGATCTGAGTAAGTACCTCATGCGGTCACCCATCCAGGGGGTGACCTGCGCAAGCATTGGCGTACTTTGCCAAGTCTATGATCGTCACAGGGCCTTTGCGTAGAGGGTGTTTATTTACAGTTTGGGTTGGCTCAGTTTTGAACTAGTCTTATTGATTCTCAGACTAGCGAAATAAATCAACTTCTTTTCCGCTTTATCATAATCATCATTATCAGCTAAAGCCTACTGTTGGATATAGGCGTCTCCAAAGACACGACAATACCTTAAGTATAACGCGAACATCGATATTTCGAACATTATGAAAAGGCATCCCACAAAGAACTTAGGGTCCCAAGCCAACCTCACTCGCCACCTATTACGTGGGATCAAAACACTGGCGAAAAGTGGGCGTTTATTATGCCTCTGCCTACCCCTTCGGGGAAACAGGTGTGAGTCTATGTATGTATGTATGAAAAGGCAGATTACTTATTTATTACATAGAGCTAGTAAACAAACCTTTGTCATCTAGGCCAAAGCACTCTTGTTGACTGTCGAACTTGAGCAATTTATTACCTATGTGACTTGCGATAGTGTTGACGTCACTTAGCAGAATATCGATTTCATTCTACTAATGAATTGAGGACCTAAGCCCACACGATATTTCAATTATCAACATAGTCATATTTAGTACAAGAGCGTAGAGCACAGGTTAAAGAAATGCTGTCTTGTCATCGTAAGGGATGATATGCGTGCCAATCGACTAACCACCTGGGATGCTGAAGACCGTGCGAAGTGGAGGCGATACGGCCGGAAAGCGGACCCAGTGCTCTAAGGCGTTAGTTTTGGATCGCAAACAGGACAGCGCTAGGATGATGATTATGATTTAGTACTAGAGCATGCTCGCAGCTACCGCGCACATTGTTTTTTATTACGTGTTTTCAGGATATCGTGGGAATCGCAAGAAATTCCTTCTAAGTGCTACCAAAAAAACATGCATGCCAAATTTCAGCTTCTTGTGCCTAGTAGTTTCAGCTATGCATTGTCTGTCAGTCAGTCATTAGCGGAAGAATTTTATATACATATACACACAGATTGGGGACATTGCGCAACCAAGTTACGCAAATTTTAGACTTTGTCTCAGTTCAAAGCAAAATAATGGTCCTGTTTTATAAGTTCATGCTTACGCTTAATTTTACAGCTCATGAAATATTAAGTTCAAAGCCCGAATTGGATATAAGGCATAAAATAAGGTTTCACAAGGAATTTCTCTGTAGCACTCTTGGCCCTCGTTTCATCTAAAGTACTCGTGAATATGTATGTAACATTTAAATTCTTGAATTAAACTTTGGTTTAGTATTTTCATATTAAACAAGAAAAATCTAGCTGGGGCGAAGTCATAAAGTTGGCAAAGTTATAGGGAGGGGGTTCTGATCAACTATCGTGTTTGGCACACTATAGTGTTATTTGTCTGCAGGATCCTTATAACATTAAGAAATTGCTTACACAGTATTGAAATTAATATGAAATGAAAGCTGTTGTAAAATTATACTATTATATTAGCCCTGTATGTTATGAAGTTATGCTTTATATAAGCTGTCCCGCTGCTATTTTTTTTTGGCAGTCACGGACTTTCGTTATGAGAAGGGTTAGGCCACACAGTCCGCCGCGCTTGACAACTGCAGGATGGCGAACTTAAAATACATTTTGAAAACATTATGGTATTCACAACAGATAATTAACAATATTTATAAATTGTGCGTCGCTGATCGCTCCAGATCTTCCACGTAGCAATCTTTAACGGCCATTTTCAATATTCGAACTATAGATAGATCTGTAGATTTTCGATTCGTGTTTGACATATTTTGTATGGAGCTTATGTCAAAAACTGTCAAAAACTAATCTAAAATCTACAGATCTATCTATATTTTGGATATTGAATTCCGTAGTTAGTCTTGTTATCGTAGCCTTTTAAGCAACTAATGACAATATGTTTATTTCAAAATTACATAACCACGCAAAAAATATTACACACCGCTAAGACGCAAGGGACTCTCTGAAAATAAGCAGAATGACTTATAGGATTCAGTGATGTACGCCGGAGAATATTTCTAATCCCGGAAATATTCCCAGTAGGAATATAGCCAAATTCGCAGCAATGTTCCCTGAGGTTCCAAAATAAATTTCCTTGATTAAAACTACGAAAACAGACCTTTTTTTTTTGTTTTACGAGGTGGAAAATACCTTCGGATCTCCGACTCTTGGAGAAATGAGAGCCGGAGTATGTGGTGTAACCACTAAAAACCACCTCGACTTCCTTATGTACCCGTGTGTCGGAGGGCAGGGAATCGCATAAGCATTCGTCGCCACCCCCCGACGGGCACTGGCCCGCCAGATGGTCAGGCGGGCCCCGAACAAAACCCCCTTGGAGGCGGAATAAGGTATTGGGCTCGCCGCCAAAACACCCAGCGGCCGCAGAGAACAGGGAGGACGGCAACGCAACACCGCATCTCCTCTTCCTCTACGGCCTCACCGCGACGCATCGAATGGTGCGCCCCCATTTGGTCACGGGAGATAGGGCGCGCGGCAACGCAACACCGACACGCCTCTCCTCCCGCGACCGCGCCCGACTGCGAGGGACAGACAAAACTGTCCCCCGCACCCGCACCGTTGGACGCATCCTGAGCAGGCCCCTCTAAGCCCAAGCGGAGCGTCCACTCCTGGGATCTCTCTTAGCTTCACCACGGGTGTACAATCCACGGTTACTGAGCCCCCCTCGCTACGACAAGGTGGAGATCCTACGGGGGGGAGGGGACGAAAACAGACCTGATTTGTGTTTCCTTTTTGTACTAGTAGGAGTTTTTGCAAGTATATAAGTATGCTGCTTTTTTATTTTTGGATGAACATATTTCATAGCTTGAAACAAAATGTACGAGACTTGTAACAGCAATTTTTTTTTATTAATTAGGACTTGAACCGTTCAGAGATTTAAGTTATATATTTGATTTCTGTGTATAAAGTAGATGAATAATCCTTTATTTTTGTCTCTTGTTTAGAAGTGGTATCTAAATTACTGTTGAATTTAAACTGTGACTTTATAAAATATAGTAAAACCTTTTTCAGCATACAATCGTATATATGGCCATTACTATCAATTTAGTACAGAGTGAAAGCTAAAAGCTTCTGGAGCTACATCATTTTAGCAATGCTAAAATTTCTGTATAAATAGGTATCACAATATAATATATAATTTATAATGTCTACGAACGTATGACTATTGACTTTGTTTGGCATCAAGGTCTTTTCAAAAGCATCTTCCAAAAAATGTCGTCAGTATTAAATACGTAGATTATTTTTTTATGTACTGATTTGTTATAAAACTTTATTTCATTAATTCAAATTTGGAAGTTGGTAGGTTGACATGTGATTCAATGACGGATGATTTTCAGATTATTTTGTGCATTTTATTGGTAGTGAAATTTAATTGTCGTTTCTTTGTATTTTCAGAGAAACTAATTGTGGTTTACTTTCGAAAATCCTCAATAATATATATTATAAAACGACAATTATAGCTCGCTAATATCGCTTCCTCAATTACATTCTTTCATTTCTCTGTATATGTTTTTTAACAATAAAATGCACTAAATAATCTGAAAATCATCCGTCATTGAATCACATATCAACCTACCAACTTCCAAATTTGAATTAATGACATGAAATTTCATTACATATATTTAAAAAAATATAATGTTAAATTAATGTCATTACTCCTTCGTAAAAAATATAATGTTAAATTAATGTCAATGTCTAATACAAAAGTGTTAAATACTTTTAATAATGGGCAACATGGCCAAGCATTTAAGATACTTTCCAGGCATTGAAAATTCACGAATAATATCTCACCTAATTGTTTTTTCAGCCCCTTTAACTATACTGAATTAGTACTAAACTAATATATTGAGTTCAGGCAAATAGACTTCGTCGTGATCTGTATAGACCAAAAAAGCGTGAGGGAGATGAGCTTGATGCCTTCTCACAAAATTTGACGTAAATAGTGAGAGACAGAAACCTCTGAAGAAATGTAGGGGAGACCTTTGTCCAACAACGCATTTTAAAATTTTAAAAGAAATAATACCTCGCCCGCGGCATCGCCCTTGAGCCCTAATAGTGCCGTAGTATTTCCAGACTCCTAGCTATCCCCTTCGCATAACTATTATCGGGTCAAAAGTATAGCGACAATATCGATAGTACTTTCTGGACTGCATTGATCACAGTCACATCTGAAATACCGGCTACTTGTAAACAAATCATGTTATCGTTCACTTTATTAATTATAATTTAAGTCACCGACCTGGTCATTCATAATTATGTTAATGGATTCTTATAGTTAATTGTGATAATGTGTACTCGTAAATAGATCAAATTGCTCTCTAGTTCTTTTTGGTAAATCAAGGAAGAGATGGTAGATTATCAGTTGCTCCGTGCCTCTGAGAGCAGGTTGAGCCGTAGGTTCTGTCTGACATGAGGACCTTTGACAGTCGTTATGGGGAGTAAAGTACCTCTGAATTAACTTATACTAGTCTAAACGATGAAATATTGCTATCCCTTTGGGTTGCGAAGGTCAGATTTACTTTGCTGACCAAACAGATTAATGTTGTCGGCATAGGGCTTAAATGTTGAGTTTTCCATCTTTTCCGCCAGATACTATTTTTGTCTTGAGTTTCCATTAGTACGTCATCACTGATATGGGGTAGTGACACTTTGTATTTTTAATCCGTCACCATACGGTGAGATCGCCGAATAGTGGCGAAATATTTTTGATATATCTCAAGTATCCTACGTTTCTTCGCATTGTGTGTTTCCTAAAGTCGGTAATAGATAATTTTTTTGTGTGAATACAATAAAAGAATTATAATCGCATGCAATATTGTGCAATACATTGATAATAATCAATATTTCCAAATATTTTAGGCCAGATTCCTTTTTATTAAAATATTACTTTTAAAGGCCCACTATTCAGCTTCTTAGAAATTTCTGACTCATAATAAATTTCAAATTAAAGGAAAACTAATATTAATCACCTCGTTTACATAAAATTACTTTAAAATTAGCTTTTAAAAACTGAGTGTATTCAATTAACTCAAGCATTTATCTAAGTTATTTGCAAAACTGAATTGAAAACTTAAAACATAAATAATATGTTTTAACGTAACCAAGCGTCACATTAGTGTAAAAATATAATTAACTGCTAAAATTATGATACCCTCGTAATGTGTTTTTATAAAAATTAAATTTGAAAGTAACCTTAACATTCATCACTTAGTCTTAGTTTTCTTCGTGCGGTATAATGTAAGTACGAGAATTTATCACAGGGTGGGTGGCGTAAAAAACCTCTAAGTAATTCTGCATTTGTAGTATTAATCCATCTGCTGGATATTATTCTAATTAATATAATTATAAGTGTTCTTTAAGATTGCCTTATTTTTCTTATGTTTTTATTTCAATTGAGTGAAGGTGACCTAGTTTAACCTTAGCGAATTACAGATGTTCTTTTTCGGTACTAAATTGTTTTAGAATAACTGGTCGAGTAAATATTTCTTTCATACATACAATGAGACATAATATTCGCATTTGAATAAAATTTCTATTCAAACCTCAGCAAAGTTGTGTAATTTGTTTTTTTTTTTATGGGGTAAGGCGGCAAACGAGCAGATGGATCGCCTGATGGTAAGCAATTACCGCCGCCCATGGACACAAGCAACACCACAGGAGTCACAAGTGCGTTGCCGCCCCTTTGTGTTGGGAAAAGGGATAGGATGAGAAGTGGGATGAGGGAGAAGGGATAGGGGATAGGGCCTCCAGCACTCTCACTCACCAAACGAAACGCAACAGTTTAGGTACTGTTACTTTACGTCGATTTTCTGTGAGAGGGTAGTACTTCCCCGGTCGAGCCGGCCCATTCATGCTGAAATCAGCAAGGCTCTACTACCTAGATTGTGAAACGGGTTCGAGAAAAAAATATTGAATAAAGCTTATTACATTGTATATGTTTCAGAATTTCTAGAACAACCGACATTCCTGAGTTATTCAAATTTATTTTAGTGGTAATATTATTATAGATTTTCGCGTTCAGATTTTTTACGAGAGATATTTGTGTAAGTGTATATAGTTTATCGTTGCAATCTGTTTGCTAAGATTCTTAAGGAAGTGCTTTCTTTGTTGACTTTGCTTGTATGCCGTAACAATCTCCGGTCAGTAGGCAAACAAAGGCGGTGTGTCAGAAAGTAATTTTAATTCAGCATGACGTGACGTCTCGTTTCCAGCTTACGTTATATCTACTAGGCATTTGGCAGCCATCCAATGTTCAAAGCTATGCCCGGGGTGTAAACAGGCTTCTTTAAATAAAACCTTTTCGATTATGTTTGTTAACGACAAAGTTTTGTAATTAAGATTGCGAGTGATTGTATGTAGCTTGAAATGGGAACGGTAATTGAATATATTCTGAGGCAAACAATGAACATAGTGAAGGAAGATGAAATGATTTTGAGGCGATCGATCTCAATTAATATCTATTTCTTATACCAGATAAATGATTTTATTTTGATATGACTTTCTGCAAATTGGTTTGCGAAAGTCAATGGAAAAATGTTCATCATCAGCCTTTAACAGTCCACTGCTGGACTAGGCCTCTCCTTTGAAAGGAGGAATTGGCCTACTATACCACGCTGGCCAAACGGGTTGGTATAGGGTTTGTATCAAGTTTTCCCTCTCTTACAGTGCTGTTCTCGGCATAGTATGATCCCTCTGTCGGCTCTTACGACACCCATGGGATGATATGGGTTCCGTATTCCGTATTTTTAATTCGTCACCACACGGAGAAAGGTATTTTATTCTAAATATACATTTACTAAATTTTGAATCTATACACTTTTCACCGGTTCATAGGTCAGGTGACCTATGAACCGGTGAAAAGGGTATCTATAGGTATAGATAGGGACAGTTAGATCATTTATAAAAGACAGTGAGCCTTTTGCCGCTCAGCGGAATATTCACAGACCTTTGATTTACGTTAGAAAATTTTGCTAACAACAGCACTCGCAAATCAACCTAAGATCGGTTGCCAGCTTAAGCGTAAACTGATTGCCCTGAGATCAAATAATAAGAATTAATAGACTGGAATACAGTACATAAGTGTGGCGTGAATCACTCGGTTCTCACACACAGAAGATCCTTCGTTCTTATCGAAAATAAATATCTTTCGCCCACGCACACATATACAACCTACCTATAGTATAGAAATTGTTATAGTACACATCTTTCTTGTTCACGGTCGTGTTCAAAGTTTTGCAATATCATCCATCGTTGCTTATCTACCCGCAAATAACATACGTTTGCCTGCCAAGCGCTCAATGTAAAACTTTTTTATTTACTGGTAACATAGACAAGTCTTCGATTTCTTTACTTAAAATATGTGAGTTCTTTTTTAACTTGTACTAACTATATGTTTTATATAGCGGATATATTATGTTTTACATCTGTAATTCCTTGCAATAAAGCCAAAATAACAAATAAATAAATAAAAAAGGGACGGGTGTAAAATATTGGTGTGTTGTGTTCAAAATTCACCAACAAATAACTATGAAGTCAACATGGCTTTTACTTTTATATTCAGCATGTTACAAGCATTTTAATATTACTATTTAGACATACAGGGTGGGATTTTCTTTAATTTCTCATCTAAGGGAAAATAAAAATAATTCTCAGTAGTCAAATACCTTATCAAATATATTACAGCTTTAGCGTCTAGAGTATTAAATCACCAATACAATTTAATTATTTATTTACTTGTCCCAAATAAATAAATTTACATTAAATTGAAGAGGTAAATCCGTTCCGATTCTACTATAGAAAATCTCCACTGATTCATCTGGAAATTACTCTACGCGTTACCTACTTAGAAAGTACGCATCTAAGTGGATCCATTCGCTCATAAAAGGTTTTCCCAATTCATTTCACCCAACTCGTGCCGACCTGTGACATAAAATTTTATAAGTGTGGTTCACGGTAGTAATTTAAGAAGGACGTAAATATATACATGAATGAAAGGTTGAAGTTATGCGTCTGGACGATATTAAGACATTCCAGCCATTTTATTATATTTTTGGTCTTCATATTATGTCTTTGTAGGTCTATTTCGGGATATCTTTGAATCCATAATATAAATTATGTGTATTTGGGCACCGGTAACAATAAACAATGCCTTTAAAAGACCAAAGATTACCAGGACATAAATATACCTAACTTTTTCATGAAGATTAACTTAAATTCTAAAACATGTTGTATCTACGTAGAATCTAAAACATTATAAATGTAATCTTCTTGATATCTTTGCGCGACGACTAGAAACTCCAACCCAAAGAGTATGGCGAGTTGATAACCTCAATTGAGTTGACGCTGGGAAAGTTGGAGTACCACAGGTGTTTATCGAATTTCGTTCGTGTCACCTATCATTGGCTGTGACGGTAAAATTGTTTGTGCCATATCTAAAGCTAGGTACCTTTTTAATTGCATTTCTAGTTTTACGTTAAGCATGTTAGACAGCGATAGCTTAGTGGGAAGACGAAAAGCACAGCCAATAGATTGCTACTGCATATACCTACTGCGGCGATAGCCGAGTGGAGAGACCGACAGACTGCTACGCAGAGGGTCTCGGGTTCGAATCCACGGCACGCACCAATGACTTCTCGAAGTTAAGTGCGTATTAAATTGTTAATTATAGTTTGCTTATCAGTGAAGGAAAACATCGTTAGGAAACCTGCATGTCTGAGAGTCCTCCTTAATGCTCTCGAAAGACAAGTGAAGTCTGCCAACCCGCACTTGGCCAGCGTGGTGGGCTATGGACTTACCCTTCTCATAGTGAGAAGAGGCCCTGAGAAGAGGCCCATGCCTAGCAGTGCACCACGCTTTTACAATCAAATATTATAATTAAAAGCACATAGCTTACACTTCAGCCCAGAAATAGAGACAACTTGAACGATCCATAATATTTTTTTTTGTTTTTATGAGATAAAAGCGTCTTTTTCTAGTGTTTTTTAAACTATTAATGTATTCTAATAAGAATGCTACCCAAGCCCCGAAATAATAACTACTTACTGATGCTAATTAGAAATTAAAAAGCAAAAAAAAAAAACTAAATCATTTCCAGCCAATAGAGTTCGTAGTTTAAATTCCAATTTAGAAGAGTTGCTCAGAACGGTATAATGTCCATTTTATATTCGGGTCACTTTGTAAACATTTGGGGTAAAGGATAAAAAACAAGCCTGTCGCTCCCAAACATGACACGTCAATGGCAGATTATTGCAAGTAAACATTATAAAGGGACTCACCTTTTACAATCAAATATTATAATTAAAAGCACATAATTTACATTTCAGCCCAGAAACAGAGACAACGTGAACGATCCATAATTTATTTTTTTGTTTTTATGTGCATTTATAAAAGCGTGTTTTTCTAGTGTTTTTTAAGCAATGAATTTATTTTATACTTGTTGGTCTTTGATAAAGAAATATTTTTAACATTTATACACTTATTTTAAGTAGGTGAATGAGCCCGTATACTCTCCATCTCCGCCTGTGCGTCTGTATTACATGGTGTTTTATCTGTCAGCTTATAACAATCTAGCTCTTCAATCAAGAGACCACTTAGTGATTTTACTCTACTCAGTGCCACATACGCCTGTCCAGCCGCAAAAGTACAGGACCCTAACTACATCACTGCGTGGTTTACAATATATAATTGGTTTGTTATAACCTTGAAACCTGATCGTGTTCAAAGTCCATTACATGGCCTTTCTCACAAGTGCAACACGACTATGTTACGATATTCCATCATGGAATGCCAGTGCCTATCTTTCGGCTTTCTCATCAGACCTTGAAACCTAATCGTGGCCAAAGTTCATTACAAGACTTTTCTTAGAAATGCAAAACTGCTATGATACGATTTTCCATCATGAAGTTCCAGTTCATATCTTCCAGCTTCATCATCAGATCAGTTTGACAGTACCACCATATTATTGTATTGTCATCAGAACTACGTACAGCTGCCAATTTTCAATACGCTACGACCCGACGATAAGATGGTTAAATTAGCTTAGATTCCATTACATAGTTAATTACATACACGACTACCTAATAAAAGCGTGTTAAAAAGCAAATAAATGTCGGTAAAAACAACAGAATTAATTTTAACGACTAGTGGATTGTTAACGTTTCAAGTGTTTTGCAGTCAAGATCGGTCTCAATCAGGAAACTATTCCTAAGATTGGTAGAAACCACAACCACGCGACATGCCATAAAATGCAGTGAAGCTGTTGTTACTTGTGAATATTGTCGCTGCGCTGTTTTGCGGTTGAGTTGTGGTAGCACATGTGGTTGTATTGTCGCTAGTGGTTGCGAAGCGTAAAGACGACATGGAGAGACCTCAAGTAAGCTACGTTTCCATCTAACTTGCTTGCCTGCTCCGTATAAATGGGCAAAGCCAAGCGACTATGCATATACACTGAAACCATATACCATACAGAGTCCAGATCTCTCACAAAGGTCTTGTTCAACAGCAGTATTGGCATCAAATTTTATTGAATCCATCATCATCAGCCTTTAACAGTCCACTGCTGGACTAGGCCTCTCCTTTGATAGGAGGAATTGGCCTACTATACCACGCTGGCCAAACGGGTTGGTATAGGGTTTGTATCAAGTTTACCTTCTCTTACTGTGCTGTTCTCTGCATGATAGGCTCCCTCTGTCGGCTCTTACGACACCCATGGGATGATATGGGGTGGTGACAATCCGTATTCTTAATCCGTCACCACACGGATTAAGAACACGGATTGTTATTGTATCCATACAAGGTGTCAAAAGACCATTAACGAAAACTGAAATCCCATGTTGTACCAACCACTACGAACATTTTTTTTACTTTGGCACCATACCTGGGAAATTACTGGTTCAGGAGATAGAGAATCAAAGTTAGTATGGATTTTTTCTAATTAGGTACAAAATCGATGCATTTACCCCGCCAATATGTTCTTAAGATATAACCCCATGGATAAGTAGGTATTTCGAGCATTGCACGCGCGCGCTTTTAATTGCGGTTTAAAAAATGTGAAAACTTAAAAAAAATGTCTTTTACTAGGTATTATTTTTGGTTAGTATGATTTGGCATGATGTCCACAACGAGTAGACTTCGGCTTGGTAATGGGTCTTGTGACACCCTGTATATATGTACCTTTTTGAGAGAAAAAAAATAATGTACAAGTATCATAAGGCTGAAGAATTTACTGTTTCGTTAAATGTGGTAATCTCAGAAACTGGTGTTCAGATTTGAATAATAAGTTTTGTGTTTGATAGCTCATATAACGAGAAAGGCTATAAACAGTACGCTATGCACCACGGGTGCAGAGCAGTACCTCTTAACAACGTGGGTGTAACCGCCGCGCGGGCTCAGCTAGCACGTGTATAAATTCCTTCAATTCGTTACTTCGAAAATAACGTAAGTCTGGCGGCTGTGAGATCTTAGACTATTTGGTTAAAAACTAGATTGAACTTAAATCCAAGGTAATCAAATGCAGTTGTCAAACTTAATAAATTCAGAAATCAATGTTTAATTGCTCCTAGCCTTATTTGACAAGCCAATCAATAGCCTGTCAGCTTATATAGTAATTGTTTTTGATACATGAAACTGTGTATTTAATCATATTCACGATACACATATTTTTGAACGGACTACAATACATTATAGAGTAATAAACGTTTCGGTTGTTTAAAAGGATTGTACAGTTATTAACATTCAAGTATAAATTGGGAAATAATTTAATGTTCTAACCAGATTGAACTTAGGACATAAATTGTATTGTGTTTAACAATGAAAACAATGGTTAGTACCTTATACATTATTTTCACTCCGCATAAGGAGTATTTGCATGTCTGCTAACTACATTACTTACACTCTTTGCTCAAAAAAGTATATTCTAACTCAAATTCCATTTTATGAGATGCTGTGCTGTCATGCCTGAAAAGATCATTTAGTAAAAATCGTCTATCGTCGATAATATACATTTCGATTGAGTTTTTAAAAGCGGATTCCATTTTACAATTCAAGTATGATAGGCGTAAAGTCCTAAACTGTGCAAGACTGCTTTTTGTGTGTTTTTACAATAAATTTTATAATAGACAATTTTAAAAAGGAATAGAAAAATAAATAAGAAGACGGCAGTGACGGGACGCGACGCCAGCCCCTTGGCCACGGCCTGTCACCAAAATATAAACATAAACATGTCAAAACAAACTATAATAATATCAAATTTATTGTGTCGTATTACTTTTTAGGTTTTATAATATCTTCGAAACTTTATATATAAATATATATGCAATCAACAAGTGACGGCATTAGTGATGCGGACGGAGGTGCCACAAATCAATCTGCCACATCGCTGACTAACCTGGTGCGCTGCCCAGCTTGTTCCCAGGCTCGGTTTTTAAAGGTGAGCGGGGCTTGAGAGTACATTTTGGTAAAGTGCACAAAAATCAAAATGTACTTCCTGGCCCTGATACTACTCCACATTCTAGTTCTTCCCAAATTCCATTTTGGCAGCATCTCAATATCATTAAAAAATTCCATTCCGGTATAAAGCGAGTTCGACGTGGCGCGAGACTAGCAGTCGCTCAGAGTTTAGCTGATTGTATTGGTCTCGTCATCCGTCAGAACTCCAAAACAGCCTGGGAACAGTGGCTTACCTTTCCTTACAGGATTTTACACGTTGAGAGCAATCGAATAACACAAAAATCTTTGACAAGCCAAATTAGGGAGAAATTTTGTAATTCTGACACGAATTTTGACGCAAAATTTACCACCAATAGATTTAATAAAACAATTTATCAACGTGTAGAATCAAAACTAAGGGATGGTGACATTCGCGGAGCATCTAGGTTATTGTTTAGTAGCGATGTGGTGGCGCCTTGCTCTGCAGACACACTTGCAGGTTTGCAGAGCAAGCACCCAGCGCCAGCTAATGACCTCTCTTTCCCTGATATGCCCGACGAAGGTTCTGATTGTCTTAATGTTTCAGCCAAGGACGTACTTGAAACCGTATGTTCCTTCCAAAGTGGATCTGCTGGCGGCACTGATGGCTTGACACCTCAACACCTGAAAGTCCTCGTATGTGCAAGTGCTGGGGACTCCAGTAATGCACATTTGAGGGAACTACCGGCTTTAATGCATCTTATGCTCTCCGGCAATGTGCTCACAGATGTCATCGACGTATTGTAAAGATGGTGGCATCCGACCCATTGCCGTAGGGTGTACTTACAGACGTATGGCAGCCAAATTATGCTGCAAATATTACAGCGCCACCTTGGCCCATAAATTTCAGTCAATCCAACTGGGCTTTGGTTCAAAAGGAGGCTGTGAAGCTGCCATACATACACTGTCTACGTTCCTTAGCTGCGGTGAAAGTGAGGTCATTTTAAAGATTGATTTGAAGAATGCCTTCAACTCAGTGAATAGGGACACCTTGCTGTCACAAGCCAAACTAGAAACACCCAAAATTTTTAAATATCTTTGGCAATGCTATAGGCATCCATCCAAACTAATTTATAAGGACAATTTATTAGAATCTGCAGTTGGTTGTCAGTAAGGTGACCCTCTCGGGCCAGTCATATTTAGTTTAGCGATTCATCCCATTATAACACAAATAAATTTGAAATAAAAAATCTGGTACTTGGACGATGGGACTCTTGGAGGCGATGTAGCCACGGTTCTACAAGATTTAGTGTTCGCGACAGACATTAAAACTATGACAGTGAATAGTGTATTCGAAACCGCGAGTGAAAATCGTAGAAAATCAGTGTTATCTAATCGTGCGGTACACCGGGTTCGGTTCCCGGACGTGTCAAAACGTTAAAAAATAGCTAAAATAGTGTAAATGGTTAGATTGTTAATATACAACAACTATGTAATACATGAACATTAGTCTTAAACTTGTGCTAACTGTAGGGACCTTAGATATCGAATCATAAATAGTGTTATCAGTAGTGACAGATAAGAGTTAATGCTTCATAAAACAGCTGTTTGTTTACATATTCGTTTTATAGTTTTATAAGTGTTTTTTAGCTTCATATAGACTTGAAATCATGTCTAGATACCTTTTCATTGCTAGTTATTACCTTATATAGTTAAAATAAGCATAATAACAAACATTCGTATGTTTATCATAAAATTTGTTTACTTACGATAGTATTTACTTAAGAAATTCTGTAATTTTTTTATGATTCAAAGTTATCATGTAATAGGTTCGAATTGAATAAAGATATTTTCATGGTGTTTATTTTAATAGATGCCCCATATAGTTGCACACAACGGCCTATCAAAATTATATATATAAATTTAGTATACGATAGTTTTTCAATAGAAAATATAGTGGGCGGGCCCTTGTGTGGCAGCATTTTTTGGGAGTTTTTATGGAATAACTTAGTGACGCTAATAGTTAGGTTTAAGTATTGTATACCAATAGATTGAACTTAATGAGACCTATCTAACGATGTATAGAACATGTATGTATGTATAATAGGATCGAATCATACGTAACATTTGTACTATATTTGAAATAAAAATAAACGAAAGATTTTCTGTGCACGTGTTCGGTGCGATGGTCGTCGATAAGGTAAAGTTTTGAGGTACTTAAGCGACCATGTATTCGGCCAGTTGTTGGCGTCTCAACCACCATCTTGTAACCATCAAGCACCGAAGACCTGAACAGCATCGCTCTCAACGTATGAAGATGTTTTCATTTCTGAAGCCCTTACACATCGAAGCCATACAGTCCACACACATAGAAGAACACGCATCGTCGTAGGCACACGTCAGCAGCACAATACCAGCGCACTGTAGCGGACTAGCAAAGGTTCGATTCCTGGCATCCGTTACATTTGTTGGTCCTGTCGAAGCCGGATCACCTGTTGCTGCAGCGACCATTTGTTGGTCGCTTCGAGCCGGATTGAAGAATGCCTACGACGCGTTCAAGAGGTCGTGCTCCCGAGGTCGCCGGGGGAGCGGCCGGCGCCGGGCCTAGTTCCAGTACCCCTGCCCGCGCCGCCGCTGCCCGCAACCCAGCCGCCGCGGTCGTCCGTCACGACGGGCCACCGCGATCGCCGTCGACAACAGTCGGGAGCGACGCGCCGCCGCCGGCCCCCCCCCGGCCCCGCGGGGAGGGACGAACGAAACATCACTCAAGATGCAAGGGAGCGAGCAGAGGTGCAGTCGAAAAATGAAGATGGCAAGGAAAGGACGTTGCAACCATCCGATAGATCGAGCGTTTGTACAGCGCAACATAGTATAATAGAAAATAGAGATAGAAAGAAGCCAACGAGGGAACGCGACCAACGCTCAGCAGCTACGGGACGCTCCAATAGAAATGTGATGTTGGCTCGAGAAGAAGTTTTGAAGATAAAACTACAGTTAGCACAGTTAGCACTACAGAAGGCTGAAAAGGAGGCGGACTCCGATGACTACGACGAGGATGGACAGTCGAAGCAAGATTACATACGTTCGTGGTTGGAAGAGGCTCCGGAACCCCAGCCCGGCCCTGAAGATATAGATATAGTGATATCGGCGCCCACTAAGAAGAGGGACGTCGACGGGGCACAGAAGATAGATAAAGAAGATGGACCGCCCTCACAGAAGATGGACGTTCATCAACAGGGAGGTGATTCGCTGAAGCCGTTCATCACGGATCTCACCTCCGCGATCGCCGCGCTCGCCGACAGGAAGCCACCGGACACATCGATAGTTGCACCACACCCGGCGGTTTCGAAAGTCATCATGACGCTACCGACGTTCGGCGGCGCGCACACCGAGTGGCTGTCGTTCAAGGCGATATACGACACCACCAAGAATTTCTTCAACGACGTGGAGAATACAGCGAGACTGAGAAGAAGTCTCAAGGGAAGAGCGTTAGAAACAGTTAACTCTGAACTGATTGGGCATGCGCGACCAGATGAGATTATGAAGGAGTTGGAGCTGCAGTTCGGACGACCAGACTCGATCGCACAGGCAGAGACGGACAAGCTGAGGACCCTGCCACGCTGTAGCGAAGCACCTAAGGACATATGCGCGTTCGCGAGCAAGATTAGAAGCGGCGTCGTCACACTTCGTGCGTTGAAAAAGGAACACTACCTCATCAATGCGGAGCTAGTGCGCGTGTTGACCGAGAAGCTACCGAACTCGCTACGTGTGCAGTGGTACAAGACGTATACCGAGAAGTGCCAGTCGAAGCCGGACCTCAGCCGATTCAGTGACTTCGTGACAGAGTACGCGCGTTACTGTAGCGCGTTCGCGCCGGCTGAGAACATCACCGATGGGCCGCCAAGCAGACGTACCGTGCAGAGGACGTACACGGCGACGGCGACGGAGAAGCGAACGCATACGGACACGTCTAACGCGAAGTGCAGGATATGTGAACGCGAAGGACACTACTCGTCGGCCTGCAGCACGTTTCGTAACGCCAACGCAGAGAAGAGATGGCAGCTAGCTAAGCAGCATGGATTGTGTTTTCGCTGCTTACGCATACGCCGAATAGAACACTCGTGCAAGCCCAAGAAGTGCGGTGTAGAGGGATGCCGCGCTACACACAACCAGTTGCTTCACTACGATAGAGGAGCCCATAGGACCGAAGACGTGAACATAGAAAAGCAAGAAACGGTCGCCAGTTCGTGCATACGTGCAAAGGCTCAAGCATACTTAAAGATAGTGCCCGTGCAGATAGTCGGACCGGCAGGAGAGGCGTCTACGTTCGCCCTACTCGACGACGGAAGCACCGTATCGCTCATAGACGAAGACATAGCCAAGGAAGTCGGCGCGGAAGGGAACCTGGACCCGTTTACGATCCGTGCCATAGGCGATACGTCGATCGACATGCCAACGTCGCGACGCGTAGACATACAAATACGAGGAGCCGGCGCCGACAGCAAACAAGTGCCTTTGTGTGCGCGCACCGTAGCCAGCCTACACCTGTCGCCGCAGAAGATCGCCGAAGAGGACCTGATAGACTGCAAACACCTCGAAGGCATCAAGAAGAAGCTGGTGTACGACATAGGCGTGCCGAAGGTGCTAATAGGACAAGACAACTGGCACCTGCTCATAGCGAACGCAGTACGAAGAGGACCCAACGATCAACCGGTGGCGTCGCTTACGTCGCTGGGATGGGTGCTGCACGGCGCACGCTCACGAACCTTGGGAAACACCGTACACTTCGTCAATGGTCTCTCCGCTATAGATGAAAACATAGAAGCGCAACTGAAAGAATATTTCGCACTGGAATCGCTCATAGTGAACCCACGTCGACCGAACTCGGACCCCGAGAAGCGGGCTACAGATATGTTAGAAAAACATACGAAACAGTTAGAATATAGACACATAGAGACGACTCTTCTGTGGAAAAAAGAAAACATCGTCATGCCATATAGCAACGAAAACGCGGCAAGGAGGCTGGCGCATATAGAAAAGAAACTAGATAGAAACATAGAGTTGAAAACAAGATATACAGAACAGATGAACTCGCTGATAGAAAAGGGATACGCAGAAGAAGCTCCCATGAATAGTACGCCAGGGAAGACTTGGTACTTGCCTCACTTCGATGTACACAACCCCATGAAGCCTGAGAAGATTCGTATACTTCACGACGCCGCCGCGAAGACCAGAGGTATGTCACTCAACGATTACCTGCTCACGGGACCGGACTTGCTACAATCGTTGCCGGGGTGTTGATGAGGTTCCGTCGACACCGCGTTGCCGTCTCAGCTGATATAACGGAGATGTTTATGCAGGTGAGAGTACGCCCAGAAGACCGAGACGCGCTGCGCTACCTGTGGAGAGGTGACCGGCGGGAGGGACCGCCCCAGGAATACCGTATGAAGTCCATTATCTTCGGCGCGGCAAGCTCACCGTGTACAGCTATATTCGCGAAGAATTGGAACGCTCGCAAGCACGCAGAAGAGTGCCCGGAAGCAGCAGAAGCCATCATAGATAACCATTACATGGATGACTATCTGGACAGCTTCAGGGACGAACAGGAAGCGACGAGTATAGCGTCACGGGTGCGAGACATACACAGACAAGCGCACTTTCACCTCACGAAATGGGTGTCGAACTCTAGAAACGTCATCGAAGCAATAGAACCAAGTCAACATCGCCAGGAGACAGTCGGCCTCGCCAGCAAGGGGCAAGAAGAGAAAATTCTCGGCTTGATGTGGAAAACGAGCGCGGACGAGCTGAGCTTCAACCTTACACTCGCACGGCTTCCAGACGGACTCATCGGCACCGAAGTGCCTACGAAACGGGAAGCGTTGAAAATAGTTATGTCGCTATACGACCCACTCGGCCTCGCATCGCCCGTGACTGTTCGAGCCAAACAGATACTGCAGGAAGCCTGGCGACTCGGTACAAATTGGGACGAGAAGTTTGACGAAAGCCTCAGAGTGCAATGGGCATCGTGGATACAGCATTTAGAACAGTTGAAGTCGATACGCATCCCGCGATGTTACCCCGGGTACAGTGACGCCTGTACACTCCAAGTACATGTCTTTACAGACGCCAGTGAAGCGGCCTACGCAACAGCGGTGTACTGGCGAGCGACTACACCAGATGGGCGTGTGCACGTGACGCTCGTTATGGCGAAGGCGAGAGTGGCACCGCTTAAGGTGGTGTCAATCCCGAGACTCGAACTGCAAGCCGCCGTCATGGGTACGCGAGTCGCTCAAGCGGTAATAGAAGAACATCGCGTCAAACCCGAGGCCGTCGTGTACTGGACGGACAGCAAGACCGTACTAACGTGGATCAGAAAAGGAGCACGGGCGTACAAACCATTCGTCGCACACCGCCTAGCCGCCATAGAAGAGCATAGTAAAGTTGAAGATTGGCGCTGGGTACCTACGAAGTTGAACGCGGCGGATGCGGCTACACGCGACGTGCCAAACAGCTTTAACTCCGAACACGAGTGGTACACCGGACCGTTGTTCCTGTGCGAAGACCCGTCACTATGGCCCGTAGAGAAGCACATCGCCCCTGACGCGACAGGCGAAGAGCGCACACTGACAGCTGTAGAGAAACGTCTAACACATAGAATTATAGAAGCCGTACCGGACCCGTATAGATTTTCCAAATGGGAGAGGCTCTTACGAGCAACAGCAAGAGTTCTACAATTTATAGCATTATGTAAGAAAACCGCAGAGAAGGTTCTATATAAAAGAACGCAGAAAAATAGACAGAAGGATCCAGATTGGCGTCACGTGACGAAGACGAAGCACAACATCAAGTCGGGCAGAGCGGCACCTCGTCCAGCCGCCGACTCCCGAAACTTCGTGCTTCTCTCCGCAGAACACACCAACGGCACCGAGGACCTTCTTGTGAAGGCGGTACAAGAGGACTCCTTCGGCGCCGACCTCCGGGAGCTGCGGCGCGGAGGAGGTGTCGCCAGAGACAGCCGCCTGTATTCGTTACCCGTGGAGATGAACAACGGAATGATCACTCTACGCAGTCGTATAATAGCTACAGAAGAAATCTCCGAACAAACAAAGAGACCGCCGATCTTAGACGGCGATCATCGTATTACACAGCTATACATAGATTGGACGCATAGAAAATTACATCACAGCGGTACAGAGTTGGTAATTAATGAAATACGCCAACACTATTGGATTCTTCGTCTGCGGCCGACTACAAAGAAAATAGTACATAGATGTCTACCATGCCGCATTAGAAAAACGCAGCCGCCTGAGCCAGCCACAGGGGACCATCCGAAGACGCGCCTTGCTCACCATCAGAGGCCCTTCACCTACACGGGTCTTGATTATTTCGGGCCGCTCTCCATAACCGTCGGTAGACAGCGTCACAAACGTTATGTGGCACTGTTTACATGTCTCACTTCGCCGCCAGCCTGAGCGCCGACTCCGCAATCTTGGCGCTGCGCAGGTTCGCAGCGCGCCGAGGTTACCCCGCAGAGATCTACTCGGACAACGGCACCAACATGCACGGTGCCGACCGAGAGATGAGAGACGCCGTCGCCGAAGAAGCGAGTCGCCGTGGCATCATATGGCGCTTCATCACCCCCTCAGCGCCATTCATGGGGGGCGCATGGGAGCGCCTCGTCAGGTGCGTGAAGACCGCCCTCTATACGGTCCTTCACGAGCGCCATTCGCACGAAGAAGTCCTAGCTACACTACCGTGTGAGGTCGAGTACACAGTAAACAGTCGACCCCTCACACACGTCTCCGTCAACGCAGCAGACAGCGAGGCCATCACCCCGAACCACATCCTGTTCGGTGGTTCTGCTCGCCTCCCTCCGCTGGGCGAGTTCAGCGAGGCTGACCTCAACAGCAGCAAGCACTGGCGGCGCGCCCAAATCCTCGCCGACATGTTCTGGCGCCGTTGGGTGCGCGAGTACCTACCCGAGCTGCAACACCGGCGGGAGCCCCATGGGTCTGGGCTCAACCTCGAGGTCGGCGACCCCGTCCTGATCGCCGACGGCCAACTCCCGCGCAATACCTGGCCGCGCGGTCGAGTTGTGGCTGTCTACCCGGGCGCCGACGGCGCCATACGCACTGTCGAGGTGCGCACAGCAGCAGGCGTCCTCAAACGGCCGGCTAAGAAGCTGGTCCCCCTGCCCAAGTGACGAGGCGTCGCTCACCGGGTGCTCTGCAGCACCGCCACACGACGGGTCACGCGCGTTGCTGCACAGCGGGAGAGATGTTCGCGACAGACATTAAAACTATGACAGTGAATAGTGTATTCGAAACCGCGAGTGAAAATCGTAGAAAATCAGTGTTATCTAATCGTGCGGTACACCGGGTTCGGTTCCCGGACGTGTCAAAACGTTAAAAAATTGCTAAAATAGTGTAAATGGTTAGATTGTTAATATACAACAACTATGTAATACATGAACATTAGTCTTAAACTTGTGCTAACTGTAGGGACCTTAGATATCGAATCATAAATAGCGTTATCAGTAGTGACAGATAAGAGTTAATGCTTCATAAAACAGCTGTTTGTTTACATATTTGTTTTATAGTTTTATAAGTGTTTTTTAGCTTCATATAGACTTGAAATCATGTCTAGATACCTTTTTATTGCTAGTTATTACCTTATATAGTTAAAATAAGCATAATAACAAACATTCGTATGTTTATCATAAAATTTGTTTACTTACGATAGTATTTACTTAAGAAATTCTGTAATTTTTTATGATTCAAAGTTATCATGTAATAGGTTCGAATTGAATAAAGATATTTTCATGGTGTTTGTTTTAATAGATGCCCCATATAGTTGCACACAACGGCCTACCAAAATTATATATATAAATTTAGTATACGATAGTTTTTCAATAGAAAATATAGTGGGCGGGCCCTTGTGTGGCAGCATTTTTTGGGAGTTTTTATGGAATAACTTAGTGACGCTAATAGTTAGGTTTAGGTATTGTATACCAATAGATAAAACTTAATGAGACCTATTTAACGATGTATAGAACATGTATGTATGTATAATAGGATCGAATCATACGTAACATTTGTACTATATTTGAAATAAAAATAAACGAAAGATTTTCTGTGCACGTGTTCGGTGCGATGGTCGTCGATAAGGTAAAGTTTCGAGGTACTTAAGCGACCATGTATTCGGCCAGTTGTTGGCGTCTCAACCACCATCTTGTAACCATCAAGCACCGAACACCTGAACAGCATCGCTCTCAACGTATGAAGATGTTTTCATTTCTGAAGCCCTTACACATCGAAGCCATACAGTCCACACACATAGAAGAACACGCATCGTCGTAGGCACACGTCAGCAGCACATTACCAGCGCACTGTAGCGGACTAGCAAAGGTTCGATTCCTGGCATCCGTTACATTTAGAATTTAAAAAAAATCTATTTAGCACTATCGGTTTAGAACTAAATTCCAATAAATGTGAAATTTTCATAAATGACTCATTAGAACACTTTTCGGTACTTTCAAAATTTAATTCTTTGACGCCAAATATAAAAGTAATCAATAAATCTTCCTTTCGCCTTCTCGGGTCCCCAATTTTCGAAGAAGCTTTTGAAACATTTGTAAATGAGAAAATTCAAAATTTCTGTGAATCTTCAGAACGGCTATGCAAAATCAATTTACATTCGGCTTACACAATTATTCGGCATTACCTCTTCACTCCAAAATTTACACATTTTCTGCGGTCCGGAAACATTCATCTCTTTTGGAAACCATAGATTATGCCATTCGAAAAACTTTCAGCAAAATTCTAAATTTATTATCTTTATATACACATAGCGTATAAAGGTGGACTTAATGCCTCAGGCATTTTCTGAATTAACATGAACGTGTGGCTGCAAGCAACTTTACCAGTTCGTTTGGGCGGCATCGGCGTTCGCAAAATTACTGATGTCAGTTTGCCAGCGTTTTTGTCCTCGGTCCATGGCACTGAGGAATTGACCAGGAAAATTCTAGAACCCACACTGGTTAATTCCGAGGTGCCGTGTAAGCTATAAACGCTTGGCAAATGGCTTGCCCGAGCTCTGACTTGCCCCGAAATCTTTTCTCTCAGAGACAATGGGACGGGCCGCTCTGCAGCAAGATTAGAGATAATCTATTAACTACTTTCTGGTGTTGCAGAGCGCGCCCGTTTGTTGGCTGTGGGAGAATGGGAATCGGGGCTATGGCTTCAAGCGCTTCCATCGTCCAATATAGGAACTGTTGGACGATACTCCATTTCGCATCGCCTCTTGCCTTCGCTTGGGTGCTGTTTGTGTTTCTCCGCATCGTTGCAACTGTGGGGAGGCCGTCGACAGCCTTGGCCACCATGGCCTATCATGCAGCAGATTAGTTTTAGGTTTAGCTTTTATATTTAATTATAACAATGTATGTATATGTTTTGTACCTATTACGCAATAAAATAATCTGTCTTCAGTATTGATAGAACAAATCGCCAATATTCTACATTCTTGACAATTTTGCTTTTGTATATCTCAATATACACATTAAACGAAAGTGATACGCTTCTTCGGAACAACGAACAAAGTATAGGAAGCAATATGTATCAAAGAACTTAACGGCACTTTTACACAAAAGTGCATTTAAAATAATCCAAAAGAGAAGAACGCACCACCCAATAGATTCTCACACGAAGAGCTTTTTAAAAGTTCCGAACATATACATTCTACGTCACACCCGGCGGAAAGTATCTCGATAGGTTGCAAACTCCCAACTTGCCCGGTTTTCGGACCGGGCAAAAATCCGGGGTAATCTCCTCGAATTGCAGGCTTCGCTCGAGGGAATGCGTGAATGATACATAGAAATTACCTAGCACCAATATTTTACGCGTACTAAGCTTTGTCGCTGTATTGTTGTACCTCAATAAGTTGAATGTACTATTAGGTAATGTCTTATTTAAAAAAAATTATTCAACGCCCTAAAAATCCTCTTTACATTTGAAGAGAAGCTTTCGAATTTATTCGTAAGGTAGTTAGTAATTGATACTTATTGGCAATACCTACTTGTTAGGACCTCATAAATAAAATTTAGAATTCTGAGATAAATTGCATCTACGATCCACAGTACCTACTTAATATTAAATTACTAAAGATAGACGCCATTTATTTTGGACTAAAGGACCATGGGCGGAATCGTCCCCACCCATCAACAGAAATGAAATGTAGCTCAATTGACACATCTTGGCAAGATGATATTTTTTTATTATGGTGACGTTGCCCAAATGCATTGGGTTATCATAGTAGTTAACGTTCAAACAAATATTTCGTTTACGCATTATTGACGATTAATTGTAAAACACCTACTAATTTATCTATTATAGGAAGTTATGGTACATTCTACCACATTCACACAACACCATCTAGTCCCAAACTAAGCAGAAGCTTGTAATATGGGTACTAGATAATGGACAAACATACATATATACTTTTTTTTTGTAAATACATACATATTATATATAGAAACACCTAGACCAAGACAAACATCCATGTTCATGCACACAAATGTTTGACTTGAGCGGAAATCGAACCCGCGACCTTCGGCGTAGCAGTCGCTTACACTCCCGTGGCGCCAACCGGTCGTCAATATAGTATATAAAAATAGACCAGTAATATTAACACTCTATTACTATTGTTATTGGCCTTTTTTTTCTTGGTGCCGGGTTGGAAAATCCTCATGGAGTCCCTCCGCCCTGGGGGGAAGGACGAAGGGGACTGTCAGACTCTTACTAACTAAAAACCAACCCGTGCTCCTCATGTACCCATATGTCGGAGGGTAGGGTTTCACCGAAGCATTCCTCACTACCCCCCGACGGGTATTGGCCCGCCAGATGCTTAGGCAGGCCCCGAACGAAACCCCCTTGCCGGCGGATGAAGGTGTTGGGCTCCGCCGCCAAAACACCCAGTGGCCGCAGAGGATAGGGAGGACGGCAACGCAACACCGCATCTCCTCTTCCTCTGTGGCCCCACCGTGACGCAACGATGGTGCGCCTCCATTTGGTCGCGGGAGATAGGGCGCGCGGCAACGCAACACCGACACGCCTCTCCTCCCGCGACCGCACCCGACTGCGAGGGACAGACAGAACTGTCCCCCGCACCCGCACTTTGGACGCATCCTACGCAGGCCTCACTCAAGCCTACGTGGAGCGTCCCGGGATCCCGCTTAGCTTCACCATTGGTATAACTCAAACCCACGCTTACTGAGCCCCCCCACCACGACAAGGTGGAGATCCCACGGGGGGGATTGTTATTTGCCTAATATGAGCATTGTAAGAATGAATATTAGAAGAAAATGAATTTGAATGATTCATTCATTTATATTCGTTATGTTCTAATTTTTCTTTAGCCTGTACTGTCCCACTGCTGGACAAAGGCCTCCCCTAGATATTTCCATGCTCTCTTGTCGCCTGCAATCATAAACCAACTCTTGTGGTAGGCGTCTAAGTCATCTCGCCACCGTTTTCAGGGCCGACCCCGGCGACGACGACCATATTCTGGCACCCACAGTGTCGAGATTTTCGCCCAACGATCCTCATGTATACGGCTGACATGGCCCGCCCAGTTCAATTTAAGGCTAGCAGCCTTTTTCTCACATCTTCAACTTTAGTATTTTTATTTTCTTATTATTTGTTCACAATTTAAAGGTAAGTATATGATTAAAAATACATTATTTTTATTTTGTATCGTTACTAAATCATGTTTTGTACTGTAATATAACCATAATGTTAAAATAACTTAAAAGTGTAATATGAAAATATAGGTTAATTAAAAATAATAAATTATTTTTTTATTGATATATGCCACGGATTTAAGTGAAAAAAGGATTTTAATAAAATAGTGGATACTTAAGGTACACATTGGCATCAGTTCCATGTGTGTTGGTATATGGGGACGGAGCCCATACATTTTTGTCCATAGTCCTTTATTTGTTTAATAATGTATGTAAGTATATCTTTTCTTTCTGTGAATGAGGTAATTCATTAATATATATTGCTCACAGAACAAATGTTTTGTTTACAGGAAGACGTGAAAATATTTGTGATGGAGAAGTATCGTTTTTCGTGAAGTGTGTTCGCAAATTCTACTGTCGACTGTTTTACTACATCTTATGTAAATTCATACGTTAAGTAACATATTGTTTCTGATTACTTATTAAAAAGGTTTATTCCACGAGTACCTTTTATTTCTGTGACAATAATAAAAATCAACTATAATATACATGCTCTGAATCTATAGTACGAAATAAACATAAACCTCCCATTTACATTAATTTCAATGAGAGTAACATACATCTTCCAAGCAGACGCAGTCCCATACGTCTTTATTTGCAATAAGATCCGTATCAGAACTGCTATGATTAAGTTCATTGAAGCCACCTTTTATGATTGGAAGGTCAATTGATTGATGTGCCAAGAAACCATCGAGATCAACCTTGGAGTCTATCGTGTTATTTATTTTTAACCTAACGACCTGATGCGTGTTGGAATGTCGATAGCACATACTTTGTAATTGATATTAGAATCTCTTTAATTATTTATGCCTTTGATACTTTTAGCTTTAGATCTCTTATTTGCATGTGACACCAGTGCCATAAAATTAACGCACGTGCGTGGGTCTGAGGATACTGATTCAGATGTCGGGTACCTAAAGATTTCTTTCTCCGAATACAAATTTCGACGTTATATTTAAGATTTAACCTGTCTTATGCTCTGCATATTCGCAACACAGTTTCACATAGCTTTGCTTAACCAATTCATAGATCTGATCTTAGTGCACACAAACTTTTTAATGTCTGCAGATAGCTAAGGTGCTTCTTATTCGCCACTTACCTTAACTCGTTTTACTTTGACGTCTAAATCTGACTCTTCATTTCGGGGCCTGAGCACTAATATGAACCTCAAATTGCCTAAAACTAATCTCAAACTCTATCCGAGCTTCTAGTTCCAGCTAGAGTTATCAGCCAGTTTGCACACTTTTGGACTGTTTTCAGGTGTCGTTTAGAAACAAAAGCCGTAAAACTATTTCAAAGGCGGAAATATTTCAAAACTAAACTGCTGTCGACTGGATTGTTGGCTGTAAACTACCATACCATTGTATATATCCCTGGTACCCAAACGCTTTGATTGGACGAAAAACATTTTTTTTTCTTATTCTGTTTCTACTCTGTTCTTACATGAATGACAAAATATCGCGGCATTCGAGAGAAGAAAATTATAAACTTTGGTGGCATTTGTGAGAGTCATTAATTTAATTTGATAATTGAGACTGATCAAATTTGTGAATTCAGCTTATATTGAACGTTAATAAATTTGGCGTAACGGTAGCTTTTTAAATTCATATACCACCGTTCTATCCATAAAATAAATGGTAAGACCAAAAATGCTGCAAATATTCTCTTTGTTTAGATTCCGTGTTAATATTTTAAAGTAAAAAAATCGCTTTTTAGTATTTTGTCAAAGCTCCTGTGACATAAAATAAATAGTAGGCATAGCCGATAAATACACTGCATATTCCCTTTTTTTTTCATTTCGTGCAATTATTTTTCAGTTTTTATTCGCGATTTCTTTTCGAATCCTCCGAAGCTGTTTTCTGCAACAGTAAACTTTCCTGACGGTGTTATTCAATGACACATCTAGAGAATCGAGAATCATAGACGCATTTTTGCTTCCTTTGACAGATATAGACAATAGTCTATATCTAATTGAATACAATACACTAAATAGAGTACAGGCATAAGTTTGATACTGTGAAAAGGTGTAGGCAATATTGTCAACGATATGGCTCTAACGTGTGATAAAGTTAGATTGTCAGTTAGCTGTCCAAATACCCAGTTATCACACTGCACTCGTTATAAATGTTCCTGACAGCCGGGATCAAAGGCTTAGCACGGAGCAGCCACGAATAAATGAGAGTGCATGACGGCTTAACGTGATTTCGGCAAGCTCATCTGGAGATGTAACATAACTCTAGCCATCAATTTGGTTAGTTGCTTAACTTGTTAGTTAATAGGATTTGAAAACAATTTAAAATTAAGATCGGTAGCCGCTCAGTTTTGGTCAACGGAAAATTGTACGTTCATCGATCTCAATAGCTCTGGCAACGTGAAATACGTCACTGTAAAAGTTTTGTCGGCGTTGTATTTGAGTTTTGTCAATCCTGTTAAACAAGAGTGTCAGATAAATTAACACACAAGTCTCTAAGCCCGTTGGACAACAAACTGAGTCAGTTTATTTAGGTCTCATCTCTTGGGCTTGGTAACTTAAAATATAAGCACTTACCTGCTCTAAGTAGGCTTAACAAGGAACAACAATTTTGTTTCTACATATCCTAAGACTGAAACACGTAAAATGATTTGTTATTCTCGTTGACTACGTAGTAACAGTCTGACAAATTATTTCAATAGAACATGCTTTCACTACGCTTGGCTAAATCCTTTGCTCATGTTACGATTGACGTCTGAGTACGTTTATCAAAACTATGCTGTAAGGTTCACCTCATTCTAGAGATCATCACTTAGTTCTAATTTGGTTTGAGTCTATATCAATAGTCGATAACCCTCCATTTTGTATTAATATGCTAGATGAAAGCTACGTATTCAGTATTAGACCAGTGCAGAAACGTTAGAAAACGGTAAAAAGTAAAATAATATTACAGTGGGATGAAACCCATTGGAGAAGGAAGAGTATATAGCGATCATTAAAGGAAAAATAAATTACGGGCGAACCGAGGTCGGGAAGTGGATGGGGTTGCGATTTTAAGGGTAAAAAAGGGTTTATCTCGATTTCCAGCAAAACTACAAGTCCTACGGAAAAAACATCAATGGCAAAGTTGTAGGTAATAAAAAGATCTAGAACTTTTGTATTATACTTTATTCATACAACGTCATAATTTATGTGAAAAATTCAAATAACCAAGGTTTTGGTTTTTTATTTTTAACTTTTACAATAGTTTTTTTCTTTTACACGAAATTTGGCGAAAACTTGCCTTTTTATGTTCCAAACACACTGTATATTTTTTTTATTTAAAATATTTATTTTTACGCCTTATTTTGACTTAATATCGAAATAAAACCCTAATTTTCAATTGAAAATTCTCACGTCAAAATATCAGCTTTTTTTTTAAATTGTTTGGCATTTATAATTATATTGTTTGGCATTTATAATTATAATTGTTCGTTGAAATCTCTACTTTTTGATGGTGTGTGTGAATAAAATATACATTACTAAGGTAAAAGTTCTCAGAAAATGCAAAGAAATGAAAGAAACTCGACACCGATTTTTTTATTCATAATGTACAATTTGAGATACTTATTAAAATTAATACTTTAATTACTCGAAAAACGTAAGATTCCATGCTACATTGATAAATAAGAACTTAAAAATTGATATATAGAACTAAAATTAGCAACCAAATAAGTAAATATAGCGTAGACTCCTTTTTATTGCTATTTTAAGATAATGTGACCCACAGACAATTTGAGCCCATCAATCGTTATTTTATAGAGAAGTGGGGAAGGGCTAGGTGGATCCCATCCCTGACATGTATTTTTATGAACAATGTTATTCACTGTTCTGTATTTCGATTACTGACTAATTGTTTTACAGCTGATACGAAATAGTAGGCAGTAAGGCCCAGATCCACCTAGCCCTTCCCCTTTTCTCTATAAAATAACTAATGATGGGATAAAATTTTTTGTGGGTCACTCAGGTGACCTTATCTTAAAATAGCAATAAATAGAAGTCTACGCTATTATTTAACGAAGATTCTATAACATTCTCAAAATATCGTAGATGTCTAATATTTGGTTGATAATTTTAGTTGTATATATCGATTTTTAAGTTCTTATTTATCAATATAGCATGGAATCTTACGTTTTTCGAGTAATTAAAGTATTATATATATATATATATATATATATATATATATATATATATATATATATATATATGTATATATATATATATTTTAAATAAATATCTCAAAATTGTATATTATGAATAAAAACATCGGTCTCGAGTTTGTTACATTTCTTTGCATTTTTTGAGAACGTTTACCTTAGTAATGTATATTTTATTCACACCATCAGAAAGTAGAGATTACAACGAACAAAATGCCGAACAATTAAATTTAAAAAAGCTGATATTTGGACATGAGAATTTTCAATTGAAAATTAGGGTTTTATTTCGATATTAAGTCAAAATTAGGCGTAAAAATAAATATTTTAAATAAAAAACATTTACAGTGTGTTTGGAACATAAAAAGGCAAGTTTTCACCAAATTTCGTGTAAAAGTAAAAACTATTGTAAAAGTTAAAAATAAAAAACCAAAAACTTGGTTATTTGAATTTTCAAATAAATTATGACGTTGTGTGAATAAAGTGTAAATACAAAATTTGTAGATCTTTTTATTACCTACGACTTTGCTATTGACGTTTTTCCCGTAGGACTTGTAGTTTTGCTGGCAATCGAGATAAACCCTTTTTTACCCTTAAAATCGCAACCCCATCCACTTCCCGACCTCGGATCGCCCGTAATTTATTTTTCCTTAAATTTTTGCTATATTCTCTATCTTTTCCAATGGGTTTCATCCTACTATATTTTTTTATCGTTTCAAAAATTATCTACCCTGGTCTATATAAGTATTATAAATGCAAAGATTATTCTGGCTATTGCGCTTTTGTGGTTAAGCTAATGGACGGCTTTTGATGATATTTAATCCGTAAAAAGAGTTTATTTCGCTAAAATTTACATGGCTTTTCCATTAGATATAGTCGGTATTTTATACATACCGACTATATTTATCTATAAAGGTTATATAAAATTCTGTTAACCAAATAAACTCAATTAAAATAAAATACCTTTTTTTAAATAAATTAAGAAATTGAGAAGTGTCTCCAATAAGCTCTATGAATATCGAGAGAACGTCCTGTGCTTCAAAATTTAATTTATTTCATCAAATATTCCTTTCATCAAATAAAATCTATTAGATTTTATGGAAAATTTACATTGTAGCCTTGAATTTTCTTCGCTGAACTGTAATGAAGTATAACGAAATCGAATTTGAACAATTATAAGCAAGGAAGAGGGACCCATAAGGATATTTTTCTTGAGAATTATAACTTGCTTACTGTGACTTCCTCATCAGGACTGATTTGGGTTGGTACCGAACTCGGTCCCATCATGAAAGCACGTAGATTTGCTTTTCAATTAGGTAAATTAACTTGATCATCGTTTTCGAAATTGTGACGCATGATTGCTGAATTGAAATACTCGTGGTATTTAAGTTAACTTACTTGCATCGTTACAGTTAAATATTGCTGATAAAAGTTTATGGTTGATGATGGCGATGTTGTATTGATAATGATGATTTTGTTTGCGCATAAGGTATGACAATATTCGTAATGTCGAATTAGGAATGAATATTTCTCACGCCAGGCAAGTTTTTAACATAGAAATGAAAATGTACATACACTGCAGCACAAATACGGTACACGTGCAACCTGCTGATGTATTTGAAACCATAAACATCCATGGGCCTGAACAATCATAATAAATAGCTGAGGCAATTTGGATGCAACCTACCTTAAAATTACCCTTGAAAATAAACAGACGCTGCTTCGTATCTGCACGAAGTCAATTTAATCTACGTACCTATATCATTATCAGTGAATTCTCTCTATCAAATACCAGTGGCTTCATGAACATATCATGTTCACAATAGAAATATTATACACTAACAATTAAAAGCTCATATCCACTCAAACTAGTTACAGTAACGTATACAGAGAAAATATTTGATTTTGTTGGAAGCTAATCGTTTCGCTACCCTAAATTTGGCCCGACGATATTAATTGTGTAATAAGCTAACTGATAATCTGAGCAGTGGGGAAATCGAATTACAGATTGGAATTTCTGCTGACCATATTGTGGGCTATGTCCTTACCCTTCTTGTTAGGTCAGTGTGCCAGAAACGACTTGCATTAATATAAAAAAGATATTGTTTTTAGTAGGTTACCCGGAACTGAACTATTTAGATTAGGTTAATTATTGATTTTGAATAAAAACTGTTATTCCAACTGAAATATTTGACTAAATAAAAAATGTTAAAAGTACTAGTTGGTAAATAAGTTATAGTTTAAACGTTCAGTTCCCAAACATTAGGTTTGCGTTACAATTTTTTGTGAATAGATATTTTGCTAAGTAATAATTTGGCAAATGAAATTACGCGAAACATTTTTTGGGAAGTGAAAATTTGTCAAATTCCTTTCGGTCAAACCAGGGAGACCTAAAAAGTACATTTGCTGTTTTACCACCTCCCAATAAATATGGAAACAGAGCTTCGGTTTACCAAACGTAATTTATTGTAAATGGATACAGTTAACGAAGGATTTAAGTTTGCCTTTTCGTCTGAAAAAAGTAAACAAGGAAATGTGCTAAATTAGCATTATACTAGAATGTAATTTCGTGCTTTCTGGGTTTCCTTTTAATGTTTTGAGAAATATTTCATAAGGTGATTTCGTTTTTTGTTGAAAGGCAAAGGTACCAACAAAAAATTAACCAACAATATGGTTAGAATATCGGTCAAGATGCTTTAATTTTGATTTTTCTGTTATAATATTGTGACAATACACAGAGTCTGTGTATATTGTCACAATATTCTACATTCTACAATACTTAATATGAATCCGTCAATTGAGACTGCGATATTTGTACATAAATCACAAAAACTGGATCTCTGTGTCTGATTATGTCGTAATGTAATTTAATTTGAATGAATTCTTACTTTAATATCCGCAATAAAATTATACAATTAAAAGATAAGATATCCTACCGGTACCTCAAACGAAAGGTATTTACTTTAAGACCATGGTTGGCGCAGTGGGAGTGTAAGCGACTGCAACGCCGAAGGTCGCGGGTTCGATTTCCGCTCAAGTCAAACATTTGTGTGCATGGATGTTTGTCTTGGTCTGTGTGTTTCTAAGTATAATATGTATGTATTTACCAAAAAAGAAAGTATATATGTATGTTTATCCATTATCCATTATGTACCAATAGTAGGTACAAGATGTGCTTAGTTTGGGACTAGATGGTGATGTGTGTATGTGTTAGAATATATTATATATTCGACCACATACACATCACCTGACTTTGGAAGTAATATACATATTAAAATATATTACTTTCAAAGTCATACCGAATCAATTCAGACTTGCGATCCAAAAAATCGGTTCACGCTTTGCATTGATTTCGAATATATGAATTAAATACGGAAAGTATTTTTTTTTGCAAATAGCAGGAAGTATATTAAAAACAGGTTGCACTCTTAAAAAGCCCAAAAGTATCATAAGCTCTATTAACAATATTGAAATGTCGAAACAAACGGTTCCATTTTACAAAATTTAATAAGATTTTTATTACAACGCAATCAATGGGATGACGAGCAATAACCATGGAAGTAATATCTAGAAACGAGCTGAGCCATTTTTGTGTTTTGTTCTATTTTTTATTGGTATTGGTATTTGTTATCTTGCTTGACTTTTTTATCTTCAGGATGGATGAAATGACGACAGGATTCAGGACACCAAATGCGGTCTTTGAAATTGTTGTATGGAGCAGAGTGTTAGGCTACTAAGAAAATGGATGAGAAATGATTTCAAATATTCGCTCCCCATAAGGTAAGAACTGTCAAAGGATTTCATGACAATTGGTACTGACGCGATGACACATAAATTAACAATTTAATTTGCAGGTAACTTCTAAAAGTTAGTATTATGCGTAGTGAGTGTCATGTTCTTAAAAAAACCTTGCGGATAATATCATAATAAACCAATCACCACACCAAATCATGACCACGCAAACTAATCTTAAACCCACACCTTGTTCATCATTCGTCTTAATACACACTGACCCTGGCGAAATAATTTCCATTTTGAATTCTTTGCGAGCTAACGCCTCTAGTGGATGGGACGGAATTTCACCCTCTATGTTGAAAAGATATGCCATCCCTCTGGCACCCATTTTACGCCATATATTCAATCTCTGTTTGGACACTGGCGTCTTTCCAAATTCATTCAAAAAGGCCATCATCCATCCAATTTTTAAGGGAGGTGACAGGAATCTGCCGAACAATTATCGCCCTATTGCGGTTCTGAGTGCCTTATCTAAGATACTCGAAAGCTTAATTAATAAAAGACTGGTACACTACCTGGATCATCATAAGTTACTTTCAGAACAGTAATTAGGCTTCCGTGGAAAGAAATCAACAAGTGATGCAGTTCTCGCATTGACAAACTTGTTCGAGGTCTAAACGAGAATAAAAAGGTCTTAACAATCTTCTTTGACCTCGCGAAAGCTTTCGACACGGTTCCTATCACCATTCTCTTACTCAAACTTGAACAGATCGGTATCAGGGGATTACAATTGAAGTTGTTTCAAAATTATCTTAAAAACCGCACACAAATCATGAAATTAGAAAACTATTTAAGTAACGAATTACCAATACACCATATTAGACCCAACGTTATTCCTAATATTCATAAACGACCTCTGTGAGCAGAAAATTCCAAACGCGCAGACGATTTCTTATGCAGATGACACTGCCATAACATTTGTTGCCGACTCATCGTCTCATTTAGAATCCAGGGCACAGGACGGTTTCACGTAACCTCAGCTTGGCTTAACTCACACGCCCTAACACTCAATATTTCAAAATCCAAATATATCACCTTGTCAATTAGTTTTGCATCACAACCAATAACGCCACTAACATTAATAGCGCACTACTGTGCGGCTTCCCTTGACCAACTTTGTAACTGTCCACCACTAACACCAGTTTATCAAATAAAATATCTAGGCGTAATCCTTGATCAACACTTAAACTATAAGCTTCATATTAATTTACTAGCGAGCCGAATTCGTAAGCTCATGTATATATTTAAGACATTACGACCTATAGCAAACGAAGCCGTTATACGAAGAGTATATTACGCCCTGTGTCTATCTCTAGTATCCTATTGTATTTTTTGCTGGGGTGGTGCGTCAAAACCCTGCTGAAGCCACTAGAAATAGCACACAGGGGTATCCTTAAGGTGGCGACTTTTCGGCCCATCATGTTTCCTACTACAATACTTTACAAAGAATGTAATGTTCTCAATGTCCGACAACAATGCATACATTATACAATTGTTCTACAACACACATTTACTCCATACATAGATATAAATAAAAGACGTAAAGACAAAATATGTGTTGTATCAAAACCGCGAACATCTTTCACTAAAACATTCTTTTACGACCTGGGTCCTTATCTTTATAATGATATAAGTCTAAATTGTACAATACATGGGACATCTCAATATACATGTAAAAAGCTCGTTCGAACTTACCTCTAAAATAAAACCTATGAAACCTATTGATGAAACCGAAGCACTTATGCCATACGCACGCACGCACGCACAGACAGGTCAACGGAGTTTTGATTTTGAATACACGGATAACTCAGCTTAGCCTCTTGTAAACTTGGGTGGCTAATAAATTCGTAGGCAATCGTATATGAAATGAAATGACAATATAATAAACTCGAAGCCAATCGTACAGATCTACCGGCATATAACATCTAGATTCGTGTAACTTTGAATTTCACACAGCATTAAATTGTATCTTGAATGATAAGTATGTAAAAGTCATGAAAATAGACACACTAATATGACGCACGAATAATATTTCATTGTAAATATTGTTGACTTCGAAAATATGCTGGACAAATGTAGTTTTAAAATATGATACATTAAAAATACGTAACATTAGAGAGGCATATTTCCAACAGAGATCGATGGCAGGCTGATGATGAAAAACTTATTCCTATATAATATTAAATATATATAATATATATAATATTAAAAATAATATTAAAATAACCGCTTTTTACTAAATGCATATGAATGTTTACACGGTACATATACCGAAATGACATTTTTTACAATTTTTGTCGGTCAGTCTGTCTGTCTGTCTGTTTGTTCTCGCTAATCTCTGCAACGGCTGGACCGATTTTGACGAGACGTTCACTGGCGGATAACTGATGTCTTCTTCTTAATCGTTTCCCCACTGTTGAGGATCGTGACTCCTTTTTAGGCGATTGATGGTTTCCTTCCAACTGATCCGGTCTGTCGCCCGGTGAAGGGCGATGCTGACAGGTAGCTCCAGGTGTTCGGGGATCTGGTCCGACCATCTTTTTGGACTTCGACCTCTGGGTCTTTTGCCTTCGATCTTGCCCGTCACTACCAGTTTCTCTAAATTATTGGCCTCTCTTCGTGCGATATGGCCAAAATAACTTATGACACGGTGTAGCCAAATCGAGGATAGACGTTGGGTGTTCTCTAATTTAAGTTCCTTAAGGACAGACACGTTTGTGCGGTGGGCTGTCCAAGGAATCCTCAGCAGGCGGCGCCAGCACCACATTTCAAAGGCGTTGATCCTCTGCCTGTCAGCGGCTTTGAGCGTCCAGGTTTCAGCCCCATAGATAAATATGGAAAATATGAGTGTACGGACGAGGTGCATTTTAGTCCGGTTTGAGATGTTTCTATTTTTCCATATTTTCTCAAGTTGGGTCATCGCTGTTTTGGCAATTCCAATTCGTCTACGTATCTCTGGTTCGCAGGTGCCTTTGTTCGTGATTACTGAGCCAAGGTACTGGAATTGTTCCACGGTTTCAAACTCCTGGAGAAGATTGGTACGTTGTGTAGCAGCAAAACGGTCGACTATCATTAGCTTGGTCTTTTGTTTGTTAATTTTAAGTCCCATTCTAAGACTGGTCGTTTGGAGCCGTTCCAGAAGTTTGGCCATTTCGACTTCGGTAGATGCAATGAGGGTGGTGTCATCTGCGTAACGGAGGTTTGATATTGAAACTCCTCCTATTTTGACGCCTCCGTCCCAACCTTCAAGGGTGTGCCGCATTATGTACTCGCTATATATATTAAAAAGTATGGGAGAGATAATGCACCCTTGTCGTGTGCTATTCCGGAATTTAAAGGTTTTGGATGTGACGTCTCCTATCGACACAGTTCCATATCCTGACTCGTAAAGACTATGTATTAGTGATATGAGGTGGTTTGGAACTCCAACTTCAGATAATACCTCCCATAGTTTATCCCACCTGACGAATCGACAAAGCACAAATACACTGGGTTGTTAAACTCGTAACATTTCTCTACTATGAGCCGCAGGTTTAGGATTTGCTCGCGAGTGCCTTTCCCCTTGACAAAACCCGCTTGTTCTTGCGGTATTTGCCAGTCAAGGTATGATCTTAACCTTGCGTTAATTATGTGTAAGAGCGTTTTACTGGCATGTGATATCAGGGATATCGTGCGATAATTGTTGCAATTACGTATCGATCCTTTTTTGTGAAGAGGAAGTATTGAGGAGTGTACCCTGTAGGAGGGCCACTGTCCGGTTTTCCATATTGCATTACAGATCTTGTGTAAACAGGTAATCCCCATAGGCCCCAAGGCTTTAAGTGCTTCCGCTGTGATTCCATCTGATCCAGGGGCTTTGTTCATTTTTAACTTTCGAATCGAGTCCTCAATTTCAGAGCAGAGTATATCGGGTTCTAGAGCGCCTGCCACTTCGAGGTGTTGTGTAGATGATGAACTCTGCCGATCCTGATAGAGCTCCTCGCAGTACTCCCTCTATCTTTCTGTGACTTGGCAAAGGTCGTGTATTGGGCGTCCATCTTTGTCATCGATAACCCAAGAGAGCGGTTTGAACGTATTCGTAATTTGTCGGATCTTTTTGAACAAATCAGCAGATTGGTACTTATGGGCGTGTGTTTCGATTTCTACACAGATGTCCTGGAGATATTTGTTCTTATCTCTCCTGCTTAGGTTGCGAATAATTTTGGTCAAGCGAGCGTACTCTTCCTCGAAATTAGGCTTTCGGCTACTCTTAAGTTCCTTCCTTTTTTTATGTTTGTCCAGATTTCGTCAGACATCCAATCTTTCCTCGTATGAATGTTTTTAGCCATGGAGTTAAGCACTTCGTTGATTTTAGATTTTAAGTATAGCCATTGTGCGTCTGGGTCCGAAACTGTCGGGAGGTCTTTTAGTTTATGGTCTAATTGTTTCTGGAAGTCACCGTATTCTGGTGCGGCTAATCTAGTGATTCGCCTAGATTTTTGGCGAAATGACTTGAGCCTCAACCGCAGATCTACAACTAATAATTGGTGGTCGCTATCACAGTCTGCACCTGGGAAAGTTCTCGCGTTCGTCACAGACGATTTCCATCGGCCGGCTACTGTGATGTAGTCAATCTGGTTACGATAGCGGTCACCCGGTGATATCCATGTATATAGTCTGCGCTTGTGGTGTTTAAAGCAGGTGTTTGTAATCATTAGGTTGTGACTAACACAGAAATCAATAAACCTTTCTCCACTTTCATTTCGGACTCCCAGTCCATATCTACCGATTATGTGGCGTATGTGGTCGTCATTCAAAGTGTGCCCCACCTTGGCGTTCCAGTCACCCTGGACGATTAAAATTTCACGCTTGGAGATAGTCGCTATAGTTGTTTCGAGCGTAACGTAAAAGTTGTCGATGTCTTCCTGTGTTGATAGAGCAGTTGGTGCATAAACCTGTATAATATTAAGTGGGAGAGGGGTGCAGCTTATACGAATAGACATTATTCTGTCGGTAATGGTGTTATAACCAGTAACAAAAGGTGTCATCCGGGAAGATATTAAGAAGCCTACTCCATTCTTGCTCTCCGCTTCGTGTCCAGAAAAAAACACCCTGTTACCGTTTTCTGTTGTGAAATAACCTGCACCTTTCATGTGAGTTTCACATAGTCTCAGAATCGAAAGTTTATGTTCGCTCATCTCTTTTTCGATGACTGGTAGTTTTCCAGGTTTTAAAAGACCTCTGACGTTCCAGGTGCCGATCCTATGTTTGGGGCGTAAAGATGGTCCTTTTTTATTAACTTTGTCTTCAATAGTATTTACTACTTCGGAGGCTTGATGACATACCGCCGAAGAGTCTTCGGTCGCATATTTCTCGCCCATTAACCCGGGTATTAATGAGCGCCGGGGGTCAGCCGGGTCGCCAGACATATCAGTATTCGCAACGCTTACTTCTGTCATGGAGTTTTCTTGGGAGGGTTTCGCGTAGTGGGTTCCCATTACCTTCTACGGCGAGTCTTTTAAAGGGTATTTAGTCCTTTAGGTCCCCGATTCCTGCATGTTAGGTGGGTTATTTCACCGCCACCCACTGCTCGGCGTTGGCGTTTCTTTTACGGCTGTCTTAATTCCTGGTGTTGTGGGGTTTCAGCCGTTCACAGCCAACCCTCCTCCTTTCTCAAACCGGGCTTGGGACGGTCTATGGCGGAGTTAAAAAGGATAACTGATGTACAAAGGAGTAAATTAGGCTATAAATTAACCTTGTACGCGAAGAAGTTCCCTCAGGACGCGGGTAAAACTGCGGGAAACAGCTCGTACCTGTATAAAAACGTTAATTTATTATATTGGGTAGTTGACTGTAGATTAGTTGGTGACAGCCTTTTTTTTCTTTTTTTGGTGACGGTTGGAAAATCCTCATGGAGTCCCTCCGCCCTGGGGGGAGGAAGGGCACTGTCAGACTCTTACTTACTTACTGACTAAAAACCAACCCGTGCTCCTCATGTACCCATGTGTCGGTGGGTAGGGTTTCACCGAAGCATTCCTCGCTACCCCCCGACGGGTATTGGCTCGCCAGATGGTCAGGCGGGACCCGAACGAAACCTCTTTGGCGGTGGATGAAGATGTTGGGCTCCGCCGCCAAAACACCCAGCGGCCGCAGAGGATAGGGAGGACGGCAACGCAACACCGCATCTCCTCTTCCTCTGCGGCCCCACCGCGACGCAACGATGGTGCGCCCCTATTTAGTCGCGGGAGATAGGGCGCGCAGCAACGCAACACCGACACGCCTCGCGACCGCGACCGCACCCAACTGCAAGGGACAGACAGAACTGTCCCCCGCACCCGCACCTTTGGACGCATCCTACGCAGGCCTCACCCAAGCCCACGTGGAGCGTCCCCTCCCGGGATCCCGCTTAGCTTCACCGTGGGTGTACCTCAAACCCACGGTTACTGAACCCCCCACCACGACAAGGTGGAGATTCCACGGGGGGAGTTGGTGACAGCCTGAAAAAATCAACTTGAATCACATGTCCTGAAACAATAACAAATGAATATTTTTGTCAAAATCACCCAGTTTTACGTAAATTGCACAAGCAATGTATATTAAACAAAACGTGATATTAATCTGCAAAAATGCAACAATAATTGTCACAACCGCATTGTCCTTGGAACTAATTAATCTCCTATTCGTCTACGAAACATGTAGGACTTGTATGACACTTTGAGCTGGATTGATTGGTTTATGTTAAGTAGCGGCAGTTGAGCTCCCTGTTGGGCTAAAATAAGTATAAACTCATTATTCGTCACGCTGATTGGTTAAAATACATATTGTTCATTATTCGAATTAGTTCGGTAGGCCCTGATTGAATGTTAAATTGTCAGGATCTTCACTTGAATAAGGATTAGGTACCATTGCATACGACTTACGGCCATTTTCAATATTCGATCCATACATGGATTTTGAGATTCGAGAATCGTGTTTGACATATTTGTATGGAATTTATGTCAAAATCGAATCGAAAATCTACAGATCTATCTATAGATCGAATATTGAATTCCGTAGTTAATAAGTTGCTTTCACGAAATAATTAATGGAGGAAGCCTAGTTACATGGAAGATTTGCTAAAGGATTTTTGTGTTGTTTGTGAATACTGCATTTTTTTGGTGATTGAATGTTGTTCCTTTTCCCTATTCCTCCTCTTACCGGTAACTAGCGACTTGAATGGGTTTCTTGGAAAACAGAGCCTTATATGTGCCATAGTCGCAATTTGCCGTTAGCACTGGTACGTCTACCACCGAAAAATGCATTATGGTATAAAGTACATTAGTATTTAATTGATGACTAATATTTATCAAAAGCAGGGGCTTTTGATAAATCATCATCATCAACAGCCTTTAATAGTCCACTGCTGGACTAGGCCTCTCCTTTGAAAGGAGGAATTGGCCTACTATACCACGCTGGCCAAGCGGGTTGGTATAGGGTTTGTATCAAGTTTTCCTTCTCTTACAGTGTTGTTCTCTGCATACTATGCTCCCTCTGTCGGCTCTTACGACACCCATGGGGTGATAGGGGTGGTGAAAATTCGTATTCTTAATCCGTCACCACACGGACTTTTGATAAATATTAGTCATCAATTTCATGTTTATTTTATTTGCTATACATCCAGATTAAAATCTTAAATCTCTACACAAATATTTTCTACTCCTCACACTAATTTATTAAGACTAATAATATTTTTAAATAGACTCTTCATTATTTCAATAAAATATGTACTTACTTATTTTATCCTTTATTTTACACGTACTAAATCCCGGTATGCGTCGCACGCAGTATGTATAAAATATATTATCACAGCATAAATCAAGGCTCTTGGATTACTTTCGCTCCATTTTCGAGGACTGGCGAAAATAAAAGCACAATAAAAATAAAACAAAAGGAAAGTAAAGCCTCGTATATGATTCTTTTGTTCCAAGTTTAATGGTTTATTTACCAGTGTGCGATTAAATATATATATATATATATATATATATATATATATATATATATATATATATATATATTACTAGAACCTAGAAATCACGGCATTATAAAACTAAGAAAAATATTATTTTCACAAGCCGAAAGTTAAGAGCCTATAAGGGTTGATGGAGTGACTGGAATATTCTTTAAATACTTAGAAGTAGCTGTTTATTTCATTTATATGTATAGATTAGAATTAAATTAATGTTAAGGCCTGAGAATTTTTTACCTACAACAGTTTTCGTCACAGTATACTGAGTGTTATAGATAACAAATTTTTAAAATCAAAATCAAAATCTTTTATTCAAAGTTGGCTGGTAAACAGCTCTTTCTGAACGTTAAATTTTACAATAGACAGTACCCCAAAAAGCCCAACCCTTCACTGCTTCCTATGTGTTTTCGCTAGGAAGAAGAAGCAGCGCAACAAACTCCCCAGCAACACAGTACTGTCTGCATAGTTAAATATCAAGTTATACATTATATTAATAAAAATAATAATATCACAATTTTCAATTAACATGATAGCTATCACACAACCTATTACCATTTATTTACTTACGTACCTACTTAAGACTTGAAAATTGAGATTAAAGACTAACACTTAGCCTCCAAAACAAAATGACAAGTAGGGTGTAACCGCACACATGTTAAATATCATGTTGTTATGTAATCACTGCTCAGTCAAATCACGTTACAATGCATGAATTACCCCAAAACAATTGGAACAAATTGCAAATAAACACATAAATCAGCAGGTCAAAAGCTGTATTCTGTCCAGTAGATCGACCAGTCACCATAGGCAGCACCCGTTCACGAGTATAACGCAATGATCAGCCATCACCCTCCTCAACCATATTAGAGGGAAGTGGGTGACCCGACCACCGACGCTACCACCAGCAGTGACAGTACAGTGAGCATGACGAACCTACTTTTCAAGATAAGCCATTTGAACTTACATTAGACTAAAATAAATCTATTCGACATTATTAATGCACTATAACATATTTAAAAGAGCAGAACGTCAACAAATAAACGCATAATTGAATTAAAAAATGTCAAAGTGTATATAAAAATTAAATGTCAAATAAAATAATGACGCAAACAAATATACATGTCAAACAGAGAAACTTATGTCAAAAATAAAGATATTCAAAATTCAAACATGTCAAACAGTATGAAACAATTAAATATAAAGATGTACACAACAACTGGAACAGTAAGTATTGAACTTGTCTACCAAGCATTCTTGTCCTTGAAATAATCATCTATTGAGTAATATGCTTTTTTTAACAAACAAGTTTTAACTTCAGTTTTAAAGGAATTTAAAGGTAACTGACAAAAATGAGTTGGTAATTTATTATACATACGTACACCTAACCCCCATGAATGTATTATGAACTTTATGTAACCGAAGATGAGGCACGCACAATTTATGTTTATTTCTAGTGTTTATACTATGGACATCACTATTTTTACTATACGACTCAATATTTTGTTTAATGTACATTAAATTGGCAAATATATATTGGGAAGGGACAGTCAGGATTTCAATTTCTTTAAATCGATCCCTAAGTGACACCCTCGGCCCTAACTTATAAATAGCACGGACTGTTTTTTTTGCAAAATAAATACACTGTCAATATCTGCAGCTTTTCCCCATAGAAGAATACCATAGGACATAATACTATGAAAGTAACTAAAATAAACTAGACGAGCCGTATCGACGTCGCACATACAGGTATTTTCACGATCTACGCGGCCAAAATTATTTTAATGCTTAATTGGTATCTTAACACTGTAAATAAACAAACAAACTATTTTTTTTACTTTTTACTATTATTTTCAAAAGACTAAAAAATATATAAACATAAAAAAACATAATAATTCTAAGTTTTTTGGCTTTCTTCGTCATTATCGTTCGTCGTCATTCGTAAGTGGGTAACATTTCTTCTTGGCTTTCTGTAAGGCACTATAGCACGGAAAAATCTTCTTATTACTCTTTCTTAGAATTTCGTACTGTCCTTGTGTCAAATCGGCATCTACAAACATTTCCAAAGCTTACATTGGTGTCAAGGAGGGCTGCCCGTTTTCTGATTTCAAATGATAGAATGCCTTTTT
The DNA here is from genome assembly GCA_944739405.2 of Euclidia mi. Lineage (NCBI taxonomy): Eukaryota > Metazoa > Arthropoda > Insecta > Lepidoptera > Erebidae > Euclidia > Euclidia mi. Next base: position 28,071,405 of record OX123186.2, on the reverse strand, counting down.
ATATTTAGTTGCTCGTGTTGGAGAGCTAGTAATATCTTTTAGGACATTTGATGCATCCTTTTTACCAGATTCAAAATTAGAACGAAGTTCTTCAGTCTTTCGCCTCTTGCTCCTTTCACTTGCGTCTTCGAACAACTCGAATGGTCGCCCTGGCCGTTTTTGTGTATCAACAATAAGTATTTCAAAAGCACCATCCAGCCAACACTGCTTTGTTTTATACATTTTTCTTTTTTATAATGAGCTTTCGTCCACCTTTGTACAACTTGTAACAATTTAGTCTTTATTGTAACCTTCACATGACAAAAGATGATCTATTATATATTTTAATTTGACATCTAAATTAGGCAAATTTTCGTTCTTCATGAGGTCAAATAAGTATTGTTGTGTCATAATCCTTACTCCTGATGCTTCCTGTGAACCTTAGTCAAACATAAACTGTGTTAAAAGTCGCTAAAAACATTTTAAATTTTAGACGAAATTTCGCTAAATATCTTTGATCCCTCAAAAATGTATCAAACTGGACAAATGTGGACACGATTTTGATAGTACTTATAAGAAAAAGGATCAAATAATATTCTATATTAAAAAGAATAGCCCGATCTACCCCGATACATAAACAAAAACACAAGCAAATAAAAAATATTGCAGAAAATCACAGTATTAAAATGGGTTTTTTATTTATAAAAAAAATAGGTAGTTTGATAGTTGATCATGACTTTATTTATGTAATATGTAAGTCTCTTACCTTGTCCATCAGAATCCATTACCTTCAGTTCGTAAAAAGAACTTGATAACATAAAAAATGACTTTGTAACTTTAATGTTTAGAAAAGCGCCGAGAATAGATACGTACACTAGGTAACACGGTCAACTTCCGACTGACCCCACGGGTGCGGAGTGTGGGCTAGCAGGTAGATAAACCTTGGATATTGTTCCCAGGTTCGTAATCTATTCCTGGAACTATGTTTAAGAATGATATTGTTATTTTGACATTTTGGACTTTTGGCCGCGTAGATCGTGCAAATACCTGTATGTGCGTCGGTTAACTGTCTAATTTTTCTAATAGCATATGCAGCCGAGCTAAATTTCCCAGTAAGAGCCAATATGTGTGCTCCCCATTGCAATTTATTATCTACTGTTATACCTAAGAAAACAGTGTTATTTACTGGTTCTATAATCTCCTCGTTAAGTGCTAAGTTAGGTCCCAGATTCTTTACGTTTGGCAATACAAATTTAACACATTTAGTTTTCTTAGAATTTAAAACTAAGTTATTAGCTGTAAACCAGTGTGTGACTTCAGTTAAGGCTCGATTTACTCCGTCAAAGTTTTCCTTATTTCTATCAACCTTGAAAATTAAAGACGTATCATCTGCAAAAAGATCAACGTCACACAAGTTATTCATGTAATAAGGCAAATCATTTATATAAATTAGGAACAAAAAAGGTCCCAGAATGGACCCCTGGGGAACACCTAATTGCACTGGTAACCCGGAAGAATGAGCTCCATTTACATCTACATGTTGTACTCTACCTTTCAGATAAGAATTAATGACTCTAAGTGCCTAATCTCTGATACCGTAATGTTTCAGTTTGCGTAAAAGTGTATCATGATTTACGCAATCAAACGCCTTAGAAAGGTCACAGAAGATACCTATAGCATTTTGCGACTGTTCCCAAGCATTGTACACATGCTTAAGTAAAGCTACTCCTGCATTAGTCGTAGATCGACCCTTAGTAAATCCGTACTGTTCAGTATCTAGGAGGCTGTTAAGATTAAAATATTTTAGTAATTGCTTAAGTAGGAGTTTTTCAAAAATTTTACTGAACGCTGGTAACACTGAAATGGGTCTATAGTTACCAATATCACCTTTGCTGCCAGATTTAAAAAGTGGAATAATTTTGCTGTATTTCATAAGATCTGGGAAAGTTCCTGAATTAAGGCAATGGTTGAAAACTACAGTTAAATACGGAGCTACTAGGTCAATAACTGTTTGCAAAACTTTTACAGAGATGCCCCATAGGTCACCTGTCTTTTTAGGCTTAAGAGACTTGAAGGTATTTAAAATGTCGGTTGAATTAATAGGCTGAAATCTAAAAGTACACGTTATTTCTGGCATATTATTAATCAAATATGTTGTAGCTACACTACAAGAAGCATCTAAACCCTTCGTAACGGATAACGGTATGTGCGAAACATAATTATTAAATTCTTGAGCTACATCTTCATTTTCGCGTACAATTTTAGTGTCAAACTTCAATTCAAACTTATTGTTATTAATTCTAATTTTGCCAGTTTGTTCGTTAATAACTTTCCAAGTAGTTTTAACTTTGTTATCCAATTGCTTTATTTTGTTACTCAAAAACATGGATTTTGCTATAAAACAGACCTTCTTAAATAATTTTGAATATTCTTTAACGTATTCAATAAATTGTGGATTAAAATTGTAGGATTTTATAGCATATAATTCATATAATTTAGCTCTACTCACATGTATACCAGTAGTGGCCCACTCATTAAATCTTCTATTGGTACCTATTTCTACAGTTTTTTCTTTAAATACATTTTTGAAAGCGTCCTTGACAACTGTAAAAAGCGACTCATATGAAACATTGGGGTTGGTCTATTTTAAAATCGAGGAGTTCACACCAGATAGTATTTTGTTTTTGAACGAATTACAACGAGCGTTTGTGATAGGTCTGCAGGTGATTTGTGACGAGATCTTGCTGGAGTAACTAACAAACTCGGCTAACTGTCCACAGTGATCAGACGAGAGCTCTTCAAGGATTACAGTGTTTGACGCAGTAACATCACTAAAAATATTATCAAGACAAGTTGAAGAAGTAGCGGTTACTCTAGTTGGTTAAAAAAATAAATAGTTTAAATTAAAAGATTTAAATAAATTTATCAATCTTCCACTTAAAGGCGATACTTCCAATAAATTGACATTAAAGTCACCACATACTACTATTTTTTTGCTATTACATTTTATACGCTGTAAAACGTCTTCCATAGTCAGTTCAAAAATATTAAAGTCACCTGTGGGGGGGGCGGTATACGCAAATTATAACAAAATAATTAAGTTCAATACATGATAGTTCAACACTGCGCTCCACAGAAAGTTTAACTAAGTCATTACGTTCTTTACACTTTAGAGTATTATGAACCAAAATTAACGAGCCGCCATGTATAGCTTCCTTCCTTGTGAACGCACTTTTAACAGTAAAATTGTAATTATTTAACAAAACTTATTCATTACATTTTTTCCAGTGTTCAGTTATGCACATGATATGAACATTTTTATAGTCTAAAAATAAATTTAACTCTAACTCTTTGCCTGAAAGGCCCTGAATGTTTTGATGTACAACATTCAAAAAGTGTGGCCTGCCAGTTGTCTCAACTTGTACTTTAAATTACAGGTTGATTCAATATACTGATTAGTAGAAATACTAATATCTGTAACTGCAGTAGTTACACTATGTGTATATAAAACACAGTAAATATTATATGCTAATAACTTAGCAATCTGTCTCTTAAAACTAAAGGAAAGATACATAGTATCTTTAGTCAAAATTAAATTTCTAACAAAAATGTTAGTATCAAAATAACTTAAATACTTTTGGCAAGAAGACTGGGTTATACAATTGTACATTAACAAATTTAAGTTATGTATGTGCTTGTTCTGTTCTATATTTAAATTTTGTGAATAAGGCAGTGTACATATAATAAATTTACAGCTATATTTCCTATTGAGACATTCCATTAACTTAAAGCAATTTAATATGTCATTTCTTGATACAGCTAAATTATTTCCATACAATAATATTACTGTGGAATTTGAATTAAGCTGGGTCATCTTGATTTTATGTAATAACTGACTATAACTGGCACCGGGTGAGCAATGATTTACTACAGGACCATTTGCATACTGAGACATAAGACTACCCATGTCTTTGCCCAGCTGGTCAGAGAAAATATATCAAGAGTTATAGCAATTATTGTGAGAGTGGTTAACTGATGACAACGAGCTCCCCAAAATTGGTATACATTGAACATTATTGCTAGGAGTGTTAGTACAAGGCATTTCTTGAGACTTTGACAGTGTAATTGTTTCATGTTGCTGATTATTGTCACTTGATGTTGTTTTTTGACAAGTACAGCAATTTAGCCTATTTGTTAAAGAATCTAGCCCGTGCACATTTTCACTACCTAATTGGACTAGCTCATTGGCAGCAAGAATGTGTTCTTTTATTTGTAACTGAGCGTCTTTATAACTTTTCACAGTTTTGGTCAGTTCTTTATGTAAATCCAGCATTTCCTGCTGCAAGACATAGGTCTCACGGTCATGGTGTAATCTAATCTGAAGCAACTCTTTTTCAGTAAATTTTAGTTTTTTTACTAAATTAATTCTATCCTTAATTAAACTACTCATTTTGTGGTAAACTTTAAATCTATGGCATTGGTTCTTAATCCTATTTATAATTTTATTAATTTTTATGTATTTCTTAAATTTATTCTTACTCATTATTACATTTGGAGAATGAGTAAGTACCAACTCGGTGAAAAGATTCTGAGTCGCACCACATTGCTGTTGTTGGTCGAGCAACACATGGCTCAGTATAGTATTATGAGCTTCACTTAAGCTAATTTCTAGCTCATTTATGCGACTCAGGGCCCTCTCATGAGATTCACTACATTTTCCGAAAGAGGTAACTAATTCCTGTAAGCGATCTCTCTGGTCTAGTACCTCCATGTACTGAATGTGTAGATCGGCAAGCTCGCTCTTCAGATTTGAATTTTTGCCAACTATTTTTCCAATTTCTTCCTCACTTTCCTCATGTTCCCTGAGCAGTTGTGCATTTAGCTCCTTGGACTTTTTAAGCTCCTCAAGTGTCAACTTCAGTTTCACGTCCAAATCCTTGGCAGTAGCCTTGCGTGTCAACATCGACGTGGCGGATAGTGGGTCACTGGAAGTATTGAAATAGTGGTGAAGAAAAAAAAAGCAGAAAAAAGTATTTAAAGAAGACTAGACAATAGAAAGTATCTGAAGAATAAGTGGAAAATTAAGTATTGGGTAGGGTTACACGCTAAATTATTAAGTATTAAGTTTTGAGTCAATGTACTAAAATATAGCTTAATTTAAACACAGGTTCAAATTTGGTATTAGAGGCAAAATAAATTTCGTAAGAGGGTAAGTCGTCTGAAGACAAAACGAAACTGATTTTTAATGTTAATTTGCAAAGCGGACAATAATATGACAGGTTAACAATAATTAGGGACCAAGAATAACGTGATGAATAAATAATACTCCCTCGTTTTATCCAAGTTCTCCAAATAATTTGAAACAAAAAAAAAATTAGGTTCAGAAGTGGCAGATTTTCACTGATAAACTTGAGGATTTGAGTTAACATCACTGTGGATTTATACACCCCTTTTGCGGTGCTTTAGGCAACACTGAACGTCATTCCGACCGAGCAACGAGGATAGTCATGAATCATTTATTCGAAGGGTGGCTTCAGAGTGTAGACTTCTGTAAAATATTCAAAGAGACCGTGCAAGCGAACCTTCGGAACGGGTACATAGTAAAAAATTCAACAAGTGACAAATTATTGTCTATTACGTCACTTCGTTGTAATGTCTCGTTTTATGTAAACAAGGAGTCAAAAGACATGTTTATGATTTTGAACCTTTCCGTGAAATATATGCGTGATAGTCCGACCCTAAGTTGGGGTTGCCGCATCGCTCGTAAAACGGAACTATAGGCTCGGAGGCTTTTATTCATTGTTTTTTTTAATGGCAGACAACTGGTATTTGGTATATAAATTGCTGTACAGAAAAATATAAACAAAAAGTGTTAAATTGAGCTTAAATATAAACAGATCAACTGGTATGTTCTTTGTTCAATCACTGACGAGTTAGTTATAGTTCATGTATTGAACACGACTTATAACAGCTTGAACAAATCCTTAGACCTATTAGTAGGTATTTTTTATACTATTGCTGGCCCAAAGACAATAGTGAGGTCACAAATAGAAGAGAACAGAAGATATTATAATAATACTTTCAAACTTAAGATATCTCTTGTCATAAACAAATTATTATTTGACCCTTGATTGCAGCGGATAGTAACAGTTGACACCTAACTAACAACATACGCGACGTAATAGCCATTCGTAATACAAATTAGATTTATGTTTATCCCACGATTTGAATACCAAAATCTTGCTCTAATTATTTGGCAGCCTATTCAGACACTGAATACGAAGTCGTAATCTAACATAATTCTGTTTTCCCTACTGTGTCCTTTTCGTATTTAAATACACGATTACGATTAGACGACGGCCTATTGTTGCTTTCCCATTGTTTGTCTCATAAGTTACTTATAAAGGATAATATAGAGACAATTTGCGGAAATTGCTTTTGCGGCTCAGCCTCTATTCTGTTTTAATTATGACACACTTCTTAGTTTTGTGCTATTAATTATTCGAGATCATTTTCCTCATGAAGGTAAAAAATTAGGTATTATTTTAAAAGGTATTATTATTTTCTAAAGGTATTATTTTAAAAGATGATGCGCACGAGTCTGTCGGCTACTGATTGATAACTCAGATGCCGCGTTATCATTATCATGGTGCAGACGAGCTGAATGATAATTCCAACGAATAATAATGGGGAGATACATTACATCCGTGCTCTACATTATTACCGATTCATAATATAGTGTAGTGTTTATATAGTGAAGTGAAATGGCGATCAGTCTAGAATCTAAATAGACGTATCGGCTAAAAGGGTAGAATGATCAGCGATTATCTAAAGTAACTTGCAAAACTGCAAGCACTTTAACTTACGGTATCATGTATTCAAGCTGAAAGTTACCACAAATTAGACTGATGCAAGCGGTAATAAGCGTAATACTTCATTTATAATCCGTGTAAAACTCATGACTGAGAAATTACTATTGCAGCCACTGAGCCATTTGAGTAATCATCCAGCGTGCAATTGTGGATGCATACAGTAACAAAGCTACTACTTAAAAAGTTAGACCATCTTGTCTCAAACCTCTTAGTTTAATGTCTGCAAAAACGTGTGAAAATACGACATCAAATTCAGAAAAGCAAATAATCTTTCCACCACGGATCTCTGTTGAAGTTCCACGTCGAGTAAAATTTTCTTTTATAAGCATGGATGCATTGAAAATTAGGAAGATTTTTTATTTTCTCTCGCCGAATAAAACTTGCGCCACAGAGAAAAGTATGGTTTATTCATGCGCAAGGCACTGCGTACAAATAAATTGTATTAAATTAAGAGTGTTATGCAGGGTTATGGAACCTTTTTATTATCATGGACCACTTGTAAAATTCAAACCATCATACAAACTCAAGTTAGGCTTTTTTATTATATATTATCATTATTTTAATGCTGCCATTCATGCAACTACTACTGCAAATGTATCAGCTCCCATCATCAAGGAAAAACGAATGTAAACAAACCATGGCATTTATAAGGCCTTTTTCAGTGTAACTTTATGACCATTTTGGATACCGTCGTTATACTTATACCCCTTGAATGCCACTGAAAATGTAGTATAGCTGCTGTAGGTACCTTAAATTATTATCACATTATTTGGGTTGTCTTAAGGACTCACAAACAAACAAGCTTTTGGCATGGACGTATAGATAACAAGAAAGCTTAAGCTGTTTTCGTATTAAAGTCATTAATTTATCATCACGCCACCAACTGTGCTTATGCTTTTAAATATGATATAATTATGATATTCTAATTCGTCAGTTTTTGTTTGTTGTTAGTAGTCTTGCCAGTTACAGCAGGCCATTTAAGAAAAAATACCCATAAAGTAGGAAGTTAATTGAGCAATAATATATACATGTGCCGAGAATGTATATTCTGATATTTTTCTATTAAAACACAGTAATAGTTTCCTCCAATCAAAACTTTACGTTGCCTTTCATGGTCTGTTCATTACGCGCAAATATCCAAGAAACAGTGGTATGGACTTTGGTTTCCCAAAAATAAACGTACTTTGCAGTTAGTTTATACCAATTTATTTTATTCACAATTTACTGCACTGATTATATTATTTTATTTCAAATGGATCAGTGTCAGTTGCACGTAAAAAATTGTTTCCAGTTATTGGTCAAAAGAATAAATTTCCGCTTTTTATTCAATTCGTAATATTACACGTAACACTACATATTTTGTTAGTTTAACAATAAAATCATTTTCGCCGTGTTGTTTGACCAAAACTGATTAGTTTTGTCAATGTATACGACTTTGTGACTTATGAATTCCTATTTTGTAATCGGCTTTAAAAATATAATTAGTGTGTGTTAGCGTATTTCTTATTTTTTTATTTTTTTATAGCAATCAGTATTGTACCTATGGCGCTCTGTAGTTTTATGTCAGATCTTTCTTTAGATTACATCGCCTTTTCAAATGAGATGGTGTCTGAGATTAGATAGCTAAGCCTAGTAAAAATTTTTGTTATGAATATTTTATACTTCAACTGAAAGTCTACATTATTTTATGACGTATATGTCCATCAACTATGGACTTCGTAACTTTTTACGTTACCCATAGGAAACGAGAATTCACAATACCATATTTGACAATGTAACTAATCTCTGTCGGTAACATTACTCTGAATAGGTATTGGGTCCATTCCCTGGTATCAAGATGTTCTGTGTCGAGTACGGTCAAGTTTAGTTCAAGATGTATAAATTAGTTTGTGGTGATCTAGGGTCAGTTGCCAATTATTGCCGGAGTTATTTGTGGCGTGTAAGCCTTCCTCGAACAGAACGCGTACATTATGCTGGTTTAAGCCTATTATTGGTTGGTGCCAGTTGACATTTATGCTAGAAAATGACTGGACAATGTAATTAGTTCCAAAATAGAGTTGTTATTTAATTTAGTATGGAATAATATTATATTTTACGAAAATCTTTATGGCCATCTGAAATTAATCTAGATATGGCCTGTGACATCATCATTGTCATCACCCTAGTGTTATGTTGGTTATATCCAAGGCTCCTTAGAGACCGGGGTACGTCTTCCTATGTTGTTGCCAGGGGTACGTCTTGCTGTTTGACAGGAGGCAAACGAGTTGATGGATCCGCCCATAAAAATCCGCAACACGAGGGGACAAACGCAACACAAGTGCGTTGCTGCCCTGAATGGGAAATGGAATAGGCATATTGGGATGAGTGAAAAGTGAAAAAGGCTTCGAGCACTTCTGCTCATCGAACAAAACGCGACATTATAGATACTGTTACTTTACGTCGATAATTATTCTGTGTGAGTGTAGCATTACTAGTTGTACATTTTTACCTACAATTAATACTAAAATAATATATAAATTATGTTATGAATAAAATGTGTGTATCCCACAGTCTCATACAAGTTTATTTAACGGGTGTTAATCGAGCTAAATAACTTATTTAATACCTTATTTTTATTTGACTCACTTTCATACAGTTGATTGAATACATAAGTCGCTCCGCTCATGTAGACCTTTTTTTGAATATTTCGCTTGTATTATGTATCGTATAACAGATTTTATAATTATTTCTTGGAATGGGTAACATTGTTGTATTATATTAAAGTAATATTTGCGCACACATATTTTAATACCATTAAATGAAATTACCAGAATTGCCGAATACGTATTATCTTAAACCAGTCAACCGCGCTTTACGAATGCTATTTCGGGTTCTGTAGTTACCTTTCAATATTAAGGCTCGGGAATATAAATATTAAGGTTTTATCCAAGCCTTAAAACCCGAGTCAGCTTTCTAATCTAACCAGATATGAGACTGGAATTAATATTACCAATAAATGATGTTGAATGTAATTATTATAAATAAGATCTCATCCTTCTATCGCTATCCCATTTGCAACCCGGGATCCGCTTGCTAGTCAAATCAAATCAATCTTTATTTTGCAAAACATGAGTAGGTATACAAAAAAGAAGTTACAGAGTCAAATAGTCTCATTATGTTTTGCTGTCACAGCAGCATGCAAAATGTATGTAGGTAAATAGTTGTACGCATTCTAATTACTGATTTTAAAATTTGTCGATGTCTTGCTAAGCGATTCTCGCCCTTATGGTGGTCTAGCGGAAAGTTGTTCGATTGTTCATGGTAAAGTAAGAATTTTTAAATTAATAAAATATGGTTTACAGCTATCTCTAAGTTTGATATTAAATATTGCTCGTATACACCTCTTTTGAGCCCTAAATGCAGCGTCCCTGTCTGTCCCCCCCGTGGGATCTCCACCTTGTCGTGGTGGGGGGGCTCAGTAACCGTGGATTGGTCACCCGCGGTGAAGCTAAGAGGGATCCAGGAGGGGACACTCCGCGTGGGCTTGGAGGGGTCTGCGCAGGACGCGTCCAACGGTGCGGGTGCGAGGTACAGTTCTGTCTGTCCCGTCGGGCGCGGTCGCGGGGGGAGAGGCGTGTCGGTGTTGCGTTGCCGCGCGCCCTATCTCCCGCGACCGAATGGGGGCGCACCATCGTTGCGTCTTGGTGGGGCCGCAGAGGAAGAGGAGATGCGGTGTTGCGTTGCCGTCCTCCCTATCCTCTGCGGCCGCTAGGTGTTTTGGCGGCGGAGCCCAACACCTTCATCCGCCGCCAAGGGGGTTTCGTTCGGGGCCCGCCTAACCATCTGGCGGGCCAATACCCGTCGGGGGGTAGCGAGGAATGCTTCGGTGAAACCCTACCCTCCGACACACGGGTACATGGAGGAAGTCGAGGTGGTTTTTAGTGGAAACACCACATACTCCGGCTCTTATTGCCCCCAAGAGTCTGAGATCCGAAGGGATTTTCCACCTCGTAAAACAAAAAAAAAAAAAAAAAGCGTCCCTGTAGAATTACCCCAGAACAGAATACCGTACCTCAGCTGAGACGAAACATACCCATGATATATCGTTACCGTCAGTCTTACTGGATTTGTCTGTATATTAGCTTTTCCACAGAGCGACTGCTAGTTTGACCTCCACGACCCAGAGCGATAGCGATATTTAATGATTTAGACTAGTGTCCGTTTGTTTAGAGGCACTAGAACTCCCTATAAAGACTGTCAAAGATCGTCATGACAACCAGGACCGACGGCTTAACGTGCTCACCGAGGCACTAAGGACTATGGGCAAAAATGTTCATAAGCGTCACATTGTGACCCAAATGAATAAAGGATTTTGAATTTGAATTTGAATTTGTATGGGCTCTGTCCCCATATACCAACACACATGGAACTGATGCTAATGTGTATCTTAAGTATCCACTATTTGATTAAAATCCTTTTTTTACTTAAATCCGTGGCATATACACCGCTATTTTTTAATTAGTACAAAAAATTTAATGGGGCTCTAGGCATCTTTAACTAATCACATATATGTATGTAAAAAATAAAAATACTGAGTTCCAAAACTGTCCCAAAACTGTCCACAAAAATACGTAATGTTTGGTAAATGCATAGCTAAATACTAATTTGTCGTAGTAATTGTACGCGCCACTACTCCATTGATAAATTTGTGCAAACTCGAAGCTCATCACCCCCTGTCCCTCTGCGTGCGCGCCACGGTACTAAACTGAAGGCGATAGCGAGCGGATGTTTTTTCGTGGAAAAAATTATTGTTTGTTTACGTTTGCCCAACGGGATGGCTTATTAGTTCACATCACGCGAGTGCAGCTATGCGTTTGTACAGGGAAGTGTTTGGAAGCCAGTGGATCCGTTGAGGCGGGTCGTAGCTTGGCCTCCATGCTCACCACTGTGTACAAAAATGAGCCGTTGTGAGTGTGAGTGGGGAACAATTTAAACAGCGCATATTGGACGCTTCTGACGCAGTGAGAAGTCAGAGAAGCTTACTTATCTCGTTAAAAAACAATTAAATAAAACGTGCCGTGTATTGACAATAGTGATGGATATTTCGAAGAACAATTGAAATACTTGTAAGTAAAGTAAATATTACCTACTTAACTAAATAATAATTTGATGCGGCCGGCTCAAAATCGGTCTGTGTGGAGAACCTTGAGGGAGGCCTATGTTCAGCAGTGGACGTCTCTAGGCTGACATAATGATTATGAAATAGTAATTGTAAATAGCAGCTGATTCTAACTTCATAAATACGCCAAAATTACTCTTTTCTTTTATTACAGAATACCTTCTTTTATTTTGATATGTGTTTGCTTTCTAATTACATACCTACCTCCGTATTTAATTACTTGTAAAACAGTAAATTTTGCCGGTGAAGTATGAAGGAGTGGGTAGAATTTAAAAAAATAAAAAATATCTACCTACACTTATTATTTTGCTTCTTTTTATTGTCTACGGCTACCTGCATTATAAGTGAGACGGAAAGAATGCGTAAGAGTAGGACGGAAAGTAAGTAGGTACTATCAATGAAGTAGTGAATGGATTGTAAAATATGTCTATGATTTGGGTGAGATTTTCTACAAACAGCAAATGATTATAACTTTGCTATTTATAGATATTATGAAATTCTTACGTCACTTATATGATAATAATGTCTTCGCTAATATGTCCTCAAAGTTTTTGTACTAATTAAAAAATAACGGTGTATAAATAAAAAAAACAATTTATTATTATTAATTAACCTATATTTTCATTTTACACTTGTAAGTTATTTTAACATTATGATTATATTACAGTTCAAAACATGATTTAGTAACTATACAAAATAAAAAATAATGTATTTTTAAACATTTAAATGATTATGAATGAATAATAGGAAAATAACAAATATAAATGAATCATCATCGCCCTAGCGTTTTCCCCTTTGCATCCAAGACTACACGCCTTAGAGCCCGAGGTCCGCTTACTGGTCTAACCAGATATTACAGAATATCAACTTTTCCACAGAGCGACTGCCGTCAAAGGGATAGCGATGTTGCATGGCTTAGACCAGTATCAGTTTATTTGAGGGTACTGACTCCACGTAACGACTGTCAAAGATCTTCATGACAGCCGGGACCGACGGGTTTAACGTGCTTTCCAAGGCACGGGGCAAGCGATAATTAAAAATTGAATACGCACTTAACTTCGAAAAGTCATTGGCCCGCGCCGTGGATTCGAACCCGATTCCCTCTGCATGGCAATCCGTTGGTATCTCCACTAGGCTATCGCTGCCTTTATATAATAATCACTACATAGTATAAAAAAGTCTGTCTTCTGTGTGTCTGTCCCTATGTATGCTTAAATCTTAAAAACTACGCAACGGGTTTTATTGCGTTTTTTTTTTAATAGATAGAATGATTCAAGAAGAAGATTTATATGTATAATTGACGCAGGCGAAGCCGCTGGCAATAATATGAATGAATCATTTCAATTAATTTTCTTCTAATTATTCATTCTTACAATGCTTATAGTAGGCAAATAACAATAGTGAGTGTCAATATTACTGGTCTATGTTCACTGTGCACTATGAATAGATAAATGAGTAGGTGTTTTACAAATAATCGTCAAAAATACGTACTTATACAAATATTGGTTTAAACGTTAATTACTATGACAACCCAATGCTTTTGGGCAACGTCCCCATATTAAAAAAAAATCATCTTGCCAAGATGTGTCAATTAAGCTGCATTTCATTTTTGTTGATGGGTGGGGACGATTCCGCCCATTGTCCTTTACGTGCTGTATGATATTTTTTTGTACAAAATGGCGGTTTATTGCCTCAAGCTACACCAACAAGTATAGGTGGCCGGCTCTATTCATTTCAATTTATTGTTATTGTTTTGTTTTTGTATTAACCCTTTCAGGACCATAAGAATATGGGACTATATGTTATGATAAAAACTGTACGAAACAGTTAATTAGGCATCAAATAAACATAATTTTAACTTAAAATATAATAAAATGTTTTGGATTTTTTGGAATTCTTTGGGACACATATGTCCCTATGGTCGTTGGTGGTACTTTTTGTTCTAGTAAATAAGATTATACATTTTAGAGATTTTATCAGTATTTGAGGTATTGTATACACAAAGCTGCAAATTTATTACAGAAAAATTGTTTGTTTATCGATAGGTATACAATTTAAAGTAATAAGCTAGTAGTAATTAGGTAGAATCCAGTGAAACATTTACATTCATTAGTCTAAAAAAGGTGTACTTTGCAACACAATTACTATTTTTTCGCATTTCTATTATATATTGAATAAACTGACACATCTCTTCCAGAAGATTGGTTATAGGTGCGTTGGAAACTGTCTACATCTGACAAATCTGGGAACTAAACTTGATATTGAAGTAGGAACGTCATGCTGCCTGACAGAGTAACCGTTTTTCCAACTTGAACTTGTGTGAACTTTAGGCTAGGTTTGATTACATCGAGAAACTTTGACTATACAGTATGCGCATTATTCACTAAGATATCTAAGAGATCAAAACAATATCGAAGATAGTATTTTATTTTCAATCAGCAATATATTTCATGACACTATGAGATCGACACGTATATGATCTACTCCTCCCATTTTTTTGTTATACCTATGTGATGCAATTTTAGGGCATTTCACTTTTTTTCGCTGATCCAGGTTTGTGTCGTCTTCCAGTGTCTATGTCTAAGGGTTTCAGAAAGTTGATCAATAAATATATTGCTTTATTTTCCATCAACTTTACGCACGATATGCCCCAAAACTTGTGGTGTACATGTCCCACTTCTTATGTCAATGCTGTTTTTGGAAGATGTTTTCGATTTGTTCGAACGATTCCATATGCCAAAGAGAGTCAATACATCAGCATCAACTATTTGAAAAATCTGTACCTCACAGCCATTATATTTCACATCACAAAAAGCACAAAAATTATTTGGCACGTATGTTCCTTAGTTCCACTTGAAAACTGGTTTTTGATTACTTTGTGCTCCAGTTATGGGTAAAAGAGTTGTAGACTTTGATGGTACAGATGCCAGACTTATTGATTTCTGAAATTGAACAGGCACAGCCACAAAATCATCATCATAAACATCAGAAACCCCTTGATCCTGTATCAAACTCCTTTGACTTTTTTCCTCAAGGTGTAAATCATCTTCTTCATCACTATTACCATGCATCAAAATGTTATAATATTATAGGAGTACCTAGATCATCCTTGGATTAAAAAAACTAAAATAATCTGCCAAAATATCAATAAAAATGAAGATAATTCACAAAATCATCAGTTCAATAAGTTAACAATTTATTACAAAAAGTGTCCCTTCCGGACCACTGGGACACTGGTGTCCCTTTATGTTTATGATGTCTCATAACTATATAAACATAAATAATAGTTTTATAAATAAATATAATATAAATTTACTAACCAAGCAATAATTATAGCACAACAAAAAACAATATAGAACATTTTGAAGTTCCTAAAACCTTTTGAGAAATAGGGCAAGTGCGCGCTTAGCGAACAGTCATATTACAATGTTTATAGAAAATATATCATACAACCTAGGTTGTACCGTCAATGAAAAAAAATATTAATAATATGTTTAATAACAAACAAAAAATTCATAATTGGTAATAGGTTTCTTAATTATTAATATATTTTCAAATTATGTACTGAGGACACATATGTCCCTTGGTCGTCAAAGGGTTAAATAGTGTGTGTTTTTCTGTCAGCTGTAATGGAAATGCACTTAAATTAAAATTTGTTTTATGTTGGCTTCTTTTTTTAACTGAGTCAGATAACAGTTACCTACATCTGTATGGGCATCATTAAACTTACCCTCAACAAAGCGTATTTGATTTAAGTTTGTAGTAATATATTTCAAGCTTGTACTTATGTAAGTAACCTATTTTTCAACTACTCTCGCACTATTAATAATTCCTGTGTCACGGGGTACTTTACAAACATACAACCAACGGACACAATAAACAACCAGACTCTAAACAACAATTTATGAATCACACAGTGTTCCTCATTGACATCTAATTCATCAATTCAAAATCAATTAGATAAGTAAACATACACACACTTCTAAAACATCACCCTTTGTCTTATATAATACGTCAATCTTGGGTAGTATAAATAATGACTTAAGTGGACGAACAAAAGCACGATCAAATTTATAATGTATCTGTTTTAGCAAAAACACAAATAGATTACAATAGATTTCTCGGAGCTGTTGTACGAGTAAAAGCACGACCATATTTATTATGTATCTATTTTAGCGTAAATACAAATAGATTTCTTGGAGCTTGAGTATATCGACGAGTAAGTTCATAATAACCCTTTTTTTATTAAAATGCTTATGTAGCTTCCGATCGGGCCTTATTTTAATATTCATGTAGTATCTTGCGAGCGTAGATCATTATATAAAAAGTAGCAAACAAATCACTTTGTATGTTATCATAAGTGAAATTATACGCCGCAGTTACATTATTTTAACCCATGATATTAAAATGTAATGTCATCATCTCATCATCGGCTCTGTATATGAACTGTTCCACAACTGAGCACGGACCTCTTCCCACTATGAGAAGGGTAAGGCCATAGGCCGCCACGTTGGCCAAGTACGGGTTGGCAGACTTCACACGTCTTTCGAAAACAATATGGAGAACTTTCAGACACATGCAGGTTTCCTCACGATGTTGTCCTACACCATTAAGCAAGCCATAATTAACAATTACTTACGCACATCATTTCGATAAGTCAATAATTTCGAGAAGTCATTAAGTCATAAAATTGCCGTGAATTTGAAACCGTTGAGTCTTTCGTAGCACTGTAGCAGTCTGTCGGTCTCTTCACTAGGTCTTCTACATACACACATCAAAAAAGTCTAAGCAACACATACAAATTTCAATTTTACAATGTGTTTTCTCATTAAATCCTTAGTATTTTCTTATTTATTTATTTATTTTTAATGCTTTTTTGATAATAAACAATTTTTTAATAATATTATCTTAACATATAAAATCATTGCGTTACTGACTGACTGACAGACAAGATACAGCCAAAACTATTGGGCGCAAGAAGCTGAAATTTGGCATGTATGTTCCTTGGGGATCGTAGGGGTGCACTAAGAAGGGATATACCGAAATTCCCACGGGATCGCCCTCTATTTGATTAATAATTTGAAATAGTATGTGTTGCTTAGACTTTTTTGATGTGTGTGTGTACATTAATTTAGATCTCCATTTGTGTCATCGTTTGTCTGGTGCTTTTAGTCAAGACTGAAACTGAAATCAAGGGTGCTGTACGGGAAGAAAATTATGAACCTATATCGGCGAATTATAATGTCAAAGCAAAATAAGTCTTGATAATTAAGTATAAACTGCGTGATATTACTGTGTGAAACACGCGTATAGGCAACTAACAGCTTCTCTTCTTTATAATATTGTGTTTAAGTTAAAATAGACTTTTAAAATGTCCTATATATAGATATCTAACATATTACTCTAGCAAAAGTATTTTTTAATAAAATGGAGTACCTAAAACTAGCTCTACACATTAGGAAATAGACTTTATTTATAAGATAGTATGTTGGGCGTGGTACACACTTATTCTAGCTGGCGCCACGTTTACGTGACCTTGACATCTTAAATTGTGCTGGAACCTCGAGCTAAACATACCTTACACTTACACGCTTTAATAAGGCCGCGTATACATCGCAGGAGTGCGAGTCAGCGTTCAGCTGTGAGGAAAATATCCACCAATACGAGTAGCAACTAATAGCGTAATGCATTATTATAAAACATTAGTTGTATGCCTTTTTTTTGTTGGTGTCGGGTTGGAAAATCCTCACGGAGTCCTTCCGCCCTGGGGGAAGGGCGAAGGGGACTGTCAGACTCTTACTGACTAAAAACCAACCCATGTTCCTCATGTACCCTTGTGTCGGAGGGTCGGGTATTGCCGAAGCATTCCTCGCTACCCCCCGACGGGTATTGGCCCGCCAGATGGTCAGGCGGACCCCGAACAAAACCCCCTTGGCGGCGAATGAAGGTGTTGGGCTCCGCCGCCAAAACACCCAGCGGCCGCAGAGGATAGGGAGGATGGCAACGCAACACCGACACGCCTCTCCTCCCGCGACCGCGCCCGACTGCGAGGGACAGAAGAACTGTCCCTCGCACCCGCACCTTTGGACGCATCCTGTGCAGGCCTCCGTCAAGCGCACGCGGAGCGTCCACTCCCGGGATCTCGCTTAGCTTCACCGTGGGTGACCTAACCACGGTTACTGAGCCCCCCCAACACGACAAGGTGGAGATCCCACGGGGGAGGGGATTAGTTGCATGCCTGCGGCTCCTCCTGCGTATATCTTAATTCTATTCTAAAAACTATAGTGCGAAGTTTCATCCGTCACGATCTGTCACGAATTTTTGTTGAAGAAAATGTTGAAGGTTCTTGTGGTGACGGTTTAAGAATACAATGTGTCACTACCCAAGGCATGTCATTCCATAGGTGTCGTTAAAAGCAACTAAGAAAAATACAAGAAGGAAATAAAATCTTTGCAAGGAGACGGAAAACATCACACCCTATACCAACTCGTCTGGCAAGCGTGACTCGCAAATCCTACTGTTGACTGGCAATATTATTGCGACGCAAATTAGAATAGGCCTAAGTCCAGCAATGGACTGCGAAAGGCTGTAGGTAATATCGAAGTGACGTAAGTAACAACTATCTTTTATTTTTATTTTATTGCATAGGAAGACAAACTAGTAAGTTGATCACCTGATGACAAGTGATCATCCGCCCATAGACACAAGAAATGCCCTTTGCTGACATTTTAAAAAAGTATATACACGCTTATTATAGGTATCTGTTGGTTTATGTTTTTTTATACAACTCCTGCATAAGGAATAAATCCTGTGTGTCCCCCGCGACACAGGATTTATCCCTTTTACAAACATACAACTAACGGACACAATGAACACCCAGACTCGAAACAACACTTTGTGAATTACACAGTGCCTCGTGTGGGGATCGAACCCACAACACTTGGCGCAGTGTCAAGCGGCGAGGTGACCGGTTAAACCACTACGCCAACCTGCAGTCTGTATAAAGTTCTCTTAAATATCTTAGTCGTTGTTTTGTAATAAGGCCTTTTATTTTTCTACCCTCGCTAAGCGGAGGGTCTACTACTGTTGTATGTCTTCGCCACGCAATGTTCATCTCCTTTACACATCTTTGGTGAAAACGTCGCTTTACGGGTTTTTCCGTAGGACTGTTATTTGTAACAATCTATGCGGAACCACTATGTTTAGTTGAGTATTTTATGGGGTAACGATTAGGAACAAGAGGTTGAGAGCGCGGATATTTGCTCGTTTACACTCGGGTTATCTTTGTTGTGTAAGTATTCAAAGAAGCTAAATAGTATTCCATATTTGTTATATGAATGTAACCAGCGGGCATCTATGAAAAGAGTAATTAATGTAGACAAAGCGCGTGACGTTTGTATGGATAGAAACAAGTGGCGTACCGTAGTCTCTACGAATATGTATGAATAAATCACGCAGCTGCAGTGCCATAAAAATATAAATAGTATTCATGTATTAACCCATCATACAGGTACAGAAATGATCATTTAAAACAAAGAGCTACGAAAATTTCGAGTTATAATTATTTGCATATAAAAAATCTTGCGTTACTGACTGACTATAGAACGGACAATGTCGGAACTATTAGGCGCAAGAAGCATGGAATGTATGTTCCTTGGAGACCGTAGCGGTGCACTAAGAAAGGTTTTCCCGAAATTTGCACGGAATCTTCTAATAATCCATATAATCACGAGTCCACGTGCGAAACGATGCACTGCTACTTGACTACATAATAATATTATACCTACGCCCGTCATCGCTTTACATAAGCGGCTTATAGGCAGTCGTGTCTTATTAAAATATCACGCTTGTAAAACCAGTAGCGTCACATAACCCTTAAGTTTCCTTAATGTACCTTAAGTAAATAACATTATGAATCAAAATCAAACGGCTCAACTGAATTACGATCGAACGGTAAAAACATTGGACCTATAAATAAAGATGTCGCTTTTCTTTGGTAACTGATAGTGTAAACAATAATAAGGAAATAGCCTTGATGTAACTTAATAATACGAGCCTTCTATTGTAAGAGCGGGAAGTTTTCATGAAAATGTTATAAGAAAGAAAATTATACTTTCTTTGAACTTTAGCCTCAATGTGGAAACTTCTAGCTATCTAGTACCAATGGTAAAAGTAAATAATTTTATACATAGATTCGCGTTATAATAAAGTATGCGAATTCCAATTCGCGTGGCCCTTTCACTACAGGACACCGTGGTGGTTTAAGTGGGTAGGCCTATTGCACCCAGATCCTCTTTGACTGCCACAAGAGTTCATTTGGGTTTACACCTAGTAGACGAAAAGAAGACATGTGTATCTGCGTAACTAGTAACCACGACTGAAAAATTGTCAAAACAAATTGCGTTGATGTCTTCAATTTGCAACCCACTTATAGATCAGATTCTTTTTTAATTTCATTGTTTACAGGACTACTCAATTCAATGATATTTTCTACTCAAGAATATTCCACTGATAAATATATTAATAAGAAAAAGAATATTTCAACCCCTACGCGTATTTATTATAAATAACGAGAAAAATAAAAGCTAACATTTATGTAACGAGTCTATCGTGTAATTTATTGAAAATAAAGGTAAAATACCTCTTATTTGCCCTGCCGTTTGTTTAACTGTAAAAGCATTTAATAACCTCTATGGAAATCGTCATAATTCCATTCTTCATTCGGATTATATGCCAACACTGAGACAAAAAATCTACAAACCGCCATACCGAATATTAAAATCCGTGTTAGCTGACACGTGCGAACCGAAATAACATCCAGTGCAAATGAAAACCAATTTCATTTTACACTCCTTGAATATTATTTTCCTCAAGGAAAGTATATTCTTTCAATAAAGTGTAAATGGAAACACTTCGCAATATAAATAGCAAAATTATAGCCTCAAGCTGACTTATTGGTGCGATATTTATATCAATAAACCAGCTTAGTAGATTTTTATATTTTGAATTAAGAGTATCAAGGACAATCAAGGACACTCATAATCGTCGGCTCCAAGTGTATGTAATTCGGCCTCAACATTTGATTTTAAATCAATGACAAAATTGGGCTCAGAACTTAGTGCTTGTGCTGAATAAAAAAGAAAACCTTAATCCAGTACGTGTTTTATCAAGCTTCTAAATATAACATAAATTTCAACAAAAGTAAATAAAGAATACATAAAGTAGCGTTATAAAGTGTACTCCTAAGAGTGTAACAGAGCCTGAAATATGTAAAATGAAAGTGATAAAATAACTGCTTAGCCCCAAAGCCCTTAGTCGAATAAAAATGTAAACGACTATTACGAGGGTATGTGAATGAACCGATTTTATCCTTTATAATAACATGTACTATTTGCAAGAAAATAATTTGTTCAGTACAATATAATGCCATGAATGCTATTGTGACGGTAATTTATTGTATCAATATCTCGCAAGAGAGCATTTGGAACGTTGCAATTTATATTTATTCCCTGTTTATGATCTGATTGGTCGTACAATTCATAAAACAAACTGCGATTTGATTTTTTTTTGAGTCCAATGATCTTACATTCGAAATGTCAATAAATGGATATTTAGCACAGGCGTTTATGGTACGTTTATGTAATATAATATTACTCGAGGTTTCTGTTTTATTGGTCTTATGGTATTTGTGTTTATATTTAAGGCCGATCATAATGTCGCCGGAATGTAACAAAGTGGTATTTTAGATAATCTTGGTGGATGGCGACTATCATTCGCATACGAGGCGATAGATATTGCAAAGTTTGAGAGTAAGATGTCGACGCGCGATGGCTTTCTAAACAAAGAACTCTTCCGTTCTACGTTCAATTTGCAGTAGAAACTGATAAATTGTTCCATGACTGTTTGAAATAGAATTAGTTTTTATTATAAGTCAAATCGATTAGATCGATTGAGTAACATTTTGTTTAGTCTATTGAAAATTTCTGACAATGGTCACACTGAACTGTCAATTTTTTTCGTGCTTTGTCGTTTCCCGCGGTCAGCGAAAAAACCTAGCTCTGGATAGATTTCGTTTTTGTGAGCGTTTTGATCTTGTATTTAGAACCCGTTTGATTGCCACTTCCTTGATCAATAACTGGCACCGGTTAGTTGTGATAAAAATAGTATTTTAACGAACATTGTAAAACTTGAGTGAATCCGATGCACGTGGTTGGTGCCGGACGAATTTGCTGATTGAAAACGCTGCGTTGGAGTCTGGTAAAGTAAAGATAATTCACTTGCTAATATTGGCCAATTTAGTCTCGTGTGTGTCTAGCTTGCCTCCAGGACTCCACTCAAGAACATCACCAGAGGATATTTGGTAAGACATTTTATTAATATTAGAATTTATATTCATTCGCTATGCTACGGTATGTTGGACCTTTGCCTTGGGCTGAGACTGGATGAATTAATCGCTTCCACTGATCTCTGTAAACCTTACCCGATCTCAGCTCAAACTCTAGACATATTTTTGATAGCAAGAGCGTGGTTAACTGTGCCTATATTGTAAACTTGTATCTTAGCCGCTGTTGCATTACTGAGTATAAACTCAGATTGGTATGAGCTTGTATCTTATCACCTTGTAGACAGTATTGTAGTGTTTGTCAGGTCAGTTACTGTCTAAAATACATAATATTTAATTGTATAAGTTGACCTAGATAATTTGAAACACATTGTCACATAACCTCAATCAGTAATTGTTGATTTGTATTGTTGAAAAATCTAACTTAAATTTGTTGTTGCATTAATAAGTCAGTTTGTTTGGATACATAACAGCTGTATGTATCAATAAATTTAGTAAATTTAGTTCATTGCATATATTCATAAACATTGTATTAATCAAACTTGACCTTGCCACTTGGGCGGGTCACATTAATAAACTTTGTTTTGTTATAATATAGATAATATTGCTAGGTAACACATATTCTGTGCTTACTTACTATTGTATATCTCAAATAACACAGTTAGTCTGTCTGTTGCAAATAATTAATTAATTAAGTTGAAGTTTCAACTTTATTAATTTGTTATAAGTTATAACTTTGATAACTTTTGTGTTTGTTTCGATATACTGAAACCTTTAATTTTGTTGGGCAGTAAATACCTGTCACTTGCCTGCACTTGCAGTAAACAGGCTAATACTTTGTTGGTTTCAAAGAATTAAGAAAAATTAAGTTTTGATTGTTAATTTTATTTAGCGCTTGTCCGGGCTCTTTTGAATTTTGATTATGTCAGCTATCAAGGACTTGCGTGCGGCTGCTGGTGCTATTGCATCAGATTTGCGCTGGTTTGCCTCGGCCAATGCTTTAGTGAACCGGCCTGATCGCCAGCAGGCCTTACTTCAGAGGTACGAGCGGATTGACGATCGCCTGGCAAGTGTGGAACAGCAATTCCGCACTTTCAGCACTTGCTGTCTTGAAGTGTCAATCAATGATTTCACCGCTGACCAGCGAAATAAGGTCAGCGAAGACTATGCCCAGGTCTTAGACCTGTATGATGCTGTCTCCAATACTGCGAGACAACTAGTTGCCGATAGGGAAGGGCAACCCGGCCTGAAGCAGGAGCTTCCTAGGTCAGCACTGGGGCTGGTGAGTAGGCTCCCTACTTTGGACCTCCCCCATTTTGATGGCTGCCTAGGAAGCTACCTGGGCTTCATTAACTTGTTCGACAGCCTGGTCAATGACAGGGCTGACCTTCGGCCAGCACAAAAATTGGCATATTTAATGTCGGTTCTGGATGGGGAGGCTAAGGGCCTCATCCAGCATCTGCCCGTGTCTGACGAGGCGTACCAGACGGCTCGGGACCTAATTACCCGTAGGTACCATAACATCAGCGCGCATCGAGCAGATTTTGGGTTTGCCGACGCTCACCCGGGTCTCTAGGTTGCGCACCCAACTTTTGAACCCGCTTTTGGTGGCCATCAACGCACTTAAGTGCCTTGACCTGCCCGTGGACCAATGGTCCTATCTATTGGTGCACATTGTCCTTAAAAAACTGCCTGCCGACCTGAGGTCGCGTTTTGAACAGCGCTTTGGTGGGGATAGCGCGACCCATCTGCCCCCCTTTGCTGACCTGGAGAAGTTCCTGGAGGATGAGTGCCGGGTCTTGGACAACTCCGGTGGTGACACGCCGGCTAAGTCGCAGCCGCCCAAGGTCAAGGAGCAGGCTCGCGTTCACACCCGAGCCAATGTTGACCGGCGCCCTCCTCGCTTTGCGGTCACGCAGAGCCCAGCGCAGTGCTCCTACTGCAAGGTCACGGGGCACAGAACGGCCAGTTGTAGGGCATTCTTGGACCTACATGTCGCCTCTCGTAGGCGCATCGCGAATGCCCGCCGCCTTTGCTTCTCTTGCTTGGGGTCCCACTACCAGCGAGACTGCCCAAACTCTCGCCCCTGTCCTCACTGTGGAGGACAGCATTTGGACATTCTCTGCATGAATGCCAGAGAGGTTGGCCGCTTTTCCAACCAGCCGACGCCGCGCACGGGTGGGTGTTTTGAAGGTGGCAGCCGAGGCTCACCGGCGCGTAGCCGAGAGTCGCCTCGCTCAATCGATCGCCACTCACCCCGCTTGGAGAACCGTAGCGTGCGCACGCCTCCTCTCTCTCGCGCACCTGAATGTGCTGTTCAGCGTCACCAGCACCATGACTGCTGCCCCAGGTATTCCCCTCCTTTGGCGGAGCGTCCCCGCCTTGACTCGCGCCCACCTCGTTTTGGGCGGGTGCGTCATTATGACCCCCCACAGATGGCGCGCGGATCGAGTCATCGCGCCTTTGAGGACTTCAAGCCGCACCCTCGTTTTGACTTGCCTGGTCCTGGCCAACGGTCGCCGCCCAGGCATCAATAGGTCATTGACCCCTGCCCTATAACTCCAACCTCCCCCATTGAGACCGTTATTCTACCAACGGTTGCTGTTAGGGTCTGGGGACCCACGGGGACCTCTGTTGTTGTCCGTGCTATATTGGACACAGGTTCACAAGGTTGCATTGTTTCCACTTTTTTGGTAGGGCAGGTTAAATTAAATATGGGTTCTTTTCCAAATTGTATACGGGGCATAGGGGACGTAGCCTCTAATGTTGAAGGGCAAGTTAAGGTTTTGTTTGGCCCTGTTGAATCTTCACACCCGAGGATTAAAACCTCGGCTATTGTGTTGAAGAATATTTTGGGTATGCACCCACAGAAACAGCTACCCGCTGCTGTGGTGAATTTGACATCGGGATTGGAACTGGCAGACCCCAAATTTGACACACCGGGACAAATCGACTTGTTGATTGGCTCTGATGTCCTCGGTGGAATTTTGATTGGTGGGAAACGGGTCTTGGTGCCAAATGGTTTGACTGCCATCACGACCATATTTGGATTTGCTTTGATGGGACCTGTACCTAGGGACCCCCCTCCACCCGAACTTGATAATTTGTTGGCTGTAGGCTCTGCTCTCTCTGATGCAGTTCAGAGGTTTTGGGAGGTAGAGGAGCCCCCTCAAGTTGCCCGTTTGAATCCAGAACATGAGGAGTGCGAGCTGTTCTTCCAGAACCACACTGGTCGACTCCGTTCTGGTCGGATTATCACGAAGCTGCCCTTTCTGTCTGTTCGGCCTCCGCTTGGTGAGTCACGACTTTTATGGAGCGCCGCATGGGTCGTGATCCGGAGCTCAGACAGAAGTACATTGAGTTCATGAGAGAATATGAACAATTGGGACACATGTCTGTGTCAAATTTGGATTGGCGTTCGGTGGAGCATTACTTTCTCCCGCATCATGCGGTATTGAAGCCATCGACTGGCAAGCTGCGCACAGTGTTTGATGGTTCTGCGCAGACTTCAACGGGCGTATCCTTGAACCAGTGCTTACATTCGGGTCCCAAGTTGGTCAAGGACCTTTGTGACGTCATCACCAGCTTCCGACGACATCAGATTGTCTTTGTGGCCGACATAAAAATTATGTTCAGACAGACGATTATCCACCCTGATGACCGTCGCTTCCAGCTGATCCTTTGGAGAGAGTCTCCTCGTGATCCCATGGTCGTCTACGAGCTCAATACTAATACGTACGGGTTAAGGTCGAGCCCCTATTTGGCAATACGTTCTCTTTGGGAGCTCGCAGACCGAGAAGGCTTGCGTTTCCCACGAGCCTCCGCCATCTTGAAAGACGATATTTACGTCGATGACATTTGCTCGGGCGCCTCCACAGCGGACGAGGCGATCGTCCTGCGGGACGAATTGATAGGTATTTTGGCCTCCGCTGGTTATGAGTTGCGTAAATGGATTTCCAACTCACCAGCGCTTTTGGAAGGCTTGCCAGAGGATCATCAGCAAGATCCACATTTGTTTGAGATTGTTGACAACCCCGCCATGATGGCTGTTCTCGGCGTTCAGTACAGACCAGTCCAAGACATCTTTACATATAACGTAGACTTGAAATTGCCGTGTTCTTGGACTAAACGTCTCGTATTGTCTACTGTCGCCAGAACCTTTGATCCGAACGGTTGGATCTGTCCAATTATATTTTGGGCAAAATGCTTCTTGCAGAAGCTTTGGACAGCAGGATTGACCTGGGACGAACCCCTACACGGCACTCTTGTTGAGGAATGGACCTCTTTTGTATCCTCGCTTCCTGCCGTCAATGAGATCTCCTTGCCTCGTCCCATCCTTCCTCCCGGAAAGTACAAGGCCACCCTTCACGGGTTTTGTGATGCCTCGGAACGTGGTCACGCGGCTGTGGTGTACTTGCGCACAGTCAGTGCCTCAGGTCAGGTGAGAGTTTCTCTGATCATGGCAAAGAGCAAGGTGGCACCCCTTCGGACATCTCTGACCATTCCAAAATTGGAGCTCTCGGGAGCAGCTCTACTTGTACGCTTATTGAACCACGTGTCTAACACTTTGGGTAAAAGCATTTGTATTAATGGGACCTACGCCTGGACAGACAGCCAAATTGTTCTTTGTTGGTTGAAGGCTTCTGTCCACACCTCGGAGGTATTTGTTGCTAATCGCGTTTCCCAAATCCAGAAATCCGAAGTCAAGCTTGTTTGGAGACACGTGCCAGGTGAGCTCAACCCCGCTGATTGTGCCTCGCGCGGATGCTTGACGCCTAGTTTGATAGGTCATTCGCTGTGGTGGGGTTCGGAATGGTTGAGTCGACCAGAAATTGTTTGGCCTCGAACGCCAGTTTTGAATACTTCTAATTTGCCGGGTCTACGAACACTCGCTCTTGAGAAGGTGGAATGCGCCTTCGACCCCGATTTTTTGTTGAATCGTTACAGCTCCCTCGACAAGTTGTTAGGTGTCACTGCTTGGATAAAGCGTTTTGTTTTTAATTTTAGGCACCCACAACAGAAACGACTGACACCGTTTCTCTCACCACAGGAACGACAGGAGTCCCTCACCTTTTGGGTTCGTTCTGTGCAATTGGCGCATTTTGAAAGGGAGATTGCTATCCTCAAGTCGGGGAAATCGAAATTGTCGGGAGCTGTATCTAAATTGAACCCCTTTTTGGACGAAACGGGTCTCTTGCGCGTTGGAGGGCGTCTCAAGAACGCCAACCTCCCTTACGGGGCTCGTCACCCTCTTTTGTTACCTAAGGACGGTCATTTGGTACGCTTGTTGGTAACCGACCGTCACCTTAAAAATTCGCATGCTGGTTGTAATGCTTTGTTGGCCATTTTGCAACGCGAGTTTTGGATTTTGTCTGCCCGAAGAATTATTCGGAGTGTAGTCTTTCGCTGCATCCCTTGCTATAAGCTCAAGGCTTCTACCATGCAGCCCTTGATGGGAGACTTACCGGCAGATCGCGTAACTGAGAGCAGGACGTTTGACGGTGTTGGCACGGACTTCGCTGGTCCCTTTTTGGTGAAAACGTCGACACTTCGAAACAGCAAGACTGTCAAGGCCTACTTGTGCGTTTTTGTTTGTCTCTCCACAAAGGCCGTACACTTAGAACTGGTCTCCTCGCTTACGACCGAGGCGTTTGTAGCCACATTTGACAGATTTGTATCCCGCAGAGGGCTGCCTTCCTTGATCCGTTCTGACTGCGGCACTAACTTCAAGGGCACCTATAATTATTTGAATGATGTTGTTAATTTCCTTGAAACCAACAAAGCTGATATAGGTGATAGGCTTGCCCGACGTGGGATAAATTGGTTGTTTTCCCCACCAAATTGTCCACACTGGGGTGGTATTTTTGAGGCCGCCGTAAAATCGGCCAAAACACACTTGCGCAGGACAATCGGTGAATCTGTCCTTACATTTGAGGAACTCGCAACTGTGTTTTGTAAGATTGAGGCCGTTTTGAACTCTCGGCCATTGTGCCCGATCTCCTCAGATCCGAATGATTTGAAGGCCCTTACGCCGGGCCATTTTTTGATTGGTCGCCCACTTGTCGCCTTGCCTGAGTACCCCTACATTGATACGAGACCTGGTCGTCTCTCGCGCTTTGAATTGATACGCCAGATTACTCAGAGCTTTTGGAAACGCTGGAATTTGGAATATTTGCACATACTCCAGCAACGCGTTAAGTGGACCGACAAGACCGATCCACCCAAGATTGGAGACCTCGTTTTGATCAAGGAGGCTAACCTTCCGCCACTCAGATGGCGCAGGGGGCGCATCCTTCATTTGGTAACTGGAGCTGATGGAGTTCCCCGATTTGCTGAGGTCTTGGTGGACGG
The DNA here is from genome assembly GCA_944739405.2 of Euclidia mi. Lineage (NCBI taxonomy): Eukaryota > Metazoa > Arthropoda > Insecta > Lepidoptera > Erebidae > Euclidia > Euclidia mi. The sequence goes on along the minus strand of OX123186.2, from coordinate 28,042,703 downwards.
TTCGATTCTGAGGAGAGCGGTTGCAACATTGTCACGTCTACCAACCGATTAGCGGACCGGTAGGCCGGTCCGGGGCGGGTGGATGTTTGAAATAGAATTAGTTTTTATTATAAGTCAAATCGATTAGATCGATTGAGTAACATTTTGTTTAGTCTATTGAAAATTTCTGACAATGGTCACACTGAACTGTCAATATTTTTCGTGCTTTGTCGTTTCCCGCGGTCAGCGAAAAACCTAGCTCTGGATAGATTTCGTTATTGTGAGCGTTTTGATCTTGTATTTAGAACCCGTTTGATTGCCACTTCCTTGATCAATAACTGGCACCGGTTAATTGTGATAAAAATAGTATTTTAACGAACATTGTAAAACTTGAGTGAATCCGATGCACGTGGTTGGTGCCGGACGAATTTGCTGACTGAAAACGCGGCGTTGGAGTCATTCACTTGCTAATATTGGCCAATTTAGTCTTGTGTGTGTCTAGCTTGCCTCCAGGACTCCACTCAAGAACATCACCAGAAGATATTTGGTAAGACATTTTATTAATATTAGAATTTATATTCATTCGCTGTGCTACCGCAGTGTATGTTGGACCTTTGCCTTGGGCTGAGACTGGATGAATTAATCGCTTCCACTGATCTCTGTAAACCTTACCCGATCTCAGCTCAAACTCTAGACAATGACATAACGACGACAGTATGATTTTACATCGCCTAGAATGCAAGAATACTGATGGAGTGTCGTTTGTTTTCTCACTAACTCAAATCTCAGACGGTAAATACACAGTATTTTTTTAATTATTCACAATGCTTTTTATTTTCCCCTCATATGCATTAATCCTAATTATACTTAATTCTAAGGAATATACAGATAACGAGTAGGTGTTATGGCACTTGAGTACAGTGCTAAATTATTATAGAAAATTACAGTTTTATCACCTTCAATGCTTTACTCCATAAAAACTAGAATGAAGTATTACTTTCTTATTTCAAGATAATAAATGTGGAATTTCAAAGGCTTGAACTACCTAAACGTATGAAATGCGGTCATGAAGACTGTCAAGTGGCAGATTAGTGTTAGGCTCAATGTTTACACGACTTAGCTCTTAGAAGATTTAACTATGCTTAACTGACACTTCTTTCTCGTAAAGAACGGAATAATGTTACAAAGCATTTTCAACTTAATATTCAGATTTGTACTAAAGTATGTTTCGATTTCTGGTGTTCCTACATTATTTATGCCCACATATCGTATTTCCTAAGGGAGTAGGCAATGGTCAGTTCATTATGTCACTGCCTTGGTTCGCGTAACTGATGATATTAGGCTAGGCATAGATAATGGAAATCTTACGGTCTTGTACTTACTTGATTTAAGCAATGCTTTTAACACCGTAGATTTTCACATCATACGCTCTCTTAAGGTATCTCCATCTGCAATTGATTGGTTTCATAGTTACCTGTTTGGTCGCCGGCAACGTATACGCATCGAAGACAAACATTCCACTTGGTCAAATACAAATACCGGTGTGCCACAGGGTGGCGTGCTATCTCCTTTACTCTTCGCGATATTTATTAACTCCATTTCAAACCACTTACTTTCTTCCTACCACCTTTATGCAGATGATTTGCAGATTTATACGTAACCTCCCTTAAATAAGTTAGCAGAAGCCTGCACTACCATAAATACGGACTTAGCGCAGATTTGTGAGTGCTACCAGACTAAGAATTATGGACTGATAGTGAATGCCGAAAAAACCCAACTAATCATTGTCGGCAGCCCCAAACTAGTTTCTAAAATCAGTTGGCCCCATCTACCAAAAATCTGTTTTGATGGAAAGGAACTAACTTTCGCCAAAACTGTTAAAAACCTGGGTATATACTTCGACGAAACTTTGTCATGGAGATCGCAAATAAAAGAAACCAGTCGTAAACTGTTTGCATCAGCGGCTTCGTTGCGGAGATTACGCAACTTTCTTCCGATCACCACTAAGATTGCGCTTGCTCAAACTCTGCTACTGCCTGTTATTGACTATGCCGACGTCAGCTATCTCGACCCCACTGAAGAGCAGCTAGATAAACTTGAGCGTCTCCAAAAGTTTTGCATTCGATTTATATTTGGATTGCGCAAATATGATCACGTCTCTGATTTTCACAATAAACTCAAGTGGCTGCCAATTCGTCTTCGCAGGAATACTCACACTCTTACATTGTTATATAATGTTCTATTTAATCCTAGTTCTCCCTCTTATCTCAAAGAACGATTTAAGTTCCTTCATGAAACACATCTAAGGTCCTTGAGGTCGTCTGAAGATCTTACGCTGGAGATGCCGAAGCATTCTACTAACTATTTCGACAAATCTTTCACTGCTCAGGCTGTGCGCTTGTGGAATGCTTTACCTTAAGAAACTCGTAGAGCACATTCCTTAAATATGTTCAAAGGAATGATAAAAAATCAGTATTTAAATCATTAGGTAACTTAATATGTAAGTAGGTGCATTAATGTAGTGATAGACTATCTTTGACACTTATATGCGCTGTATCGTATTATTTAGTATATTGATATTCATTGTATATGTGCATATGGTATGTATTTATCTGTACTGTCTTAGGTAGGTATAACCAGTATGGTTAGTGGTATATATTTATGTATATATTTATATATATATGTGTATATACAGGCTGTAAAAAGTCCCTTAACGAAAACTGAAATCACATGTTGTACCAATCACTACGAACATTTTTTACTTCTGCACCATACCTGGGAAATTACTGGTTCAGGAGACATTGAGGCTCAAAGTTAGTATGGATTTTTTCTAATTAGGTACAAAAACGATGCATTTGTGGGAACACATGTAATTATGTATACACACTATTGTACGTATCCTACCTATGTATGTTGCATCGTCATTATGCACTCTCTCGCCAGCCACGGGATTGTCGGGCTGCGAGCGGGTCGCATGTTTGTATACCAACCTTGAATAATAATATAACCGTAATTCTGTGAAGGACATATCTTCTTTTATTTAAATATTCCCCGACACCCATGGCTCAATACTGGTGACCCCGAATTGCTTGGCCTTATTATCAAAATTACAAAATTACATAAACTGTGAAGTAGAGTTGTGCGCGTAGAACAATGAATCCGACGTCGGTAGTGAAGAGTGAAACAGACTCGAACGCGTTATCTCAAATTACTGTGTCCTCTAGAATTTAGCAAAAAAAATTTCAAGTTACACTTCACGGTTGACATATTATAAAATGAAAACTTTAGCAAGCCGCAGAAAGCAACTTGATTCCGTATTTCTACATAAAATACTGAGCGGTGCCATGGATTGTAGTGAGTTGCTTAGCATCATAAGCATAAAAATACCCACTCGTATTCCAAGAAAAAGTAATTACAATTTATTTGATATCCCGTCCTCAAAGACTAATCTGGGTCATTACGCTACTGTGCCAAGAATTTGTAGGCTATACAACACTTTATCAAAAGCTAATGATATCGACATAAGTGAATCATTACCTGTGTATATGAGACACTTGGAAAAAATTCTTTAATTTTTCTATGTTTTAACATTATTTAAATCATTTTTTTTTAAATATCACTGCATTGCTCTCATTTATTTATTGTAAGTTTTAAATTGTGTATTATTTTCTAAAAGAAAGTGTTCTTCATAATAATTAGTGGATAAAACTTTCTGGTAGGTATAAGCTTTGTTGTTATTGTGCATGCTGTGGTCTCCAGTAAGTGAAGGAGTACACTGTACAAAACCTATGTGTTTATAGTATGTGTATCTATGTATATTTTCTTTGTTGGAGACCCTTAATAAATAAATAAATAAATAAATAAATTCCCGATTTCTGGAAAGAATCGCCGCGTTTGTGGTTTGCGCAGTATGAGGCGGTGGTAGCCAACCAAAAATTGTCGGACGAGTCAAAGTATAATTTGGTTGTGGCTAAATTGAGCAGAGAACACGTGGAGCAGGTCAGCGACATCGTGCTTACTCCGCCAGACGCGAAGAAATACGACGCGTTGAAGGCCAGATTACTCACCGTATACGAGGAGTCGGAAGTTTGACAGGTGCTACTGAAAGAATTGGACTTGGGCGATCAGAAGCCATTGCAGCTGTTGCGAAAGATGAAAGATCTCGCCAGGAATAAATTCGCTGAGGAGACCCTTCGGATGCTGTGGATGGGGCATTTATCGACAGCAGTACAGGCAGTATTGGCCGTCAGCGAGGTGACAGAGCTGGATAAACTAGCGAGTATGGCAGACAAGATCGTCGAAACAACTCGTCTTGCTGAAGTGCAGGAGGTTTCGAGCGTTCGGAGTAGCAGCGACACACAGCCACAGTGCCAGCTGATGTCTTCAATAGAAGCACAGATTGCTCAGCTATCTACTCGATTATCACAATTGGAGAGGTCAAGGTCAAAGCCATTTTTTGGAGGAAACGGTAGATCTCGTTCTAATTCCCGATCGTGGTTCTCGAAGCGTAGAATAAAACCTCGAGGCTTCAAAATGCATACAACCATGCGCATGGCAGAAGAACAAGGATAACGGCTCAGAAAAAAACTAGATGTGGTACCGGTGAAGGCGGACACCTGTACGATTAGTAGGGCGGGTCACATTTGTATGGAGAAAAAAAAATGTTTTTCTATTGATATGCGCTATTGATAAAAATGTGTCATTGGGGTATAAGAACTAACATATAAAAAATGGGGATAATCGAATAACATCTTCTGCCTCCGGATTGACCTTCAAATATGAAAAAATTATCGTAAATTTCTTATTTTCAAACTTTTTTAAATAATTGTTTTTATAATGTAGGATTGATATCAACAAAAAAACTTTATATAAGAAAACTGTATTTTAATTAATAATGATGATATAAGCAGAAGAAAGTAATAATGTTGTGTTCTTAAGATAATTTACTCTACACGAAAATCCTTTTTTACTATCAAATTTGGGCATAAGCTTACGCAATTCAATCTTGGCTTTGATGAATCCTTCACGAGCTGATTTTGAGCATACACTTCCTGAAGCTTCAGTCACAGTTTTTACTGCCCTCTCAACGGCCTGAGTGTGACAAGGTAAACGCAAAAAATCTATTTTATTGTCCTCTTCGACAATTAAGAGACATTTTATATTCTTCAGTAGGAGTTTTCATCAAAATAGGTGGCTCTGTAACTTGACTTTGCCAGTTAATAAGGTCATAATAAACTTCAGCATCCACGTTTATGTCCGAAACCTAAAACAGCCTCAATTTTTGTGGTTTTTCAGCTCGTGCTTTTAAAATCCGGCGCAGTGCCAATTCTCTTACATGTTTTTAATTGTCTGTTAACATTGACAGTAAGAGATTTTCAGCATGGGCCTAATAACCGTTGCGTTGTATTACAGGATCAATAATTGCCTTGAATTCTGTCGTCAAGTAACGAGACCTTGAAATTAAATGCCATAAATGTCTCGAAGAATCCTGTTAGCAAGCGTCAGCCACCTAGCATGAGACATCTTTCCAGGGGATTTGTGCACTAAATCTTCAGGACATTTACCAGATATAATAGCCGATACAATTCTGTACAAATACAACTGGTCAATGCTGAGATTTTTCGTATCTATCGGTTGCATTTGACCTGGAATGTTTCGAAATGTCGCTAGAAGTTTTTCTTCACAATTTTCTTAAGCTTTTCCGATTTCACCTGCGAAAGTTCTTGGACCAGAAGTCTCACCATCAACTGATGAAAATAAATGTCGAAACGGCAATTATATGCAGCAAGCAAATTAACCACTGCAACGGTCTGTTTAATCTTTTTTTAAGTAATCTTATAACACCCCCAAATATTCCGATGTTCACATTAGTTCCATCACACCAAATAGCCATCAATTTGTTTAAAAATACATTTTCAGTCAGAAGAAAATTATAAATTTCCTTTTCTATAGATTTAGCAGTTCCTGATGCAGGTGTGATATGAGACAAATATATGCTATCTGGTTCTTTGATTAAGAATATATGTTCCTTAATTCTGAAGTCCTTATAGACTCATCCACCTCTTTTCTTGGTAACCAAAGTTTTATCTTTTCTACCGTCTACAAGAATTTTTTGCACTCTTTCATGTGATAAAATTGGTAATGATGCTTTCTTCCATAAAAATTCTATTTTTTCGATGACAACATCAGCAACTTCTTGAAAAATTGGTTCTTTTTTAGTGTCTTTGTTGATTTTAATGTCACATCTCGTCCACTCGTAGCACTTTATCACTTCTTCATAAGTCGGAAGCACATTGTCTTTTAAGTCACTTGTATCACCAAATGTAGGACATTTAAAATCTTTACGAGTACGATTCATTTTAAAAATCACTGTAGGACACCTTTGCCGTAGCAAAATACAGCACAAATGAATGGTTCAACCAGACACGTGACGTGTTTGGTTGAACCATTCAGTTGTGCTTCAGTTATAAGCTTGCTCAAATTTAAACAAAACATTGACATGTAAATTTTTATGTTTTGGATATCGTAGTACTAGAACGTATTATTCTAATATAAATAAAAGTAGTTTTGATAGTGTGGGTAGTTTGATATTTATTTACGATAGCTTTGAAACATCAACTTTTGTGTTAAAAATTACGAAACTTTAAACCTGATCCGGAGGCAGTTACACTGCACCGATTGCAATAATATTAAAAATACGTCATACCAGCATTAAATGACAACTTATTATTGCTAGCGAAATCCATAATTAAAAAAAAAGTTTTTTGACCCACCCTAACGATTAGTTCGAATAAACGCCTGTGTGTTAAAGATAGGAAAAGTGGTTTAAGTTTTTTAGTGGATACGGGTGCGAACATATCGGTTTTACCAGTGTCTAAGTTTAAGCGTTTTTCAAGCCAATGTAGTGATTACAAACTTTATGCCGCAAATGGGAGCGAAATAAACACATACGGCACCAAATTATTAATATTAGATTTTAAGTTAAGACGACCTTACAGTTGGTCTTTCGTTATTGCAGACGTAACACAACAAATTTTAGGGGCTGACTTCTTGGCTCACCATGGGCTGATTGTAGATTTAAGCTCAGGTAGATTAATAGATGGCTTAACACAATTAAAATGTATTTGCCGCTTAGTTCAGGCGGACCAAACGACGGTGAAAACTGTGGACGATAAACATCAATTTTAAGACTTATTACGTAAGTACATTGATATTACTATGCCCGCGTCGTATAGGGGAGCGTGAGTAGGTACTTACCTACTCACCGTGTTTTTCATCAAATCGAGACGACTGGATCCCCAGTGTTCGCTCGGGCTAGACCATTGCCGCCGGACAGGTATAAAAAGGTACAAGAGGAATTCAGACTCATGCAAAGTTTCGGAATATGTCGCCCTTCTAAAAGTCCTTGGGCCAGCCCACTTCATATCGTAACGAAAAAGAATGGGGAGCTACGTCCTTGTGGGGATTATAGGAAACTTAACTCTATCACCAAGCCGGACTGTTACCCAATACCGCGAATATCGGATTTTACATATTTGCTGGCAGGCAAGAAAATATTTTCAAAAATTGATATAAACCGTGCTTACTATTGTATTCCCGTTTCGCCAGAACATGTCGAGAAAACAGCAATAATAACACCGTTTGGTTTATATGAATTTCCACGGATGAGTTTTGTGTTACGAAATGCAGCTCAAACGTTTCAACGTTTTATGCATCATACCGTGTTTAATGATCTAGATGAAGAATGTAGAGAAAGCTTTTTTATATTTAGACGATATTTTAATTATGGATTCCGATGAGATTAGCCATCGTAGGCATTTAGAAGCATTATTTAAACAATTAAGTAAATTTAACATAACAATTAACTTATCAAAATGTTCATTCGGTAAGTCGGAAATCGATTTTCTTGGCTATCATGTCACATCAGACGGGATAAGCCCTCTTGGTGATAAAGTTAAGGCCATTAATGAATTTCCTAGGCCCGAAAATATAGAGCAGTTAAGGCGATTTTTGGGCATGGTGAATTTTTACCGGTCACATATACCAAATGCAGTTTCATATCAGTCTATTCTTCACGAGTATTTACATGGTTCAAAAAAGAAAGATACACCATACACCTATAGTGTGGACTCAAAGTGCTGAGCAAGCTTTCGAGAAATGTAAATCTAGTTTGTGCGAGGCGGCCACTCTGACGCATCCAGTAAAGAATCCACCTCTAGCACTTATGTGCGATGCATCTGATACTTGCGTTGGCGCGGTGTTGCAACAGCGTATTGATGATTCTTGGTTTCCACTAGGTTATTTCTCGAAAAATATGTCGATTACGGAACGGAAATATAGTACGTATGACAGAGAGTTGCTAGCGATTTATTTAGCTATTCGTCATTTTCGGAATATGATCGAAGGACGGCAGCTAGTTATATATAACGACCACAAACCTCTCACTTACGCTTTTTCGAAAGTCAATAGCGAAAAAGAGCTTCCTAGACGCACTCGCCATTAAATTTTTATCAGTGAGTTCACCACGGACATAAGGCATTTGAGTGGGCAGAATAATATTGTCGCAGACGCGTTATCGCGCGTCGCCACAATAAATTGTCCAACGGCAATTGATTACGAGGAACTCGCTCGCAACCAAGAATACGATGACACCTTATCGCAGTTATTTAATTCTGAGAACGCTAAAGATAATTTAAAAAAAGTTATGTTACCTGGTAGTACTAAATTAATTTTATGTAATATAGTGAATGATAAAATCAGGCCGTATCTGACTGAAAAGTATCGACGTTTGGCTTTCGACTCTGTACATAATCTTAGTCATCCTGGAATTAGGACTACTTGAAAATCGGTACAGGATCGTTTTTATTGGCCTAACACGAGAACAGGAACGTAGGCCAGTGGGCTAAAACGTGTATACAATGCCAACGTTCTAAAGTTAGTCGTCATACAACGTCAGCTTTAGGTTCGTTTCCACCTTGTGATAGATTTGTACATATTCATGTCGACTTGTCTGCACGCGCCGCTGCCTTCTGCTCCGCTTCCTACCAACATCACGCACACACACATCTACACATGAACTTCACAAGTTACCTCATTTAGCACGAGTGTGTTACTTTCGATATTACATTTGTTCATTTACCGCATTGCGGGCTCCAAGACGGAAAGTCTCGGATGCAACCGAGATAACGATAGGATGTTGATAGATTACATTTGTTTATTCGTGGTGCTGATGCTATGCATCGTAGATATCATGTAATTCTCGCATGGTAATATCAATCAAATTTATCTTTTGATAAATTACTGCTCAACTGTACCTATGAGTAAAATTATATTTTTTTACCCAAATGAGGGGCCAGATTCAAGGTAGTGTTATTTTCTGCAAAGCAGTAAAAAATTTAAAAGATGTAATATAATCTCACCCTCAACGCCTCTTCTTCAGCCTGCTCTTCCTCTTCGGCTTTCTTTTGCAGTTCATCGTATGACATGGCGACGATGGCCAAGATCAAGTTGACAAGATAGAACGAGCCCAAGAAGATGATCACCACGAAGAACAGCACGTGCCATGAGCCCGCCGACCTCAGCACCTACAACGGTAAAGGTTACTTAGCTCGAGGCGAAAATATCCAGACCTTTACCAACGTCGGCAGAAGGGTTTAGGTATTGTTTGACCATAGTGGATAGGAGTACTCGATGGCCAGAATGTTTCCCAACGAAAGATATGACAGCGGAAACCGCATCACGAATAGTTTTTGAAGGCTGGATATCTCGTTTTGGTTGTCCGAAAAAGCTCACCAGCGACCAAGGACGCCAATTCGAAAGTCAGTTATTTAATTCACTAATGAAAATGTTAGGTGTTAATAAGTCACGAACTACGCCTTACCATCCTTAGAGCAATGGAGTAGTGGAACGGTGGCATAGATCGCTTAAAGCGGCGCTTACCGCTCGCTTATGTAATACATCATCATCCTCTTGGGTCAGTGAATTACCGGCTACGTTACTCGGTCTTAGAACAGGAGTGAGAAGCGATAATGGCATAAGCGCAGCGGAAATGACTTATGGTACCACGTTACGTTTACCAGCGGAATATTATGATGGAAAGTCTAGTACTATTATCGATGATAATTGCGATTATGTTAGTTAGTTAAGAGACACTATTAAAAAATTTCAATCTATAGAAATGCGGAAAAATATTGATAAATGTCTGTTTATTCACCCAGATTTAGAAAAATGCAATTATGTGTTTGTACGGCATTATGTGTGCTGTTCGCAAACCTTTGCAGCCTACGTACGATGGACCTTTTCGCGTATTACAGCGGAATAATAAGGTATACATTATTCAATTGGCTGGGAGAAAGGTAAGTATTTCCATAGATCGGCTGAAACCAGCTCATTATATTAACGATAATAGCGACGCACCAACAGAGTCAACTACTGATATTTCTAATCGCTGTATGCCTAACACTTATAGCACACGCAGTGGAAGAACGACTAAGCAACCTTTGCGATATAGGCTATAAATAGTAACACTATTTTCTTACCGCTACTTCGTTTATTTACCAAAATGTTTTTGATTTTCGTGTTTAGGTTCTTGATGTGTTATTCTATAACTATGACCATGTTGTTTTATCTAGTGGACCAGTATTTGGTACCGATCCCAAGACTAAAATGTCGCAGGGCTAGATAACACATTGTATTGAGAGTTTTTAACAATTGTATACACATACATACTTTTAAAAACTAATTTTATATAGTGAGTGCACGATATTTTTGCGCATTTAATGCAATTTTCTCAAATGTAGGTTAAGATGTAACCATATAAATCTTGTTCATTTTATTATGTTGTCATTACAGTCACTGATTTTTTCTTTATCGAATACTTTACGTAAACGTTACCATGGGAAAGAATATCAGTAAAGAGCAAGTTAACGAACACGTTGTTATTGCCCATTTAAAGTGGAGGAAATATTTCCCAGTGGGAAGAGAAGCTGGATAAGTTTGCATTAATCACTATGGTGTTATTTGTGCTATTGTCAGTAATCATAGCGTATTGCATCTATAAGAAATTGCATATTGGATTGAAAGAGTGGACTCGCAAGCAGATAGCAAAGATGCTCAAGTCCGCTCAACCACCAGGCCATACACCATGTTCTTCACGGGTCGATTACGCTTGAAAGTTTTAAGTGTTTTGTGATCGTAAATAAATAAAAAACCAGTGGCAAGTGACGTCGTAGCATGTAAGTTGTATAATCTTAGTGCAAATTGTCGATTGAGGAAGTGCACGAGTATAAAGTTCTTCAATGTTAGAGATCTATGTTGAATTCGTGTAATGAAATCTGATCGTTTTGTTCTTGTAACTAGCGGCCACCTGCAACTGCAAAGTTAGCCTTTGCATATCAAATGTTATATGTATTATAATTATGTTTACGACAATATTCTCGTAACTAATGATTAAAGGTACCTACTTGGTTTGTATTAAATAAAAACTCTAACATTTTTTTATTCCAAATTAATTTTGTAACATTTTGTAATTCGTATTAACTGGTTTGTGTTTATACCAAATTGATCAACCCGTATTATTTTATCTTATTGTATTGTACACCCAATAAAATAAAATTTTATGAGAAGGGAGGATGATATGGGAACACATGTAATTATGTATACACACATGCTGGAGGTTAATCAGCAGACAATAGCCCTAATCCAGGAGCCGTGGATTAGAGGCGACAAAATATGTGGTTTAAACAACATCGGAGGTAAGCTACTGCACAACTGCTCGGTCTTTAAACCGAGAACATGCATATACATTCCCCGAACAACACCAGCACTGCTGCTAACCAACTTCTGTTCTAGAGACCTCACTGCCGTAGGACTCCAAACAGGGCCCAACAAACAGATGTTAGTAATAGCTTCGGTCTACATGCCTGGCGATGAGGACATCCCACCTAAAGAGCTGGCCGAGCTGGTGCAGCACTGTGAGGACCACGGCTGGCAGGTAATCATCTCGGCGGACGCGGACGCGCACCATCCGCTGTGGGGAAGCCCCGATGCTAACAGACGAGGTGAGATCCTGACTGAATATATCTTTTCAACAAATCTATCTGTAGTTAACAACGGTTCGGAGCCCACCTTTGTTAGCTCCAGATATCAAACCATAGTAGACATCACGCTAGCATCGGATGGGGCCGCGGAACTTGTCACAAATTGGCATGTGTCCGCTGAGCCATCCTTTGCAGACCATAGACGAATCTGCTATGACATATGTACGTGTACAAGAGAACGTCCCAAAACCTAGGCGCAACCCTCGCAGAACAAACATCGCGAAATACAAGACGCTTCTCGCATCACAGGTTGACATGTCCTATTTCAAGGACATGTCAACCAGCACTGACAACATAGAGCATAACACCAACTTACTAACAGAATGTATACAAACAAGTTACCAGCAAGCCTGTGCACCCACACTCCCAAAGTCGTCTAGTAAAACCCAGTGGTGGGGAAGAGAACTAGAGGGACTCAGGCAAAACCTGAGGAAACTCTTTAACAGGGCTAAAAACACGAGAATGGAAGCAGACTGGCTCAAATACAAAGAAGCTTAGTCACACTACAAGAAACGCATAAGATTCCGCAGAGGCAAGTCCTGGCGACGTTTCTGCAGCGGCATAAACACCACGAATGAAGCAGCCAGGGTGAAAAAGATCTTGTCTCAGGACAGCAACAAAACCCTTGGCGCCATTAAAAAGCAAGATGGAACCTACGCAACTACGGACGCTGAAGTTAGCCAAGTGTTAATTGAAACTCACTTCCCAGGTTGTGAAGTAACCAATGACCGTCTGTGGGACGAGTCAGACTACAGACCACCGACCCAAACAGACTGGCTGGTAGCCGAAAATGTGGTCACCACAGACCGGCTGAAATGGGCAATTAACAGCTTCCAGGCATTCAAATCCGCAGGCCTGGATGAAATCATACCAGCATTCCTACAATGGGGATGCACAAAGATTGTGCCGCACCTGCTCGACATCTACAGGGCCTCAATAGCACATAGATACATACCTTGCAGGTGGAGGGAAGTTAAAGTCATATTCCTCCCTAAACCTGGCAAAACTGACTACTCACAAGCGAAAGCATATAGACCAATCAGCTTGACCTCCTTCTTACTGAAAACGCTGGAGAGACTTACGGACCGACACCTCCGTGAGGGCGCATTACTGCGCAAGCCATTACACCCACATCAACACGCCTACAGAAGTGGCAGGTCAACTGAATCGGCGCTGCATTCCGTTGTGGGAACCATTGAAACAGCGCTTACCAACAAGTTAATGATACTGGGAGCCTTCATCGACATAGAAGGTGCCTTCGACAAAACTAAGTTCAACAGTATCAGCCAGGCCCTCGAAAAATTCGGAGTTGAGCAAACCCTTAGTGGCTGGATTGATCAACTGCTGAAACAGAGGGCAATACAATTCACGGTAAACTCCACCACGAGGGGCATAGTTGCAAAAGGCTGCCCTCAGGGAGGTGTACTCTCACCCCTATTGTGGAACATTGTGGTGGACGATCTGTTACGGAACTTAAACGACAGACGATTCTATACGGTCAGCTATGCAGACGACATTACCATCCTGATCAAGGTGACTCAGAAGACACGATCCGCAATCGGATGCAAGCAGCCATCAGGATCATGGAGGAATGTTGCAACCAACATGAACTGACGGTTAACCCCAACAAAACGTAGCTAGTACTTTTCACCAACAAAAGGAAAACCCATATATGCAAAACACCAAAACTCTTTGGAACGGAGCTTACCCTATCGAATGAAGTCAAGTACTTGGGCGTAATACTTGACCATAAGCTAAATTGGGGTAAGCACATCAGCACTAAAACAACAAAAACATGCACAATCTTGTGGCAATGTCGGAGAATCATAGGTAAGAAATGGGGTCTCAAACCATCTATCACCCTGTGGATCTACACTGCCATTATACGCCCCATGCTCACATATGGTACACAACTAAGCACAATCACAAAAAAGCTACAGAGCCTTCAACGCCTAGCCTGCTTGGCCACAACAGGCTGCATGAAGACCACCCCAACAGCCGCCTTGGAGATACTACTGGACCTAAGACCGCTGCACCTAATGATCCAGCAGGAAGCTGGTGCTGCAGCAATCCGTCTAAACAAGCTCGGGCTGTGGAGAAAAGATGATCGAATAACACACGCACGCCTAAAAGGGACCTTAACCAGAGAGATCCCGATGCTAGAGGCCGCTTGCGATCTCATCCCTAAAACCTTTGTCTTTGACAAAAAATATCGCATCCAATTACAGGAGGAACATAAAGACAGCTCTAGTATACACGAAGTCAGAGTATACACAGACGGCTCAAAAACGAAGCATAGGACAGGTGCGGGCGTATTCTCCCATGACTTAAATATCAACATCTCAACATCCCTTGGCACTCTTAACACCATATTCCAAGCCGAGTGTGTTGGGATAACAAGAGCCGCAACAGCAATCGCGTCTAGGAACGTAAGTGACCTGTCTATACGCATTATCACAGACAGTGTCTCTGTACTACAAGCTCTCGGCAGCAACTGCTTTAACAGCGGCCTCATCATGGAATGCCACCTAGAGCTGCAAAAGATTGCAGAGAAGAATCGGGTTACGCTGCAATGGATTAAAGGCCACAGCAACTCCGCAGGCAATGACGTCGCAGACCAACTGGCACGGCAAGGATCGGACACAATGATAATGGGACCCGAGCCGATTGTACCGATACCGGCAAGCCAACTCAAAACGTGGCTACGCGAGAGAACCGCACATGAACATGAAAAACAGTGGGCAGACATAAAAGAATGCAGACAAACAAAAGATACTATCCCCCGCTTGAACAAGCGACTCTCGCACAAGCTGCTGCATTCTAACAGAAAAACTCGTAAGCATCTGACAGGCATAATAACCGGCCATTGTCCACTTAACAAGCACCTATTCAACATAGGCGTTACGGACAGCCCACTGTGCAGGGGCTGCATGGAAACCGAAGAAACACCCGCTCACGTTATTCTGCACTGCACAAGTGTGAACGATCAACGGGCAAAGCTGCTGAACAACCCCAGAACCATGTGTGAGGCTTTGAACGACATCAGCCAACTAATGGCTTTCTGGAAGGAGCTAAGGTGGTATGAGTAGTTGGCGTCAATCAAGTCGCCACTTACGCACAATGGCCTAAATAAGTGGCTAAGTGCGGAAAACCCACGTACAACTAACTAACTAACTAACTATGTATACACACTATTGTACGTATCCTACCTATGTATGTTGCATCGTCATTATGCACTCTCTCGCTAGTCACGGGATTGTCGGGCTGCGAGCGTGTCGCATGTTTGTTTACCAACCTTAAATAATAATATAACCGTAATTCTGTGAAGGACATATCTTCTTTTATTTAAATATTCCCCGACACCCGTGGCTCAATACATTTACCCCGACAATATTTGCTTTAGATGCCCTGGTATTTCGAGCATTGCACGCATGCAAACTGCGGTTTAAAAAATGTGAAAACTTAAAAAAAAATCGTTTCCCAGGTATTATTTTTGGTTAGTATGACTTGGCATGAAGTCCACAACGAGTAGACTTCGGCTTGGTGATGGGTCTTGTGATATGTATAATTAATAATTGTATATGTGTATTTTAGTATGTTATTGTAATCTTTGGTTATAGATTTAGTTACATAGCTACACCATCGTCACAAAACATCTAACATCATTTCTGTCCATCCTAAGGTTGCCTGGAAGAAATCGGCCTTGGCGATAAGGCCGCCGATTGTACATAAATTTTAGATTTAAGATACTTTATGTACTTTATTTTGGTGTACAATAAAGAATATTATCTATCTATCTATTGTTTGAAATATAATTAGTTTTTATTATAAGTCAAATCGATTAGATCGATTGAGTAACATTTTGTTTAGTCTATTGAAAATTTCTGACAATGGTCACACTGAACTGTCACTTCCGTTCGCTTCCTTGAAAAAAATTACCACGTTGTCGACTCGTACGTAGAATATCGCCTTTTGAAAAGCACATCATTGTAGCTACGCGAATAGTTGTGAAATCTATTAAATTGCCGCTTTTTTGACTCCCGGCACGGTTTGTGACATATTGAACACTTTGTGGAAAGTTATTGTGAGCACACCTTTTTGCATTTCGTGTGAATTGATTAATTGAACTAAATAGAGGAAACCGCCTTGAATGCCGCCTGATCTAGTGCTGGCAACGGTAAATTGTGATAAAAGACATTGTGAACTATTCATTGACATTTGCAAGGAGAAATTGCGAATCCTGTGAACTTGCATCGTGCATTAAAGACGCTGCGTTAGAGTCTGGTAAAGTAAAGATAATTCACTTGCTAATATTGGCCAATTTTAGTCTTGTGTGTATCTAGCTTGCCTCCAGGACTCCACTCAAGAACATCACTAAGAGTTGGTAAGACATTTTATTAATATTAAGTGTAGTTATGATTATAATTCATCGCTGTGCTACCACAGTGAAGGTGTTTAGATAAATTGTCTATCGTGGTCAGGTGGATGTATTACACCTTCCACTGCGCACTTCTGATACACCTTCCTGCCTGGCTACGGTAATTCTAGACATAATTTTGGTGCAGAGCGTAGTTGAAATTTAGCCGCTGTTGCATTACTGAGTATAAACTCAGATTGGTATGAGCTTGTATCTTATCACCTTGTAGACAGTATTGTAGTGTTTGTCAGGTCAGTTATTGTCTAAAATACATAATATTTAATTGTATAAGTTGACCTAGATAATTTGAAACACATTGTCACATAACCTCAATCAGTAATTGTTGATTTGTATTGTTGAAAAATCTAACTTAAATTTGTTGTTGCATTAATAAGTCAGTTTGTTTGGATACATAACAGCTGTATGTATCAATAAATTTAGTAAATTTAGTTTATTGCATATATTCATAAACATAACAACCAACTTGACCTTGCCACTTGGGCGGGTCACATTAATAAACTTTGTTTTGT
Source organism: Euclidia mi (assembly GCA_944739405.2). Classification (NCBI taxonomy): domain Eukaryota; kingdom Metazoa; phylum Arthropoda; class Insecta; order Lepidoptera; family Erebidae; genus Euclidia; species Euclidia mi. The sequence continues at coordinate 28,025,679 of OX123186.2, read as the reverse complement.
TATAATATAAAGATAATATTGTTGGGTAGCGCATATTCTGTGCTTGCTTCCTATTGTATATCATAAATAACACAGTTAGTCTGTCTGTTGCAAATAATTAATTAATTAAGTTGAAGTTTCAACTTTATTAATTTGTTATAAGTTATAACTTTGATAACTTTAGTGTTTGTTTCAATATACTGAAACCTTTAATTTTGTTGGGCAGTAAATACCTGTCACTTGCCTGCACTTGCAGTAAACAGGCTAATACTTTGTTGGTTTCAAAGAATTAAGAAAAATTAAGTTTTGATTGTTAATTTTATTTAGCGCTTGTCCGGGCTCTTTTGAATTTTGATTATGTCAGCCATCAAGGACTTGCGTGCGGCTGCTGGTGCTATTGCATCAGATATGCGCTGGTTTGCCTCGGCCAATGCTTTAGTGAACCGGCCTGATCGCCAGCAGGCCTTACGTCAGAGGTACGAGCGGATTGACGATCGCCTGGCAAGTGTGGAACAGCAATTCCGCACTTTCAGCACTTGCTGTCTTGAAGTGTCAATCAATGATTTCACCGCTGACCAGCGAAATAAGGTCAGCGAAGACTATGCCCAGGTCTTAGACCTGTATGATGCTGTCTCCAATACTGCGAGACAACTAGTTGCCGATAGGGAAGGGCAACCCGGCCTGAAGCAGGAGCTTCCTAGGTCAGCACCGGGGCTGGTGATTAGGCTCCCTACTTTGGACCTCCCCCATTTTGATGGCTGCCTAGGAAGCTACCTGGGCTTCGTTAATTTGTTCGACAGCCTGGTCAATGATAGGGCTGACCTTCGGCCGGCACAAAAGTTGGCCTATTTAATGTCGGTTCTGGATGGGGAGGCTAAGGGCCTCATCCAGCACCTGCCCGTGTCTGACGAGGCGTACCAGACGGCTCGGGACCTAATTACCCGTAGGTACCATAACAAGCGTGGCCTCGCCGACACGCATATTGAGCAGATTTTGGGTTTGCCGACGCTCACCCGGGTCTCTGGGTTGCGCACCCAACTGTTGAACCCGCTCTTGGTGGCCATCAATGCACTTAAGTGCCTTGACCTGCCCGTGGACCAATGGTCCTATCTATTGGTGCACATTGTGCTGAAGAAGCTGCCTGCCGACCTGAGGTCGCGTTTTGAACAGCGTTTTGGTGGGGATAGCGCGACCCATCTGCCCCCCTTTGCTGACCTGGAGAAGTTCCTGGAGGATGAGTGCCGGGTCTTGGACAACTCCGGTGGTGACACGCCGGCTAAGTCGCAGCCGCCCAAGGTCAAGGAGCAGGCTCGCGTTCACACCCGAGCCAATGTTGACCAGCGCCCTCCTCGCTTTGCGGTCACGCAGAGCCCAGCGGAGTGCTCCTACTGCAAGGTCACGGGGCACAGAACGGCCAATTGTAGGGCATTCTTGGACCTACATGTCGCCTCTCGTAGGCGCATCGCGAATGCCCGCCGCCTTTGCTTCTCTTGTTTGGGGTCCCACTACCAGCGAGACTGCCCAAACTCTCGCCCCTGTCCTCACTGTGGAGGACAGCATTTGGACATTCTCTGTATGAATGCCAGAGAGGTTGGCCGCTTGTCCAACCAGCCGACGCCGCGCACGGCCGGGTGTTTTGAAGGTGGCAGCCGAGGCTCACCGGCGCGCAGCCGAGAGTCACCTCGCTTAATTGATCGCCGCTCACCCCGCTTGGAGAACCGTAGCGTGCGCACGCCTCCTCTCTCTCGCGCACCTGAATGTGCTGTTCAGCGTCACCAGCACCATGACTGCTGCCCCAGGTATTCGCCTCCTTTGGCGGAGCGTCCCCGCCTTGACTCGCGCCCACCTCGTTTTGGGCGGGTGCGTCATTATGACCCCCCACAGATGGCGCGCGGATCGAGTCATCGCGCCTTTGAGGACTTCAAGCCGCACCCTCGTTTTGACTTGCCTGGTCCTGGCCAACGGTCGCCGCCCAGGCAACAATAGGTCATTGACCCCTGCCCTATAACGCCAACCTCCCCCATTGAGACCGTTATCCTACCAACGGTTGCTGTTAGGGTCTGGGGACCCACGGGGACCTCTGTTGTTGTCCGTGCTATATTGGACACAGGTTCACAAGGTTGCATTGTTTCCACTTATTTGGTAGGGCAGGTTAATTTAAATATGGGCTCTTTTTCGAATTGTATACGGGGCATAGGTGACGTAGCCTCTAATGTTGAAGGGCAAGTTAAGGTTTTGTTTGGCCCTGTTGAATCTTCACACCCGAGGATTAGAACCTCGGCTATTGTGCTGAAGAATATTTTGGGTATGCATCCACAGAAACAGCTACCTGCTGCTGTGGTGAATTTGACATCGGGATTGGAACTGGCAGACCCCAAATTTGATACACCGGGACAAATCGACTTGTTGATTGGCTCTGATGTCCTCGGTGGAATTTTGATTGGTGGGAAACGAGTCTTGGTGCCAAATGGTTTGACTGCCATCCCGACCATATTTGGATTTGCTTTGATGGGACCTGTACCTAGGGACCCCCCTCCACCCGAACTTGATAATTTGTTGGCTGTAGGCTCTGCTCTCTCTGATGCAGTTCAGAGGTTTTGGGAGGTAGAGGAGCCCCCTCAAGTTGCCCGTTTGAATCCAGAACATGAGGAGTGCGAGCTGTTCTTCCAGAACAACACTGGTCGACTCCGTTCTGGTCGGATTATTACGAGGCTACCCTTCCTGTCTGTTCGGCCTCCGCTTGGTGAGTCACGACCTTTAGCCGAAAAGAGATTGTTGGCTATGGAGCGTCGCATGGGTCGTGATCCGGAGCTCAGACAGAAGTATATTGAGTTCATGAGAGAATATGAACAATTGGGACACATGTCAGTGTCAAATTTGGATTGGCGTTCGGTGGAGCATTACTTTCTCCCGCATCATGCGGTACTGAAGCCATCGACTGGCAAGCTGCGCACAGTTTTTGATGGTTCTGCGCAGACTTCAACAGGCGTATCCTTGAACCAGTGCTTATATTCGGGTCCCAAGTTGGTCAAGGACCTTTGTGACGTCATCACCAGCTTCCGACGACATCAGGTTGTCTTTGTGGCCGACATAAAAATGATGTTCAGGCAGACTATTATCCACCCTGATGACCGTCGCTTCCAGCTGATCCTTTGGAGAGAGTCTCCTCGCGATCTCATGGTCGTCTACGAGCTCAATACTAATACGTACGGGTTAAGGTCAAGCCCCTACTTGGCAATACGTTCTCTTTGGGAGCTCGCAGACCGCGAAGGCTTACGCTTCCCAAGAGCCTCCGCCATCTTGAAAGACGATATTTACGTCGATGACATTTGCTCGGGCGCCTCCACAGCGGACGAGGCGATCCTCCTGCGGGACGAATTGATAGGTATTTTGGCCTCCGCTGGTTATGAGTTGCGCAAATGGATTTCCAACTCACCAGCGCTTTTGGAAGGCTTGCCAGAGGATCATCAGCAGGATCCACATTTGTTTGAGATTGTTGACAACCCCGCCATGATGGCTGTTCTCGGCGTTCAGTACAGATCAGTCCAAGACATCTTTACATATAACGTAGACTTGAAATTGCCGTGTTCTTGGACTAAACGTCTCGTATTGTCTACTGTCGCCAGAACCTTTGATCCAAACGGTTGGATCTGTCCAATTATATTTTGGGCAAAATGCTTCTTGCAGAAGCTGTGGACAGCAGGATTGACCTGGGACGAACCCCTACACGGCACTCTTGTTGAGGAATGGACCTCTTTTGTATCCTCGCTTCCTGCCGTCAATGAGATCTCCTTGCCTCGTCCCATCCTTCCTCCCGGGAAGTACAAGGCCACCCTTCACGGGTTTTGTGATGCCTCGGAACGTGGTCACGCGGCTGTGGTGTACTTGCGCACAGTCAGTGCCTCAGGTCAGGTGAGAGTTTCCCTGATCATGGCAAAGAGCAAGGTGGCACCCCTTCGGACATCTCTGACCATTCCAAAATTGGAGCTCTCGGGAGCAGCTCCACTTGTACGCTTATTGAACCACGTGTCTAACACTTTGGGTAAAAGCATTTGTATTAATGGGACCTACGCCTGGACAGACAGCCAAATTGTTCTTTGTTGGTTGAAGGCTTCTGTCCACACCTTGGAGGTATTTGTTGCTAATCGCGTTTCCCAAATCCAGAAATCCGAAGTCAAGCTTGTTTGGAGACACGTGCCAGGTGAGCTCAACCCCGCTGATTGTGCCTCGCGCGGATGCTTGACGCCTAGTTTGATAGGTCATTCGCTGTGGTGGGGTCCGGAATGGTTAAGTCGACCAGAAATTGTTTGGCCTCGAACGCCAGTTTTGAATACTTCTAATTTGCCGGGTCTACGAACACTCGCTCTTGAGAAGGTGGAATGCGCCTTCGACCCCGATTTTTTGTTGAATCGTTACAGCTCCCTCGACAAGTTGTTAGGTGTCACTGCTTGGATAAAGCGTTTTGTTTTTAATTTTAGGCACCCACAACAGAAACGACTGACACCGTTTCTCTCACCACAGGAACGACAGGAGTCCCTCACCTTTTGGGTTCGTTCTGTGCAATTGGCGCATTTTGAAAGGGAGATTGCTATCCTCAAGTCGGGGAAATCGAAATTGTCGGGAGCTGTATCTAAATTGAACCCCTTTTTGGACGAAACGGGTCTCTTGCGCGTTGGAGGGCGTCTCAAGAACGCCAACCTCCCTTACGGGGCTCGTCACCCCCTTTTGTTACCTAAGGACGGTCATTTGGTACGCTTGTTGGTAACCGACCGTCACCTTAAAAATTCGCATGCTGGTTGTAATGCTTTGTTGGCCATTTTGCAACGCGAGTTTTGGATTTTGTCTGCCCGAAGAATTATTCGGAGTGTAGTCTTTCGCTGCATCCCTTGCTATAAGCTCAAGGCTTCTACCATGCAGCCCTTGATGGGAGACTTACCGGCAGATCGCGTAACTGAGAGCAGGACGTTTGACGGTGTTGGCACGGACTTCGCTGGTCCCTTTTTGGTGAAAACGTCGACACTTCGAAACAGCAAGACTGTCAAGGCCTACTTGTGTGTTTTTGTTTGTCTCTCCACAAAGGCCGTACACTTAGAACTGGTCTCCTCGCTTACGACCGAGGCGTTTGTAGCCACATTTGACAGATTTGTATCCCGCAGAGGGCTGCCTTCCTTGATCCGTTCTGACTGCGGCACTAACTTCAAGGGCACTTATAATTATCTGAATGATGTTGTTAATTTCCTTGAAACCAACAAAGCTGATATAGGTGATAGGCTTGCCCGACGTGGGATAAATTGGTTGTTTTCCCCACCAAATTGTCCACACTGGGGTGGTATTTTTGAGGCCGCTGTAAAATCGGCCAAAACACACTTGCGCAGGACAATCGGTGAATCTGTCCTTACATTTGAGGAACTCGCAACTGTGTTTTGTAAGATTGAGGCCGTTTTGAACTCTCGGCCATTGTGCCCGATCTCCTCAGATCCGAATGATTTGGAGGCCCTTACGCCGGGCCATTTTTTGATTGGTCGCCCACTTGTCGCCTTGCCTGAGTACCCCCATATTGATACGAGACCTGGTCGTCTCTCGCGTTTTGAATTGGTACGCCAGATTACTCAGAGCTTTTGGAAACGCTGGAACTTGGAATATTTGCACATACTCCAGCAACGCGTTAAGTGGACCGACAAGACCGATCCACCCAAGATTGGAGACCTCGTTTTGATCAAGGAGGCTAACCTTCCGCCACTCAGATGGCGCAGGGGGCGCATCCTTCATTTGGTAACTGGGGCTGATGGAGTTCTCAGATTTGCTGAGGTCTTGGTGGACGGTTCGATTCTGAGGAGAGCGGTTGCAACATTGTCACGTCTACCAACCGATTAGCGGACCGGTAGGCCGGTCCGGGGCGGGTGGATGTTTGAAATATAATTAGTTTTTATTATAAGTCAAATCGATTAGATCGATTGAGTAACATTTTGTTTAGTCTATTGAAAATTTCTGACAATGGTCACACTGAACTGTCACTTCCGTTCGCTTCCTTGAAAAAAATTACCACGTTGTCGACTCGTACGTAGAATATCGCCTTTTGAAAAGCACATCATTGTAGCTACGCGCATAGTTGTGAAATCTATTAAATTGCCGCTTTTTTGACTCCCGGCACGGTTTGTGACATATTGAACACTTTGTGAAAAGTTATTGTGAGCACACCTTTTTGCATTTCGTGTGAATTGATTAATTGAACTAAATAGAGTAAACCGCCTTGAATGCCGCCTGATCTAGTGCTGGCAACGGTAAATTGTGTTAAAAGACATTGTGAACTATTCATTGACATTTGCAAGGAGAAATTGCGAATCCTGTGAACTTGCATCGTGCATTGAAGACGCTGCGTTAGAGTCTGGTAAAGTAAAGATAATTCACTTGCTAATATTGGCCAATTTTAGTCTTGTGTGTATCTAGCTTGCCTCCAGGACTCCACTCAAGAACATCACTAAGAGTTGGTAAGACATTTTATTAATATTAAGTGTAGTTATGATTATAATTCATCGCTGTGCTACCACAGTGAAGGTGTTTAGATAAATTGTCTATCGTGGTCAGGTGGATGTATTACACCTTCCACTGCGCACTTCTGATACACCTTCCTGCCTGGCTACGGTAATTCTAGACATATATTTTTTTTTTTTTTTTTTTTTGAAGGGGTGCAACCGTATGCGTAAGCGTATGATAGAAACGCAAGATTTTCCCGCCAGACTGGTTGTACAGATAAACAATAAGAAAACGCTTAGTGCCTTATTGACGACGTAACAAATATTGACCATTTGCTACCATGACTCGAGAGTTGAGTCAAGAACAGCTACACTTGGTGACTTGTATCAATCAGTGCCAAAATATTGTCTTATCATATCCTAGTAGGAGGACCTAAGGTACCTTATAAATGTGAGAGTTTGTGAGAATGGGTGTTGTTTTATAGATATTTGTTGCCCTTTCACGCTTAAGCTACTGTACGGATTCTGGTGCTACTTTGCAATAATATAGCTTATACATTAGAATAGCACATGGGCTACCTTTTGTACCGATAACCGACCCCAAAAAAAAGTCACCGGCAAAAACTAGCAAAATAATATAGTAAGTATTACCATCTCAACATCTAAGAGAGTAAGTGCGTAAGTGCTAGTTTTCAATTTAAATCAAATTGACCGAGGTAACCTCTTATTAAAACGACCCTCACTAAAATATTCGCCAGAACTAATTCAAATTTGATTTCTTTTATTACTAGTAGACCCAAAGTGTTTAAATTAATTACGGGTGTTTGACAGCAGTTTTATGTGCTTTCACTATCTGCCTGAAAATAATCTACTTTCCTTTAACATTCTCAAATAAATCTCTGTTCACGAAAACAAAAATGTCACCAAATTAATTACCAAAGCACGAACAATATTGCTAACTTTGTACCAACTTACGCTCGAGGCCCTGTTAAGGTCTTTGACTGACGAAGACTTAATTAAAGACGGTAAATAAAGTCTATCGAAAGATTTATTAATAAATAAAAAGTATCGAAAGGCTGTTTATCTCACGTTTTGTTAAGAAACAATTTGGATTGAAGTATCGAGTGACTGACTGGAAATCTTAAAGGTAATGTTTGTAAAAAAAAAATCTAGTTGATATGAAGGGCGGATGCAGTGTTTTATTCAGGCATAGTGAGAAACACTATTGAGAATAAATAATAATCAGAAATAAAGAAATTTGGATTTCATTGACATTGATGATACGAAAAAAATATCGCATAAATTTAATGTCTAAGAAATAAAAGAATATACAGTTCTCCTTAATTACGATTCATATATACAGAAAGAAAATTATAAAACGTATCGAGCACCATTACTTAATCAGATTTATGAAAATAAGAAAGATAAAATCAATATAAGTATTATTTTCAAACTCGATAAAGCTATGTTAAACCGTAACAAAATTTTACCACTTAATTTATTATTCGGGATTCCCTTTTCTTATATTATGAAAAAAACGTTTTGCTCGCTTTTAGGCGTTTTGATACAAAAACACCGAGCGCTTAATAATTATACACATGTTAAAAAGTCTAGATATTCTAAAATCAGATGTAAAAGAAAATAAGAACAGATCAACTGTGGGAGAGGAAAAACTCAATACTGTGTTCTAAATTTAAACTTGTAACCTACGAAAGCGTACTAAGGAGGTCTAACAGATGTGAAAACAACATGATCAGATCATCAGTGTTTGTTTTGTGAAGTTAGCAACTCTACAACCACAGGTAAGTTTGTAACTCATTACTAAGAATGACCGGCCCGATAACTCGGTTCGAATTTACGTTTGCTACGTTGGAACTTCCAAAGAAAGTTCTTCACGAATTCTGATGCTTGTTTGTGCTATGTTCATTCGTTTACAATTATTTATCGTGATACTATTCAGATCTACCTATTCTTTTTGCCTTCGTAGTCTGGCCTTTGGTCACATATTACGCTTTTTATGCATTCAATCTCGTGAAACGATTGTCAACATGTTATCTACTTTCGCGGCTTTATCGCATTTAAGTTTTCGGAATCCATTTGTAACATTTACTGAGATAACTACACGAATAACTTTAATAGTAACTTGATAGCAAATTTAGATAATTACATAGTTTAAGAAGGTCCTAATCCTATTTAATAACGTCGATGTTTGCAAAGAGCATGATATGAAAATATCGCAAGTAAACATTGTTTTCGAAACAAACATAACATAACTTTACGCCTTTTATCCCTGAAGGGGTAGGCAAAGGTGTGTTACACACCCACACTGTTTTTGGAACAAAAATTAATGTATTTGGCTGCCAAGATATCACGAGGCAACTCATTTTGGGTAGGTCACGTGAAAGAAGTATATATATTATATATTACCAGAGAAATTCTAATAGTATTATTTTATAAATTTAACACTGTTATGTCTTGAATGTTGTATCAAGTCTTGAATGTTGGATGAAGTCAATTTTGAAAGATGAAACATGGAATACAATATTAAAGCTTCTTATATAAAGTGCACTGTTCCTAAACGGTTTCTTAATGGACGGATCACTATAATTTCACACGGATAAAGCGCTACTTTCGCCGTGTGGATGACGGCATAGAATACAAGTGTCGTCACCCCTTATCTTCCCGTGGGTGTCGTATGAGGCGACAAAGGGATAATACGATGCAAATACCGTCTTTGCACGTTGAGACGGAAAACTCGACATCAAACCCTATACCAACCCGTCTGGCCAGCGTGGTATAGTAGGGCAAGCCCTCCTAATTTGATCACAGTACTATTGTGACGCAAATTACGAGAAGCCTATTTCCAGTAGTGGACGTGAGTAGGGAGTGAAAGGCTGTAATGATGAAAGCGCTACTCATAGTATAATAATATATGTACATACATTTTCTCAATTTAATCTATCATACTTTCGACTTGTCTGTTCTACGTTCGTGGGCCAAGCCAGCGGTCGGGCATTTAATTCTTATCCAGAGCAAATCCTCGTTTTGTTTAAAAGCATGATAACTCAGCTGTGTTCCTAGAAGCAATTGAGTGCTGCATTTTAGGAAATCAAGAGTAGATATGTTACAAAATTAATATAGCGAAATAATGCATGTCATTATTAGTGTAGGTACTTGTTGGGCCTACTTGTTTACTTGTTGTGGTTGGAACAGGCGTTTACTGTGAAACCGTTAACCTCTAACCGTGTCGTGTTTCCCATGACAAGTTTTCATAAATAAGCTTCTTTTCAATAGCTAAAAGGAAATTATTAAATGTAGAAAAAAAATGTGGGTAATACTGAATACAATTTTTGCATTTTATGTTAGCATAATATAGTTGTCTGACTGCAACTGTGATATAGCTATAGCGTAAATATCGAACGGAGGTTCCGGGTTCGATACTCGGGTTAAAAAGGAAGCGATTGTTTTAATTTATTTTTAGTAAATCATATGAGGGTGACCTGCGATCACGAACCTTGTGAACGTATGTTTGCCTGCCTAGGAGGGCAACTGTGGCCTCTGGTCTCGCGTGCAGCCGTTTATGGACATAGTATGTAATAGAAACAAGACTTTGATTGGTATAATATTTATCTGGTCAACATCACATTGTGGACTTCACGAGACAGGCTTGACCTAGTGTGAAGACCACTAGTAAATAAGTTTACTTTCCAGTGTCCTTGTATGTAAGAGTACTTATTTATGTATGTCCATGGAAATGTAAGAAATACTGTGTAGTAAATAAATAAATGAATAAAATGAAAGGCTGAGCGTACAGGCCGACTTGCACTATTCCAGTAAAAGCAAGTGCGTTTGAGTGAAGCGTGCCAGTCATTGTTCTAATGCAGTTGTAATATTGGTTTTAGAACCGACACACAGCTTCGATCTGTTTTCTGCTAAGCCTAGAACAATAACACCGGTCTAGACTGTCCTTCGCAGGGCAGCGGAGCTAAAGTTGTTTGACTAATCGAATCGTACATACTATGTTCATAGAGTATAAGCTTGTACTAAATTGCTGCGATTACCCTTTTATTTCTGAAATAGGCATGTGTGACTTTGCCTTTTAGACATCTGACCAGAGAGACAATTCTCGTATTTTATATGTCGTTTGAACTGTGTTTTGAACGAAATGAGATTATATATTTTGAATTGATTTGGAATCGGTATTCTGCTGATTTAATGTCATTATCTTAGAGCAAGGGCAGTACATGGAGGCTGCATTAAAATAGCAGCCTTATAGAACATATACACTTACTTAATACTTTGACTTATGAAGTCTTACGAGTGTTAAAGTAGGATACGTATATATTATGATAATAATAATAATAATAGATAATAGTAATATTCTGCCACATTCACGCGGCGCCGTCTGGCCCCAAACTGGACAGGGCTTGTATAATGGATACTTGTACAATACATACATATTATACATGGAGGCACCCGGACCGGGACAGGCATCCATGTTCATTATCACGGATGTTTCACTTGGGCGGAAGTGGAACCCGCAACCTTCGGCATGGCAGTCGGTTGCACTTCCGCTGCGCCAACCGGTCGTCTTTGTTCAATTAAATTGGTAAATATCTGCCTAGTATTTGTATGTCTAAGTGACATAACGTTAATAAGCGTTCTATTATATTTGTCTATAACCAACTATTGTAAACCTATGTATAACAAATAAAATATGATTTGATTTTACTTGATTCGACAATTTCCATTCAATTGGAAGTGGTCTTTCATTCAATTGGAAGTGGTCTTCCATTCAATTGGAAGTGGTCTTTCATTCAATTGGAAGTGGTCTTCCATTCAATTGGAAGTTGTCTTCCATTCAATTGGAAGTGGTCTTCCATTCAGTTGGAAGTGGTCTTCTATTCAATTGGAAGTGGTCTTCCATTCAATTGGAAGTGGTCTTCCATTTAATTGGAGGTGGTATTCCATTCAATTGGAAGTGGTCTTCCATTCAATTGGAGGTGGTCTTCCATTCAATTGGAAGTGGTTTTCCATTTAATTGGAGGTGGTGGAATTGGACTACGGAATTTCATTAAATTGGAATTGGACTACGGAATTTCATTAAATTGGAATTGGACTACGGAATTACATTAAATTGGAATTGGACTACGGAATTTCATTAAATTGAAATTCGACTACGGAATTTCATTAAATTGGAATTAGACTAGGGAATTCCAATAAATTGGGATTGTGAATTCCATGAAATTGGAGACAGTAAATCAGTCGGCTTACAGTGGAAAAATGGAAGTGGAACAAAACACGACTTTTGAACGGCGCGGTTTCCGGCTTATTCAGCAAGATGAAGGGGAACGTTTCAAGGAGTTTCTTGTTGAGCTGAGGGATCGGGCTTGGAAGTGTATGTTTGAAGAACCTGATGACCACATAATGGACCAAATACTGGATAAATCCACGCCATCGGACATAAGAAAATACTGGATAAATCCACGCCATCGGACATAAGAAAAGTGTTGACAATGGGTGATGAGATGGCATTGGACAAGGTTATCACTATGGCCAACACCTTGGAAGGTGTGGATTGCCAACGGAACGACGACGTAGCTATAAAAGGTGAGATAGATATCTTTTGATACATCGGTCAAACCAGCTATGCCACCCTATCGGAGAGTCCCAGTCTCGCTGTAAGAGTAAATGCAACAGTGCAACGAGGGGGAGCACGATGTGCGGCTTTCTGGACAAATGGAGGTGCTTAAATAAAACAATGTTTTATTAAATAAAAAGAAATGTATTCATAAAGCACAGACAACGCACTTTTAGGTCACGAACTGATACCAAAAGGAGTCAGGGCGTTGAAAAAAATGAACTGGATTTGAAATACCAAGGACTGGAGAGGAATTAAAGAGCTTATTAGGAAATTGGGCAATAGGGCAAATATAGAAGAATACTGAATAGAAGATTGGAATTAATGAGAATGAATGAAAAAATAATGCTGTCGGAAATAGACACATTGGGATATTGTGACATTAAAGACAAGACGTGGGAAAAAGCAGACGCAAGTTCTATAGGACTAGGAGCGGTATTAGCGCAAGTTGATAGTAAAGGACCAAAAATATGAAATATAGCATACGGAAATTGGACACTCAATGTGAAAGAAAATATAGCCAGACAGAAAAAGAGGCTTTTGCTGTGCCCAGATCAAACCCGAGTACTCGTGTGGAAAGACGATTTTTGCAAAAAAAAGAAAGAAACGCGAGCCAGTATCGAGATTATGTAAAGATTAGATCGCTAAATCCAGTCCATCATCAGAAGAGACTTACGTTCACCAGATATTCGAGCTGGCGAAACCCTGTGCAACCTCAATGCAACAAATAATATAGGAATCAGGAAGCGATCGGGAGATCACTAATGCTAAGAAAGGAATTTATGGTGACTAGAGGGATAAGTCCAGAAAATCATACAGAATATTTACGGATGAATTGTAATTATGTGAGAACATTTTACTGATAGGAAAAGGAATAGTCATTCAAAAGAGCTTCTGCTGGCGGCGCATCAGAGGCATCCAAGTGTGGTCGCCTTCGTGCGTGGGATTACGTGGGATCTGGTGGCCTAGGATCGATGGGGACGTTGATTGGGCGATGAAGAATTGCAAAGGATGCACTCTAGTTAGCTTACCAAGTTCTCTAGCATCTATAAATGGACGAGAACTTTGATATTGCGATCGATCTATTGGGCCCATTGCCAAATAATGGTTATATTCTTGTTGTGTATAGTGAAGTTTATTACGAGAACAATAATGAGTTCGCAAATTATAAAAATTCTGAGAGAAGTCTTCGGTCGGCTGGGCTGCCTACTATCGGTCACTACTGATGGCTGTTCGTCTGATTCGCGGCGGTTCGTTGGCGAGGAGTTGAAACTTTTGTCATGATGGTGATATTAAAACTTTAACACAGTGCGATATTGGCCACAAATTAAGAGAGCATCTAACCAAAGACAGTAAAACAACTCAAGAAAAAAGCAGGGTATGAAAGATATACTAAAATTTTTAATACTGAATGAAGTACAACGCCACCTCCCATACGGTAAAAGGAAAAACGTCAGAAGTATTTTTCAAGAGAATGAACATGGATAAAAACCCAATATGGAATATATCAGTAAAACGGACAAAAAGACTATTAAATCTATTAAGAGACAAGACAGGTATTGAGACCGAAGTTGCAAAAGGAAAAAAGAAAAGAATACGGAGACCGCAAGAGAAGAGTGGTAAGGCCAAAACAAACAGAAGGAGACAGCATCTATGTATGGTATGGTAGCCTGGGCTGTTTCCGCAACGTCCTGGCGTGTATTTTGCGTATAAGGTCTAGGTACAAGAAAAATAAGGCAATGACGTATAATTATTTGCCAATGAAATAGACATACATTATAATGATAAATCAAAATGTTAAAAGGGAAGAGATGTAGTAATTCATCATCATCAGCCTTTAACAGTCCACTGCTGGACTAGGCCTCTCCTTTGAAAGGAGGAATTGGCCTACTATACCACGCTGGCCAAACGGGTTGGTATAGGGTTTGTATCAAGTTTTCCTTCTCTTACAGTGGTGTTCTCCGCATAATATGCTCCCTCTGTCGGCTCTTACGACACCCATGGGATGATATGGGGTGGTGACATTCCGTATTCTTAATCCGTCACCACACGGACAGTTGACAGATGTAGTAATTGTATCTATGCAATAGATACTTTACACTGTCTCATGTACACCAGTAGAGGAAGTGGCGTGACTGACACCTGTCACTAGTAGTATATCTGTATAGTCTATGGCTGTCACTGTCACTATGGACAGTCAGTCGGGTGATAGGCGCGGTGCGCGCTAGACGTACTTCTTCAGATCTGTGTGTAGTGGTGAGCCAGTGTTACATCGATTCGTGTAGTGGTTATATTTGCTGTGATAGCAAATACTACAGGCGCCTTAAAGATTTATACACACTGTTACGACTGTACCTTATCATGTAAGGTAGTCGAAGTTTGATCCATTTATGAACAATATTTCACATTATCTATCTCGAACTAAGATACTTATAATTGCGAACGTAAATGGTTCGCAAGTAGCGAAGGTCGTTATGCATATTTCATATACTTCGTACTGAACGCATCGGAACGAACGCTTTTATCAAGAAATGAATTTTTCATATAAATTTGTGGCTCTATTATGGAATTTTATAGCCCGTTTGAGAGTTAATGCTAGAAACTTATCTAGTGTTATCGCAATGAGTCGCTTTTCCTGTACAAAGAACTTATGTACTTCGTGCTAGAATATTCACCAGAATGTGACAGCTTCTTGTCAGGTCTAGATTTTGTTCGATATCTAAATTTTAATTATTCTTTTATTTTCTCTTAATGCTATTAATTAAATTACCAGGATATATTAATAAAATTACAGGCACTTACACAAAGGAAAATCGATAAGTACAGAATCGTAGACGGCCGTACATTGAAAAGTAGTTCATGTTTTACTGTTAAGCAAAACGAGATCGTACCATCCAAGCAGATCTGGGTCAAGTTTACAAAAAATGTGATATCCATGACAATGGTGATGATGTGACAATTCATGCAAATTAATATAATTGGAGTGTAACCCATCTCGATTAACCTACAAAACTCCCGAAATCTCGGCATTATTACGATGATTAAATTTGCATAAAGGCATCACTAGAAGGGCGAAATTTTAAGTTTTACGTCGAAATTCGACGATAAACATCAGAAATCATTTTTATTTCACAGTGATTGTTCTACAGATATACAAATAGTATCGGGTTTCAATTCAAATTAATCCTCTGAAGGCTTTGCGTAATGAGCTGTATTCGTTTGGTTATCACTGCTTGTAAATGCTGTTCAGTTTAAAATTGTCTACCGATGGGCACTAGCGGGATTGTGTGACCAAGTATCAGGTGATAGTTGGGCTATCATTGGGCATCTATTACAATTGATTGTTTTTTGTAAGATAATACATCAAATGAGCAATATGTAACGAAAATCAGCGGTTTGTTAGTGTATATTTATCTTATTAGTACATCATCATTATACAGCCGAAAGATGTCCACTGCTGGGCCTAGGCCATGGGCCTCCACCTAGGCACTCCACAGGGACTGATCTTTAGCCAAAGAGCTTTGAGTCCAAAATTACATACTTATATATAAGTGAATTCGTGTCTATTATACTCAACGCTGTTCATAAAAAAGGTTGTGTATTATTCTATACACTTCTTAAGTTCTCATACAATTAAATAGATTAAAACGTAAAATGTGAATCACTTACGGCCATTTTCAATTATCGAACTATAGATAGATCTGTAGATTTTAGATTCGTGTTTGACATATTTTGTATGGAGCTTATGTCAAAAACTGTCAAAAACGAATCTAAAATCTACAGATCTATCTATAATTTGAATATTGAATTCCGTAGTTAAACTACATACATCGAAATCCATTATAGACATATATTTTTATTGTTAAACGTAAACGCTTATCCCCTACTCTATATTTAATGGGGATTCGAAGCGATGTTCAATACAAGCTCTCGAATACCTTAATTTAGTGCACGTAAGGGGTCGTTTGTTGTATCCAGTTTTAATCACTAACAAAATGGTTATTCTTAAGCTTCGAAAGTACGTGTTTTAAATCGTCCTAATGAGCCAGGAATCCAGGATATATATAATATATGTATGTTTCTAATATATTATAAGCTGCCTAAAATGTGCTATTGGTTTGGTTACAGATATCGAATGTTTTATGTGTAGTTTGAGACTCGGAATCTTCTTTGTAAAGTCCATTAATTGGAGAACGGAGGTATTTTTTACACTTGTGAGGACATGGTGAGGCCGACTCGTATGCTATAACAAATGGCTTCATATTCTTTCAAAGCAAAAGAGAAGCATGTCATCTTATAGAATTGTGCCTAGGCAGCTTTTGAACAAGTTACTTACTAAGAAATGTAGTCTTATTCGTCTCATTTTCGACGATATTGTAACTTACTAACTAAAATTAACACATTCTAAAACATAATTAGCATTTTATTTGTAAAATACCTACACCGCGAATTACATTATAACAAAGTTTGCATTTGCGAACGTTTAACAAAATCAATACGTTGTATACTTTGAAGGACTAAGCTTTGCATATAATGATAACGCTGTCAACAGATATACGCTTCAGTACACTATTTTAGTCTAACATACAATATGCTGCAAGAGACGCTTTAGTTGAAAGATAAATTGTTTTAAAACTCTGCAATATTAAGGGGAATTATAAAACGCGAAGCGAAAAATGAACTAAACTAACGACGAATATTGATTGATAATAAAATCTACAGCGATCCTACTAAAAGCGGGTTGTGATTTCAGAAATTAAAATTCTAACCGTGCGACTAAATTACTAGATGAGCGACTAATTTTCTAGGTGAGCGACTAGAAATACAGAAAAGGTGACTTACTTAATAGGTTATGTTAGGTTTTCTTGTGACCCTGCACCCAAAAATAGGAGCCTTGCGAAGCAGGGCCTCGTCAACTCGGCTTAAAAGACTGAAGCGTCTTATTTAGTATTTTTCAATGTGGTTTTTCTATTATGAAACATTTCACCTAAGATAAAATGCCGCTTAGTATAAATAAATCATTTGCCAAATATAAAAAAAATACAGGACGTAACGTTGGCACTCAAATATTAAGAAGCTTCTCATTTTGTATTTTAAGTACCTCAAATTAATGTTTGTAATTTGCTGTTCTGGTGATTAATCATCACTCCAGTGAGTCGCTCACTTAGTAATTCTATAACCCAAATTAATTATTTTTGTCACTCAAAACTATAATTTACAGTCACTCGTTTAAATTATACTACCCTAATATAAATAACCAAAAAGATATACTTTACCGCGATATTATGTAGTATTACCAAAGCATTCTGTATAACAGCGAAAGCCTAGTGGAGAGACCAATGCACTGCTAAGCAGAGGATCTTGGGTTCAAATTCACGACGTGCCAATGACTTTTCGGTGTCATATACGTTTTAAATTGTTAATTATCGAAATCATCGGAAGGTAACTTGCATGTCGGAAAGTTCTCCATAATGTTCTCGCATTCTCTTCACATGTTTTTACATGTGAAGAGCACACCCGCACTTAGCCAGCGTGGTGGACTAAGGCCTTCCCATTTTCATTGTGAGAAGTGCCCAGAAGTGGGACAGTTTATATACACAGCTGATGATGAACACGTGACAATCAACTCGACTTGTTTTACGCAAACAGCTCCGTAATCTTAATAAGTGTGTAAACTATTTTTAATCTTAGTTACTATTCTCTTATACCTAAATGCAGTATTATTCTAGTTGTACTTTATAAACGTAATAAGCTTTTAAAACTGTATGAGCAACTGGTTTTAATGTAATGTGAAAAGAAAACCACGCTGTTTTAATATCATAAGAAAAATATGCATTCGTTTTTATAAATATGTTCGTTATGAACTTCATTAAAATATTCATATGTAAACCGGAGCTTTTACACGTGTTCTACGTGTTACGAAGAGTCAGATTCTTGTCCAGTAATTGATTTCTTTTTGTCCCCAATTTCATTAATATTTATTTTATTTTTTTAAAGGAAATCTATATAGGCCCCAATAAAGCGTCAGGCATTTTTGTTCAATATCTGTTCAGAAACTGAGAAATATCAAGAGGCATACCAAGTTTGTTCCGTGAGAGCGTTAACATGAATGCATGTACATTTTGGTAATGCATAAAAATATACGTTCCTTATTCATACTTGTTAGTGCCTGCGGCTTTAAACGTGAATGTAAGAAGGAAACATTATATGTATAAAACACCCAATATAAAATAGCTGTTTTCCTATAGTAACTTGCACCCACTATGTCAACCCTTTCAAGTTTTATTTTCGCAAGTAGCTTATGAAGGTCTCCAATGTATAATCAGACTGTGTGGTAAAATCGTTAAATTTGGTTTATCTCTTTTCAAATCTGATCATAAACAAAAACTATACGCACCTCGCCATTTATAATAATTGTAGAGATTATTCCTCTGCCAGCAGGCTAACGACTGAAATATTTGCATACATACATATATGATTACAATCAAGGCTCGCAAATCCAAAATTAAACACCCACATAATTTCTCCATCATTCGTTTTGCAAGGAGGATCACATCATTTTGATTTGTGAAAAGTCTAACTTTAACCTTTCAGAAACAGAAGTTGAGCTGGAACACTAATAACTATTTCCTACTTTGCCTTGATAAGCCGCAACAAAGCCCGTACTCAGTAGACCGGGAGGAAAGTAATTGAAGAGCATACGTGATTGGAATACCTCCTGATCAGGGATCACGGAAGCCTTATGCTTAGGGAAAGTTTTGCCTTTGAAAAATTTAATACGATGTTTGAAGTATGCAAATAATTGGTACTTTGATACAGAAACGGGCTTATGAAGTTTTTAATTACTTTATTTGGGAACGCTATTCATAGGAATCTAAAGCAAAACCATTCTAAAGTCTAATTTTGTACACGAGGGAGTCGACGAACTATTTAAAGACCAGAAAATAGACGGTCCTTTTCTATAAATAGAGCTGGCAAACGAACTTTTTCTTGTCTAATGATATGTAGTTGACAGTTATGCCAACCTTAGAAAAGGATGGATAAGGCAGTTATCTTCTTCTTTCAAACTCCATTTATTTTCTCATTCTCTCTCCTGTCCTCGTATAAGATAGGGACATAAAAGGCCAGCTCACGTGTTTCCTTCCTCCTTTGATCCTGGGTCCTTTAAGCGGGGCGTGAAAAAGCATCTCTCAAGGCCGTCAAAGTGAGGGCCGTCATGTCACATTGCTTAACCAGCAATTAGGGATGGTGGCCTTCCCAATAGGACTTCACTGTCAGCTTACCATCAGGCAGCGTGAAGTCAATTTGACAGGATTTTTTTCTTCTCTGTCCTATCATGTCATGAATCATGAAATTTGGTAAGAGGCGAGCAAGATCCTACTGCATAAGTGAAGAAAAGTTAAATTGGTTATCTCGTCACTGACAAAAAAAGTCTTTTGGAGCTTTACTTTTTTCTTTTCGTATGATCATGGCCTTAATTATGGATATGATTTGCGTTTGTTTGTATATACTTGTGAGATATTTGTAAGTGGTGTACGCCGTTTTTATCTCAATAAATAAATAAATAAAATAAATAAATCTCTGGTGTCGAAGTTTATGGACGAAGGCGAATGGTTCGAAGGCCTCCGACATGGTTTAACGATTCATGTCCTGAGATTAGAAACGTGACTGACGCTTTAACTTGCACTCCGAAGCACCGTAAATAACTCAGATATACCTACATATATGCCTAAACTAGCGGTTACCCATCCAAGTGGTAACCTGTGTACACGTTGCTTGACTGTGCCGATTTATTACGAACGCCTAGTCAAGTCACGCTAATATTTTTTATTTATGGAATTTACCGTAGACTAATTTTTTTAGATTTTTTTAAAAAGACAACTCCCGCATTAGTACTAAATCCTGTGTCGCAGGGGACTTTACAAATTCAAATTCAAATTCAAATTCAAAATCCTTTATTCATTTGGGTCACAATGTGACGCTTATGAACGTCAAAATAATAAATTTATAAAATAATTACTTATACTCAAATTTAAAACATTATTACTGTATGCTTCTACATTTACATTTACTGCCACGTTCGCAAAGCAATAGGTAGAACCATGAGAAAGAACGGGCAATAAAACTCACGGTCACTCTTTTTCAAAGCCAGGTTTTGCATTATACACAATTTACATTTTGTAAGGTGCTGCAACTGTTACACCTTCTATATCACTTGTATGTATATATTTACTGTACATCATAATACTCAAGCATAATACTTTTGGTTAGCCTCAGAATAGACATGGTGAAACAGGAGCATCCACTTACATTATATATACCTAATAATACCTAATAATGCAGGCAATCCGCGAAAGTGATCAGAACCATGATGGAAATGATGCAGTTAAATATTAAAATCTAATACCAGCCCGCAAGACCGTCATCGACCAGTCATCGCAAGTAGCACCCGTTCACGAGTATGACGCATGTGCCAGCCATCATCCCTCTCGCCATATTAGAGGGACAGGGATGACCCGACACACGACGCCACCACAAGAAATGACATTTTAGTGAGCATGACGACAACGGTATACGAACCAGCAGTAAGAAACAATCTGTTGGTATACTGACCATGACCGCCAATTACCTCCATTTTCCAGATCGTTATTATTAACATAAGTTAGTGGAACGCGTGAAGGAATGCAAATGTAGAAAGAATTTTGTGAAGGTGACAAGTGAACAATGATATGATCAGAGATAAATAATGTTAAACTACATTCAACAAATCATAAAAATATCCAAATCCTGCAAAAAAAATCATGTGTTCACGAGGCACCTCCACTTAACATGTAAATAAAATAATCGTGAGTTAAACAAGCCTAAGCCTATCCCCACGGTGTCTTATCATTTAAAAATTCCTTAATAGTGTAATAACCCCTTTGTAAAAGAAAGTTCCTAATTGTCCGTTTGTATTTGTGCATGGGTAAATTCATTATTTCAAGAGGCAATTTGTTGAAAAATCGTATACCAATCCCCGCAAATGAGTTCTGAACTTTATGTAGACGGTAGTTAGTTCCCACCAGTTTATGTTTATTCCTTGTGTTCACGTTGTGCAAATCACTATTTTTGCGGTATAGAATTAAGTTTTTCTTAATGTACATTAAGTTAGCATATATATATTGCGATGCAACTGTCAATGCAATGTCAACTGTCAAACATACAACTAACGAGGACAATGAACACCCAGACTCGAAACAACAATTAATGGATCACACAAAGTGTTGTCCTGTGTGGGAATCGAACCCACAACCCTCGGCGCAAGCGGTGAGGCGGCCGCTTAAACCACTACGCCAACTGTGCAGTCACTAAATGTTAGTAGGTCCAACTTCGAGAAAGAGGTCATTTGTCGAATCCAACTGGGTTGGGCACCATTCGGGAAGTTACGGCATATCTTCACGTCCGATATATCCGCAGTATCTCAAGACGAAAATCTTTGACCAGTGTGCGTTGCCAGTGATGATCTACGGCGCTGAGACGTGATCGCTAACTATGGGCCTTATCCGAAAGCTCAGGGTCACTCAGAGGGCGATGGAGAGAGCTATGCTCGGAGTTTCCCTGCGACATCGAATCAGAAATGAGGAGACCTGCAGGAGAACCAAAGTCACCGACATAGCTCTCCAAATAGCCAGGCTGAAGTGGCAATGGGCAGGGCACATAGCTCGAAGAACCGATAGATACACAACGTAAGTGGCGATCTAGCAAATAGTATCATAACGTAGAAACGGACAACTAGACATCAAACCCTGTACCAACCCGTATAGCCAGCGTGGTATAGTAGGCCAAATCCATCCCTTGACTCACACTACTACTGTGAAACAAATTCAGAGAGGTTTTTGAACATTGGTGGGTTGCGTTAGGCTGTAGACCAGAGGAGGTGTATAGTTTAATGAATGTTGTTTCATTACTGTTTTATTTATTTACAAGATTTATGGCAACAATGGCATTGACAAGTCAAGCCATGTCCAGCCGTATTCGTTTCACTCAATTGATCAGGCTTTCATTGGAAACTTGACGTAGCGTATAATAGGCAAATTTTCGTTGAAATAGGTCACACAACTTGACACCGGTATTCAAGCGCAACGAGACAGGGAAATTGAGTTATAACATCAGAAATGTTTGTCAAAGAAAGTTAAAGTACGTTTGCATAAATGAGGCTGACATTATCCTGTTTTACGTTATGGATTTTCATCCGCGAATTACAGCTTTGTTCTTTTTTGTAAAATGGAATGGACGGTATAATCTCGGATCATATAGTTATAGATAAATGGAAAAGAAACATTGTTATGGAGAAGAAAGTTTTAAATAGAAATGTATTTGATTTTATATCTATTATTATTATTTCTACAGTAAATAGGTACCATGTAGGAATGTACATTAGATTCTAAATTTCGCCAACATATGAATTCTCTCTTATTTTGTATTATTTTACATAGAAGGCCAGGTCAACTTCAGCTTTTTCGAGCTGCAGCGAAAATAGATGTTCACGTCAAATAAGCTGGTTGGTTATAATTCACTCTTAGACCAAATTCGAAGAATACGGTCACATTTTTAAATATTCGCAGCAATCATTTTCGTTTTAATCTGCATAAAATATTAGACATTCTCGTTGTTCACTTGAAGTAGTTTTAATATCTCCTTTAAAAGAAGTTTAATAAAACCAACAAAAAACGTTTTGTGAATGTCTGGTCTTTAATTTTCTTTTTTTATCATCGTGACCCCTTCAAGCGAAAAGGATGAATGGCTCGCCGAATAACGCTAGGCGTAAAGAAATCTTTAACTGTGCGGGTTTCTTCATTAATTCCGGCCTTTGGGGCGCCCGTTATCGCTAAGATAATTGATGCTGCGCAAGATGTTTTAGCAAAGTTAAAATTTCATGATAAATAATGAGTTAATGAAGCTACTGTCTCAAATCATCGCTCCTCTAGGCTATTGTTGGATTTATATTTAGACGGATTGGTGTAAAATATCAAAAGTTTGCATTTAAATACGCAAGTTGAATTCCATTTGACATTTGTTGCAATTGACATTCCATTTCGGAAATGGAATGTCAATTGCAACGCGAGTTCATAGGCTTCCACATTTGGTCTTTTACATCATTCATAAAAATTATAATAATATTTTCAAGGAAAACTTTTCTTGTTCTTAGTTCTAAGTCGTAATCATCAATTTGCAGTTGAAGGCAACTGATAGTTCACTAGTAGTTCTCCTTAATTCCTATACAGTAACATACAGCTACAGTTACTAATAATGATTAAAGGCCAATACGGCGACTGTCTTAACTGTCATGTGTGACGTAAACGTAGCATGTAAATCAAAATAACAATCCACTACGCTTCAAGGCTGATAGTTCCGATGTTATGGACTATAAAGACGTACTTGCTCTATATATTTTTTATGTGTTTAGAAGGTGTGAAATGTCATCACTTTGAGCGTTGCAAAGTCGATAGCAATCACGGAATGCGTTGTTTTATGTGTCACATAAGTCAAGAGTATAGTGTTACATGTAAACTTGTTTTATGAGTCGCGTAAAACGCATAGGGATATTCCGTGTGGCAAATACTACCCAGTTTCAAGCTCACACAACATTTATTTGATGGCCTGTCCTGTAATAAATGGCGTATTTCCTCAAAGGGGTTTTCACTAAATCCGCGTGAATCCAATATAAATTAGTGGCCCCTTCGTCAAATCTCCTTCTAATGGGCTGGCAATAGGGTGCGACCTTCTAATTTGAGGCTCCTTGTGTGTAAAAAAGATAATAACTTTGAAAACAACTTTGAAGTAAAAGTTTATGAGAGCTTTAAAAATCAATCTAGAATTATCTCGCTTTATTTTGATGTTTTAAGTAATTGACTTGTTTAAATGAACTTTATTGGTTTTAGTCTTTATTGTGCTGTGCGTAGATAATACCAAACTTGTCATGTGCGTAAAGGTGATACTGTTCTGTTCCTTTAGGTCATGCCGTCTCTTAATGCCTCTAAATATTTAGTATGATATCTGTCTACAAATTAACCCTTGAGGTGCGATCAAACTAAAGGCAAAGTGCCACAAGTGCGAAAGGTCACGTTGCTGCAAATTTTCATTGGCATAGGTTACCGGAAAAAAAATAACTATGACACCTTAATATAATTATATAACATAAATTCCATATCATTGTGTTGGGAATTAAATCAGCTATCATAATAATAACATTAATTACAACTAAATACTCACCTTTCCGCGCAAAACAGGCTTACAAACTTAGAAGTTTGGTTTTTTCACTCGTTCGCACAAACATTTCATCACATATTAATGAATTTCATTACTTGTTTGGTTCATAAACACAAAAACATTATCACATGTACCTTTAGGTTTTCACACAATACATTATTAATTTGTAATAAAGGAATCTAACGCCACTAAAAAAATTATAATCCGAACACGTAATAAAAAGTTCGCCGTGCCAGGCCGCCATGTTAC
This sequence comes from Euclidia mi, assembly GCA_944739405.2. Taxonomy (NCBI): domain Eukaryota; kingdom Metazoa; phylum Arthropoda; class Insecta; order Lepidoptera; family Erebidae; genus Euclidia; species Euclidia mi. The sequence goes on along the minus strand of OX123186.2, from coordinate 28,001,088 downwards.
TGTAACGAACACTGTGGCTGTGAATTATTTACCATTTGAAACACGATAACAGTGAAAATGTACAACAATACTAGTATTTAATTGATAAAATATGTTTTCAGATAAATAATCTTGGTACTTTTATGTCTTTCATAACTATTAATAGAGTATTTGTCATAAAACTATTACGAAAATAGCAAGATTCAAGAGTAGAAATAGCCCTTCTAAAAAGTTTTTGCATTTTATCACTGTATTTCGTGTCTTTGTCACGAATAATGTCACTTCACAATTAATATTTATTTATTTCTGAGTTAATCTATATAAGTATCTTTATAAAATATTCACCAGTTTCTTCCACGAGACAACTTTTATTATAAAGATCGCGGAACAAAACACAACAATGGCGGACGCTTTCGCAACTGAGACACAGATAAATATATTTCAATATTTTTGGCGCGTTTCGTTTCCCTCACCCTTCTAAAACGTTTTAGTTGCATAGAAAATGAACTATTCTAATAGATACAACTTTCGTTTCTTGGTTTAAGTAAAACAAAACGTAAAAAATCCGCGACCAATAGGACGACTTTTTTAGAGCACGACCATGCGTGCTGCAAACACATGGGGGGTTAAAGGTCCACCTAACCTAATATATAATATATATATCTTCGATTGGGATTGAAATATGACACGTGTTTTGGTTCCACGAGTCTTTCCGTTTAATTAGGACATGGCGGTGTATCCTGAGGTAGAAAGCTCATTTATCAGGACTTTTCGGACACAGATATTTATTATAAATTGCTCTATCAGTTGAGAAAAATCTTAACTTAAACTAAAAACCCATATTATCATTATCAGCCTGCAGTCTACTGCTGCGTATAGACCTCTCCAATGGCATGCCACTGAGTCATCGTGGCTGAAATCGTGCAGGACTTGCAGTATATGCTGAGCAGCCTGGCTGTTTCTTCTGCTGGTATCTGTCTCCGGCTGAACTAGGACAACCAAGATAAACCAATGAACATGTCTCTCCGGAACCGATTATCCTTAACGGGGTCCCTCTCTAAGTTGTTCAGGAGTACGTCTTCCTTGGGTAAACCTTGCAGTTGGGTAGAATAGATTTCGAGAAGGAGGCTTGCAGAAGAATACAGCTCGGCTGGGCAGCATATAGGAAACTCCGTCAAGTCTTTTCGTCATCCCTGCCTTAAGACAAAAGTCGACAAGAGTCTACGAGTGCGTCCTGCCCGTTATGACTTATAGTGCCAAGACGTGGACACTGACGGTGCGACTGGTCCACCAATATAAGGCCGCTCAGTGAACTATAGAGCGGGTTATGCTCGGAGTTTCTTTGAAGGATTGTATTTATAATGAAGTGATCCTACAGAGAACCAAGGTAATAATAACCCATATACGTCGTCTAAATTTAGAACCGGTATTGTACGCACGAGATATAATTTGTCCTCCATCAAGTGAAACACAAAAGCTTTTAAAAACGTTTCCTAATAAAATTATAAAGAATTTTACCCAACTGTGTTTTCTTTATTTCCATAAAATTTAATTCCGTGACGACTTTCGACCCTGTATTTTCACTCATACAGAGTGTATGTAAAACAAAATGTGAAAATTATAACGAAGTACGGTTTGGTGCCTCGCATGATATTCAATTGAAACATTCAAAACACGTGAACATTTTTAATGAATTCGATATGTCTGCGAGGTAATCAAAGCTGATAGACGGGGTTATTATCTTTTCTTTTTATTAAATTCAAACGGCGATGCATTTAATGTACTTTATACTAGGTAAATGGTATTTGGGAGTACCGTCTTTATGCATTAATTTATCAGACTGTCACGTTAAGCCAAATTTACTTCGACAGTTTCATTTGTTAATTGTTACTTACTACTACTATATTACTTTCGATTTGATTTCATTGTTGCCAAATACACTACATAGTTGATCTGTTATTGTCTTGGTAGACTTAAAAGATTTTCGCTTTTTACGAGCTCTACTAGTGTTAGCCACTGGATTACGCTAGTCGTACTCTTCCTTCAATAAAATATATCTATCTAGCTATCTAACTAAGCTATGTTTTTTCTGGATTCTATAGCTCTATCCTTTTCTCCCACAGATCAACAATGAGGCCCACACTAATTCTTCTCTACATCTGCTTCTACGCTCTCCTGTCTCCTCTCCAATGCGGCACATCTTCCAGCGCTGCTGATGACAGGAGATGGCTGGTGTTAAACATTTTTGCTTTAAATATATGGAAAGAAACATTACTCTCAAATTAAAACACCTGATCTATCTAAAGGCCATGTTGGTTTAATTTAATAAAAAATATATATCGCTCGTAAAGATTAAGATTAAGGATAATCTCGTAAAGATTAAGGATACTAAAAAAGATATAGAATATTTTTTATTATCCTTAATCTTTAAGACTGGTATTTTGCTTGATATGTAACTTTTCATGGGTAGGAATCGTCAACTCAAAGGAATTTTGAACCGAATTAGACCGGTAGGTCGCGTTCTTCTCGTTTTAAAATAATAGTGTAGGAAACAGCAAGTAACTTTAACAAATTAACATCTACTTCAACAGTTGGAGCGAGACAAATCCTTCGGCATGTTCGTGTGTCAACAAACGAACGACATCAAGAGCGCGTTGACTGCGCACGCGTTAGCGCCTGATGACAGCGTACTCAGACGCAAAGTGAAACTTTTACTGCAGACACACTGCTGGACACCGAGCAGTGGATCAGGGTAAGACGATATTAATATTGATATTTTTTTATTCTCACTAGCTGTAATATAATTGAGAACCCGCCAAAACAGCTGGACTACATTATTTTTATTACGTATAGGTGACATAATATGTAGAACATGGATCGCAGTCTCCAACCGAGAATACCCTAACATGGTGATGACGTACGTACGGAAGTGTTTACAAGAGATAGGAAGACAAATTATTTTCTAAATAAGTAAGTGATAGTATTAAAGTACCTAATGTTTCTAAAGAGGCATTGGTTTAGTAAAACCAAAAAACAAAGAGGACAGTAGTCCTCTTTGTTTTTTGGTACCCTGATTACTAAGTTGGAGGTCAAAGCTTATTTTCACCCGAAATATTATTTTTTTACTGTCCTCTTAACTACTAAGTTATAGGGTCCCATTATGGAGGCAATTTAATTGATAAAGAATTACAATGAAAATATACATATATTTACAATGAAAATATATATAGGTATATGCAGATGTTCTTATTTTCTCTAGTTTTAGTCTCTTTTCATAGCTTCATAAATGAAAAACATATATTTTAAATAAAATTCCTTCTACACAGTTATTTTTAAATCACTAGAGCTGATCTTAGCTTGGTAGTACACAATGGCCACGTGTGTGTTATGTCCCATTCCAGTAGCATAATCCTTTAGTAGCATTACAGTGGGTGGGGATTATTACGTCCTGTTTCCTTGCTAATATTTTACCGTGATACCTGTAAAAAGCTTGTAAAAATACTGCCTTAGCAACCGTAGTACCTGTAAAAACCTTGTAAAAAGACTAAAAGCAATTCTTAACATATTATTTCCCATTGAGCTACGTAAAACGCCTAGCCAAAATAGAAAGCTCCACACTCACCGCAGAGGCCTATACCAACAACCCTAAAGGCGTTATCATTAAAACTTGGTGCCCCACACTCACCCATCTACACAAACTCATTAACACCACAGGACACACATTTGCACTCACACAGCTACTCACTGGACACGGATATCACAAACAGTATTTACACCGCTTCCACATAACCGACACGGACACATGTCCTTGCGACAACACTACCACACAAACATTCATACATCTTTTGACACAATGCCCAAAATACACACTCACACGGCTACACCATGAACATTACTGCCACTTTAAGCAACTTATACCATATGACCTAGACTCCATACTCACAGATGCAACTGCCACCAACACATTCATGACACACCTAACGCACATCGTCGACACACTCAAACTTTTCAACAACACATAACCACGCATACACGCAAACAATAAAACCGACATATTTTTCCTTTTGCTCTCAAATTGTTCTCTCTATTTCGCGCACTATGTCGCAATAAACTCCTCTCGGGGGCGGTTTTAACCCCTGGGAGATTCTCAAAAAAAAACATATTGTTTGCTGAATTTTTTACATATGGTTTAAATTTTGTTATGTTGACATCAGTCCGTGTCTGTGATGTATAAAAATTTAAAATGAACTAACAAAATATCACGGACAACCCAAAAGTAGCACAAAATGGAATGGAAGACACTTTTTTTTAAACTCACGCCTTTATCCCCGAAACTTTATCCCCGTCCCACGTAATACCCCGAATAGGGGTATTACGTGGGACCTAAAAATTCATGGCGAAATGTGGGTGTAAAATTACACCTCTGCCAACCGCCAGAGGTGTAATTTTACACCCACATTTCGCCATGAATTTTTAGGTCCCACGTAATACCCCTATTACGTGGGACCTATTGCCGCTACCTGACACGTCACAGACTCCTTGCTGCTACTGAGAATTTGGAAAAACCCAGTAACACTTTTGCCTGACCCAGGAATCGAACCCAGGGCCTCCGATCAGCAGATGCATACGCCATCCACTGGACCACGATGGCAGTCACTGGACCACGGAGGCAGTCACTTCTGGTGTAATATACTAGTATAGTAGCAAGCAGCACGAATTTCAGTGCGTATAGATATTTCAGCCATAGCCATACTTATAACGAAAACAGGAAATAAATATAATTCGCAATAACTTGCGCATGGTAAAATTAATGTGCAACGCCGTGGTGCAATTTTTCGGCATATTTATTTGCCAGTTACCTACTCAAATATTGGTGTGACTAAATCCCTATAGAGTTAAACTAGCCCTAGGGCTTCACGAATTTTAAAACTGGTTGTCCTCTTTTGTCACTGAGGCTGAACCTGGCTGCACAAAGTGAGCAAGAGGACTGGTCCAATAAAAAGTATTCTTGTAAAGCCGCTTTGTTTTGAAATATTCATCCCTAGGGCACTGGCACGGTTATTCATTTTCAGTCATCGATATATATGTACTAAAGTACTAGATGTAGCATTCAGAACATTTACTTTGTTCAAATGCTTTGCATGAACATACCGGCAAAGCAATCTAGTGTCACTTTGACTTTCCTGCGGTGTGGGTCCGCTTCGTTTATTGACTGTGTGGCGACGATATATCGATTAATTTGAATCAGAACTTGTATCTGTAGTAGCGTTTGTCAATATTTTTAATTATTTATGTAAATAAAAGAGTTAAATGTATCATAATACCACATTAAAATGTATTTCTTTATTTTTATGTGACGTCATTTACGATCATAGACTAACGACTATGCAGAAATACATTGTAAGTGATTGTAGGTAAAATAAATGACTAAGACCAGACTTCGTGAAGGTATTGGTTTTAAGAGTTTTTTAGTTTGATTAATGTTATAAAATCAATTTGACGTTGTATAACACTTATTCTGTGTTCTTTTAATTTTTGGTATATTGATCATAATAACCGTATTAACGACTATTTCAACACTTCAACATAGTAGGTACACATTTGTAGTTTTACAAAAATACGCGAAAATAATATTGAACCATGAGGCCAAAACAGATCCTGATTTCCATTATCCGACCAATAGACAAAAAACCACAAAATTAATTGTATTTGGTGGCAATTGAATAGTTATTAAAATATATTTTTGAGCATTTCTTGCTAGAGTGTAATTTAACTGCAATTTAGAATAAATTTTTCAGGCAGGACTTCAACCCGCGACCACGACGAACCGTGTCGATACCGTACCGACTAAGCTACTCAGGCCACTTCGTCATAGATTTTTTTTTAATAGTTGGTTTCTTTATGGTAGCACATAGTGACATCTGCCACATGTGTAGTTTTAGAACTCTGTGGTCAGCAAGGTCATTTTACAGAATGACAAACAATCCTGCCTTATATATTAGGATAGGTATGTTTAAGCAATTCTCATAGTAAGATAAATATAAAGTTTAAAAATTAGAATTATTCGTGAGGCAACTAAGGCAAGTCTTGAACTTACGCCCACGAATACATTTTTGTATTTTGTAATAAAAAAATCTGAATATGTTTATAGATTCTATTTTTTTACTTAAATAAACCCCCAGCAATGAATTCCCTTTATTTACATAAATAAACTGTTCTTATTATGTTGATGAAATATTGTAGGCAGAAAACATCTCTTCTGTGATGTAAATAGTCTTTGCAAATGGCAATAAGCAGCCATTAGCGTTAGAGAACTATTGGATACTCATTGGTAAGATGCCAGGACTGGTTGGTGTTGATTGGCTATAATAATAACTAGACACTGTAAGTTATTGGCGCTGCTTGCGCCTGCGTGTTGCGCTAGTATGATTAGACGTCATACGTTAGACAATTTAACAAAATATTTGTAGGGAATGCTCCGTCTATCGTTAGAGTATATGTCAATGTTTTCAGTGCTGTTATTGACATGCTATGCTATGTGCTTTTCATCGGCCAGTACGAATTGCAGTTTAAAAATAATGAAGTGTTCTATATCCGTAACTAAATTACATAATTTGAAACTTATTTACGTCCAATAACTAATGCTAAATCCATGTTAATTTGAAACTATAACTTTGTCTGTCCCAAAAATTTTATGAAGTACAATCGCAAAGAAAACCCTTATCCACTATTTCTCGTATTCCCATCGGCTTAGTACACTCGGCCACGCTTTAGATAATAAATTCATTTAGTTATTTTTATTACGATAGATAGCTGAAGTAATTGGACATAAATCTTTGGCTTTATTTATGACGTCCAGGGTAGTCTTATCCATAAAATATCTTGCAATAGTTACCTGGGTGCACGGTCTGATATTTATTTATTTATTTATAAATTACCACTTACAACTATTATCACAGGTTAAAACCTAATACAATAGTGTAGTTACTTTCCACATATTTACTTAATAACTATACTAATCTACACATTCATAAGAAAAAACACAGTAAGCTGCCCTTGTGAATTCATTCAAGGTACAATGAAATAAGTCAATGCGTTGAGACAAAGTATTGAGCGCACGCAGCGCGCGCGTCAGCGGCGCGTATCGCAGCAAGTTGGTGCGCGCGCGCGGTACACACAGCAGCACCGGCCGCCGCCGCCGGCACAAGTACGCATCAGGGACACACAAACTCACCGAGCGCAGTACGTCCGGGTTGTGAATTTTACCACGGAACACTTTGAACATGTACGTGGCGAGCGCCACTTCTCGTCTCACTTCCAGCTTAAAATATCCACTCATACCAATTAGAAATAATGTCGGATATAACAACGGATATCCTGGGTATATACCATATTGTTTAAAATATAAGAATCTAATGAACTTATTTTGAATTCTTTCTATCATTAACTTATGTTTGGCTTCGTGTGGCGACCAAAGAACGGCGTTACACTCCAAATGACTTCTTACAAGCGCTTCGTATAAAGATTTCAGTGCCCTGGTGTTTGTAAATTTGTTCGCTAGCCGTAAGATCATTCCCAAATTGCGATATGATTTTTTACAAACCTGTGTAATATGATTTCTAAAATTTAGGTCCGTACTGAATCTCACGCCTAGATCCCTGACTTCATGAACACGTTGGAGCGCTGCGCCGTCCATGTGGTATTGATGATGACTTGGAGTGCGCGCGCGGCTAAATGACATCACTGAACATTTGTCCACATTAAAATATAATTTATTTTTAATACTCCACTCCTCGATCCTATTTATTTCGCACTGCAGTATATCATGATCTGAGTTCTGGTAAATTTTAAGTACTAATTTTAAATCATCGGCAAATAACAAGGGTTTAGCTTTGTTAACTACCTGGGGCAAGTCATTGATAGTCAGAATAAAGAGAAATGGTCCTAAATTACTTCCCTGACTAACACCTGATCTCGTAAAATACGGTTCAGAAAAAATCCACTACAGTCAACATATTGTCGCTGGTCTTTTAAGTAGGAAGCAAAAAATTACAATGTATGCGGTGTGCATCCTACACTAGCCAACTTACTGAGAAGGACGTCATTATCTACGGTGTCAAACGCCTTCTTAAAATCGAAGTAAGCGACGTCGACTTGTTGACCAGCGTCCACTACTGGCATCAAGTGTGTTATCATATCTAACAAGTTGCCCGTAGTACCCCGCCCTGGACGGAAACCATGCTGTGCGTCGAATAACAGTGCGCATATTTGTGGGTACAGGCTACCGTGAATTGCTGACTCGAAGACTTTTGCAGGAGTGGCCAATACTGCCACAGGTCTATAATCACTGGCAGCTGAACCACCACTACCTTTCGGCACAGGTACAACCCGGGTGAGCTTCCAAAAATCAGGAAACCTAGCATTCCTTATACAAACGTTGAATAAATGTAGTAACGGTTCCACTAATACCTCTTGACTGTCCTTAAAAATAAACGCTGGAATGCCATCGGGCCCGGCGGAAGACTTGGGCGGCAAGCGTGCAATGGCCCGGCGTACATCGGCGTCGCGCAAACACGACAAGTGCGCCCACGCACCCGGTGCCTCCGCTCCACCTGCGATTGCCGCCGCCACGTTCAACTCAGGTGGCTCCGGATTGTAAACCGATTGAAAGAATCGGGCAAACTCGTTGGCACATTCCAGCTCAGATAATGACCGCCCGTCTTTAATTAATTGTCGATTATTCGAGTTACCTCTTCTCGATCGAATGTACCCCCAAAAGGCTCGCGGGTCCCGTGCCAAGTGAGCTTGCACTCGGTCACGGTATAAGTCATGAGCTCGTGACGTCGCCGCCTTAACTCTCGCCCTGTACCGCGAGAACTCCTCGTAATCACTACGTGAATTACTTAATTTATATTTCTTATGTAATGTATATTTATGTTTAATATCCTTTATAATTTCGAATGTGTACTATACCGGGTAGTTATATTTACTTTTATATGAATTAGCTCTTTTTAAGGGAACACATTTGTCAAAGATATCATTTAACTTAGCATAAAATAACTTTAAGACTGCGTCCGGATCATGCAACAAATATATTTCACACCAGTCTATTTCAGTGATTAAACTGTACATTTGATAATAGTCCGCTTTATTAAAGTTCCATGATTTAATATCTACGTGAAAGTGAGAATTATGCGTACGCGACGAGGTAACGGGCGTCGCCGGGGACAGCGGCGGCAGGCGCGCGTTCAGCTCGACGCTGACCGCAAGCGGTGGGTGGTACGCGTCCACGGGCTGCAGGCCCTCGTCCGCCGCACACAGCGACACCCCGTCCCGCGCGCTCAACACGAGGTCCAACTGTCTATTGTTACAATTTGGTACCACATTGAACTGAATGAATTCACAGAAGGCCATGAAATATGTAAAATAATTATTAATATTATTATTGCAAGAGTGCAAATTGAAATCTCCTAATATAAGTAATTTATTCTTATATCTAACACATATTTTTTCTAATAATCTAAACATTAACATATATTCGCTCTCCTCAGCCTGTGGCGGAATATACACAGTACAACACGTAAACAAAAAGTTATTTCGTTTATAAACGGCTGCACAAATTAATTCAAACGAATGGCTGCTCAAATCAACATCACCTGGCACGGCCACTCGACGCAACTCGAATCGCGGTGTGGTCACTAAAAGGACGCCTCCGTGTTTACGCCCGTCGGCTCTGTCACACCGCAATACTTGATACCCAGGAAGCATGAATTCTGCGTTCGGAATTGCCTCGTTTAGACCAGTTTCGGTGATGGCGAATAAATCGGATCCCGATGATTCTAGTAGGGATAAGAACTGAGTAGTCTTAGTCCGAAGTCCTCTTACATTTTGGTATAAAACTTTGATATACCTATTCTGTCTGCAATTTATTTGTTTTGTTGGAGTTGCGAAACCAAATCCATTCACTGAATTCCGCATTGACTGGCCATATTTCAGGGTCACAAAGTTTTTCAAAGTTACTTAATGTAACACCAATCTTAAACGAAGCATAGTCTCGTTCAACTTTAGGTTTCAATTTTTCAATCACCATTACAGAGTCATTGCCTAGTATTCGTTTCAGATACTCTTTAATATTTTCCTCCGTAGTACATTTATCCAATCTCCAAACATGTAAAAATTTTGTTCTTTCCACTGCTTTTAGGGTACCCAGTGATGTATTGCCCCCTTTTGATGGGATTACTCCTTCGAATATTTTTTACTACTGTCCACTCCATACCATTACTATTACTGGTATTCGTATCCGCTGCTTCCGCTGCTTTCTTGGCCACCGCCGCGTAGCTAGACTCTGAGACCGCGCGGACGAGCTCCGCGGGCGCTTGCGCGCAATGCGCGCCGCTGTCCATAGTGCTGATTTCGGACGAAGTCGTCGGGATAGTAGTAGTCTTAGGTTTGGCTGATGGTGGTTTCTGAGTAAGTTGCTGGTTTTGGCGACTAGTATTGACGAACGAACTTTCATATTTTTCGCTAGGCGGCTGTTTCTCAGTTTCCAATATTTTAATCTGTTGCTCGTACGAATTGCACCTATTAGTAGCTTCTTTCAGCTCTTGCCGTAGTCTGCTATTTTCTAAAGCCAGTACAGCCACAGTGGCTTTAATTTCCTGCATGATATTTAGCTCAAATGCACTAATTTTAGCTATGATTACGCTATTAACTTTGTTTACAATCTCGTCTGAAGTCAACGACTCTGTCTGAGAAACAATTCCCTCGAAAGATCGGTTAGGTTCCTCAAAGCTGGAGGCACAGACACCACGTACTGGTGTGTCATCAGTAACTCGCAGGCGCTGGGTTACATTACAACAGGCATCACATCTAAACGTACGTTTTAGACGTAGATGTTCGTCTTTAAATTCAGCGGCAGTAACATTTACACACTTATAGTGGTATCCTGATTTACATCCATTACATATAATCGTCTCTCCTAGCTCAGTTTTTCTACCACAAACAAAGCAGTTCATTTTGAAATAAATATGGCGTGACAACACGGTGCAAATGAGATAGCGATAGCCGGTCACCGCAAGAGTGAAAGAGGGCGATGCGCGAGTCGCCGCCGCACACTTCCCGCCACTTAATTCAAGTCACTGCACTTGTTGATTATACAAAAATTGTTAGAAAAGTTATTAATTCACAATTTTAACACTGCAATCCATGTACCGTATGTTTAAAACACATATTGTTCCGTTTACACACATTTTTGTATATTGAAAGTCCGAATTTACTTAATTATAAAAAATAATTCACGAGCACGATCCGTATTCGCCGCGTTCCGTTCAGAAACAGATATAAGGTAACTGCTGTAGCAAAGTGAACTATATTGTTCTTATTATGTATGTAAGTACTCACTTACATAAATAGTGGAGGCGATAAAGTTTAGTTTGCATAGTTGTCTTATAAGATGTGCGTGTGTGTATTTTTATGTGTGTTCTTCGAATCTAAGAATATTGAGATTTTGCTTACTTTACCTTAAATATTTAAACACTCAAAAAACAAAACATACATGTAAATATGTTGATTATTCACGGATTGAATTGGAGTATTTGCGACTAATCCCAATCTAGTCAACTGCCAGATCAACAAGATAGTACTTTTCTGCTCGGCACCCCAATAACTTTACGTAGAATAAAATAGTCTATCCTGCTTTTTTTTAAATATTAATTATTTAATTTGCGTGTGAATATTTCGTTAAAATCGGCCATCACGTTTCAAAGATACCTACATTGAAACAAAGAAAGACAAACAATATATTAATTTATGTGAAGAGAAAGAAAGATAATGAGTGCCAAATAACTTTCATATTTCGTAAAAAGCTTTCAAAACAAAATAATGAAATTAATATGTCTACATATTTTCCTTCCACTTGGTTACATTATTCTGACTAACGTTCCAGAACAGTCAATAATTACCAAAACTTAGACATACATACATAGACTCACGCCTGTTTCCCCGAAGGGGTAGGCAGAGGCATATTAAACGCCCACTTTTCGCCAGTGTTTTGATCCCACGTAATAGGTGGCGAGCCTATTGCCGCTTATTGGGACATTTTGTTTGCCAGAGCCTCGTCCGTTATTGCTAGATTTATTGCACTAGCGAAGCCATTCATCTGACTTCTATGTTGCCCTGTTGGTTCTATAATCCGCTAAACACTTGGGACTTAAACAGACATGCGACTTTTGAGCAATAATTTGGAAGCCACTTCTCGTAGTTATATTTGTTCAAATGTAGTTTCGATCTAGTCTCTGTGTCATAAAGTATTATTGTGTATTAACTTTAGAGTAGCAGAATATCAATTGGGAGTAAATTCAAAATTAATTCGGATTTCGTTCAAAATACAGTCTCGGTGTCTACAAAATACGAGAAATTGGCCTTGTGGGTTTAAATGAGAAAAAAATAAACGATATTCCATCTCATGTGACAGCTCATGATATAAATAGACTGACCATGTATTGTTCAAATTAGGTAAACTACCGAACTTAGCAATGAGATGAAAGGAGAATGCCGGTTTTTGTATGGAAGCCTGTACCGTTTGCTTTTTCATGAAATTATAATTTTTAGCCGGCTTATTGTTTAATATTACCGTAGGCATGAAGCGTTTTTGTTTTCGAATCCGCAGTTTTGAGATTTTTCTCATAACCATATTTTTAGAAAATCCGCTATAAATATTGCAAAGAATTCGTCCTTGCTTCTAATTGTTTATAACAATTTCAATAAGTGAATGATGTTACAAGTTAAAAGAAACGTAGTTTCGACCCAGAGGAACAAACCTCAACACAACGGATAAAAACAAAATAATAACACAAACAAACACGAACGATGCGTAGGCGACGTTGTGTGGGGTTGACATTTGAGAGTTGCTCAAGTTATCAAATGTCACCCTGCAAGTGTTGCTATTTCGATTCATGTATATCTAAAATCGATATCACCTAAAAACAATCGATTACTGAATAAATTGCTCAACCAAAGACTGAAATCAAGTTAATAGAATAGAATAGAAACGTTTATTTCCAAGAATATGGTCATTACAGATATTCAATAATTATTCTTGTTCTGCATATTCTGCCAAATGTGGCGTGCAAATATTTAAACAATACAATTTTTTTTACCTTTGGTTATGGTAATTTACATACACATAACATAACTTAGATTCTAACATCATGCAGTAGTCAATACAATAATACAGTTGATTTAAAATTTGTGATTATAATTGTTAATAGAAAATTACAATACATTATGTCAAGGATGAGAATGTCAATTTATTACTTACATTATAGAGAGCTGATTAATTAATTTGACATGAAGATATTCATTCATGTTATAATAGACTTTTTCTTGCAGTAGCTTGCACAATTCTCTACGAAATTGCTTATAAGGTAACTTTATAAAATTATAGGCGTCAAAAATATGTTATTGGGATTATTTGGAATAGAACAATGTCGATTATTTGTATTATTCAGATTAACATTGGTTTGTGAAATGAAAAATTAATTGAAAAGTTAACAAATCTGTGAGGGGTCTTCATATACTATATTATTATTTAAATTTATGGACTCAATCTCCGATTTATTGATGACGCTGTTTGTAGTGTCCTTAATTTAAGTAGCCAAATGTGTATTTCTATTTAATAAAATCACACAGAACACAGTTTTTTTAATTCACTATCATAGAGCCTTCTATTGAATCCAAAATCATTTAATCGTCTAAGCAATCGTTAATGTTGAGAATATTACACTCGATTTTTTGTCGCTCGGAATCGACATTTTTTGTGCTGGCAATGTATGCATTCGGAAGTTGTTGATCTAAGTTCTACTTTTTTATAATATTTCGTAAACGAGGATTCAATAATGATTCATAATTTAGTAATGGCAGTCAAAATGTGTCAAAGTATTTACGGTATATCATTTTTTTAAAGGTTCCGGCATTCTCCTTTACTATAGTAAATATGTTTGTACTAATACAAATACGAAGCGTAATTTTTATCCTTACTCCAGTTTTAGACGTACCTATTACTAAAAAATTCTGGCAACAGAATCGTCATTTTATTAATTCGTTTTCAGGTTACTATGTGATGTATAAATATGCTTGAAACAATTAGTAGTATGCTGCAAGGCTATAAATCTATGACTGACGCTAAAAGTACACTACTGTTTAATCCCTTTAACAATCTAGTCTCCAAAGTCTGGATATAACAATCTCACGAACAGCTATTTATTTTCCAGCTCGTAACTTTTGGCGACAACGCGTTGAACAAGATCAGATTCGCTACCAACTACAACTGTGGCACCAATACTAATTGCACATTAAGAGGTAAGTCGATATTCTATTCTGTTTTCTAGTTGTTAATTAGTTTAGGAGCTGAGTTTCGGGTACTATGAGACATGAATGTTGTTGTTCAAATCTTGAGGAGTAACTCAATTGAATCGTTATATATTGGGGAACTCGGAAGATGAAATAAGTACTGGTAGCACCATCTATCTTTTCCATGGCTAATTAATTATGTTAACTCCTAGCTAATAAGTAAGCTTGGTGAGAAAAAGGCCAAGCTTGGTGCCGTAAGCTCGCTGCCGTAAGCTTGGTGAAAAAAAGGCCAAGGTATGGAAATGTAGCAGCTGCAAAACCAGCGGAGTAAGCCCTTCAAATCTAGTCCCTGAAAAGCTTGGAGTACTAAGAGCATCAGGTCACGAGGATTTGGAGAGTATGCATCAGCAACTCAAGAAATTAACGGATCAAATGTCATCACTTCCAGAGCTTATAGAGAGCGTCAAGTCGATTCAAGCGGATATTTCTGACCTCAAGGCTATAAAAGGGGAGATGGTGGAGATTAAAACCTCTCTGTCTTTCGCTCATACATCTATCGATCAACTCTCCGATAAGCTGGCAGAAGTAAACCGTGAAATACAGTCGCTGCAGAAGACAAGTGAAGATGTGACTCGCTTACAAAATCGGTTGGAGAAAATTGAAACAGCTATACGTGATAATGACCAGAGGTGCCGAATGAATAACATTGAGATTAAGGGTGTTCCTGTAACTGCCAGCGAAAATCTCTTTGATATAGTATCTAAAATTGGTACTAAAGTCACCTGCAACGTATCAAAGGAGCACATAAATTACATTGTTCGTGTTCCGCAGCGCAATAACAAGGACATGAAGAACATCATTGTATCACTACACAGTAGATACTTAAGAGATGATTTCGTGACCGCTGCTAGATCTTGTAGGGCATTGTCAGCGATGGACTTGGGTTACAAAAGTGATAGCAAGATATTTATCAACGATCATTTAACGCTTGAGAATAAACAGTTACTGAATAAGGCGAAGATACTGGTGAAAGAAAAAAAAAATTCATACATTTGGGTAAAGAACTGCAAGATATTAGTGAAGAAAAATATTACTTCCCCTACGTATACCATCAAGATGGAATCGGACTTGAAAAAGATATCTTAAAACTATCATTAATTCGCCGCCACCGTTACATTTACTTTAAATCACATTTCTATTACACAGCAAGCTTGAGAAACACTGGTATGTCGACCGGTTACTATTCAATAACAGTGAGTACCTATGACGCTTTTGTTCTCGCATCGCTCGGGATCGGTCATGCTACCTGCTAATGCTAATTACTGCCTTATTATGCCTTACGCTCCTAAGTTTAAAGCTGCTTATTGCAAATTGCGTTTCATAATATTATTTTATTGGTTACCTTATTTTAAAATAGATGTTTATAACGTTGTTTGTCACATTTATGACTTTCTTTGTTCGTAAAATGCCGTATTGTATTTAGATAATAGTGCTGATAGCCTTTCATTAGTACATTTGCCGCCTTTTACTACTATATATTTTGGAATCATATCGTTTTGTATGCATTGGGACTCGGGTGACGCACATTCTGTGAGTTTATTTGATAATCTTATGTATTGCTGCTAATTTTTATTACTTGCTTAACTTCTTATATTGATAAAAATGCCTATTAAAATATATTACCAAAATGTTCGCGGCTTGCGAACAAAGACGTCTGCTTTTATAAGAAACGTGTGACTTAATAACTACGACGTAATATGTTTGACTGAGACGTGGCTTAAGGATGATTTTAGCAGTACGGAGTTATTCGGTGATAACTATGTTGTTTGGAGACGCGACAGGGATTACGCTAGCACTAACCAGACATTAGGAGATGGAGTGCTTATTGCAGTTCGACGTGAGTTTGTTGTTGAAATGCGGCAAGACTGGTGCTCCAGTGCAGAGGATATGTGGGTGACACTGATACTAATGCGTTCAAAGCCAAAAATTTCCTACAAACTAAACTTGTGTACTACACATATTTGTAAACAAAATCAGGGATTTTCTCTATGCACTCAATTGGCTTCCTTTTGTAATAGATTAAATGATATTGTCATGGACAACATGTCAGACTCGTTTATTATATTAGGCGATTTTAATTTACCGAACTTGATATGGGGTCCGTCTGATGATTGATTTTCCTTGAAACCATGTAATATACAGGGACCAACACAATCAGAATTCTTTGATATTTAAAATAGTTGTAATTTACTCCAGTATAATGGCCATAATAATTTAAATAACCGTATATTGGATTTAGTTTTTTGTAATAATCACTTATTGATTGAAAAATGTTTAGACCCATTGGTCCCTGAAGACCCACACCATGTTGCTGTTTCTATTTATGCAAATTTTGCTGAGTATAATTCACTACAAGCTCAATCGAGAACTAAATACATGTATCACTTGTCTGATTTCAAGTCTATATCGAAAGATTTAGGTAGTTTTAATTAGGTTGAAGATTTGTGTCAGGGTACAGTAGATGACGCTTTGGCATTGGTTTACTCAAGGTTGAATAACCTGCAAGATAGATATACACCCACCAAAGTTACAAGGACAAAAAATAGGTATCCCCCATGGTATAAAACTCCCCTTATTAAAATTTTGAAAGAAAAATTTAAGTATCATGCAAAATATAAAAGGTATGGATATGTGTCTGATTTGGAATCTTTTGTTATACTGCGTGATCGTGGAAAACTGTTGGAAGAGGATATGTTTAATATGTATATTGCATTTATTGAAAATACTATTTCTAAATCTCCTAAAGCCTTCTACATAAAAAGTAAGCAAGCTTGTAGTGAATATCCAGCCATAATAAAATATGTTTCGAGCTCGTCAGGGCTAGGGAATGAAATCTGCAGTATGTTTAACGATTTCTTTTTCAGTAATTTTCGTCAAGGTTAGATAGATACGCTGAGGCCGATAGAAATTCTGATAACCAAAATCAATCTGGGGCTGATGTTAGCACGATTGAAGTCTCTGAACCAGAAGTATTCAGGCTTTTGAAATCCATAGACCTAAATAAATCGGCTGGTCCGGATAACATACCGGCTATACTTATAGTCAGCTGTGCTCAAAGCCTTACAATACCCGTAACAATTATATTTAGACGTTCTCTTGGCGAGGGTAAAGTGCCTCATATTTGGAAGAAGGCGTTTGTTACTCCTGTACATAAAAAGGGCCCTAACGACCAGGTTGAAAATAATAGACCAATCTCCAAACTGTGCCTACTAGCCAAGGTCTTAGAAAAGGTTGTGTATTCTCAGGTCTATCACGGTATCCGCCATGCACTTAACGACTATCAACATGGGTTTTTAAAAAATAAGTCTACTGTATCAAATCTTCTCGTATGCACTGACTACTTGACACACTTTATGTCTGAACCATCTCAAGTAGATGTAGTCTACACGGACTACAGCAAGGCGTTCGACAGAATAGACCATAACGTCCTTTTGCAGAAGCTGTTACAGATAGGTATCAGAGGCAATCTATTTAGATGGTTTACCTCATATATAGAGAACCTTTGCCAGACAGTTGTTTTGAATGGCTATAGCTCATTAGCTGTAAATATTCCTTCAGGAATTCCGCAAGGTTCACTCCTCGGTCCTTTACTGTTCACCATCTTTATCAACGATATAGGTTCTTGTTTCAGTCGATCTAAAATCATCCTATACGCGGACGACATGAAAATTCTATGTCCTGTCTCAGATATGCAGCACTGTAATGATCTTAAAAGAGATCTTGATAATCTTAATGATTATTGCATAAAAAATCATCTTGACTTAAATGTATCCAAGTGCTTTGTCAGTACTTTTACTCGAAAGCCGAATCCTATCGTTTTCAATTACAAATTGAATAATATAATGATACATAGGACAAGCACAATTAAAGACTTGGGAGTCATATTTGACCACAAGCTGCTCTTTGATTTACATATTGAAAACATTGTTACTAAAGCGACTAGGGCACTTGGCTTCATACTTTCATTTGATTTTAAAAATGTAAAGACTTTCAAAATTTTATATTGTACGCTTGTTCGCAGCCATTTAGAGTATGCTTCGCAGGAATCCGAGTTACAAGGCTTATATAAATAGAATTGAAATGATCCAAAAACGTTTTCTGAGATTCCTACAATTTAAAACTAAAACATATTTACCCGATTATATTACACGGTGTAAAAAGTTCCATATTTTACCATTGGAAGAGCGCAGGCGCATTGCTGACATATCATACTTCACAAAAGTTGCTCAGGGAGCAGTCGACTGTCCCGAGCTATTGAGTAAGTTAGGTTTAGTAACCCATTCGACTCGATTGCGAAGGCCTACTCTTTTGCATATTCCCTCTGCTGGGACTACATATAGGCAGAATTCATTTCTTATACGTGCCTGCAGGTCTTTTAACGAGATCTCGCGGCAGATAGATGTCGACTTATTCGATACCGGTGTTTCGAAGCTAAGAAAAATATTAAATAATGTTTTCTTTTCATAATGTTATCTTTTCATAACAGAACTATTGTGCTATTTTAATTTAATATAGTTTATCCTTTTTACCCTTTGTGCCTTAATGCATGTTTATGTATGTAATTTATTAGTATATATTGAACTGTCTACCGACAGTTACTTTCTATAAAACTATATTTTTAATGCTTTCTATCTGTGGAAACTTTTAATGGCCTTCTTGTATGTATTTTTGTTCTTATTGTATATGTTAGCTGTAAGTTTTCCTTATAAAACAAAATAAAATAAAATAAACAAATAAAAATAAATTCCTTTGCATACCGCAGTGTCAAACGAGCGATCTTTTATCCCTTTCTATCCCATTCCCTCCCAAAGGCACGCCTCGCTCTAATTGGTCGCAGAATTCAATGACGCTGCGACGGAGTCGAAAATCATGTCGTCCAATATTTTACCGCTATTTTATACTATAAACGAGAATTAAACCACCCGCGGGTGTAGTGGAGTGATCTGTGCAGCTTCGGGCTGGATCCAGGTGGAGTGATCAGCTTGTGGCCCGACTCTCGGAAGACGCCGACAAGCCACCATTTTATCAAGGTAAGGCATGCTCTGCTCCCATACCTCCGCCTCCTATTCCTTCCTATAACCCACTCTACTGGGCGATTTACCAGCCATTCTTAATACAGTCCACTATATTAATAATTTTTCCATATCACCAAATCGCCTAGTACATACTTTCGGTGCAACGCCGAATCATTTTTTGGTCCGTACGAAGCCGGATTCATTTACGTTTATACGTAACCTCTCGTTTATATCGCGTAGGTATCTTCTAGAAGTACTTACCTAGGTATTTATAGCACCTAGCTATACTCCTAGTCCATTTACATACCCATTACGTGGTTACTTCCGCACGCTTCCGTAGGTAATATACTTTTATGTAGCTACCTACTAATCTGGTATATCTACCCAATTATTATTACTGGAACTATCATAGTTGTCTTGTAAATTCCATATTTCAAGCACCTTTTAGTTCCACCGCCTTAAAATTGTTGCCTACTTACGAACAACTACCGCATAAACACCTACTTAGGTAAAATAATAGGTACTTTAGGTATTCTTATTTTGATTCGGTCTCATTAACTTATACTTAGGTAAACACGGCGCAACAAAAGAAACCATGCATGTCGGAAGGAAAAGAGCTGACAATCTTGGAAGCTAAACGTAATATTTTATTTGAGCGTACTCAAAACATTTACGAGCGCTCAAAAACTGCCGCTACTTCCGATATTAATAGGGAATCATTTCTTAGTTATTGTATGACAGTAGATAGGATTCGAACAGATTTTCATAAGTTGTTAGACGATTATAACGCAAGATTGCTTTCTATTAATCCTGATGAACAGCCGAATTATCAGGCGTACACCTCATTCGAAGATCTTTATTGTTTAATCAAGCGCATACAATCACAATTGGAGGGTAGGTGTTCCGCGCAGCCCGTTTCTGCCTCACCGGCGGTTCGACCGCCGATAATACCGCAAATTGAGTTTATGTCATTTGATGGAGATATACGAAATTGGCCGTTATTCTATGCGAATTTTAAGTCTACAGTGCACGATAATGGTTCTCTGACAGATGCTGACAGGTTGTACTATTTAATAGGTAAGCTGTCACCGAAGGCCCAGTCCGTATTCGCAGGTGTCACACCCAGTGCTGAGAACTATCAGGTCATATTCCAGTCACTACTTGATAGGTATCAAGATACTCGTATTCTAGCGTCTACTTACTTTGATCAAGCTTTAAATCTTAAATTGTCCGGTGCCGCGTCTGTTTCGAATTTCCAGCTGTTTATAGACAACTTTGTTACCGCAGTTAGTTCCCTTAAAAACTTAAAATTAAAAGATCTTTCCGACTTTATGTTTCTTCAACTCGCTTTAAAAATGTTTGACACTGAAACAATTCGTGCTTTCGAGATGACGGAACGTAATCATAAAATACCTACACTAGATAATTTTATTTCTTTCATCAAAGATCAGTGTTGAATATTTCGTAATACGCAGTCTAGTTCATCTAGCTCGTCTAATAATAATAATAGCAAACAAAGGTCGAATAAATCGCGAAATAGCAATAATAACTCGGTCCCTAATCCGCAATCTTACGTAGCATGCTCGGAATCTAATAATAATAATTCACAGAAGTGTCTGTGCAGTAATTTAGTACACGACCATTACTACAAATGTCCCGCTTTTAATAATTTAAAACCGACTGCTCCTTTCAGATGTGTAAAAGAAAACAAAGCTTGCGTTAATTGTTTAAGTATAAAACATAAAACGAGTGATTGTTCTAGTAAGACGAAGTGTCGTTCATGTAATCAACGACATCACTCATTATTACATTTTGATAAAAGTTATCCGTTGTCGGGCCAATTCAGTCACCTTGACCTGATTTCTAGCGCGCCGACGTCGCAGGTGCAGGCCGCCACGGCTTGGCTTCCCCCTCCGCGTCTCAGTGCGAAGTAACGTTGTGTATGACGTCCATTGCGCTGGCGGCGCACACACGCACACAACCCTTGCGCACTTGTCATGCTCAGCGCGATGCTAAACCGCAATGTACGACGTCCAAAACGGTTCTATTAGCAACAACGCAAGTTATCGTTTATGATATTAATAACGAACCGCACATAGTTCGTTGTTTACTCGATAGCGCCTCACAGAGTAACTTTATTACTTCTGATTGTTTCAAACGCCTCGGACTGTGGGATAACATTAATACTAAATTAGTAGTCAAGGGGATCGGGGGGTTAGAAAAACGTTGCAAGGGTTCCGTAGATATTAAAATACATTGGCGTTTTGATAGGAATATTAATTTTAACATTTCTTCGCTTATCGTGGAGCGTACGGACACATTGCCGAACGCTAATGTGGACGTATCACTACTCACACATCTCGAGACATTACCGCTAGCAGACGCAGAATTTGTGAATCCGGCAGACATTGATGTTTTGATCGGAACTTCAATATTTCCACACTTGTTACTACCTAAAGTTGTACGTAGTGAGCAACATAATTTACCGCCCGCTATTGAGACGGTATTTGGGTATTTGATTATGGGTACCGTACCTACATTACATACTTCTCATTATATTACGTCTTGTTGTTGTTCTGTTCTTCAAGAAAATAATATTGATTCTCTTCTCAAGCGATTTTGGGAGCTCGAAGAGATTACCGCACCGCCCTCGATGAGCCGTAAGGATCTCGAGTGTGAACAACATTTCCGCGCTACCACTGTTCGTGACGACAGTGGCAGAAACGTAGTGGCGTTGCCATTCTATGGTGACCCTTATTCGTTAGGCGACTCGTAAGCTGCTGCGCTTAGACGTTTTCATTGTTTAGAACGTAAACTTGATGCATCACTTAAGTTACGCGGCGCCTATAATGACGTCATTCGTGACTATCTAAATAAAGGATTTTTGAGTGTAGTTGTAAACAACGAGGGCAATTCTCTTCCCTCATATTATATCCCGCATCACGGCGTATTTCGCGAAGCTAAAACCTCTTCTAAACGTCGCGTGGTTTTAGATGCTAGTTGTAGGACTACATCGGGTCAGTCGATTAATGACATTTTGCATGCCGGCCCTTATCTACATGGTGATTTATTTAACATCATAATAAAGATTCGTCTTTTCCAAATCGCTCTGTCAGCTGATTGCCGCCAAATGTTTCTCAGTATCGGCGTTCGCGAATCTGACCGTAGATTTTAACGGATTTTTTATCGTTTTGACAATAAGGAACCTTTATCCGTGTATCAGTTCAATCGTGTTTGTTTTGGACTCAAGTCTAGCCCATATCACGCGTTACGAGTTGTTCGCCAGTTGATCGCTGATGAAGGCGATCACTTTCCCGCCGCAGCAGCTGTTGCTACTTCCGCTTTGTATATGGATGACATTGCATGTAGTGTCATATCCGTTCCGCTAGCAATTTCCCTTTGTGAAGAGCTTATTCAGCTTTTCAAGCGAGGCCAGTTTGATCTTGTCAAATGGACAAGTAATTCTAAGGAGGTTCTCGCACGCATACCTGATAAGCTAATATTCTCAGAAAGCTTCTCCAATTGAGTTTGAGAAGTCTGTACCGCATAAAGTTCTCGGTTTACGCTGGGACAAATCCTGTGATAGTTTTCGGTTTGACGTCTCACCGCCATCTGGCGGTGAGACGTCAATAGTGCACCAAACGCACTATGCTGTCCACAGTGGCTCGACTATGGGACATAATGGGTTTTGTGGCTCCCACAATTCTGTACGCCAAGCTCTTGATCAAAAAACTTTGGCTATCAAAGTTTGAGTAGGATGAAACACCCCCTGACCATATTGTCATCGGTTGGAGCCAGTTTTGTATTGAGCTTACCGCGCTCAATCAAATTACTATTCCGCGTCATCTTGGGTTGGTAGATGGATGTACCATCAACTTAATAGGTTTCGCTGACGCCAGCGAGCGTGCTTACGGCGGAGTCGTATATCTGCAAGTCCGCATTGGTTCTAACTACTCGGTGCAGTTAGTTTGTGCCAAGTCCAAGGTCTCGCCTATTAAAACCATTTCGGTTGCGAGACTGGAGTTGTGCGCGGCCCTTCTACTGTCTCAGTTGCTCCGCAAGTTTCAAGACACAGTTTTGCCCCACTACCCTATCAATAAAATATACGCGTTTTCGGACTCCAAAGTAGTGCTCGCTTGGATTTATTCTTCTCCTCACCGCTGGCAGACTTTTGTCGCCAACCGCGTTAGTAAATTGATTGAACTTGTTCCTGCTACTTGTTTCAATCACGTCGCGGGTATTGAGAACCCCGCTGATTGCCTGTCTCGTGGTGTCACTCCACGTAATCTTCTGCATCATCCATTGTGGCATCGTGGACCTTCTTGGATTTCCCATGATCGGTCAGAGTGGCCCATGCAACCCTTTGACCACAGTGCAGAGGACGAGGATGTACCCGAACGGAAGTCTGTTTCTCATCCCGTGATTGTTGAGGTTGCTGAATATCCGATCTATGCACTCGCACTACGCATGTCATCGTGGTCTAAGTTACTCCGTGCCATCGTTTATGTCTGTAGGTTTCTAAGGCACCTACCTAATGGGACTTTTGTTTCAAGTACTGACCTTGAATTTGCAGAATATAAGTTACTACGAGCTGTATAGGCTGTTCATTTTAGTAACGACATTCAAAATTTGAAAAATCATGTACCTTGTTCTCCCGCTATTCTTAGGCTCAAGCCGTTTCTCGATAAGCACGGCGTCATACGCGTTGGTGGTCGTCTGTCAAATTCGGACGAACCTTATAACTACAAGCATCCTTGCATCCTACCGCGTCATGATCATGTTGTCGACCTTGTTGTTGATTTTTATCACAAGAAGCATCTCCATGCTGGTCCAGAGTTGCTTATGTCCTTACTTAGGCATAAATATTGGGTTTTAGCTGCTCGACGAATAATTCGTCACAGAATACATAAATGTAACGTCTGTTTCATATTTCGTCCGCGTCCGATTTTCCCTCCCATGGCAGATCTTCCAAGCCAGCGCGTCAATCAGGTGGAATGCTCCGCCGCTTTCTTGGCCGTTAGCCATCGTAGAGAAACTGCATACTTCCAAAGACGGTACAACCCGCGTTGCTACCGTGAAAACCGCAAAGGGGAGCTACGTGCGCCCTGTTGTACGTCTCTGTCCGCTTCCAACTCAGTGAGATTTAGCCTGAAGTTAGATCCACCTCTTAGTTTAAGTATTTAGTTTGTAGTTTTCGTTATAATTGTTTTGCTAAAGTTAATTTAGATTAATTTTAATATCATATCGCTGTCTTAGCCTATTAATGGGTTATACGGTAGTACATCCAACATAGCTAAGTTCAATTTTAATTTTTTAAAGGCAACCCTTTAGGGCCGGGGGGATATGGTAGCGCCATCTATCTTTTCCATTGCTAGTTAATTATGTCAACACCTAGCTAATAAATTCCTTTGCATACCGCAGTGTCAAACGAGCGATATTTTATCCCTTTCCATCCCATTCCCTCCCAAAGGCACGCCTTGCTCTAATTGGTCGCAGAATTCAATGACGCTGCGATGGAGTCGAAAATCAACCGTCCCGCTGACGGGCTGCGTCCTGGTGCAGCTCCGCGCCGCGACGAATACATGCAGCACTGCAATATTTTACCGCTATTTTATACTATAAACGAGAACTAAACCACCCGCGGGTGTAGTGGAGTGATACGTGCAGCTTCGGGCTGGATCCAGGTGGAGTGATCAGCTTGTGGCCCGACTCTCGGAAGACGCCGACAAGCCGCCATTTTATCAAGGTAAGGCGTGCTCTGCTCCCATACCTCCGCCTCCTATTCCTCCCTATAACCCACTCTACTGGGCGATTTACCAGCCATCCTTAATACAGTCCACTATATTAATAATTTTTCCATATCACCAAATCGCCTAGTTCATACTTTCGGTGCAACGCCGAACCACGTACTAATCTAAAAAATACCATGAATGTTTAAATGTCTGTAAGAATAGTTAAGTAGCTATAGCCCTCAATACCGAATTACATAATCGCTTTAATTGTGATTTGCTAACACATTTATCAGCACTTACTAAACTCAGATATCAAAACAGATATCAACCAAAAAAATTTAAAGGCTGCAATAAAACAGTCACAATACCATAAAATAGCACCCTGTCAGAAATATTAACTTTGCTGATGAAATTAACATTGTTTGACATCAAAAAGGGAAATCATCTGTTTGATATAACAAAAGTTGGCCAATTTGAAGATAAATTAGGTCAGGGAAGGGCGGAAGTCAAAAGACAAATCGGAAAAAGACCACTGTCTTGACGAAATAAAATTTTCAAGTCATTATAAATTTCATAAAGTAGGAGCAAACTTTTAATAACTCGATGCTCACGGGAATGTCCGTAAAAAGTTTATATCTTATCTAGCGTAAGGGCACTTTGTTTTATTAACATGTCCATTGTAGGTATGTTTATTATACCCTGCTTACGTATTCATATATTACTGAAGGGATGGGGATTGAACTTCATAATTTCTCCGTTCGCAGTCCACAACTGAGCCTCTTCTAATTTACTTCACAAGGCATTGTAAATCAATAGGTAAATTTAGCCTAAGTAGGCCGCAGTTTTTCGTCGCTTTTCTCAAATATATATTATAATCTATTTGCTTTTGTATTTATCTCACGGGATGAAATGGGGTATTGACACTCTTCATTCTTAATCCGTCATTACATGGATAGTTTATTTTCTTGTATTATATTTTTTAGGTTCATGAATCACTGCCATATGCCTTACATGTTGTGCAGTCATACCTACAAAATATTTTTACCTTACATGTTCTCTAAATTCCCACATAAGATAGCAATTTTATATGACAGTGGAAGATGTTTTTATCCTTTGTCTTTTATCTCTCACGCTTTCAGATGCTAATCTGTAATTTAATATATTTATGCAACCGAAGCAAACAAAAACATTTTACCTATTTGGGTATGTCTCAATATTGGTCGATTTGGGCATAACGCCTCATAATGCATAGCTTTGGATTTGGGCATCAAACTCAAAACTTTGTGCAAAACACATCCTACGCTGCTATTAAATCAACGATGCAGTGAAAAGTTGTATTATTGTACTTGTGTTGTATTTGTGTGAAAAGTTGTAGTTGTATTATAAAAAAGTGTAAAAAGCTTTTATGAAGGATACTAGCTTTTGCGCGCCGCTTCGCACGCGTTAAATTCGGGGTAACACCAATCTACTTTCAGTCTCAAGTTGTGTGAAGGCACTCCAGATTATACTAAGGACTTCAGAAATTCTATAGGGTACAAAGTAACTCGGTCAGTATCCATGACATTATCTACCCAAAGGTACATAATAACATAATAATGTCAAAGCCATGTTCTGTTTCTAACACAGATCCAATATAAGTAGATATATCTTTTTTGCACTATTTTAACATTCGTATTTATAATATTAGTAGGGAAAATCGTTTCAGCCGTTTGAGCGTAATATATAATTATTAGTTTAGATATGCGAACAATGTAATCACCGTGCACAATATGACATTATGTATGATGTGACAGCACTGACAGATAGCACATGCGCAGCACTTAATTATTCGCGCATGCGTTCTTACTTCCAAGAGGAACATTTCTGCCGTACAAACTTCTATCCTCCCTACAATCCCTCCCTATTTAATTTTAGCTACTTATGGTAGCCTTTGTCCGTTTTCATGGTCCAATATATCTCTGTATTAAATTTCAACACAATCGGTTAAGCGGTTTTCACGTGAAAACGGAACATACATACATACACACTTTTGAATTTATAATATTAGTAGTGAGTAGGCATTCGCTCACTTAATCTTACGACAGTTTAAGGACGATTCCTAAAGTTTCAGCTTACTGCTTGCCCACTTAACAAATTAAATTATAAAATAAAATACTAAAATGTACTTATCTTATTTTATGACGAGACGCAATCTTGCAGGCTAGTAAAGTGATGACTGCATATTAAAGTACACTGAGATTAAAAAATACGTCGTTACTGAGAAAAAAAAAAATGTGTTTCATGAAGCAGCGTTGGATCGTGTGATATCGGATTTCATGTATTCTGGACAGATTTAGGATGTTAAATACAAAAGTCGGTGTTGGCTTTCTATAATAACAACAATAAAATAATAATTTGAAAGTGAATAATTATTTATGTAGTAAAAATTATTTGATTATATATATCTGATTTAATATATTTACTATACCGCTAATCGCCTATAAAGATACTTGAATGTTTTAGGCTTCCATATAACTTCAGTTATTGCCCAATGAAATTGAGCGTTTACCATAAACATTATAACGCGTATAAAATAAAATATAATGTAATATAATATAATGTAGAGAAAGCGCGTGAGGTTTGTAAGGATAGAAGCAAGTGGCGTTACGTTGCCTCTGCCAACTCCGACGGGAAAAAGGCGTGAGTATATGTATGTATGTAAAATAAAATAAAGTCGCCACGCTTTCATCTCTAACGTAAAAAGTGCCTTTTAAATATGAACGAGAATATTCTTTAAATTAATTTATCCCTCCGAACCATCTTTATCCATCATATTCTATATCATATATCACAGAAAATACAGTTATGCATCAACGTCAAACTGGGCCTCAATAAATTTAAAAAAGAAAACGGTTGCATGTTGCTACGGCATTTTGCATGTTACTGCATCAGAAATAAAGTAGTTCACGTCTCATGAGGATAGTTAAAACTGTAGAGGTGGCATTTTTTTAAAGAGTTCTCAAATGATTTAAATAAACACTGAATATATGAAAAAATTAAATGAATGCGTTCATTTGTGTCAAAAAAATCTCATCTTCTCTCCTCATGTGTTGCCACTAATTACTAGAGTAGTGCTAATTTTTTATTGCCATGGCGACGTTTGCCGTGGTTCGTATCTAGCAGATGAAAAACACATTCACAACACAAACAATCCAGAGAGAAAAAGAGACCAATCATCTAAATTGAGAGTATACAACAGAATCATCAGAAATATTATACTAGGTTATTAAGCGGCTCTTACTCGCGATAAATCACAAATTTAAGGTATAAATACCGGTCGTGGTCCAGGCAAGTCGGCCGAAACGTTGGTAAATACCGAGGTCTTTATGTATATGAATCGCGAAAGTTTAAAATCGTTCATCAGCAATATATTACACTTAATACGCATGTTGAAGACCGATTCGATCTATCCAAGGATTTGAAGATTCAATATAGGTGTACCTATATTGAATCTTCAATCCTGTTTGACATAATATTTTTTAATCTACAATGTCAAAAAAATATGGATAGATCGAATTTTGAATTCAGTGGTAAGACAAACTATTGAGTTGTGTTTAATACATGTAATTATGTTAAAAAAATGTTACGACGACTACTCTCAAAAACTTGTGTAAACACTTTGGAAAAATATAAAACACATTTTGCTTTACCAAAAAGCACAACCTTTTATAATCAGAGGAGAGTATCCTTTTTTGTGTATTTATTTTGACTATCACATTCGTTTTCATTAAAAACAACATTAGTTTATGCTACATTTAAACATAAAATATGTATAGTTTACAAGCGAAAACAAATATAATTGAAATATATATTCAAGTAAGTAAATGGCCATATTTGAAATCTCGTAGCGTAAAAGAATTAATTTATTATAACCAACATAACCTTTTACAATAATATAGTAATATTAACAAATTAGTGTTTACTCAATTAAGTAGATTATGTTCAAATGCTCAACATTTTTATGTAAACAGAGTTTTTGTTGGCAATTTTGGTAATATGTTTAGTTTTAAATAAAATAAAAAAATGTAAATGCATTACAGCACAATAATTAACCGCCGGCAATTCCGTAGTACTAAGTAATTAAAACAGTTTGCTGAAACCATAAATATTAATAAAAACTTATTAATGTACGAATATAGGCAAAAGCACGAAAAAGTGATTTTATCTGATTGTTGGTTAAAATACGTGCAAGAGCAACGTCTTATTTTCGGCTGTATCACTATTTACCTGAGTATAGAATAATCTAAACTATTCTCCTGAAACGCACTCATCGTGTCCAGTACTTTAGTTTCAAGTACACCGAGTGATATACCATTGACTTTAGTTATCACCAATTAAAACGACAGCTGGGACTACATGAGCTCATTGTTATTGCAAAAAACCTTTAAACGATATTTTCAAAGAGTGTTAGAAGCTAAATTTTTGTTACGCAACCATTTCAACGTCAAACTTATCCTAATTCTTACAGAGCTTTACTGACACTGGTGTGCAAAAACTGCAATCAACCAGACATTGACAACAAGCAAACATTCATTTCGTAACAGTGATATTCCAATATTTGCCTGAAAATTAAAGCGCACTATCTGACTTGACTTTACCGAAAATCATATTATTTTCTCGGTATTTTCACACGCGAAAAGCGGCCTTCTTGCTTTTAGTTGTTGTATTTGTAGGTAAAGCTTTCTCTTTGCGTCCAACAATGATACCGAGTTCCATTCGTAAAGAGATAGCGACTAAGAAAATGTATCCAGCAGCTGGTTATTTTAAAGCAACCTTATTTACTTTATGCTAAGAACATATGAACCATCATTTGTCTCCCTTTGCGTAGATATGAACACGCGGGTAATATTCGCAAGCATAACCGAGTATGTTATTAACATATAGCATGATTCAGTGCTACGTCATACGCTGCAACCAATAGCGCAAAACTCGAGCAAATTAAAAAAATGAAAGAAATGCACTAGATATTCAACACTATTTGGGTATGTAGGTAGTGGTCTAATTTCTAAAATAGTGTTGTAATACAAACGATTATTGACTTCACTGCCTCTTATATTTTTCCTTTAATGATCTACGAGTATGTCGCAATCTATAGCTCTGATACGTATATGCATGCAAAACTTTGTATTGATCAGTCAAAAATATTCGAAAATTTGTCGAAATTAATAGGTAGCGTAAAAATGTAATAAAAACAAATTCGACAAAGCAACTAAACCCATTGTGTGATAACTCACAGCAACCATTATAGGTACTTAATAAAAGAAGACGTAGCAAGTATATTTACTTAAACAAATTTATACCATAATATATTTTACACCCGGTGTAGGTAATAAACAGCAATACGGTACAGAAAAATCAGAATAACTTCCTACTTTGTGCTGCTCGTTCTTTGTGAATACAATGTATTTAAATAAAATATGTTTATTACCAAAGAACAATGCACATTTCTGGCCCAGTTTGGAACTCATGAACAACACAATATAGTTTCAATTAGTTGTTGAATAATCCTTTTTATTTATAACTTAATTTATAGGCATTACTAAAGGTGTGCCGAGAAACTTATTCCATAAATAGGTTTAAAAACATGTGTTAACGTCTAAATAGCCAACACGTAATAGATCAGAAATTGCCAGTAAAGAAATCATAATATTAAATCGATTATCACTTCTTCTTTATCGATTTTACGTTTTTTCTACTCAAAATGATTTGAGTTAATAGCAAATCTCTCCTTGGTCCTTAAACATTTAAAATGTGTGTATTTTTAAGTTATATATGCGATTAACTACAAATATGTTTGATTTTGAACCAAATATATAGATAACCTATGTCCGAAATCCATATCGATTAATCAATATCATTTAAAACTGTAAAATGGCAACACTTTTTTTACTCTTAAGTAAATGTCAATAATGACATATTCAGTTTATTTTGTTTGTTACCTATTTGTTTTGCCCGTGCACATTGTGAATGCTTTTTATGTTTTTGGATCTTTTACGACTTCTGGCTTTTTCTTTCGGATTTCTACCCTTACCAAATGATTAACTCATTCCTTTCTACGCAAAACTACGAAATACTTTAACTATCCTAATAAAAGTGGGTACACACCTAATGTTTTGTGAGCATAAAAAAGTACTTCTTGTAATAAATCTATGAATGTGATGGACCTCTAATCAATCTCAAAATTCTAGTTCAACGCTCTTTTATCGAATGCAATAACAACTACTACGATTTTTGACTGTCCACATCTGGACCGGCGTCTCTAAGAAAAATGGGCATTGTTCTTTACACACAGACAATTATATCCCTATATAAATAAAACAGTGGTCGATGTAACAATATTTTTATAAGCTACCGGCATTAAAACTAAGTATTTATTTGTATCACGGGCACCGAAAATTATTTTTAACCGAAAACTGTTACGAATGCGCGGTACAAATACTAGTAATCTTTTCAAATACTAATTAACGATCGGATAAAAATAATTCACGAATTGCTATGCAATTCACCACAAAATTAAATAGCATTGTAAAGTAAAACCCTTTGTTTTGAGCCTTATTCAAGAACATTAATATAAATCAGAATAAAATTCCATAAAGGAAACACAATGGATCTAATGTGTATTTTTATGTTCTACAGAACTGCACTACAATATGGCGCAGAAACAAGATGAAGAAACTTTAAGAAGAATGAAACTATCGTGGGAGAAAAACTTGCCTGATTTGCATGATTATTTGGAACATATACTGCCACTGCTGCGGAATGCGTCAAAACAGAACGGTGAGTGACATTGCAAACTATAGTATTTTCCTTTGAGAAAAGAATAATATATGGAGACGACAAATAGTACATATAGATACTTTTCATTATAGAAATATATACGAAATCGACATAAAGCCACCAAACATAGTGTTGTCTCGTCTTGTCTTAGGGTTATCCCTGTCAGAAAAAAGAGATAGACATAGTTTACTGAATACATTCATCATAACGATATTTTATTAGAAATGTCAATCGTGCCAGTGTCGCCATATTATTTGACAAGTGGTGTCACTGTTGTGTGGTACATCTACTGTCAAATCGTTGTGTATCGAACATAATAATTTTGTTTTTGTGCATAAATATGTCTTAAAACCAGATGAATCAGTGCTTCAGGCTTTGCTAGGGATCGTAAAATCATGCCTAAGTGTTGATTTGAACTGTGCAGTGCAAAAGAAAGCTATAATCAACACAAATGTACTCTTCACAAGTAAGTAACAAGTCATGATTTATATTGTTGAAAAGGATTAGTATTTGTACAAAATATTGTTACAAGAGGTTCTTTTTATAGTTAATTTAACAGTTTTAGCTTCGTTTTGGCCTAAATGTTGTTATTTTCGTAGTTTGGAATTTTCCATATTTACGTATTAGAGGTTAGCAGTGATATTACTTCTAACGTCGATATGGGTTATCGATATATCCGTAATGTAAAGATACTTCCACAGACGATAACATTGTTAAAAATATCTCGTGTCTGTAAACGGAAATAAATGAAACATTCTACCAATTTTGTCTGTACCTAGTAAAGGAAAAGCGATATTTGACTAACTTACTTGACTTAGCCCTGATTACATAAAACCCGAAACCGCTGCATCCTGCTGAGGCAAAATGAGCAGTTAAAGTAATAATATTATGTTTTTTGCCAACAGATAACATGAACAGCAACTGTATGCGAGAATTCCTAGCAATTAAACGTTGAAGAAAATAATTTTATTTATAAACAAGAGGACGCCTGCAGCTACACCTGCACATTTTTTTGACTGTTTCTGTCCGATCCCGTGGGAATTTCAAGAAACTCCTTCTTAGTGCACTCCTGCGATCCCCAAAGAACATACATGCCAAATTTCAGCTTCCTGCACCTTATAATTTTGGCTGTAGCTTAACTGTCAGGCAGTCAGTAACGCAAGGATTTTATATATTATACAGACAAAAACAAATAAATAAAATTTATTAATCAATTATGATTTTTCTTACCCCCTCATGGTATTTCGGTGTAGCTGTGTGTTTCATTACGGTATGTATGGTGCCATTCATGTCCGGTACTTTCACAGCGACACAGTGTCGATATTGGCTACCAGAGAATATTTTGTTACATGATACAAGGGACGTTTTTCGCTTTATCATGTTCGCCCGCATTTGCATTATGGAATAAACTAATTTGGCAAAAGATCTAAAGTAACTTACTACAAATATCAATTTACTTATTTATGTATTTTTTCTAAATCTACAGTAATGTCAGGCCTCGTTCACTCGGCCGTACCTACAGCGATAAGTGCCTACACTTTGGCGCGGCTTCCACGCCGCGTCGTCACCGCTCGCGCGCAGGGCTAGCTAATAACGTTAATTTTAATACTGAACAACAAAAATGTCCCATCACAAGTCTGGTGCAAATTATTGCTTATTTAACGGATGTGTGTCGAAAGCAACTTGAAAATTGGATTTTATTTATTTTACGAGAGCAACTTGTAAATTTGATTTTTTGTTTGTTGAGATATCCCAACGATTATGGTGTCAAATTAAAGATCTAGTTTTAAAACCATTTTATCTCTTTGAATCATGTAAATCGGTCCACGCGTTTAGGAAATAACTAAGAATTAGTATAGTGAAAATGTAAACTACCAGAATCTTTGTGGTTTTTGTTTTACGAGCTCAAATAGTGGGATGGGATACTTATAGGATAATTATTTATCAATAGGTACGTGGTCAAGTCGGTAGATAGACGATGAATAAATATTATAGTAGCAGCGGCAAGCCGACAACCCTAGCGCGACAGCTAGCGCGCCACTCCGCGCCAGACAGCAACAGCGTTATGTGTTAGAAGAGAGCGGCAACGGTTAGGTTAATATCGCGGTAGGCACTGAGTGCTTATTCGAGCTGAATTGTACTTTATTGCTTAGTAGCAAGAGTCGCAATTTCAATAAATTGGTTTGAGAAGTGATGCTTCTGTACGTAAGTACTAATTATTCTGTGGTAATGTATTATTTACCTCTAACCGGCTCAATATCGATGATATCGATTATATTCTGGAGTCCAACCCAACGGCAGCCATTTTATTGGCCACATCATTTCGTAGGTATGCACGCTAATTTCGTAGGTACGTCCAATCCATGTTATTCACAGATCTGTGGTATTTTCGCTGTATGATGATATGCATGACAGTTCATGACTGACAATTATAATGATGTAATCTAAGGAAATTTGAGCGATTATTTGCTGTGTGGTTGACGGCATAGAATACAAGTGTCACCACCCCCTATCTTCCCGTGGGTGTCGTAAGAGGCAACTAAGGGATAACACGATGCAAATACCATGTTTGCGTAGAGACGGAAAACTCGACATCAAACCCTATACGACTGCCTCGTTGGTCTCGCGGCATAAATGTGCGCGAGAGATCGGGAGGTCCCGGGTTCGATTCCTGGGTCGGGCAGTGTTATTGGGTTTTTCTGACACGAAATTCTCAGTAGCAGCACGGAGTCTGGAAATGTGCCCGGTACGACAATAGGCTCGCCCCCTTTTACGTGGGACTAAAGTATATCTGGCGAAAAGTGGGTGTAGAAATACGCCTCTGCCTACCCCTTCGGGGTTAAAAGGCGTGACGTTATGTATGTATGTATGTATTTATAAATATCAAATTAAAGTCAGACGACAATCCGAACACTCATACGCACCTCCCCGCTTGCGCGCTGCCGCTTATAGTTGAAAGTGTTTCTCGTGCTTTTATTTTCCATTCGTAATGTTTACCTGTCATCGTTGCAACGTTGAGGCTAGAGATGGAGTGCAGTGTACTGTATGCCGTAATCGATTTGACTTTCCGTGTGCGGGCATAACCGAAACGGGGTACCGCAAACTAGGTGACCGCAAAACAATCTGGAAGTGCAGTGCTTGTAAAGCTGTGGTTGCAAGTCCTAATGCGCCTGGCATACCAACGGTTACTAAATCGGAACTAGAACATATCCATCAGGATTTGCGGAAACTTACAGAGCAAATGTCATCATTGCCGCAACTTATAGCAACCGTCAAAACTATACAAGCCGACATCTCGGACCTCAAAATTATGAAGAGTGAGTTATCTGAGTTTAAGGATTCCCTAAGCTACGTACATACCTCCATTGAAGAGCTCACGGGAAGAA
The DNA here is from genome assembly GCA_944739405.2 of Euclidia mi. Classification (NCBI taxonomy): domain Eukaryota; kingdom Metazoa; phylum Arthropoda; class Insecta; order Lepidoptera; family Erebidae; genus Euclidia; species Euclidia mi. Next base: position 27,965,751 of record OX123186.2, on the reverse strand, counting down.
TATCGGAAATCGATCGAGAAATTTCGTCGCTTAAAAAGACAAAAGAAGACTTTACACGTTTTGAGCGGCGTTTGGAGAACTTAGAAGCAGCCATGCGTGAGAACGAGCAGAAGTCACGACTAAATAACATTGAGATTAAAGGCGTTCCAGTAAAGTCATCAGAAAACCTGTTCGATATTATCTCTAAAATAGGCAGTAAGATCGGTTGCGAAGTTTCTAAGGATCAAATAAATTACATCGCCAGAGTTCCTCAGCGTAACAACAAGGATAGTAAAAACATCATTCTATCACTTCACAACCGATATTTAAGAGACGATTTTGTGGCTGCAGCTAAGAAACACAAGTCTCTTGCGGTCTCCGATCTGGGGTTGTCAGGTGACGGCAAAGTTTATGTCAACGACCTCAATTCTCTATCTGACCTTTGACAACAAACAGTTGCTTAACAAAGCGAAGACTCTCGCAAGAGAGAAGAATTTTTCCTACATTTGGGTCAAGCACTCCAAAATCATGGTGAAAAGAAACGAAACTTCCCCTACCCTCCTTGTCAAAACAGAAATGGATCTCAAGAAAATAACTTAGTTAATAAGATCTTATCATACTTACACTATTTTATTACGAACATTAATGTGAAAAAGTTGCGAGACACTGGTATGTTCACATTTTTCTATTCAATAACATCGCTGACGATCAACGCTTTTGTTCTCTTATCGCTCGGGTCAGGGCCGGCTACCTGCTCTTATTGCTTTCACAATTATAAACCTTATGCTTTAATAAATAAAGACATTATTAGTTCATGGCATAAAACAGGCTCAATAGATATAGTGCCTAACCGTTTTGTTATTAAGTTTAAATATTGTGCGAGTATTAAACTGCTACAAGCTAAATGTTGTGGGTATTATTATAGTTCACGTACAAGACTCATTATGTTGAATAACCTTACTTTTTTAAAGTTCACATTGCAATTTCCGTTTCTATTTCTTAGTGTTACTACTTTACTGCTCAGTGATTTACTCGCGCGGCTAAATACTTGTACTATCCATTATGCCAATTAAAGTGTATTACCAAAATGTACGTGGTCTGCGGACAAAAACATCTGGTTTTCTAAGAAGTGTGTGCTTAAATAACTATGATGTAATATGCTTAACTGAAACCTGGCTTAAGGATGATTTTGACAGTAATGAAATCCTGGACGACCGTTATCTTGTTTGGAGGCGCGACAGAAATTACACAAACACTAATCAAATGGTAGGGGGTGGAGTGCTTATTGCCGTTCGACGAGAACTGGTGGCAGATATGCGTTGTGAATGGTGCTCGCCTGCCGAGGACATATGGGTAAGTCTAACGCTACGGCGTTCCCGTCCCAAAATGTCGTACAAACTGCATATTTGTGCTGCCTATTTGTGTAAACAAAATTTAGGGCCTAATTTGCTTTCGCAGTTGACCTTGTTTTATGAAAAATTAAATAACATTGTAATGAGCAATATTACCGACACTTTTCTGGTGCTAGGCGATTTTAATCAGCCAAATCTTGTATGGCAGCCGGCTGAAGACGGCTACTCATTATATCCGACAAATATCCAGGGTGTGGTTCAGACGTATTTTATTGACGTATTAAATACGTGCAACCTTCTCCAATACAACAGTTGTAAGAATGTTAACGATCGTGTGTTGGACTTAGTTTTTTGCAACAACCATATTACGGTGGAAAAATGTATAGATCCTTTAGTGCCTGAGGACCCCCACCATGTAGCCCTTACACTATCGGCCGACTTCGTTCAGTACCACACTTTACCTACACGTCCAAGAACCACCTTTATGTATCATTTAGCAGATTTCAGTTCAATATCGCGTGAACTTGACAGTTTCAACTGGAGTAATGATCTCAGTAATGGGACAATTCACGCTGCTTTATCTCTATTTTATAACAGATTGGACAAAGTACGGGAGGCATATGTACCTACTAGGATTAAAAAAGCTACAAATAAGTTCCCCCCTGGTTTAAAATACCTCTTATTAAAATATTAAAAGAAAAATTCAAATACCACTCCAAGTACAAAAAATATGGTAATTTCTCTGACTACTCGTCTTTTATATTGTTGCGGGATCGTGCAAAAAAATTGGAAACGGAAATGTATGACGACTATATTAGATCTATAGAGTCAGCGATTTACAAATCACCGAAAGCGTTTTGGTCCTTTGTCAAAAGTAAGCAGTCCTCTAATGCTTATCCGTCCTCTATGAAGTACGGTAACTGCTCATCAGGAGATGGTAATGTCGTTTGTAATATGTTTAGTACATTTTTTATGGTAATTTCCTCCAACCTAATGATACTGGTAACAATAACTATACATTGGTACATTTGCCTTCTCAAACGAGTACAGACATAAGCTCAGTAGCAATTCATGAGACTAATATGCAGAAACTTCTGCACTCTATTGACTTAAGCAAGTCTACAGGACCTGATGGCATACCGCTAATCCTAATCAGTAAAAGTCAAAACATAGCTCTGTAGCATAATATTTACAAAAAATAATAAAAGTGCAATAATTTCATCAACTTACTGGTATAGGATCACAACATAACCTCAACAAGTGAACTGACAAACAAGCACCTCTATAAGGAGGGATCCCGTGAGTTAAAACACGTCATAACATTTCTACGATTCGTTTGCTCAATTCAAATTGCACTCACACAGGCGTAAAACACCTTATTGCACCTGACATCGCAAATATTCTTCGGCTGTAAAAATACACCACAGTGTCGATTTTGACATCTGCAGCGCAAACAATTGACATTGACAACAAATACAACAATACACCGAAGTTGCCATTCTGAGATTGCGTTTAGTAACTGCAACGAACAGCATTGTTTGTGTTGTTGTTAGTAGCACGAATATTTGAAAACAGCCGTCACTAACTTTCTTAAGGCACTATGTTGCCAGAATGCTGTAATAAAGAGCTTGACAAGGAGGGTCACATTCTGTGTACGGTGTGTAGAAAAAAAATTCATTACAAATGCCTTAATATCAGGGCTGACAGTGTTAAGCCAAGGGAATGGAAATGTCAGCTATGTCATGGCCCCAAAGGTAAGAATGACACAACACCAGTCCGTGTAAGCTCCGTAGATACACAAAATGTTACGCAACGCTCTAAAAAGTGCCCACCGCCCACTTTGTCTTCTGAGCAGTGCCCTACACCGCATCTAACTAAAGATGATATACGTGCAGTCATTAAGGAAATCCTTCGTGAGGAAATGATAGAATATATGAATCAAATGAGATCAACTATCAATGTGTCGTTTTGCGAGAAATTAAAACCTATTCAGGGTGATATACAAGAACTGAGAGACTCAATGACATTTATAAACGAGAAATATGATGAATTTATAAAAACTCATAACTATACCTCAGAGCGTATATCATTCTTAGATGAAGAAAATAGAAAAATGATCTCTTTGGTGAATGAACTTAGGAACCAGGTCAACCAACTTGAGCAGCACTCACGGGCCTGTAACATTGAAATTCAGGGAATTACAGAATCTAAGTCGGAGAATCTTGTTACCGTTGTGAAGAAGCTGGGCGTTGTTGTGGGATGCTCAATTGGAGAGGACAAAATTAGAAACTGCACCCGAATTGCAAAACAGAATCCGGCTTCCGCTAGACCTCGCGAAGTCGTCGTGCAGTTTAATTCTCAGATTTCCAGAGACAGCTTTTTGGCGTCAACTATCCAGTACAACCGATCCAACCATAAAGACAAACTTAATAACAACCATGCTGGAATTAAGGGTAATAAAGATCCCATCTACGTGATGGAACATCTGTCACCTGTAAAAAAAGCCCTGCATGCAGCAGCGAGAAAAAAGGCAAAAGAAATAGGATATAAATTCGTTTGGGTCAGAAACGGGCGCGTCTTCCTACGCAAGGCTGAGGGATCTGAACAAATTTTTGTCAGAAATATTGAGTCGTTGGCAAAACTCCAATAGCATCTCCTATGCTCTCATTTCTTTTTTATTGTTTTTGTGTATTCATTTTGTATTTGTACATATATTAACGCTAAAAATTCATGTCTCTTAATATATATTACCAAAATGTGAGAGGTCTAAGGACAAAGACCTTGAATTTTTATCGAAATATTTGTAGCAGCAATTATGATGTAATTATTTTAACGGAAACATGGCTGAATGAAGGTATCCTTGATGGTGAACTATTTGATAACAGATATACTGTATTTAGAAAAGATAGATCCTCAGATAACCCTTGTCACAAGAAGGATGGTGGAGGCGTACTGGTGGCTATATTAAATAAGCATAGCCCTCAGCGTATGAAGTCATGGGAAACTGATTGTGAAGACTTGTGGGTGACTGTCAAAAAAACTCTTAATAAAAAAAACTATAACTTTAGCATTCTGTTCAATATATTTACCACCACCACTCAATAGGGTTACTCTAGATACATTTATTGCTAATTGTAATAAAGTAGTTGATCAAGCCAACGCACTGCCTTGTATTATAGGTGACTTTAATTTACCTAATATAAATTGGACCGCTGTAAATAACAATAGTTCTCAAATTAACAATACGCGATCTCAAGCAACCCAGTCACTATTGGATTTTATTAACGTAAACAATCTCGTACAATGTAATAATGTCCTCAATAATAGATCAAAAATTTTAGATTTGGTACTTTTGGATGGCTCGCTACCTTTTTCATTGCGGGAATCGGTTGATAGCTTGAGTTCGATTGACCCACTGCATCCGCCTCTAGATCTTGAAATTTCAATTAAGGTATCTACCCATTTGGGACCATGTGAATCAAGTGTAAAGTATAACTTTCAAAAAGCGAATTTTGATCAAATAAATGAATATCTTCACTCGATCTGTTGGGAAACTGCATTGGACACCGACTCTACGATAGATAATATGGTGGATGACTTGTACTCCGTGTTGAATGATGCAATTGAGCAATTTGTCCCCAAGACACCGATAAAAAGAAATAATAAGCCCCCTTGGTTTAATAGGAAACTTACCAAATTAATAAACCAAAAAAAGAAGCTGCTACGTAAATATAAAAAGTATGGTAATCCAATAGATGGCATAGATCTAAAAATACTAAACAAGAAATGCAAAAGTATGGCGATTAGTTCATACAATTCTTACATTGAGCTTGCCGAGGACAAAATCTCAAAAAACTCAAAATATTTTTGGTCATTTATTAAAAGTAAGCGTGAACATTCCTATCCTGTAGTCATGAATAATGGGACTGAAACATCTGTGGATGGAGCGGGAATCTGCAATTTGTTTGCTGATTATTTTGCATCAGTTTACGATGTAGAGAGCTCACATATGCCTGCATTAAGCCAGCCTGAGATTGGCACGCATTCTAATCAAACTTTATCGACCGTGGTCTTGGAGCCTAGTACAATTTATAATAAACTAAGACAGCTAGATCCTAACAAAGGCGCTGGACCTGATGAAATACCGCCCTTATTCATCAAAAGATGTGCTAAAGCCCTTACACGACCTCTGTATATAATATTTAATAAATCCTTACGAATAGGAAGGGTTCCATCTTTATGGAAACTTGCCAAGGTCGTCCCAGTGCATAAGAGTGACGAAAATGCTATGGTTCAAAACTATAGGCCGATATCGTTACTCTCTACCATGGCTAAAGTATTTGAGTCGCTCGTGTGTCCGGTGATACAGAGCCATTTCAATTGTTTTCTCGCGGATGCTCAACACGGCTTTGTTCGGTCTCGGTCAACAAGTACCAATCTTGCGTCATTTGTTGATGATGTGGTTGGTGCTCTTGATCGCCAGGGTCAGGTGGATACTATCTACACCGACTTCAGTAAGGCTTTTGACAAGGTGTCACACAATATTCTGCTAGGAAAACTATCTGGGTACGGACTGACAGGTTCGTTACTACTATGGCTCGAGTCGTACTTAAATGGTCGTAGTTTTTTTGTGGTGGTCAATGGATACAGGTCTAACATGAAACGAATAACATCCGGTGTTCCACAGGGCTCGCATTTGGGGCCTATACTGTTCAATATATTTATTAACGACCTACCCTCATGCTTTAAATTTTCAACACCTTACATGTTCGCAGATGACCTCAAGATTTCGAAAGAAATAAAAACTCTTGAGAACACAGTCGAACTTCAAAGTGATTTGGATAAATTGGCTAATTGGTGTACTTTAAACGGAATGCAATTAAACTGTAAAAAATGTTCCATTATAAGATTTACTCGGAAACTGTCACCAGTTGCGTCATCGTACCATATTAATGGAAACACACTATACGAAGTGGAAACTGTAAAAGATCTTGGTGTACTCTTAGATAGCAAACTTACGTTTGTTCCACATATAGAACATATAACCAAGAAAGCTTCCAAAACGTTGGGTTTCGTAATGCGTAATGGTAGGGAATTTCGTAGGATCGAAACAAAAATAGTTTTATATAATAGCCTAGTCAGGAGCACACTAGAGTACTGCAGCCAAATTTGGAGACCACACTACGCAGTGCATTGTCTCAGGTTGGAAAGGATTCAAAAACGATTCCTTTGGCATCTGTGCCGCAGCTCAGGCTTGCATCACAGCTTAACATCGTACGACCAGAGGCTTCAAAGGTTTCAAATGCAGGCCCTTTCAGCGCGTATAGACATCCTCGACCTGGCATTTTTGTTTAAATTAGTAAGAAGTCAAATAAACTGCCCGCAACTTCTGAACAGGATTGGAATAAATGTACCTTCGAGATGTCCACGCAAGCCCATTGCACCACTTAAAGCTCCCTTTAGAAAAACGGAATTCGGAAAAAACTCCTGGCTGCCGCGTTTATGCTGTTTGTTGAACGGATGCAGTGGGACAATAGACATACACTTTGACTCACTTAAGGTATTCCGAGAGAAAATTACCAGGTCTTTATCCGTGGGTACCGTGATTAGAGGTTGAAATGTGCCATACATGGATCATTTTGTAATCTTGTCTTTCTTATATTTTAATTGGATTATATTATATATTTTCTTCTTTGTTTGTTTGTTGTATGTAATATCATTGTTTATGTTATAAATCATTAAGTTGTTATTTATAAAGTGATACTATTATTGTTTTATTTTAATTTATTGCTTTATTTTGTATTCTTAAGTATTTTAAAATCATATGTTTTTAGGATTATGTAATCGTTTATGAACTGATTTTTAAATATTATGTTTTGAAAGATTCAATATTGGACACATTGCATTTCCAAATTAATTTATATTATGTATAATGAAAATTTTTTGAACTGTATTTCTAATTTATTTATTGGTTGTATCATTTTTTCGTTTTTTTTCTTCTCTTTCTTTAATTTAATTAATTCTAATTTAATCAATTCTAATTTTACATCAAAATCAATAATTCCCAAGCCCAGGTCATATTGTACATGCCGTGGCTGCCTTGGAAAGATTATACAACCAATCTAAAATCCTAATCTTGTATATTCTTAATGTATTGTTGTATAATTGATGGTGGTCCTTAATAAATAAATAGATAAATAAGTAAGTGTGCTAAGAGCTTGTCTGTACCTCTTACCATATTGTATCGCAGGTCATTAAAAGAAGGAGTGGTGCCGAAAATTTGGAAAAACACATTCATTACGCCTATACATAAGAAGGGGGCCAAAGACCAAGTTGAAAATTATCGTCCAATATCAAAGCTCTGTTTATTCGCTAAGATATTAGAAAAAATTGTCTATACGTCAGTATATCGTGGTATAAAACATTGCCTCAATGATTACCAACACGGGTTTCTCAAGAATAGGTCCACAGTGTCAAACCTCCTTACTTGCTCTGAATACTTGACAAATGTAATGTCTGAGCCGTCCCAGGTAGACATCGTGTACACAGACTATACGAAAGCGTTTGATCGCATTGATCATTCCATCTTACTCCCTAAGCTGCTTGATCTAGGAATAAGGGGTGACCTGTACAAATGGTTCACATCCTATATTCAAAATCGCTGCCAGACAGTGGTTCTGAATGGTTTTAGTTCAGCGGCCGTAGAAATCCCTTCAGGAATTCCTCAGGGATCTCTCCTTGGCCCATTGCTGTTCGTGATATTTATAGATGATATAGGTTCCTGTTTTACATACTCTAAAATAATCCTGTACGCAGACGACATGAAAATATTATGTCCCGTCTCACAACCTGCTCACTGCCATGGTCTCCAACATGATCTAAATAACTTAAAAAGCTACTGCATACGTAACAAACTACAATTAAATATATCTAAATGCTTCGTATGCACATATACTCGAAAACCAACTCCGATAATCTTCGACTACAAACTCAATGATTCGACACTCAATAGAACTAACTCAGTGAGGGATCTTGGCGTCACCTTTGACTCCAAGTTGCTTTTTGATGCTCATAATGAAAATCTTATAAACAGGGCTAACAGAGCACTTGGTTTTATTTTTAGGATTGCATCAGATTTCAAAGACATAAAGACTTTTAAGATCCTTTACTGTGCATTTGTCCGCAGCCATCTAGAATACGCTTCGCAGGTATGGAACCCAGTTTACAACATTTACGCCGACCGAATAGAACGCATCCAGAAGCGTTTTCTTCGATTTGTGCAATTTAGAACTCGCAAGTATACCTCTAACTATATTGTACGCTGTAAGAAATTTCATATGCTACCATTATTTGAGAGAAGGCGCATAGCAGATCTTGTTTATCTATTTAAGATTGCTAATGGTTCGATTGATTGCCCTGAACTACTAAGTAAGTTGGGATTAATAACACGCACCGCGTATCTACGTCAGCCTAGTTTACTTTATATACCGCCAGTAAAAACCACGTATAGACAAAACTCGTTCCTGATAAGAGCTTGTAGATCGTTTAACGAAGTATCTCGACATGTAGATTTAGATTTGTTCAATACCAGTGTGTCCCGACTAAAGAAGTTACTTGTTGATAAATTTTTCTCCTAGCTATTATACAATATGAATTGATAAGTAAGCCTCATTTAATTTATCTCTTGTTATTTGTAATTAACTTCGTGTCTCTCCGACTTTTGTTGAATTTATTTTTTATGTTTACTTGTGAAAACTTGTAAATGGCCCTCAGCTTCATAAAATTGTAAATTGTATGTCTTTGTTAGCTGTAAGTTTTCCGAAAAGATTAAAATAAAATAAATAAATAAAATAAATTTCAAAGGCCGTGGAATCGTACATAATTTTAAAATTAGTTTTTAATTATTCCTCACTGTCACTCGAAATAAAACTCATATCTGAATCGGAATCTTCTCCGACTGAGCTGAGATAATTAATTGCTGATCTGGAATTCGGTCGAGGTGGACATATTTATCCCAGTCGGTAGGTAAATTTTGTCGATTGTGTTTTTCTACGACATTCCTACAATTTTCTGCAGTTACATTTTGCCCCCGTTTGCACGCTCTCGTTCAAAGAAGATAAGCACTAACTCACGGCTTTGAGAGTTTAAAACTATATTTTTTGTTGTTTTTGGCATTGTACATGCCAAATATATCACAACAAAAAAATAAAAAATAACCCGCCAAACAGAAAGAAACATAAACCGCATACAAGGCAGATGCACTCGTACTGACGTTTTCGATTACAAGATGGCCGCTCCTACTCATCGAGTTCATGTCGATTCAATGGTTTCAATCTCTACTGACAGAGGTTCCGTTTCATACATCTGACATTTTGAGGATTATATTTAAATAATTTATTTACAGTTAATAATAATTATAAAAAAAGACTGCCTCCGTGGTCCAGTGGATAGTGTATGCGACTGCTGATCGGAGGTCCCGGGTTCGATTCCTGGGCCGGGCAAAACTGTTACTGGGTTTTCCAAATTCTCAGTAGCAGCACGGACTCTGGTGATGTGTCCGGTAACGGCAATAGGCTCGCCCCCTATTACGTGGGACCTATAGATTCGTGGCGAAATGTGGGTGTAGTATTACACCTCTGCCTACCCCTTCGGGGATACAGGCGTGAGTCTATAAATAAAAAAATAAAAAAATAAAAGGAAGAGACATACTAGTATCAATTTACTTTGTAATTTTAATAGAATTTTTTTTTAAAAATTCTTTTTTTTTGCCAATTTATTTTCATAAGTTGAAGCTGACTTGAAAGTAGTATGCGTAACATGTAAAATGAGAACTGTCACGCATATCATCATACAGCGAAAATACTATAACAACATTTGAAAACTCATTTGCGACCCGTCCCTATATTAATTTGATCTATCCATAGATTTCGCTTATGTCTTATATGTATCTCTAGTAGCCTAATACATGGGTAGATTGAATATTGCGACCGGCCAATATTCTTATGCGTAATTCAAATGCGGAGTCTTGTGATCTTTTTTATTTTTTCTTTACACGTTATATACATTATACACAATTATTTCTATGTTTGAAGAGCTACGCTGGTATTTTTCAGTATTTACATAAGCGATAGTTTAAATAAGTCCAGATATTTACTTGAACCAAGACCCCGTGATTAACTTCAATGTTTTATTGAACAAAGCCGTCATACTATTATAACCGTGAATCAATACCGCAAGAAATGTTTATGAATTATCGATTTTTATTATGGGCCACCCCAGTCATTTAAACAATAATATTGGTCGTTTATCATTTGAATACTGTGGGCGCAAATGATAGGGTAGGAAATTTAGGTTACTTACGAATGGATTAATGGAGATCGTTAAGAGTGTTTTCTTCGATAGCTTGAAGCGGAGCAGTTTTCCTAGGTCTTAGAAGCTGGTAAGCCACCCACAAAGTCAGTTATTCACACACACGACACTTGACTTGAGTTTTAGAATTTTTTAGCGAAGCGGCGTGGGCGCGGATACGCGCTTCAGGGTGCGATTTTCGGACGACACTGATTGGAGCAGGGTGGGTAGAAAGCTTAGGAGAGAAGGATAATAAAGGATTTTGATTGGTCCTCGCATGTTAGAAAAGAATGAATTTGAGTGAATTGTTGAGTGAGGTTATTATGAATGTTGCTTGGTGAATAATATTTATTTTTATGTTGTTCGTGCTTGAGTGAATGACTTTCTTTGTATAAATATATTAAATTTAATTACATATTTAAATAATTTGATTGTGGCGCAGACAAATATCTAGAAACTTTTATTTTCGAATTCAAATTACTTAAATCTTATAGAATTTATAATAATATGAGCTTAGTATCGACTAAATGAAAACAATAAAGCGTCATAATTTATTGTTATAACATATTGATATTTGTGTTGTTGGCCACAATATATTTGGCGCATATTTGTTTATGCGTAGTGATTTTACAACAGTCACAATTTATTTACTTTAAACTAGACTTTGCTCGCAGCTCCGCCCGCCTGAAATATACGCCTTCGTTGGTCACACTATCTATTTGTCAAAATCGTACGAAAATCAGAGCGGTAGTTTTTAAGTTTTACTTCAGTTCCCTGGATGGTTTAGATTTACAAGTGTGACAGCTAGTAAGCTATAGTATAAATCCCTAACACTATTTTGTAAACAATTTTAAGAATTAAGACGATGCGGCACGATGTGTTAAACAATTTCAATAATAATTTTAAATACATTTTTTTAACTAGCTGCTCTGTTCCGTGTAATCACAGTCACCAACGTTATTTTCGGTAATTTGACATTAGGCCACATACTGACTCAAATTATAGCCTACATTAATAACGCTTTTCCGACTATTTAAACACTTTGATGGATATTGATATGCATAATTATACTGATGTCCAGTGAATGTCACTTTGATATTGGTAAAGCAAATATAAGCCTAATATTTTCTTGGGTTTACGCGAATGTTACACATTGAAATTAAACTACAATTTACGGATTTTATCGCGTTATATTGGTTTCACTTGTTATTTAAACCGAATGATCTAGAAACTACATTTTTATTACTAGCCGACGTTTCGAATTCTTTACAGGATTCATGTTCACGGCAGACTGAGGTGGTATTTGTCTTTGTCTTGAATATAAAAGTTATCTCAAAGTACCCGAACATTTTTCAACTATTGGTGTTACTATCTACGTAGAATGTGCTCACTGTGTCTTGATGTCTTTTTTTTTTTATTCTTTTTTTTTGGGACTTCTGTAACGCATAGCGTATGTCAGTCCCATCGTACCCTAATCTTAATTACATTTCACTTATGTCTATTAGATATCGGCCATAAATCTGAACAGGGCTTCAGCTTCGGCACCATTTGGTTGAGACAAAATTTTATGAAATATACCTATATCAGTCCTGTTCAAATTTAAGGTTTTAATTAAATTATTTCGACTCGTTTCATACCGGACGCATTCCATTAATAGATGATGCAAGTCTTCGGTAACGTCACATACCTCACAATTGGGCGATGTGACCTTCTTCATCAAGAAAGCAAATTTTCGGCATGGAATGCGTCCAGACCTGAGTCTGTGAGCCATAACAACTAATTTCCTATTTAGAGTGGTATCCAGAAACCAGGAAACACGAGGAGGCTGACACTGTATGGTTTTATACCATATTCCCTTGTCTAATGACCTTTTATCAAAGTGTTCTTTCCAGAGATCGTAGCATATATTTTTAAATATCGGTAGATATTCCGAGTAATCTAGTGTAATATTAATTTCCTTTCCGTTCTTAGCAGCATATTTAGCCATCATGTCAGCCTCCTCATTGCCTTTTATTTCAGTATGCGATGGAATCCATTGCAATCTCAGTTGGACGCCTTTTAAGATAATTTCATCGATTTTAGACAGAATGCCAAATGCTATCGGTGTACCTCTGTGTCCAGAGGCGCATCGAGCTATATGCTGTAATGCACTTTTGCTGTCTTTGCAAACTACAACCTTTTTAATGTTACCGTTATTGTTAACGTAGGTTAACGCTTCTGAGATTGCAATAAGTTCCAAAGTCATAATGGAGGTCGATTGACATAATGTTCTAAAGCAATTATCCTGAACATTCATTATTACATTAGGAACATAGAATGCCGATCCAAGACCTTCTACGCTCTTTGACCCATCTGTATATATAAAATGCCACCCATTATATCTAATATACAATTCTCTAATAACATCATATTTTAATGAATTAATCTCATATGAAGATTTTGACAATTTTATTGATTCTAAATCAACTGAAATTATTTCGTTTATATTAATATTAGTTACCCATGTTCGCAAAGTAAAAATTAGTAAGGGGTAATATGACGTAATCTGTATTTCTTTAATTTCATTAATCACCCATGCAAGTAAGGGAATACTTTTATTGCTCCAATAACAACTTTGTCGAAGAGCGTAGAGATTCTGGAGCAGTTGAGTGGTTATATTATTATCTACGGATTTTAATCTCAGACAAAGCCTAAAGGCTAAATATTTCCTTCGTAAATACAGTGGAACTACACACAGCTCACTCTCCATTACGTGAATTGGAGAAGTTCTAATAAAGACTCATATTATCCTAAGAGCCTGATTTTGTATTTTATTTAATTTATCTAAGTGGCATCTCGCACTTGCATCGTATAGATAACAGCTATAGTCTATCCGACTTCTGATAAGTGCTATATATACATGTCTTAGATGCTTAGGGTGCAAGCCCCATGACTTACCAGCCAACACTTTTAGTAAATTAAGATTCCTTTGCACTCTCTCAACTGTCATATTAATATGTTTACTCCATCTTAGTGATTTGTCTAACCAAACGCCCAAGTATTTGTATGTGTCTACTATCTCTAAATTAGAATTATCTAATTTTAAATCAATTTGTAATGTTCTAAAACCTCTACTGAAGATACATACTTTGGATTTAGCAGCCGATATCTCCAATCCCATTTCACCCAACACAAAGTGTATTCAAAGCAGTTTGGAAAAGAATTTGACCTTCTCTTAAATTGTTTGTGGAAGAATACAAGACAAAGTCATCTGCGTATTGACACATTGTTACATTGTAAATATTTTGAAAACACTTGATTGTTAATATATTAAAAAGTATTGGAGACATAGGATTACCCTGGGCTATGCCCCGATTTGTATACCTAATAAAATATGTATTTTGTTTTGTGTCATGTTTAATCATTAGGTGTCGTTCACTTAAAAAATCCACAAATATTGGCAAAACTTTTGACCAGCTCCAATTTCCTCCAAGGTGTTTACCAGCACATCTATCAACACATTATTATAGGCATTCGTGATATCCAAAAAGCAAGCGATGGTCGGCATTTTGTGTGAGAATCCTAGGTATATTTGGCTTACTAGTTTGACTAAGCAGTCTTGACATGACTGTCCCCTTCTGAATCCAGAGGTGTATGGGGATAGCAGTTTATTTTTCTCAATATACCACTCCAATCTTTTTGTGAGCATTGAGTGGAAGATTTTACAAACACAAGATATTAATGAAATTGGCCGGAGCTTAATCTCGTTGTTTAGTGAAGCTTTTGGAATGGGTGCCACTAATATGTCACGCCATTGTTTTGGGATATTACCAGTTTCAAAAATATAATTATAAAGTTCTAATAAGTAGAGTTTGCTATTAGGAGATAAATGATATATAAGTGAATAAGTTATGCCATCGTTACCTGGTGCTGTGTCAATACGCTTTAGGCAATTACACATTTCTTGTAAAGTAAAATTAGCCTCTAATAACGTGTTATTTGATTTATAATATTGGGCCTTTGGATAGACATAATCTGGAGCTAAGGTACAAAGGAGATCCACCTTCTGATCATTTGAAACCTGTAACCCGGCCGACCTGAATCCCTTCATCCAAGCCATACGCTTCCACATATCTGAACTTGACGTTCGTTCATCGATCCCGCTGCAATAGTTTTGCCAATTTTTTAACTTCGCTTGACAAATAGCATCTTTCGCAGCTTTTGTTTTGCACTGAAGTATGGTTAAATTGCTTGGTATAGGGTTCTTTCTAAAGTTTTTTAAGGCCAACCTACGTTGTGCCACTAAATGAGATAGCGTAGAGTTCCAATAAGGTTTAGGACGAAAACCTGGTTTATTGACACAGCTCTTTATAAAGGGTATGTTTTCATCTGCTGCTCTATTCACCTGTTTAATAAAATGATAATACATGGACTGTACGTTGACTGTAGTTATAGACTGGAATAAATATTTTTCTAAGGATCTGCTATACTCCGACCATTTGGCTAATTTGAAGTTGCGCTTTTTATTAATATATAAGGACTCTATATTATTATTATTATGTCTGTAACAGATTTTAATAAACAAGTGGTCACTGCCCAGGTTTTCGTTCATAACACTCCAATTCAATAAGAGAGATAGGTCAGTCGAGACAAAAGTCACATCAGGGGAAGTCCTTTGAACAATGTTATTAACTAGGTTAAATCTAGTGTCACTCCCGTCATTAAGAGGAATAAATCCAGCCTCCAAAGCCGCGTCATATATCTGAATACCTCTTCCGTCGGTTTTAGAGGACCAGGTTGTATGATGACCGTTAAAGTCTCCTGCTACTATGCATTTATTTGTAAAAAGTGAAAATATTTGTTCCCAATCAGACAGACTTGTACGCACTGATGACGGACAATACAATAACACAATGTTTTTAATTTCGTTACAGTTCAGAAGTTTAACTGCTATAATTTCTATTCCCGTATTTTGAATACAAATAACGCATCTTTGAACTTTGATCGATCTACTTACAATAACAGCTACCCCTCCGTATCCATCGATCCTATCGTTTCTAAAAATATTATATCCACTTACATTTACATGACTTTCAGGCTCCAACCAGGTTTCAGATATTAATGCTATATGGATTTTCTCCTGTGCCATCAACATCTCGAATGCATTACGTTTAGGTCGCAAGCTGCGTGCATTCCACTGTAACATACGTAGCTCAGATCCTTTTTCACCATTATTAGCCATTGTTAAATAAAGATATTAATTTAGTATATATGTCATCCTTATTCAAAAATTTATAAAACCATTGGCCACATATTTCAACGACAAGTTTTCCTAATTGTTGAAGTTCGTATTTCCACTCCGTGTCAGCAAAACATATTTCTTTAACTTATTGAAAGAGACTATAGAAATCTAGATTAATACTACAGTTATTCTTAGTTTCCGAGTTACTTCCTTTCTCTTGGTTCACAGTCTTTTCCCAATTTTATTCACTGTTGTTATTACTGTTACATTTATTATTCTCTAAGTTTTTCTTTTTAGATGCATGCTCCTTCTAAATCTGCTCCTGTATTAAACTTTCTTTATCAGGATTATTATTTGAGTGCAGGTTATTATCAGAATAACTATTATGAACAATTGCCTCTGTTACCAGTACATCTCTATTTGTCTTCTGGGTATTTTTCAGCTGTGACTCATTAAAATTTCCATATTTTTCTATGTTTGCCATTGTATTATTATTTTCTGAGTTTGGTTTTTCTTTCAAATATATGTCTAAGGCTTTCCTATAATTACAATTTTGTCGAGTCATAACATCTATGATCTCTTTCTCCTTTAAAAACACTGGACACTTCTTGTACATGGCCATATGCGGTCCTTTACAGTTGACACAGACATACTTATTTGTATCACAATTGGCGTGACAATCACCACATTTGGGACATATAACTTTTTTAATAGGGCATGATCTAGATAGATGTCCAAATCTCCAGCATCCAGAACATTGGGAAACTGGAAAAGTATACGATTCCACTTTAATCCGACAACCGTATGCATATACATACGGCGGTAAAGTGGAACTTTTGAAACAAATTCTTATAGTTTCCGAGTCTGTCCATTCTCCGCTATCAGATAATCTTTTGAGTCTTCTTATTAATATTACATCATATTCACATGAAACACTTTCAAGAATTTCTTTCTCTTCAATATTTAAGTCTATTTGTCTTAGTATACCATAACATAAATTAATCTCATCCGTCCTCTGTACTCTGTATCCTAAATTGGTAAATTTTTCACAATTCAGTAGCTTAGAAGCACTTTCTTTATTATCAAAATAGATCAGTATTCTAAAGGCATTTTTGTATACCATCTTCACAACATCTTTAATACTATATGATTGTAACAGTTTTGCCATTCCAAATTGTTTTGGCAAGGTTTCCTTACCTGTCACAGATAAACATATATAGCTGTCAGCCTCAGATCTGCCATATTGTTCTTTTCCTAGATTGTCACTAGTTGATTCCTTCCTATATACCCGTTTTTGGCCTCTGATAACTGTCACAAAATCATCTTCCACTATTTTCTCATCATCCTGTCGCCCTCTCTTCTCTGCAAGTCGTTGCTCACTCTCTAAGTTCATCATCTCTGCGGTTAAAGTCATGTTAAGTTGTTGTTCACTCTGTATATTCATCCTCCCTTTGTTTAAAGTCAAGTTAAGTTGTTGTTCACTCTCAAGTACTGGTTCCTGCTCCATTTCATCGCTGTCACTTGAGGCACCAAGGTCCACATCAAATATTTCAGCCATTTCATAATAAAATAAAATTATATTTTAACATAATTAAAATGAGGGTAGTAGATAAAATAACGCGATACGATTATGCGGTAAGGCTAAACGTGTGCGTTCGACTCGGATGCTCGCGCGGAACTCGTCTTGATGTCTTCTGGTGACTTTGTCCTTCTTGGGTTTCATTAGCCTGATAACAGGGTCCCAAGCTGGAGGAACATTCCAACCATCTTCCCTATTGAAATTAGGATGTTTTTTAATTTCAATAGCTTCTCGTATCATTCTTGGAATAAAGCGGTGTTCTTTTGCGAGTATCTGTGGTTTATCAATTCGCAGCTAATGGTGGTTCCTTGTTCTACATGTTCACACACAGCAGACTTCGTCGAGCGGACGACGGCTAGTAATAAAAATGTAGTTTCTAGATCAGTCGGTTTAAATGTAATAACAAGTGAAACCAATATAACGCGATAAAATCCGTAAACTGTAGTTGAATTTCAATGTGTAACATTCGCGTAAACCAAAGAAAATATTATGTTAACCAGTACGGACTGGAAACAGCAACAAAAATACACCGGTTAGAAGATCTACAAGCCAAGCTTGCAAGATATATAACATCGTTAAATTTCTTGAAGAGATGCCGTGATCACGATCTCATCCCAAAATGCTGCAAAATATCAGCCAAGAAGGACATACGTGGGAGCGCTAAGATCTTAAACCAGGCGAGTTATAAGTTACTCATTCAAAAGATACATGAACATCGCGCTGACTTACGCAGAATAAATAGAAATGTTGAGAATTTGTCTAACGAAAT
The DNA here is from genome assembly GCA_944739405.2 of Euclidia mi. NCBI lineage: Eukaryota > Metazoa > Arthropoda > Insecta > Lepidoptera > Erebidae > Euclidia > Euclidia mi. Next base: position 27,947,503 of record OX123186.2, on the reverse strand, counting down.
ATACAGATTGATAACTCTATTTGATTTTGAAAAATGCATAAATGCAATAAACAACAGAAAAACATCAAAATATTACGCGTGTAAACGTAACAAAATAGAGAATTTATAAAAATGACAACAAATATCAAATGACCAGTACAAAATGAAACAGAACGTTTTTGCACGGACCAATCACACGCTTCCGTCCGCCGACCATAGACAAACAGTTGTCAATCTGTCAAAACACACGTTAGATCAAAACACTGAAAATGTACTGAACAGAGGTTTAAATTATACGATAACTCCATCCAGAATACCGTATGAGACCATTATTTGCAACGTTGAGGATTGTCTAGTCAAGAACAATAGTAATAGTATAGGAAAAAGACACATACAAATAGGTACTTAAACGGTGAATCTCACCACCATCCTAAACAGTTAGCTACCGTAGGAATGTCTTTGTTTCAGAGAGCCCGGGGGATCTGTGACAAGAAACACCTAGACGCCGAGCTTCAACATGTCAAGCAAGTTCTGCAAGACAACAAGCTCCGACCGCCGCGCCAACGTCACAGATCCCCGAAGAACAAGCCAGCCACAGTAGAGAGACAACCTGCTGTCCTCCCATACATCAAGGGCGTGACCGACAAGATTGGCTACATCTTGAAGCGAGCTTCAATCAAAAGTTTCTACAAGCCGCCAACGAAGATAAGCCAATTATTACCATCTGTCAAGAGTCAGTTATCCTTACATGAGGCCGGGGTTTACAAGATAGACTGTGAGTGTGGGCTCTCATACATTGGACAAACCAAGAGAAGCATAGGCATTCGACTAAAGGAACATATAGCTGACATTAAACACAATCGCTCGACGAAGTCTGCTGTGTGTGAACATGTAGAACAAGGAACCAGCCATTACCTGCGATTTGATAAACCACAGATACTCGCAAAAGAACACCGCTTTATTCCAAGAATGACACGAGAAGCAATAGCCTAGTGCAATAACAATAGCCAAGCAGCGATAGCCTAGTGGAGAGACCGACAGACTGCTACGCTACGCAGAGGGTCCGGGTTCGAATCCACGGCGCGCACCAATGACTTTTCGGAGTTATGTGCGTATTAAATTGTTAATTATCGCTTGCTAAACGGTGAAGGAAAACATCGTGAGGAAACCTGCATGTCTGAGAGTTCTCCATAATGTTCTCGAAAGACATGTGAAGTCTGCCAACCCGCACTTGGCCAGCGTGGTGGACTATGGCCTTACCCTTCTCATAATGGGAAGAGGCCCGTGCCCAGCAGTGGGACAGTATAATGGGCTGATGATGATGATACGAGAAGCTATTGAAATTAAAAAACATCCTAATTTCAAAAGGGAAGATGGTTGGAATGTTCCTTCAGCTTGGGACCCTGTTATCAGGCTAATGAAACCCAAGAAAGACAATGTCACCAGAAGACATCAAGACACAGTGAGCACATTCTGCGTAGATAGTAACACCAATAGTTGAAAAATGTTCGGGTACTTTGAGATAACTTTTATATTCAAGACAAAGACAAATACCACCTCAGTCTGCCGTGAACATCAATCCTGTAAAGAATTCGAAACGTCGGCTAGTAATAAAAATGTAGTTTCTAGATCAATCGGTTTAAACGTAATAACAAGTGAAACCAATATAACGCGATAAAATCCGTAAACTGTAGTTTAATTTCAACAAATATAAGCCGGTACAAATAGAAGGACAAGCACAGAAATGAAAAATACCAGTGTCTTAATCTTGGTGTCATGTCAAACATGTCATGTCATGCTAAGCATATGAAAAACAAAGTTATTTTTAAATCACAGACATGCACTTCAATTTTATTTATATGTGTAGATGCTGTTGAACATCTTAAACAAATACAAAATTACCATTTAATCGCGAAACAAAAATATCTTATTTCATATAAATAAGAACAGATTAGGTTAAGACATCATCTATTTCAAATGTCACACGCTTTTATAAAATTATTGTACCTTGCTTTTCTTTTTACGAAAAACAACATTTTTATACTGAAGCTTATAATGTCACTCATACTGAGTTCAAGACACTAATATAATAAAAACCTAACATGTATTCTTTAGTATCATAACCTTTTCTGTTTAGATATCTTTATAATAATAAGTATCTTAAATGTCTAAGATGCATGTATCATATTATATCATATAAACATTGACAAAAATAAAATAATTTAACGAGAAGCTATACAACTTGGAACAAGTATATACGAGTATTAAGTATATAAGGTTTAAAGTTATATTATAAGGTTTAAATTATTCATTAGTACCTGTTAAACGTTGTTACGTTTAACAGGTACTAATGAATAATTTAAACCTTATAATGAATAATTATTTAATGAACAATTTAATGTACTGTAATTTAAAGAAAAATCATTCAAGTTAGTATAACAAATTATCTCATACAACACGGCATTATAAACCTATTTTTATTTTTTTATTTATGGACTCACGCCTGTATCCCCCGAAGGGGTAGGCAGAGGTGTAATATTACACACACATTTCGCCAGGAATTTTTAGGTCCCACGTAATAGGGGGCGAGCCTATTGCCGTACCGGGCACATTACCAGACTCCGTGCTGCTACTGAGAATATCCTAACAGAAAAACCCAATAACACTTTGTCCGACCCGGGAATCGAACCCGAGACCTGCCAATCCTACGCGCACATTTATGCCGCGAGACCAACGAGGCAGTTAACAACAGTTAGGCAACGAGCATTACAAACTTAAATCTCTTCTTAAATGTATTTTTAACGATATTTTGCTTGTAAATCATAATTAAGTTGAGTATACAGAATGTTAAATTTAGTAAATGTTTTATCGTTATGTTGTAATTAATATTAAACTAAGGTTTAACGTTTTAGATCCAGAAATTCTTCAAGGAAACGGTAAAGCGAAATTAATTTTGAATTTATCAATAAGTACACCGTGATTCAAAATTTCTATTTGAAACTTTAACCCGGCCATAAAGTTGGATGAACAGGAATTAATTAAGTATTTAATTATGAAGTCTTAGTAGAAAATGGCAGAGAATAAATTATTTCATTAGAGTTAATTATTATGTTAATTACATTATTTTCTTGGTAAAACAAACTGGATTAAGTTGCCAGAAGTTAGTTTTGAGTATGAAGGACGTTTTTTACTTTTAGATATTGACTCTTGTTTAGTGAATTGAGGGTTTTAGGGTGTAGTGGTTTATAAGGTCACGTCATCTCGCTGCTTTCTACTGTGTTGAGTGTGACGGGTTGGATTTCCACGCGTGTCAACACTTTATGTGATTTGTTTCTGTGTCTGGGTATTCTTTGGGTCCATTGTGTTAATGTGTGCGGCTCTCCCGGTGGCATAGGTATTTATCATTGTACCAGACTTATCAATTTTAAGTTGTGTACTGTCTGAGAGTTTGTTAAGATATTGCCAGAAAAAAATGCTTGGTGTTTATTATATTCAATTTAATAATGTCTTGTTAGTGTTAGCTCGCCTTGTGTTTGTACTTTAGAAATTCTTTTAAGAAAAGCCCCCGAAAGTAGGGGTTTTGTAACTCCATTAGAGTGTCTTGGAAATCAGGCAATTTTATAAATTGTAAAACTAGATTCAATTTAGTACAATTGAAATCGTTAGTCGTGTCTCTAACTTATCTACAGTAGCATAGTTCCATCAGTCGTATCATTACTAGAAAGATTTTAATAGCTAATTATATATAAAAAGGTGTTATTTAAATGGTTAGCATAGCATTGGTATTTTTGTGAGCAGAAAAATATAATCTGTGAGCAGAAATAGGCCAGCAAACATTTCAAAAGCAATCAGCAATTTATGTCATACTGTATGGATGTAATTATTTTTGTAAAACATGTTAATTATATATGCTGCAGTGAGCTGCTTCGTTTGATAAAATTTTGGTAAGCACTCAGAGGGTAAGCAAATAAATATAATGTAAGTAGACATTATGGCATAAATTACCTTGTTTATTAAACTAAGTTGACGGAGCCCTGCGAAGCAGGGCTCCTATTTTTGGGTTAAGAGTCAAGACAGAACCTAACATAACCTATTTATTTAGTTCGTCGCACCTAACCCTAGGCACTGGCTGTTGATAATATTATTTAAGTACTTTAAACTTTTCTATGCCGATCAAGCATGAAATCTTGCTGATTAAGTAGTTAGGTATATTGCAGACTAAATGTTTATTATGCAAATTCATGTTATTATAAGCTGCCTATTTATGATTTAATTTTCGACCACTATCAAGATTATTTACGGAACAAGGATTGCTGCCAGTTTTTTTTCTTGCAAACAAAATCTTTGTATGCTGACCAAATTATTTAAATGCTATTTTTTGTGGCTTACCAAATTTTATAATTACTAAACCATTTAATTACTTCTCATTATAAAATACTAGAGAGTGCCCACGGCTACGCCCGCAATATTTTTTAATTTACCCGTTTTCTCCGATCCCGTGGGTATTTCGGGAAATCCCTTCATAGTGCACCTCTACAGTCCCCAAGAAATATACATGCCAAATTTCAGCTCCTTGCACCCAATAGTTTTGGCTGTAGCTTGTCTGTCAGTCAGTCAGTAACGCAAGAATTTTATATACGTATATACAGATATCAGTGTAGGATATTTTCTTAATATTTTACAGATACCCATAATCGAAATGCCATTTAAATGTATAAGTTTGTGAACAGAATATTTAAATGTACCCAATAAGTCATTTTCGTCTCTCTGTCCTGGTTTGGGTTCTATGGTAACCCAACTGCGTTGGCAAATTATATAAGAAAGATTTATTTATCTTTATTCTATTATCATCCAGTAACTATTGTTGTTTATGTGTGTTATTTATTTATTTGCAACGGACAGTAAAAGTTAACTTCGTAGAAATTGAACTGCCGTAAAAGCTGGAAGAATAAATGATTTTGTGTTTGTTTTGAATTCATAATACATTCATATAATGACATTTTCTGTGCGTATGACGTTTATGAAAAAAGAATTCCTTTTCAAAGCCCGTAGCTGTTTACATAAATAATTTATTTGGAAATAAATAAACTTCGCCTTCCCATGTGGGCTTTGACATAGTGACCTGCATTTTCCTAACATTTTCTCTTACAAACCAACTATATATTTATGGACGTCTTCTCATAAATAATTGTAGAATAAACTAACTAAACACGCATAATGTACTAGAATCTATTCAGCGTTGAAAAAATGAGGGTTTTATTGGAGCCTTATTTCAGGTTTGGGTATAAAGAAACCATTAGGCTATCTACCTAAACTTACGTAGTGAATGGACTGTAAATTAAGCTAAAAGCTGAACCGTCCCTGAATGTACGCAATTAATTTGATCGAGATTAACCTATAAGTATAGGTGTTACAAAATAATAATCAATCCACTTTCCTCCTAAGCAAAGCAAAATACATAAAAAATCGGTCGTATTCAAATTGCTAAGGTGCTTATGATTGAGAAGTGCGATAATCACCTGTGCACAGTACGTAAAACGGCCACCATGACGGCTACGTAAATTCTCGCTTATATTCTTCAAAAGAGAATTAGGCGACCATATTATTTGCTTGGCAACTCTTTTATATTTTAGGCCTCTAAATTGTCGAAAATAAATTAATGTGGCTCATTTAATCAGGAGTCTACAGGAAAAGTTTTACAAATTAAATTCCATAAAATATTAATTGTCACATATTGTTCACAGATTACAATTCCGTTGAAGAATACTGGGATGCTCTAGGCGAGTATGAGGCGCCACGTTGAAAGCTCGAGAATTGTGGGAAAATGTTAAACCATTGTACATGAAGCTTCACAAGTACATAAATCTTAGACTAAGGGGTTCTGACGCAGTCGGCAAGACGTTACCAGTACATTTTTCAGTAAGTAGCTCTTATAATTAAGTGCTTCTATTCATTTTAACAGCATAAAATATTACTAGTAAAAGACTTAAGTCTAGCTTTCTTATTCACTTTAGAATTCTGTTTTATGCCTTTGTACAATTACCGCTATAACGATGTAACAGAAAAAGTGCCTTTATCTTAGAACTTCCCACATAGTCTGTTCATGTCTCAATTTAAATGGTACGCTACAAAGTTGTAAAAGGATAACACAAACTTCTTAAGAATAAAAGAATGAGATAAAAATAGTGCAAGAGCAAAGATATGCTAATGACTTCATAAAAAGTAATTTTAAAAGAACCCTAGACATGCACCATCTTTGTGTCTACCCACTCACCACACCCACACTAATGGAATACAAAGTTATTTGATGGTCATTTTCAAGGTGTAATTGTGTCCATGTGGCTATGTGTTAGATATTCTCGGTTTAGTTTTCGCAACACACATAAAATACCACCAAACTCTAGCAAAACTGTAAGTACTATCGCGTTGAACAGGCAGCCAACTATACGTGCATCAAAAGTTACCATCCGTCAAATTAAAAATAGGAAAGCATGTGCATGGTTAACAGAAGGTTGTTTTAAAATATAATAGCCTAGGCAATTGCAATTGTTATGCCCCATCGCGTTTATTCATCTTTGTACGAAAAATTGCCAGGAATTAATTAGGCATAAGATATACATTGTATTGGGCAATACACAATTCCTTTCAACTATGTAATAATGTGCTGTTGAAAAAAATAACACTCTCTGATTCTAATTTTACTTCTGATGGAAATAATAGTATGTTGTTTTAAAGCTTCTAAACTAATTACATATCCGTTGTGGTAGAAGATTTTTTGGCATTCTGTGATTTATTATTAGCATTTTATGTTAACGCACGGGAAATACTGATATTCAGAGCAGTATGAATATTGTGAAAATTAAGATTATTCAGTCAGAGATGACTTATTTCAACACCTGTTGGTCAATTGTTTGAAAAGTATAACGCAACTTAGCAATCACCCTGAACACCAACTCATGAGATGTGATAATGTAATTCATCCTTAGTATGACTTTACAAAGAGAAACTGGATATTTAAACGTACTCGAAAGTAGCTCTTAACAAGTGTATTTTTAAATTAATTTAGTATTCGTTGGCCTAGCGTCAAGCAAGTTGGTAAACTTTTTAAGTATTCGACGTACAATACCACTGATAACTTTAAATTCCGAATTACACACTACACTCTCTCAAGTCTCATTCTACGTCTCATTCTATGTTAGGGAATTTGTGTCAAAGTCTGTCACAAGACGTCTGAATACTATTCATTTATATTATATAATTGACAGTCATAAAGGCTGGGTTATGTGATGCCATATTGGGACTTGGGTGTTATATTAAACCTCTGACTGCCCCTTCGGAGATACAGGCGAGAGTCTATAAAAAAAAAGATTGGGACGGGATTCATTTGTTGAAACACTTATTTGGCAAGGTGGTTCGGTGATGCACCGAACCGTATGTAATTAGGCGATTTGGAAAAATATTAATATTGTGGACCGTATAAGGATGGTGGATGATCGCCTAGAATAGGAAAAAGGAGTGGGTTCATGGGAGGAATAGGAGACGACGGTATGGGAGCACACCTTACCTTGTAAGTCAGTCTTCTTCTTTACAAAATGGCGGTCTCCTGGTGTCTTCGAGAAACCTGAAGCTGCACTGATCACTCCACTACACCCGCGGGTGGTTTAGTTCTCGTTTATAGTATAAAATAGCGGTAAAATATTGCGGTGCTGCACGTATTCGGCGCGGCGCGGGGCGGCGTTGGGACGCAACCGATCAGAGTGACGATGGATCTTCGACTCGATCGCAACGTCATTGAGTGCCGCGACCAATTAGAGCGAGGCGTGCCTTTGGGAAGGAATGGGATAAAAGATCGCTCGTTTTGACTCTGCGGTATGCAAAGGAATTTATTAGCTAGGTGTTGAAATAATTACCTAGCAATGGAAAAGATAGATGGCGCTACCATATCCCCCCGGCCCTAAGGGGTTGCCTTTAAAAAAATAAAATTGAACTTAGCTATGTTGGATGTACTACCGCATAACCCATCAATAGGCTATGAACTGCGGGATAACAGCCTAGGGCTACTAACCCCACTGTACAAGGGGAGTGATTATATGCTAAGGGCCTAATCTAACTTGTTAAACTACACTATCCTAGAGTCGTAGCCTATCACCTATACCTAATATCCTATCCTAGTTATCCTAATCCTTATACCTATATGTATCCTAAAGCTATCCTAACTTGCACCTAGCGTAAAATGCGTATAGGCTTGGTGCTCTGTGGTATTCTGTGTTACAGACCAGCACTTATACGCACCTACTACTAAGCGCCTAACCTATGGCACGTACTATCGTGGTACTACTGTGGTATGCTGTGATACAGACCTACGATTCGTACGCGCCTAGAACCTAACCCTATTTGTTCCTACAATCCCTATTAGATCCTAGCCCTACTATACGTATTTATATATACTTATATAGATAGGTGCGGGATATCTGCCACCGGAGACCTATGATGACAGACGGATTGTGGGTAGGAATTAGGTATGGTGGAGATGGTTTTCTGACGGCCAACTCGACAGACTCACCGAGCTGATCAGTACTGATGGCTAAAGGTGTCTTGGCCAACGTCAGAGGTATGGGAAGGGTATCGAGTCAAAGTCGGATTGAACTTGTGACTGGTTTATTCTTAAAGTACATGATCTTATATACTAAACTTATCCTATGTACACACACGCAACTTTACCGTTGTGTGCTGTGTGTGAAAGGTGCCATCTCAGCGGTACGTACCTTAGGTGAGTACGTGATTTTCTCTTAATTTAATAGAAATCACGAACAATAATTGTTGCGGTAAAAACTCACGTAGGATTATATCGCTGATATGGCATGTTCATGTGTGAACATTCTGGCCTCTCCGAGGAACAGGCAACTCCAGTTGGTATAATTCTATGGAGTCATTCTTGGCTGCGTCCTGGTTCCGCGGCTGCTTCCAGTGAGGCTTTGTCAGATGGTTCGGCTGGCTGTAGATGGCGTTCCATGCAGTGTGCGTAGATGGTTGTTTGTCGTCTTGATGTTATGCACGTTGCGGGTGTGGCGTATTATACAGATATTGGCTTCATATTGTTATACCGTTATCGGTGATTTTTATTACTCCTACGTCTCCAAAAATTATCTCTTCTCGCTAATTTGTTTTAATTATGAAAAACCAGTGCATAGATGTTTCCAAAGGATATTACTTGACTTTTAGTGTAGTGATATTTGTAGGACATTTAGTGTTAGTTTGATTTTTAAATATTTGGTCAACGATGCAATTTTCATTTAATTGCATGTTCTTCACCACTCCAGGGAAGCAAAGAAACTGTTTGTACCTTTGTAATAAGTTTAACCAACCGTGCCAATCGCACCGTGACAATCTTGGTTGTAAGTTAATTTCAACACTGTGTGTTTGAAGTCTTCGGTGTTTCATCACCGATACCTACTATCTCGCATTTTATTTTGCTGCGAGTGTAGGCTAGTAGTTAGGCAACTTCTTCCGTGAGAATGAAGCCTGAGAACCTTGATCACACAGCACTCTTAGTAGCCTTTATCTTGGCTTATGTATGCACAAGGGCCGATGCTAAAAGCGTTGTAATCTGTGTGTCAGGTCCGGTATGTTTGACTTAGTTTTCTTCCAAGTTGTAGTTGTAGTTGGGTTTTCAAAGGTTTTCCGATCCTTTAACCCTTTATGTTCGTCATTTTTATGGACGTTAGTGTTGACATTAACCTTCTTTTGAAGTTCAAGGTGTAATAATAAATGTTGACCTAGATTGCCACAATATCTACACTAAAACATTGAATGAATGTATTATGCACTGTTTGCATTCTTTATTATTACGCTGTTCTGCTGACAACGCTTTAAGTTCCGCGCACCTGTATATGTTATAAATGTAATTATAACATAGCCAGCACTTGTAGGTATACGAGCTATTTATAGATTTGTTTGTATAAAATGGTATTTTACTTCAAAGTTACTATTCTCGAGTCACATAAATCGTTTTATCGGGCAAGATATCATTGACGGAAACGTTTGAGGTTTGTTCGTCTCTACAAGTCGTTTGTATTTAAGAGGTCTTTGATAATCCTGAAGTAGTTAGACTTTATATAGGTACATATGTTTTTCTAAGACGTCCTGGTCTTCGAGTAGTGAGTGGTTTGCCGATGCTCTGGTGAAGGCTTCTGTGAGTTGCGATCTTCTTCTTGCGATGTATTTCTCTGTTTTTCTGGATACCGAGTCCTTTTTGTTGTTGGTCAATATCCGTCCGATTCCTTTGTAGTTGTTCTCCTGGCTTCTTACAACTGCGTTGTCTTGTTGTAGGTATCTCCATCTTGCTGCCCTATCCTATACTATTTAACCTAACAAGGGGTGGGGTGAAAACAAAAAGTAACTGAGTTGCAATCTGTTTCCTCGTTACGGTATGTGCGACTTCTCGAGCACCGAGGCGACCCTGTTCAAGGAGAACGATACCTGATCCGCTACCGAATGACGCAACTAAGTTAGTCAGTCACTAAATATACAACGAAACAAGCGCTAGGTTGGTGCGCAAGTCTGCTGTATACCAGTTGTCAGTCAGTAATTCGTCAATTTAAGGGACAAGAGGACCGCGTGTTACTCGTTTTTGCTCGAATAGGACTAAAATCCTACCCGACCGGCGAAGGACCACATGAACAGCGGGATAGCAGCCCTACGCTACTAACCCTGCTGTACAAGGGGAGTGATTAAATTATAAGGGCCTAATCTAATTTGTTAACCTACACTATCCTAGAGTCGTAGCCTATCACCTATACCTAATATCCTATCCTAGTTATCCTAATCCTTATACCTATATGTATCCTAAACCTATCCTAACTTGCACCTAGCGTAAAATGCGTATAAGCTTGGTGTTCTGTGGTATTCTGTGATACAGACCAGCACTTATACGCACCTACTACTAAGCGCCTAACCTATGGCACGTACTATCGTGGTACTACTGTGGTATGCTGTGATACAGACCTACGATTCGTACGCGCCTACAACCTAACCCTAGTTGTCCCTACAATCCCTATTAGATCCTAGCCCTACTATACGTATTTATATATACTTATATAGATAGGTGCGGGATATCTGCCACCGGAGACCTATGATGACACACGGACTGTGGGTAGGAGTTAGGTATGGTGGAAATGGTTTTCTGACGGCCAACTCGACGGACTCACCGAGCTGATCAGTACTGATGGCTAAAGGTGTCTTGGCCACCGTCAGAGGTATGGGAAGGGTATCGAGTCAAAGTCGGATTAAACTTGTGACTGGTTTATTTCTTATGATACATAATCTTATATACTAAACTTATCCTATGTACACACACGCAACTTTACCGTTGTGTGCTGTGTGTGAAAGGTGCCATCTCAGCGGTATGTACCTTAGGTGAGTACGTGATTTTCTCTTAATTTAATAGAAATCACGAACAATAATTGTTGCGGTAAAAACTCACGTAGGATTATATCGCTGATATGGCATGTTCATGTGTGAACAGGCTAAGACAGCGATATGATATTAAAATTAATCTAAATTAACTTTAGCGAAACAATTACAACGAAAACTACAAACTAAATACTTAAACTAAGAGGTGGATTTAACTTCAGGCTAGATCTCACTGAGTAAGAGGAAGCGGACAGAGACGTACAACAGGGCGCACGTAGCTCCCCTTCGCGGTTTTCACGGTAACAACGCGGGTTGTACCGTCTTTGGAAGTATGCAGTTTCTCTACGATGGCTAATGGCCATGAAAGCGGCGGAGCATTCCACCTGATTGACGCGCTGGCTAGGCAGATCTGCCATGGGAGGGAAAATCGGATGCGGACGAAATTTGAAACAGACGTTACATTTATGTATTCTGTGACGAATTATTCGTCGAACAGCTAAAACCCAATATTTATGCCTAAGTAAGGACATAAGCAACTCTGGACCAGCATGGATATGCTTCTTGTGATAAAAATCAACAAGAGGGTCGACAACATGATCATGACGCGGTAGAATGCAAGGATGCTTGTAGTTATAAGGTTCGTCCGAATTTGACAGACGACCACCAACGCGTATGACACCGTGCTCATCGAGAAACGGCTTGAGCCTAAGAATAGCGGGAGAACAAGGTACATTATTTTTCAAATTTTGAATGTCGTTACTAAAATGAACAGCCTGTACAGCTCGTAGTAACTTATATTCTGCAAATTCAAGGTCAGTACTTGAAACAAAAGTTCCATTAGGTAGGTGCCTAAGAAACCTACAGACATAAACGATGGCACGGAGTAATTAAGACCACGATGACATGCGTAGTGCGAGTGCATAGATCGGAGATTCAGCAACCTCAACAATCACGGGATGAGAAACAGACTTCCGTTCGGGTACATCCTCGTCCTCTGCACTGTGGTCAAAGGATTGCATGGGCCACTCTGACGGATCATGGGAAATCCAAGAAGGTCCACGATGCCACAATGGATGATGTCTAGAGTCCGGGCTTACATTGGGTAAGTTTGCAGTGGAAGCGATTAATTCATCCAGTCTTAGCCCAGGGCAAATGTTTAAACATATATTACTGCGACTGCACAGCGAGTTCAAGTTATAGGTGGGTACATGAAAAATTTACCTTATATCTCCTGGTGATATTCTTGAGTGGACCTATAAGATTAACTCATAATTTTGGCCAAAATAACAAGAGAATCGAATAAATACCACAGAATCCAATTCGGCGAAGTCCTACTCCAGGCACCAAACAGGAATTCACACACGTGTTTTACAAAGTTCAATATTTCACAAATGTTCATTAAGATACAACTTATATTTTATCACAAATAAAACGATGCCAGCTGATTAAAGAAGCGGCACTCAATCGGGTTCCAATACTTCCAATTTTATTACAATATTCCACGCGAGAGAGCAAAACGGCGTCTTAATTTTTCAAGGCAAGAACGGAAGTTGACAGTTCAGTGTGACCTTTGTCAGAAATTTTCAATAGACTAAACAAAATGTTACTTAATCGATATAATCGATTTGACTTATAATAAAAACTAATTCTATTTCAAACATCCACCCGCCCCGGACCGGCCTACCGGTCCACTAATCGGTTGGTAGACGTGACAATGTTGCAACCGCTCTCCTCAGAATCGAACCGTCCACCAAGACCTCAGCAAAACGGGGAACTCCATCAGCCCCAGTTACCAAACGAAGGATGCGCCCCCTGCGCCATCTGAGTGGCGCAAGGTTAGCCTTCTTGATCAAAACGAGGTCACCAATCTTGGGTGGATCGGTCTTGTCGGTCCACTTAACGTGTTGCTGGAGTATGTGCAAATATTCCAAATTCCAGCGTTTAAGCGTAAAAGCTCTGAGTAATCTGGTGTACCAATTCAAAACGCGAGAGACGACCAGTCTCGTATCAATATAGGGGTACTCAGGCAAGGCGACAAGTGGGCGACCAATCAAAAAATGGCCCGGCGTAAAGGCCTCCAAAACATTCGGATCTGAGGAGATCGGGCACAACGGCCGAGAGTTCAAAACGGCCTCGATCTTACAAAACACAGTTGCGAGTTCCTCAAAGGTAAGGACAGACTCACCGATTGTCCTGCGCAAGTGTGTTTTGGCCGATTTTACAGCGGCCTCAAAAATACCACCCCAGTGTGGACAATTTGGTGGGGAAAACAACCAATTTATCCGACGTCGGGCAAGCCTATCACCTATATCAGCCTTGTTGGTTTCAAGGAAATTAACAACGTCATTCAAATAATTATAAGTGCCCTTGAAGTTAGTGCCGCAGTCAGAACGGATCAAGGAAGGCAGCCCTATGCGGGATACAAATCTGTCAAATGTGGCTACAAACGCCTCGGTCGTAAGCGAGGAGACCAGTTCTAAATGTACGGCCTTTGTGGAAAGACAAACAAAAACACACAAGTAGGCCTTAACAGTCTTGCTGTTTCGAAGTGACGACGTTTTCACCAAAAAGGGACCTGCGAAGTCCGTGCCAACACCGTCAAACGTCCTGCTTTCAGTTACGCGATCTGCCGGTAAGTCCCCCATCAAGGGCTGCATGGTAGAAGCCTTGAGCTTATAGCAAGGGATGCAGCGAAAGACTACACTCCGAATAATTCTTCGGGCAGACAAAATCCAAAATTCGCGTTGCAAAATGGCCATCAGGGCATTACAACCAGCATGCGAATTTTTAAGGTGACGGTCAGTTACCAACAAGCGTACCAAATGACCGTCCTTAGGTAACAACAGGGGGTGACGTGCCCCGTAAAGGAGGTTGGCGTTCTTGAGACGCCCTCCAACGCGTAAGAGACCCGTATCGTCCAAAAAGGGGTTCAATTTAGATACAGCTCCCGATAATTTCGATCTCCCTGACTTAAGGATAGCAATCTCCTTCTCAAAATGCGCCAATTGCACAGAACGAACCCAAAAGGTGAGAGACTCCTGTCGTTCCTGTGGTGAGAGAAACAGTGTCAGTCGTTTCTGTTGTGGGTGCCTAAAATTAAAAACAAAACGCTTAATCCAAGCAGTGACACCTAACAACTTGTCAAGGGAGCTGTAACAATTCAACAAGTAATCGGGGTCGAAGGCGCATTCCACCTTCTCAAGAGCGAGTGTTTGGAGACCCGGCAAATTAGAAGTATTCAAAACTGGCGTTCGAGGCCAATCAATTTCTGGTCGACTCAACCATTCTGGACCCCACCACAGCGAATGACCTATCAAACTAGGCGTCAAGCATCCGCGCGAGGCACAATCAGCGGGGTTGAGCTCACCTGGCACGTGCTACTTGTTTCAATCACCAATCTCCGGATCACGACCCATGCGACGCTCCATAGCCAACAATCTCTTTTCGGCTAAAGGTCGTGACTCACCAAGCGGAGGCCGAACAGACAGAAAAGGTAGCTTCATAATGAACCGACCAGAACGGAGTCGACCAGTGTTGTTCTGGAAGAACAGCTCGCACTCCTCATGTTCTGGATTCAAACAAGCAGCTTGAGGAGACTCCTCTACCTCCCAAAACCTCTGAACTGCATCAGAGAGAGCAGAGCCTACAGCCAACAAATTATCAAGTTCGGGTGGAGGGGGGTCCCTAGGTACAGGTCCCATCTGATTGAAACAATGTTCATTAAGATACAACTTATCTTTTATCACAAAAAAGCCTATGCCAGCTGATTAAAGAAGCGGCACTCAATCGGGTTCCAATACTTCCAATTTTATTACAATATTCCACGCGAGAGAGCAAAACGGCGTCTTAATTTTTCAAGGCAAGAACGGAAGTTGACAGTTCAGTGTGACCATTGTCAGAAATTTTTTGACTGTGATTGATGATTTGACTTCTAATAAAAACTAATTCTATTTTAAACAGATGATGCAGAAGATTAAGTGGAGTAACACCACGAGACAGGCAATCAGCGGGGTTCTCAATACCCGTGACGTGATTGAAACAAGTAGAAGGAACAAGTTCAATCAATTTACTAACGCGGTTGGTTACAAAAGTCTGCCAGCGGTGAGGAGAAGAATAAATCCAAGCGAGCACTACTTTGGAGTCAGAAAACGCGTATATTTTATTGATAGGGTAGTGGGGCAAAACTGTGTCTTGAACCTTGTGGAGCAACTGAGACAGCAGAAGGCCCGCGCACAACTCCAGTCTCGCAACCGAAATGGTTTTAATAGGCGAGACCTTGGACTTGGTACAAACTAACTGCACTGAGTAGTTAGAACCAATGCGGACTTGCAGATATACCTACGACTCCGCCGTTAGCACGCTCGCTGGCGTCAGCGAAACCTATTGAGTTGATGGTACATCCATCTACCAACTCAAGATGACGCGGAATAGTAATTTGATTGAGCGCGGTAAGCTCAGTACAAAACTGGCTCCAAGCGGCGACAATATGATCAGGGGGTGTTTCATCCCACTCACACTTTGATAGCCAAAGTTCTTTGATCAAGAGCTTGGCGTACAAAATTGTGGGAGCCACAAAATCCATTATGTCCCATAGTCGAGCCACTGTGGACAGCATAGTGCGTTTGGTGCACTTATCATCTGGCGGTGAGACGTCAAACCGAAAACTATCACAGGATTTGTCCCAGCGTAAACCGAGAATTTTATGCGGTACAGACTTCTCAAACTCAATGTCTGGAGAAGCTTTATGAGAATCAGGTATGCTTGCGAGAACCTCCTTAGAATTACTTGTCCATTTGACAAGATCAAACTGGCCTCGCTTGAAAAGCTGAATAAGCTCTTCGCAAAGCAAAATTGCTAGCGGAACGGATATGATACTACAGGCAATGTCATCCATATACAAAGCGGAAGTAGCAACAGCTGCTGCGGCGGGAAAGTGATCGCCTTCATCAGCGATCAACTGGCGAACAACTCGTAACGCGTGATATGGGCTAGACTTGAGTCCAAAACAAACACGATTGAACTAATACACGGATAAAAGTTCCTTATTGTCAAAACGATAAAAAATCCGTTGAAATCTACGGTCAGATTCGCGAACGCTGATACTGAGAAACATTTGGCGGCAAGCAGCTGACAGAGCGATTTGGAAAAGACGAGACTTTGTAATGATGTTAAATAAATCACCCTGTAGATTAGGGCCAGCATGCAAAATGTCATTAATCGACTGACCCGATGTAGTCCTACAACTAGCATCTAAAACCACGCGACGTTTAGTAGAGGTTTTATCTTCGCGAACTATGCCGCGATGCAGGATATGATATGAGGGAAGAGAATTGCCCTCGTTGTTTACAACTTCACTCAAAAACCCTTAATTTAGGTAGTCACGAATGACGTCATTATAGGCGCCGCGTAACTTAAGTGATGCATCAAGTTTTCGTACTAAACAGTGAAAACGTCTAAGCGCAGCAGCGTACGAGTCGCCTAACAAATAATGGTCACCATAGAATGGCAACGGCACAACGTATCTGCCACTGTCGTCACGAACAGTGGTAGCGCGGAAATGTTGTTCACACTCGAGATCCTTACGGCTCATTGAGGGTGGTGCGGTAATCTCTTCGAGCTCCCAAAATCGCTTGAGAAGAGAATCAATATTATTTTCTTGAAGAACAGAACAACAACAAGACATAATATAATGAGAATTATGTAACGTAGGTACGGTACCCATAATCACATACCCAAATACCGTCTCAATAGCGGGCGGTAAATTAAGTTGCTCACTACGTACAACTTTAGGTAGTAACAAGTGCGGAAATATTGAAGCTCCGATCAAAACATCAATGTCTGCCGGATTCGCAAATTCCGCGTCTGTTAGCGGTAATGTCTCGAGGTATTCGAGTAGCGATACGTCCACATTAGCTTTCGGCAATGTGTCCGTAATACGCTCCACAATAAGCGAAGAAATGTTAAAATTAATATTCCTATCAAAACGCGAATGTATTTTAATATCTACGGAACCCTTGCAATGTTTTCCTGACCCCCCGATACCTTTGACTACTAAGTTAGTATTTCTAAAGTTATCCCACAGTCCGAGGCGTTTGAAACAATCATAAGTAATAAAATTACTCTGTGACGCACTATCTAGTAAACAACGAACTATGTGCGGTGCGTTATTAATATCATAAACGATAGCTTGCGCTGTTGCTAATAGAACCGTTTTGGACGCCGAACACTGCGGTTTAGCATCGCACTGAGCATGACAAGCGCGTGAGGGATGTTCGTGTGTGTGCGCCGCCAGCGCAATGGACGTCGTACACAACGATACTTCGCGCTGAGACGCGGAGGGGGAAGCCACTGTGGCGGCCTACACCTGCGACGTAGGTGGGCTAGAAATTGTGTCAAGGTTAGCGGATTGACCCGACAACGACACTTCGTCTTACTAGAACAATCGCTCGTTTTATGTTTTATACTTAAACAATTAACGCAAGCTTTGTTTACTTTTACACATTTAAAACGAGTAGTTGGAAATTATTAAAAGCGGGACATTTATAATAATGCGCGTGTACTATATTACTGCAAAGACACTTCTGTGAATTATTATTATTAGATTCCGAGCATGCTACGTAAGATTGCGGATTAGGGACCTAGTTATTATTGCTATTTCGCGATTTATTCGACTTTTGTTTGCTATTATTATTATTAGATGAGCTAGATGAACTAGACTGTGTATTATGAAATATTCGACACTGATTTTTGATAAAAGAAATAAAACTATCTAGTGTAGGTATTTTATGATTACGTTCCGTCATCTCAAAATCACGAATTGTTTCAGTGTCAAACTTTTTTAAAGCGAGTTGAAGAAACATAAAGTCGGAAAGACCTTTTAATTTTAAGTTTTTAAGGGAACTAACTGCGGTAACAAAGTTGTTTATAAACAGCTGGAAATTCGATACAGACGCGGCACCGGACAATTTAAGATTTAAAGCTTGATCAAAGTAAGTAGACGCTAGAACACGAGTATCTTGATACCTATCAAGTAGTGACTGGAATATGACCTGATAGTTCTCAGCACTGGGTGTGACACCTGCGAATACGGACTGGGCCTTCGGTGATAGCTTACCTATTAAATAGTACAACCTGTCAGCATCTGTCAGAGAACCATTATCGTGCACTGTAGACTTAAAACTCGCATAGAATAACAATTTCGTATATCGCCATCAAATGACATAAACGGGCTGTGCGGAACATTTACCCTCCAATTGTAATTGTATGCGCTAGATGATACAATAAAGATCTTCGAATGAGGTGTACGCCTGATAATTCGGCTGTTCATCAGGATTAATTGAAAGCAATCTTGCGGTATAATCGTCTAACAACATATGAAAATCTGTTCGAATACTATCTACTGTCAAACAATAACTAAGAAATGATTCCCTATTAATATCGGAAGTAGCGGCAGTTTTTGAGCGCTCGTAAATGTTTTGAATACACTCAAATAAAATATTACGTTTAGCTTTCGCGATTTGTATACATCATACAATATTATTTAGCGGGTCTTAGTCGCGATAATTTATTATTTCAAGGCATTAATACCTCTGTTATTCTCCTACGTTTCTACCGGCTTGCAACGGTTGTGGTCGCGGAGGGACTGTCCCTCCGCGACCACAACCTACGGAAGCTTGCGGAAGTAACCACGTAATGGGTATGTAAATGGACTAGGAGTATAGCTAGGTACTATAACTACCTAGGTAGGTACTTCTAGAAGATACCTACGCGAGATAAACGAGAGGTTACGTATAACGCAAATGAATCCGACTCGTACGGATCAAAAAATTGTTCGGCGATGCACCGAACCGTATGTAATTAGGCGATTTGGAAAAATACTAATATTGTGGACTGTATAAGGATGGCGGATGATCGCCTAGAATAGGAAAAAGGAGTGGGTTCATGGGAGGAATAGGAGGCGGAGTTATGGGAGCATATCTTACCTTGTAAGTCAGTCTTCTTCTTTACAAAATGGCGGCCTCCTGGTGTCTTCGAGAATCCTGAAGCTGCACTGATTACTCCACTACACCCGCGGGTGGTTTGGTTCTCGTTTATAGTATAAAATAGCGGTAAAATATTGCGCTGCTGCACGTATTCGGCGCGGCGCGGGGCGGCGTAGGGACGCAACCGATCATAGTGACGATGGATCTCCGACTCGATCGCAGCGTCATTGAATTCCGCGACCAATTAGAGCGAGGCGTGCCTTTGGGAAGGAATGGGATAAAAGATCGCTCGTTTTGACACTGCGGTATGCAAAGGAATTTATTAGCTAGGTGTTGACATAATTAACTAGCAATGGAAAAGATAGATGGCGCTACCACAAGGACTTCTGTTGTCATATAAATTATACCAAATCTTTCCAGTTAAAGATCCTGTTATAAATACAGGATCTTTAACTGGGGACGATTGGTCTAACCTCATAGAAGTTTTACTACCAAAACATTCTGGCATATACCAAAAAGTACATGCCAATCTTCAGTTGAAGGTACTTACTAAACAATTTTATTAAATTCTATGTTATATTGTGAGAAACTTTTGACTAAATAAACTTGTTTTATAGGATCTACGCGGAGCTGAAGCTTTCAAACAGGCAGTTAAACTTATAAAAGCACTTAACTTAGGAGACGCGTAACAAGAAATTTTAACGGAGTCTGTATTCAATAGTACTGGTCCCCCTACATTGGTAGATTGGTGTAAACCTAACAAAGTTAGAGCAATAACGTGTAAAGACGTCAGTATAGCAAAGTACATTGAATGAAGCTCACGAAGCTGTCATGAAGATTGTTTACAAGCAAACCATTAATTTACACAGCAATAACACTTACATCTTGAGAGAAGCATCCCGCTATTCTGGTAATATCCCTGCGATACTCACTAGTTCTAAGTTATTTCTTTGAGAATTTTGAAACTCACGGCGCTGTTTGTTTCAGCTGTGTATGAAGCTATTCCTGGCTTCGTATCCAAATAAATATAACCTTAAGTCATAGAAGTAACATCAAAATAACAACAGCTGTTGCTATGATTGATATCTTCTTTCTAATGGCACATGCAGTATGATAGAAAGAGCTATCGAAAGGTTAAGCAGCACGCTCTTATAGCAGCCTCGTGGTAGCGAAACAGTCTACTGTTTGACTACCATGAGGCTGGAGACAAAACATAGAGTTAGGAAACCGAGTGTTGTTCGTAACAGTGATGATTTATCGATAAATATTTTTGGTCAAATGTCTTACTTTAGTATGTGTCGATATATTTAAGCCGTTGACGTATTACCACAGAATAGATAGTTCTTACGAACAGAAGCACCACTTCGCAAACCAATTTAAAGAAATGGCGACTCTTGCTACTAAGCAAGAAAGTGCAATTCAGCTCGCATGAGCATTCAGTACCTAACGCGATATTGACCTAACTGTTCCCGCTCTTTTCTAACACATAACGCTGTCGCTGTCTGGCGCGGAGCGGTGCGCTAGGGTTGTCGACTTGCCGCTGCTACTATAATATTTATTCATCGTCTATCTGCCTACTTGACCACGTACCTAATAATAAATATTTATACTATAAGTATCCTATCCCACTATTTGAGCTCGTAGAATGAAAACCACAAAAATTCTGGTGGTTTACATTTTCACTATACTAATTCTTAGTAATTTCCTAAACGTGTAGACCGATTTACATGACTCAAACAGATAAAATGGTTTTTGAACTAGACCCTTAATTTGACACCATAATCGTTGAGATATCTCAACAAATAAAAAGTACAATTTTCAAGTTGCTCTCGTAAAATAAATAAAATCAAAATTTCAAGTTGCTTCCGACACACATCCGTTAAATGAGCAATACTTCGCACCAGACTTGTGATGTGAACATTTTTGTTGTTCACTATTAAAATTCACGTTATTAGCTAGCCCTGCGCGCGAGCGGTGACTTATCGCTGTAGGTACGGCCGAGTGAAGGAGGCCTGGTATTACAACTAAAATATTGAAATTGTAGTTTTTGCTGTCGACGCCGGACAGTGCTTTGCAAAGACTTGCCAGACAGACAGCAATAAAAAATTTCACGTGTTTAATTGTTCGTTTTAGCCATAAAATCTATTGACAAAAAGTATTCATAAACTAATGAGCGATGCGTTGCGATGCGATGCTAAGAAACTGTCACTTAGATTATGTATTGTACGAATTATACCAGATTGGCTAATGCGGCAGGCTTTGGCAATTTGTTTGCGTCGCATCATATCACGTTGCTTGCTATCGTTTACGTTGGACACTGCTCGATTTTTTAGTGATAGGTAATCCGATTTATGATCCGCCAGCACAAATGATTTGCCTGTATGTACTTATTAGTACAGCAGGGAACTGCTAAAGTGCTATACTTTGACAACCCGTTGGCGTGAGTGTAACCGACTGCCACGCCGAAGCTTGCGGGTTTGATTCAGTTTTACATTCATGTCCGATAGTTTGTTTTCGTATTTATCCCTCATTCAAAAAACATCGATATCTCCTTTCACTGTCAAATCCCATCACTCCTTATTGATGGGATTTGACAGCACGGCTATTTAGAGAATGCAGTCAAAGATATGAGTCTGTAAGGATTCTATGCCTCTTTAAATGAGACGCGTAATTTGACGTTATGATTAACCAACTAAGACCAACTGACATTACATGTTGCACGTTCGGTATAAGGAAATATAGTGAGCATGTTCTCTCTAGTCTAAACGTAGTCCAACTTCTCTGTTCGTATCTCTCCTTTCACTGAACCCGCACGCTTTAAGGAAAGCTGGACTATTCCCGTTGGAAATTTTCAACTACAATCCAGACCATCACAGACTTGTTCTTCAACTTATAATGGCTTTGAGAGATTTGCCAAAGTAAGATTTTATATTAAAAGTGAACTTTTAAATGAACTCGATAATGTAAAAGATACTTCAATATATAATATTGTTTGCAGACTTAACTTCTATTTAGCCGCCGATGAATGGAGAGTAAAAGATTAAGCTATCCCATACCCAAAATACAGAGCAGTTGGAGTGACTTCTGTAAAAATTTCTCTTTCAACGAAACATCTGATGTTGATTTCCTTGGAGACCCGTACATAGTTTTCAATAAACCTTTTATTGGGTGAGTAACATAACAAAGTAAAACGGAATTGAACTTGTGCAAAGAAACGTTCAAAAAGAAATCCTAAAGCTGCTTTTTGTACTTATTATACAACTATAAACGTACAACCGATTCCCAAAAAGGGGGATCGGCTTGATCCAGCTAACTATCGACCCATAGCCATCACCCCTATTCTCTGCAAGGTATTCGAACGGGTTATCAACATTCAACTCGTTCGCTACCTAGAAGATCGCTCTCTTATCAATGATCGTCAATATGGCTTCAGACCGAAACGATCAACGGGCGATCTTCTAGCGTATGTCACTCACCTTTGGGGTGAGGCTATGGACAGGCACGGGGAGTCGTTGGCTATCAGCCTCGACATCTCCAAAGCCTTCGATAGAGTCTGGCATCGTGCGCTTCTTTCCAAGCTTCCGGCTTACGGCTTGCCACCTCGATTGTCGTATTCGAGTTATTTGCGAAGGTCAAAATTCAAATTTTAGGCAGGTAAATGCTGGTGTGCCCCAGGGATCCGTCTTATCGCCCACACTTTTTCTTCTGCATATCAATGATATGCTCATTTTTGGGAGCATACATTGCAGATAACAGTACCGTGCATGGGCGGTATCTCGGTCATCTCGGCCGACATTGAGGAAAATAGGCGAAAACTTGTCGCTGAGCTTGACCAGGTTTTGAACAGCATCTCGAATTGGGGTGCTGAAAACATGGTCAAGTTCAACGCCAAGAAGACACAGGTGTGCGCATTTTCAGCAAAGTTATCTCCATTCCTTCCCCAACCTTCTCTTCTGGACACTCCACTACCGATACAGGACAGTCTAAATATACTTGGTATGGACATACGTCGCAATCTCAACCAGAGAAACTACATCGAGGGTGTAATTAAATCGGCATCTCGAAAACTCTGACTCCTGAACAGAGTGAGGAGGTTTTTCACGCCGGAGCAGCTGTGTCTATTATACAAGACTCAGGTTCGCTCCTGCGTGGAATACTGCTCTCTTCTCTGGAACGGCTCCGCTCAGTACCTGCTAGATGCCCTTGATAGGTTGCAGCGGCGTGCTGTCCGTATCATAGGTGACCTTGAGGCTACTAAGACCCTTGAATCTCTGCAATTACGCAGGGACGTAGCCTCAATGGCTGTCTTTTACCGTTTGTATCACGGTGAGTGTTCAGAAGAACTCTTTCAACTCATCCCATCCTCTCCTTTCCTATCCCGAACAACACGTGCCAGGTTAAAGTGCCACGCTTACACAGTTGAGCAGATACCGTCTCGTACGAAAAGGTTCGGTACATCTTATCTTTGCCGTACCATAAAGATGTGGAACTCACTGCCAGCTCACGTGTTTCCTTCCTCCCTTGATCCTGGGTCCTTTAAGCGGGGCGTGAAAAAGCATCTCTCAAGGCCGTCAAAGTGAGGGCCGTCATGTCACATTGCCTAACTAGCAGTTGGGGATGATGGCCTTCCCAATAGGACTTCACTGTCAGCTTACCATCAGGCAGCGTGAAGTCATTTTGATAGGTTCTTTTTAATAATAAAAAAAAAACTATAAACGAAAAAAAGATTTGGGTAAAAAACGATTTAATTGTAAAATATGTTGGGAATTTTCACATTTTCACTATTATTTTATGTTTCAGTAAATTAATGGAACTTATTTTGAAATATCAAATTTATCAATCATTTGCTGAAGAAATGATGTCTGATGAATCTGACCTGGTGAAACATATTGCCGACAACAACGATCGATTAGTGTAAGTGTATAGTGTAGTAATATTGTAATGAGATTATTGAACTCGAAATGAGTAGAACAGGGTTATGACATGATACTGATAGCCGCGTAAATAATATTTTTTTAATAGATGCTCCAGCCATGGATTTTAGATTTTTTTCGCGCCAAAAATAATGTAATTTCGGGGTTTCAGTGTCATAAAAGTAATGACCCTATAGAAATTCCTTATATTTTTTTATGACATCTCCTATCATTCTGATACTGAAAATTTTGAAGTAATCAAATGTAAAATTCACGAAAAATAATCATGGACCGCGTTGCTCCCCAAGAACGTGGAATAATCGTGTCAATGTTTTTACGGAATAATTCATCAGTGATAAAAACACTACGTGAATTTCGTCGACAATTTCCCCACCCATCCGCCACTGGTTGGTCGCACAATTTGACGCTTTGTCACACGCCTCGAAGCAACTGGCTCAACATTGGATAGAAGTAAGTCTGGCAGACCAAGAACAGGCCGTTTAGCCGAAAATATTGAAGCTGTGCGCGAAAATGTGGAAGAGTGTGAGAAACATCAACGAGGCGACTTGCCACGCAATTGTGGATCTCCAGGCGGACTCTGCAGCGTATTTTGGTCAAAGAATTGAAGATGTTTCGTTATAAAACTCAGGAGACTCATCACCTGCTGCCTACTGATCACCGAGGTTGTCTAGAATACAGCCAGCGCGTCATAAACCTCAACCTTGAAGGGGATAATTTTTCTTCAAAATTGATTATGAGTGACAAAACGCATTTCCATCTCTCGGGGCATGTCAATAAGCAGAATACTCGCTTCTGGGGCACTGAAAATTCGCGCATTTTTCAACAAACACCTTTACATCCACTAAAAGTAACTGTATTGTGTGGCGTCTGTGCAGAAAGATTGATCGGATCCGAAGTGTTACGGCTAGTTATGGAAAATGTCATAAATAGGGCTCAAATATGCTTAAACTCTGGAGGTCAACATTTAATAGACATCATATTTAAATCATTATGCAACTAGATTTCATGGTACAAATATATATATTTAAAAAACGAATTCCAGTTTTCTAATTTAGAAACGAAGTTGTAGCTGAACCTAATAGGGTCATTACCTTTGCGCCACCCGTTACATTCAGTTTACTCATAACAAGAGTTCGTGGCACTTATCCCGAAATAAAATCTATATCTTACTTACACTGCCGCTAGTGCTTCAATTCAAATAAGTAATTCGGCACAAATTACAAATGTCTGTCCCTATTGTTGCTTTTTACATTAATTTACTAAACTTGACATCTAGGACAAGAGGCAAATTTCCCTCTGAAAATAAGTCATTGAAAGCCTCAATTATAATATATGATTTTGTTACAGAGATGCAATGATGCAGGGTTATGGCTACGTCTGGCCTGAAATAGTCAGCGATCTTCTAGCAAAACGAGAATATGGACTAGAATACACGGGGCTTACTGATTACTACAAGTTTTAGATGAATACTTAGATAAACAATTAGAACCGTCACAAGATAATGATGACTCCGAAGATTACTTTGAAACAGTTATCAATGAACCTGAAGAAAATTTCGGCATCGGGACGTAACGAACTCACCGCCCACTGAGGGAGTTACTCTGACGAGTAGATACCTGTCATAGTATCTCCCCCAGTGCAAGCAGTCAACCGAAAGATGGCGGTCAAACCATCCAAAGCTGGCGGAAGTAAATTCCAAGTTGCTAGATGGGCAGCAGCATCCAGCACTAAAAACTTCCGCCACTGCGATCGCCAATACGCCTGCCAAGTGTGGCGATTATGGTAAATCCCCCCATAGATGAACCACACCAATAAAAACCGGCCCCTAGTCCCCGGCGGCCCCGCTAGTCCTGGTTATGGTAGCGGTCATGGTAACGGCAGGGCAAGGGGTGCGAAGAATCTCCGGAAGAAATCGGGCTACCACCACCAACGACAATTGGCCCTGGCAACACTGAACACGCACACACTGCGGACCGACGAGAAGATTGTCGAGCTGGAAGAAGAATTGAGCAAGTTGCGATGGGATATCATAGGCCTATCTGAAGTCTGGAGACAGGGGGAGGACTCGATAGTTCTCAATTCCGGCAACTTGCTCTTCTACCGGGAGGGCGACCAACAGTCCCAAGGTGGTGTCGGGTTCATCGTCCACAAATCCCTCGTGACCAACGTGGTAAATATCGGGAGTGTGTCGAGCAGGGTAGCGTACCTTATACTCAGAATATCCAAGCGGTATTTGCTGAAGGTCATACAGGTATACGCTCCGACCTCGACGCACCCCGATGAGGAGGTGGAAGCCATGTACGAGGATATATCTCGGGCTATACATGGCTTCAAAACCCATTACACCGTGGTCATGGGAGATTTTAACGCGAAACTGGGCAAACGTGACTGTGATGAGCTGAGAGTGGGGCAATTTGGTTATGAGCATAGGAATTCCCGGGGTCACTTGCTGGCTAGCTTTATGGAGAAGGAAGGCCTCTATATGATGAATTCCTTCTTCAAGAAGCGAGAATGCCGCAAGTGGACCTGGGTAAGTCCAGACGGTGCCACCAAAAATGAGATCGACTTTATCATGTCGACGAAGAGATGTCTCAATGATGTCTCCGTGATCAATTCACTTAAAGTGGGGAGCGATAACCGAATGGTAAGAGGCACATTGAATATCTGTACAAGCCTCGAACGGTCGAGGTTGATAAAGTCCACGCTCCCACCGGCACCGGTTCATATCCAAAACCCCGAGAGCTTTCAGCTCGAACTCAAGAACCGTTTCGAATGCCTGGGCGAATGCGTAGATGTGGACGAGTACAGTAACGCGTTTGTGGATGCTGTCCATACAACAGGGGCTAAATTCTTTAAGCCTCAGAAAAGTAAGAGAACCAGCAAGATCTTGAGTCCGACCCTCGAGCTGTTAGAGGAAAGGCGCAAGATGGTTCTGCTATCCTCCGACGACATGCCGAAATATCGGCACCTCAACAGACAGATCTCTAAGTCTCTGACTCGCGATCTCCGCCAATACAACACAAAATGTGTTCGTGAGGCGATCGAGCATAATAAGCGATCCAAAGTGTTTTGTCTGTTGGGCAGAATCAGCTGACAAAGCTGCAGACGGTGGATGGCAGAATCGTATCGTCCAAGCCTGAGCTCTTGGAGGAGATCGAAAGGTTCTATGGACAGCTATACACGACAACGCAACAACCCGCAAGTACTCCAGCATCAGACCCTAGAGCTGGATTGACCCGACACTATACCGAAGATATCCCGGACGTCAGCATGCACGAGATTAGTGTGGCTCTCAAACAGCTCAAAAACAACAAGGCGCCGGGTGATGACGGAATTACGAGCGAGCTTCTGAAGGCTGGCGGTGCACCCGCTAGAGAAGCCCTTCGGAAGCTATTTAATTCCGTCATTCTCGAGGGTAAAACGCCACAGGCGTGGCACAGAGGTGTGATGGTGCTTTTCTTTAAGAAAGGGGATAAAACCTAAGCCATCACACTTCTGAGCCACGTCTACAAGCTGTTTTCGAGGGTCATCACGAATCGTCTCGAGAGCAAGCTAGACGGCTTCCAGCCTCCCGAACAAGCCGGTTTTCGTAAAGGCTATAGTACCATAGACCACATACATACGCTGCGGCAGGTTATACAGAAGTCCGAGGAGTATAACCAGCCACTATGCTTGGCGTTTGTGGACTATGAGAAAGCCTTCGATTCGATAGAAACCTGGGCGGTGCTACAGTCTCTCCAACGGTGCCGGATTGACTACCGATAAATCGAAGTGCTGAAAAGTGTTTGTATGAAAACGCCACTATGTCAGTCCGCCTCCAGGACCAGAGTTCGAAACCTATTCAACTCCAGCGAGGAGTGAGACAGGGGGATGTCATATCCCCGAAACTGTTTACCACTGCGCTGGAGGATGTTTTCAAGCTTCTGGACTGGAATGGACTCGGCATCAACATCAACGGCGAGTACATCACTCACCTTCGATTCGCAGACGATATTGTAGTCATGGCTGAGACCATGGAAGACCTAGGCACAATGCTCGATGGCCTTTGTAGAGTCTCCCAACAAGTAGGTCTTAAGATGAACATGGACAAGATGAAAATCATGTCGAACGTCCATGTTGTACCTGCTCCTATTCAGATTGGGAACTCTACGCTCGAAGTTGTAGACAAGTATATCTACCTGGGACAAGTAGTCAAATTAGATAGGTCCAACTTCGAGAAGGAGGTCAATCGTCGAATCCAACTCGGTTGGGCAGCGTTCGGGAAGCTACGACATATATTCTCGTCCGATATCCCGCAATGTCTCAAGACGAAAGTCTTTGACCAGTGTGTGTTAGCAGTGATGACTTACGGATCAGAGACGTGGTCGCTCACTATGGGCCTTATAAGAAGGCTCAAGGTCACCCAGAGGGCGATGGAGAGAGCTATGCTTGGAGTTTCCCTGCTAGATCGAATCAGAAACGAGGAGGTCCATAGTAGAACCAAAGTCGCCGACATAGCTCTCCGGATAGCCAAGCTGAAGTGGCAGTGGGCAGGGCACATAGCTCGAAGAACCGATGGCCGTTGGGGCAGAAAGGTTCTGGAGTGGCGGCCACGTACCGGACGACGCAGCAGAGGTAGGCCCCCCGCAAGGTGGACCGACGATCTCGTCAAGATTGCGGGAGGCAGTTGGATGCGGGCGGCTCAAAACCGGTCTGTGTGGAGAACCTTGGGGGAGGCCTATGTCCAGCAGTGGACGTCGTTTGGCTGATATGATGATGAAGAAAATGAAATTCCAACGTCAGTAGAAAATCAAGAAATACCAAAAGAACCAGAAACGCACGAAAATGTTATTGACAACATAATAGATACCGGTGAAGAATGTAATTCTAAGTTTGGCGTTGACACATCTACAGTAGGAGTTCTGGAAATTAAGAATCCAGTCGCGGCTGGGGACCAAAAAGACGATACACCTACGAAAGAGGCGTCGTACAACACTTACTGGTGGATAGGCATAGCCGCTTGACCGCGCACAAGTGACTATTCTCCCTTTTTCGAAATGCCGTAGACCGCGCACAAGTGACTATTTTCCCTTTTTGGTTACAGCGCTATACTCGGTCTGAATTTACTGTTTCTTTCTATTATGTAATGTTTTAAATTATTTTTCTCTGTTCTATTCAAATCATTGAACATTTCTTCATGCTAAAAATACGAAGCGAGTCTTAAAATCGTTAACCCGGAACGTAAATATAATGTCAAATGCCACTCTTTGTTTCGCGCGCTCCGTGATTACGTGCTTATCGTATGCGTGTAATTAAATATTTTTATACTATGATACATGTTTTTTTTTTATTTAATTCGGTGTAGATAGAATCCCTCTATGGTTAAAACTCATAAAATATGTATGTCATCGATTTACTTTTTAAAATAATCCTGTTTAAAATACACAAAATGTTTTTACAACGATAGTCAATGTTCGCTGCTAAGTAATTACGTGCTTATCGTATGCGTGTAATTAAATATTTTTATACTATGATACATGTTTTTTTTTATTTAATTCGGTGTAGATAGAATCCCTCTACAGTTAAAACTCATAAAATATGTATGTCATCGATTTACTTTTTAAAATAATCCTGTTTAAAATACACAAAGTGTTTTTTTCAACGATAGTCAATGTTCGCTGCTAAGTATAATAAATTAGAAAGTAAATATCAACAAAGCAGTCATACGACTTGAAAGAGTCATTTATAAGGTTGAAGAAAAACATCACTTCAACTTACTCATGTTACCGACTTATCAACAATAAATGTTTATGTTAGCGCGCCCATCTGGCGAGCGGTGGCGCGACATTTTGTTTAGAACGTGAGCGGTCAAGTGAATTCGGCGAATTGGCGCTAGCGGTCAAGCGGATAGCTGTAGCAATTGCTGTTGTTGTGATATTAGTAACAATAGTCGCGAGAAAACGTTAAAACCACAGAAAGCAGTTAGAGAGGCAGCGAAGAGACAACTCACGTGCCTGATTTGAAGAATATCGGTTCTACAAGTGGAACCGATGTAAACAGACACTGAGATTAAAATATAGTGATATTGTGCCAATACAATTTGTGTGGAGTTCAAAAGACGTATTTTCGTTCAGTGTATCGTTTCGTGTAATCTGCTTTTCGTTTTACTTGTTAGTTGTGTTTAGCTGCGTTTATTTATTATTTCTGTATTTTTTATTACTTCCAACACATAACATGCATTTAATTGTTTACAGTGCGTAGCTAAAATAATTTTATATCCAATAAATTTGTAAAATAAAGCTAGATAATAAAGAGGAAATAAATATTTTCGTACATATCACAATTTGCGAAATAGAATTAAAGATTGTTACCGTGAGTGTCTATATAGTTGTATAATCTAGTTAGATGTAATTTTGCTGTGCCTTAAGCGTCTCAGCTCGCATGAGCATTCAGTACCTAACGCGATATTGACCTAACTGTTCCCGCTCTTTTCTAACACATAACGCTGTCGCTGTCTGGCGCGGAGCGGTGCGCTAGGGTTGTCGACTTGCCGCTGCTACTATAATATTTATTCATCGTCTATCTGCCTACTTGACCACGTACCTAATAATAAATATTTATACTATAAGTATCCTATCCCACTATTTGAGCTCGTAGAATGAAAACCACAAAAATTCTGGTGGTTTACATTTTCACTATACTAATTCTTAGTAATTTCCTAAACGTGTAGACCGATTTACATGACTCAAACAGATAAAATGGTTTTTGAACTAGACCCTTAATTTGACACCATAATCGTTGAGATATCTCAACAAATAAAAAGTACAATTTTCAAGTTGCTCTCGTAAAATAAATAAAATCAAAATTTCAAGTTGCTTCCGACACACATCCGTTAAATGAGCAATACTTCGCACCAGACTTGTGATGTGAACATTTTTGTTGTTCACTATTAAAATTCACGTTATTAGCTAGCCCTGCGCGCGAGCGGTGACTTATCGCTGTAGGTACGGCCGAGTGAAGGAGGCCTGGTATTACAACTAAAATATTGAAATTGTAGTTTTTGCTGTCGACGCCGGACAGTGCTTTGCAAAGACTTGCCAGACAGACAGCAATAAAAAATTTCACGTGTTTAATTGTTCGTTTTAGCCATAAAATCTATTGACAAAAAGTATTCATAAACTAATGAGCGATGCGTTGCGATGCGATGCTAAGAAACTGTCACTTAGATTATGTATTGTACGAATTATACCAGATTGGCTAATGCGGCAGGCTTTGGCAATTTGTTTGCGTCGCATCATATCACGTTGCTTGCTATCGTTTACGTTGGACACTGCTCGATTTTTTAGTGATAGGTAATCCGATTTATGATCCGCCAGCACAAATGATTTGCCTGTATGTACTTATTAGTACAGCAGGGAACTGCTAAAGTGCTATACTTTGACAACCCGTTGGCGTGAGTGTAACCGACTGCCACGCCGAAGCTTGCGGGTTTGATTCAGTTTTACATTCATGTCCGATAGTTTGTTTTCGTATTTATCCCTCATTCAAAAAACATCGATATCTCCTTTCACTGTCAAATCCCATCACTCCTTATTGATGGGATTTGACAGCACGGCTATTTAGAGAATGCAGTCAAAGATATGAGTCTGTAAGGATTCTATGCCTCTTTAAATGAGACGCGTAATTTGACGTTATGATTAACCAACTAAGACCAACTGACATTACATGTTGCACGTTCGGTATAAGGAAATATAGTGAGCATGTTCTCTCTAGTCTAAACGTAGTCCAACTTCTCTGTTCGTATCTCTCCTTTCACTGAACCCGCACGCTTTAAGGAAAGCTGGACTATTCCCGTTGGAAATTTTCAACTACAATCCAGACCATCACAGACTTGTTCTTCAACTTATAATGGCTTTGAGAGATTTGCCAAAGTAAGATTTTATATTAAAAGTGAACTTTTAAATGAACTCGATAATGTAAAAGATACTTCAATATATAATATTGTTTGCAGACTTAACTTCTATTTAGCCGCCGATGAATGGAGAGTAAAAGATTAAGCTATCCCATACCCAAAATACAGAGCAGTTGGAGTGACTTCTGTAAAAATTTCTCTTTCAACGAAACATCTGATGTTGATTTCCTTGGAGACCCGTACATAGTTTTCAATAAACCTTTTATTGGGTGAGTAACATAACAAAGTAAAACGGAATTGAACTTGTGCAAAGAAACGTTCAAAAAGAAATCCTAAAGCTGCTTTTTGTACTTATTATACAACTATAAACGTACAACCGATTCCCAAAAAGGGGGATCGGCTTGATCCAGCTAACTATCGACCCATAGCCATCACCCCTATTCTCTGCAAGGTATTCGAACGGGTTATCAACATTCAACTCGTTCGCTACCTAGAAGATCGCTCTCTTATCAATGATCGTCAATATGGCTTCAGACCGAAACGATCAACGGGCGATCTTCTAGCGTATGTCACTCACCTTTGGGGTGAGGCTATGGACAGGCACGGGGAGTCGTTGGCTATCAGCCTCGACATCTCCAAAGCCTTCGATAGAGTCTGGCATCGTGCGCTTCTTTCCAAGCTTCCGGCTTACGGCTTGCCACCTCGATTGTCGTATTCGAGTTATTTGCGAAGGTCAAAATTCAAATTTTAGGCAGGTAAATGCTGGTGTGCCCCAGGGATCCGTCTTATCGCCCACACTTTTTCTTCTGCATATCAATGATATGCTCATTTTTGGGAGCATACATTGCAGATAACAGTACCGTGCATGGGCGGTATCTCGGTCATCTCGGCCGACATTGAGGAAAATAGGCGAAAACTTGTCGCTGAGCTTGACCAGGTTTTGAACAGCATCTCGAATTGGGGTGCTGAAAACATGGTCAAGTTCAACGCCAAGAAGACACAGGTGTGCGCATTTTCAGCAAAGTTATCTCCATTCCTTCCCCAACCTTCTCTTCTGGACACTCCACTACCGATACAGGACAGTCTAAATATACTTGGTATGGACATACGTCGCAATCTCAACCAGAGAAACTACATCGAGGGTGTAATTAAATCGGCATCTCGAAAACTCTGACTCCTGAACAGAGTGAGGAGGTTTTTCACGCCGGAGCAGCTGTGTCTATTATACAAGACTCAGGTTCGCTCCTGCGTGGAATACTGCTCTCTTCTCTGGAACGGCTCCGCTCAGTACCTGCTAGATGCCCTTGATAGGTTGCAGCGGCGTGCTGTCCGTATCATAGGTGACCTTGAGGCTACTAAGACCCTTGAATCTCTGCAATTACGCAGGGACGTAGCCTCAATGGCTGTCTTTTACCGTTTGTATCACGGTGAGTGTTCAGAAGAACTCTTTCAACTCATCCCATCCTCTCCTTTCCTATCCCGAACAACACGTGCCAGGTTAAAGTGCCACGCTTACACAGTTGAGCAGATACCGTCTCGTACGAAAAGGTTCGGTACATCTTATCTTTGCCGTACCATAAAGATGTGGAACTCACTGCCAGCTCACGTGTTTCCTTCCTCCCTTGATCCTGGGTCCTTTAAGCGGGGCGTGAAAAAGCATCTCTCAAGGCCGTCAAAGTGAGGGCCGTCATGTCACATTGCCTAACTAGCAGTTGGGGATGATGGCCTTCCCAATAGGACTTCACTGTCAGCTTACCATCAGGCAGCGTGAAGTCATTTTGATAGGTTCTTTTTAATAATAAAAAAAAAACTATAAACGAAAAAAAGATTTGGGTAAAAAACGATTTAATTGTAAAATATGTTGGGAATTTTCACATTTTCACTATTATTTTATGTTTCAGTAAATTAATGGAACTTATTTTGAAATATCAAATTTATCAATCATTTGCTGAAGAAATGATGTCTGATGAATCTGACCTGGTGAAACATATTGCCGACAACAACGATCGATTAGTGTAAGTGTATAGTGTAGTAATATTGTAATGAGATTATTGAACTCGAAATGAGTAGAACAGGGTTATGACATGATACTGATAGCCGCGTAAATAATATTTTTTTAATAGATGCTCCAGCCATGGATTTTAGATTTTTTTCGCGCCAAAAATAATGTAATTTCGGGGTTTCAGTGTCATAAAAGTAATGACCCTATAGAAATTCCTTATATTTTTTTATGACATCTCCTATCATTCTGATACTGAAAATTTTGAAGTAATCAAATGTAAAATTCACGAAAAATAATCATGGACCGCGTTGCTCCCCAAGAACGTGGAATAATCGTGTCAATGTTTTTACGGAATAATTCATCAGTGATAAAAACACTACGTGAATTTCGTCGACAATTTCCCCACCCATCCGCCACTGGTTGGTCGCACAATTTGACGCTTTGTCACACGCCTCGAAGCAACTGGCTCAACATTGGATAGAAGTAAGTCTGGCAGACCAAGAACAGGCCGTTTAGCCGAAAATATTGAAGCTGTGCGCGAAAATGTGGAAGAGTGTGAGAAACATCAACGAGGCGACTTGCCACGCAATTGTGGATCTCCAGGCGGACTCTGCAGCGTATTTTGGTCAAAGAATTGAAGATGTTTCGTTATAAAACTCAGGAGACTCATCACCTGCTGCCTACTGATCACCGAGGTTGTCTAGAATACAGCCAGCGCGTCATAAACCTCAACCTTGAAGGGGATAATTTTTCTTCAAAATTGATTATGAGTGACAAAACGCATTTCCATCTCTCGGGGCATGTCAATAAGCAGAATACTCGCTTCTGGGGCACTGAAAATTCGCGCATTTTTCAACAAACACCTTTACATCCACTAAAAGTAACTGTATTGTGTGGCGTCTGTGCAGAAAGATTGATCGGATCCGAAGTGTTACGGCTAGTTATGGAAAATGTCATAAATAGGGCTCAAATATGCTTAAACTCTGGAGGTCAACATTTAATAGACATCATATTTAAATCATTATGCAACTAGATTTCATGGTACAAATATATATATTTAAAAAACGAATTCCAGTTTTCTAATTTAGAAACGAAGTTGTAGCTGAACCTAATAGGGTCATTACCTTTGCGCCACCCGTTACATTCAGTTTACTCATAACAAGAGTTCGTGGCACTTATCCCGAAATAAAATCTATATCTTACTTACACTGCCGCTAGTGCTTCAATTCAAATAAGTAATTCGGCACAAATTACAAATGTCTGTCCCTATTGTTGCTTTTTACATTAATTTACTAAACTTGACATCTAGGACAAGAGGCAAATTTCCCTCTGAAAATAAGTCATTGAAAGCCTCAATTATAATATATGATTTTGTTACAGAGATGCAATGATGCAGGGTTATGGCTACGTCTGGCCTGAAATAGTCAGCGATCTTCTAGCAAAACGAGAATATGGACTAGAATACACGGGGCTTACTGATTACTACAAGTTTTAGATGAATACTTAGATAAACAATTAGAACCGTCACAAGATAATGATGACTCCGAAGATTACTTTGAAACAGTTATCAATGAACCTGAAGAAAATTTCGGCATCGGGACGTAACGAACTCACCGCCCACTGAGGGAGTTACTCTGACGAGTAGATACCTGTCATAGTATCTCCCCCAGTGCAAGCAGTCAACCGAAAGATGGCGGTCAAACCATCCAAAGCTGGCGGAAGTAAATTCCAAGTTGCTAGATGGGCAGCAGCATCCAGCACTAAAAACTTCCGCCACTGCGATCGCCAATACGCCTGCCAAGTGTGGCGATTATGGTAAATCCCCCCATAGATGAACCACACCAATAAAAACCGGCCCCTAGTCCCCGGCGGCCCCGCTAGTCCTGGTTATGGTAGCGGTCATGGTAACGGCAGGGCAAGGGGTGCGAAGAATCTCCGGAAGAAATCGGGCTACCACCACCAACGACAATTGGCCCTGGCAACACTGAACACGCACACACTGCGGACCGACGAGAAGATTGTCGAGCTGGAAGAAGAATTGAGCAAGTTGCGATGGGATATCATAGGCCTATCTGAAGTCTGGAGACAGGGGGAGGACTCGATAGTTCTCAATTCCGGCAACTTGCTCTTCTACCGGGAGGGCGACCAACAGTCCCAAGGTGGTGTCGGGTTCATCGTCCACAAATCCCTCGTGACCAACGTGGTAAATATCGGGAGTGTGTCGAGCAGGGTAGCGTACCTTATACTCAGAATATCCAAGCGGTATTTGCTGAAGGTCATACAGGTATACGCTCCGACCTCGACGCACCCCGATGAGGAGGTGGAAGCCATGTACGAGGATATATCTCGGGCTATACATGGCTTCAAAACCCATTACACCGTGGTCATGGGAGATTTTAACGCGAAACTGGGCAAACGTGACTGTGATGAGCTGAGAGTGGGGCAATTTGGTTATGAGCATAGGAATTCCCGGGGTCACTTGCTGGCTAGCTTTATGGAGAAGGAAGGCCTCTATATGATGAATTCCTTCTTCAAGAAGCGAGAATGCCGCAAGTGGACCTGGGTAAGTCCAGACGGTGCCACCAAAAATGAGATCGACTTTATCATGTCGACGAAGAGATGTCTCAATGATGTCTCCGTGATCAATTCACTTAAAGTGGGGAGCGATAACCGAATGGTAAGAGGCACATTGAATATCTGTACAAGCCTCGAACGGTCGAGGTTGATAAAGTCCACGCTCCCACCGGCACCGGTTCATATCCAAAACCCCGAGAGCTTTCAGCTCGAACTCAAGAACCGTTTCGAATGCCTGGGCGAATGCGTAGATGTGGACGAGTACAGTAACGCGTTTGTGGATGCTGTCCATACAACAGGGGCTAAATTCTTTAAGCCTCAGAAAAGTAAGAGAACCAGCAAGATCTTGAGTCCGACCCTCGAGCTGTTAGAGGAAAGGCGCAAGATGGTTCTGCTATCCTCCGACGACATGCCGAAATATCGGCACCTCAACAGACAGATCTCTAAGTCTCTGACTCGCGATCTCCGCCAATACAACACAAAATGTGTTCGTGAGGCGATCGAGCATAATAAGCGATCCAAAGTGTTTTGTCTGTTGGGCAGAATCAGCTGACAAAGCTGCAGACGGTGGATGGCAGAATCGTATCGTCCAAGCCTGAGCTCTTGGAGGAGATCGAAAGGTTCTATGGACAGCTATACACGACAACGCAACAACCCGCAAGTACTCCAGCATCAGACCCTAGAGCTGGATTGACCCGACACTATACCGAAGATATCCCGGACGTCAGCATGCACGAGATTAGTGTGGCTCTCAAACAGCTCAAAAACAACAAGGCGCCGGGTGATGACGGAATTACGAGCGAGCTTCTGAAGGCTGGCGGTGCACCCGCTAGAGAAGCCCTTCGGAAGCTATTTAATTCCGTCATTCTCGAGGGTAAAACGCCACAGGCGTGGCACAGAGGTGTGATGGTGCTTTTCTTTAAGAAAGGGGATAAAACCTAAGCCATCACACTTCTGAGCCACGTCTACAAGCTGTTTTCGAGGGTCATCACGAATCGTCTCGAGAGCAAGCTAGACGGCTTCCAGCCTCCCGAACAAGCCGGTTTTCGTAAAGGCTATAGTACCATAGACCACATACATACGCTGCGGCAGGTTATACAGAAGTCCGAGGAGTATAACCAGCCACTATGCTTGGCGTTTGTGGACTATGAGAAAGCCTTCGATTCGATAGAAACCTGGGCGGTGCTACAGTCTCTCCAACGGTGCCGGATTGACTACCGATAAATCGAAGTGCTGAAAAGTGTTTGTATGAAAACGCCACTATGTCAGTCCGCCTCCAGGACCAGAGTTCGAAACCTATTCAACTCCAGCGAGGAGTGAGACAGGGGGATGTCATATCCCCGAAACTGTTTACCACTGCGCTGGAGGATGTTTTCAAGCTTCTGGACTGGAATGGACTCGGCATCAACATCAACGGCGAGTACATCACTCACCTTCGATTCGCAGACGATATTGTAGTCATGGCTGAGACCATGGAAGACCTAGGCACAATGCTCGATGGCCTTTGTAGAGTCTCCCAACAAGTAGGTCTTAAGATGAACATGGACAAGATGAAAATCATGTCGAACGTCCATGTTGTACCTGCTCCTATTCAGATTGGGAACTCTACGCTCGAAGTTGTAGACAAGTATATCTACCTGGGACAAGTAGTCAAATTAGATAGGTC
The DNA here is from genome assembly GCA_944739405.2 of Euclidia mi. NCBI lineage: Eukaryota > Metazoa > Arthropoda > Insecta > Lepidoptera > Erebidae > Euclidia > Euclidia mi. The sequence goes on along the minus strand of OX123186.2, from coordinate 27,909,063 downwards.
CAACTTCGAGAAGGAGGTCAATCGTCGAATCCAACTCGGTTGGGCAGCGTTCGGGAAGCTACGACATATATTCTCGTCCGATATCCCGCAATGTCTCAAGACGAAAGTCTTTGACCAGTGTGTGTTAGCAGTGATGACTTACGGATCAGAGACGTGGTCGCTCACTATGGGCCTTATAAGAAGGCTCAAGGTCACCCAGAGGGCGATGGAGAGAGCTATGCTTGGAGTTTCCCTGCTAGATCGAATCAGAAACGAGGAGGTCCATAGTAGAACCAAAGTCGCCGACATAGCTCTCCGGATAGCCAAGCTGAAGTGGCAGTGGGCAGGGCACATAGCTCGAAGAACCGATGGCCGTTGGGGCAGAAAGGTTCTGGAGTGGCGGCCACGTACCGGACGACGCAGCAGAGGTAGGCCCCCCGCAAGGTGGACCGACGATCTCGTCAAGATTGCGGGAGGCAGTTGGATGCGGGCGGCTCAAAACCGGTCTGTGTGGAGAACCTTGGGGGAGGCCTATGTCCAGCAGTGGACGTCGTTTGGCTGATATGATGATGAAGAAAATGAAATTCCAACGTCAGTAGAAAATCAAGAAATACCAAAAGAACCAGAAACGCACGAAAATGTTATTGACAACATAATAGATACCGGTGAAGAATGTAATTCTAAGTTTGGCGTTGACACATCTACAGTAGGAGTTCTGGAAATTAAGAATCCAGTCGCGGCTGGGGACCAAAAAGACGATACACCTACGAAAGAGGCGTCGTACAACACTTACTGGTGGATAGGCATAGCCGCTTGACCGCGCACAAGTGACTATTCTCCCTTTTTCGAAATGCCGTAGACCGCGCACAAGTGACTATTTTCCCTTTTTGGTTACAGCGCTATACTCGGTCTGAATTTACTGTTTCTTTCTATTATGTAATGTTTTAAATTATTTTTCTCTGTTCTATTCAAATCATTGAACATTTCTTCATGCTAAAAATACGAAGCGAGTCTTAAAATCGTTAACCCGGAACGTAAATATAATGTCAAATGCCACTCTTTGTTTCGCGCGCTCCGTGATTACGTGCTTATCGTATGCGTGTAATTAAATATTTTTATACTATGATACATGTTTTTTTTTTATTTAATTCGGTGTAGATAGAATCCCTCTATGGTTAAAACTCATAAAATATGTATGTCATCGATTTACTTTTTAAAATAATCCTGTTTAAAATACACAAAATGTTTTTACAACGATAGTCAATGTTCGCTGCTAAGTAATTACGTGCTTATCGTATGCGTGTAATTAAATATTTTTATACTATGATACATGTTTTTTTTTATTTAATTCGGTGTAGATAGAATCCCTCTACAGTTAAAACTCATAAAATATGTATGTCATCGATTTACTTTTTAAAATAATCCTGTTTAAAATACACAAAGTGTTTTTTTCAACGATAGTCAATGTTCGCTGCTAAGTATAATAAATTAGAAAGTAAATATCAACAAAGCAGTCATACGACTTGAAAGAGTCATTTATAAGGTTGAAGAAAAACATCACTTCAACTTACTCATGTTACCGACTTATCAACAATAAATGTTTATGTTAGCGCGCCCATCTGGCGAGCGGTGGCGCGACATTTTGTTTAGAACGTGAGCGGTCAAGTGAATTCGGCGAATTGGCGCTAGCGGTCAAGCGGATAGCTGTAGCAATTGCTGTTGTTGTGATATTAGTAACAATAGTCGCGAGAAAACGTTAAAACCACAGAAAGCAGTTAGAGAGGCAGCGAAGAGAGAACTCACGTGCCTGATTTGAAGAATATCGGTTCTACAAGTGGAACCGATGTAAACAGACACTGAGATTAAAATATAGTGATATTGTGCCAATACAATTTGTGTGGAGTTCAAAAGACGTATTTTCGTTCAGTGTATCGTTTCGTGTAATCTGCTTTTCGTTTTACTTGTTAGTTGTGTTTAGCTGCGTTTATTTATTATTTCTGTATTTTTTATTACTTCCAACACATAACATGCATTTAATTGTTTACAGTGCGTAGCTAAAATAATTTTATATCCAATAAATTTGTAAAATAAAGCTAGATAATAAAGAGGAAATAAATATTTTCGTACATATCACAATTTGCGAAATAGAATTAAAGATTGTTACCGTGAGTGTCTATATAGTTGTATAATCTAGTTAGATGTAATTTTGCTGTGCCTTAAGCGTCTCAATTTCTAATAAGATATGATAGGAATGATCAAATTTGTATAAAAATAATTGTAATTTTATAGAGTCTCTATTTACCTACTCTCAGCTGCGAAAATTTTCCGACCAAATCTTGATGAATTTTTTTCATGTTCAATGTTTATAAATTTTATACTTTAGTATGTATATTTTAATGTTCTATCTGTATACCTGTCATAACCAAATAATATATATTTTAATTTAATGTTTCTATTGTAATAATTTATATGTTGTTATATGCTTTACTCACGTAAAGCACGAATTAGTAACTTGTGTCAACAATTTAAAGCAGAAATAATAAATGTTTTGAACATTCTTGTTTGTTTTTTTATTCCACACAATTTAAGGTCCCTATCAAATAAAACAGCCTATTTTAACAACAAAGCAATGAAATGAGTTTGTTCTGTATATTTGACTAGGTCGTTATTCTTTGTATTTACATTTGCCAGATCACAGGTTCGATTCCTTGATCTGGCAATGTTTTAAAAAGTATTATCACATAGCTTATAGTATGTGAGAATAATACAGCGACGCTTACTTTAACAGAATTTTCTTGAATAAGCTAGCAGTCGCCTGCAGTTTCGCCTGCTCTAAACTTTCAACCTTTATTTTATCCCCTAGGGGTGTCATTTTAGAATCCTTCCATAGTGGGTAAAACTCTCAGACATGCAGGTTGCTTAACCATGTTTTCCTTAACCATCAAGCAAGAGCTAATCACTTAAGAATTTTAAACGCACTTTACGTCGAAAAGTCGTTTTTACGCGCCTTACATTCGAATCAATAACATTCTTAACTCTGTAATACAAAGGCATAGCTATAGTGCTGTCTATTTTTTATATTCCCTTTATTTGAAGGCCCAAGTCCCCGTATCGACTTATCTTCACGACTCGACTGTCAGAGGAAGGATGTTTAAAACGCTGACAAATGATTTCCCCTAGACGTAAGCCGTAAAATAAATTCCTACACTTTACAGTAGCTGACCAGCGTGTGATTCGTGACAATTCGTTGGCTGCCAGGTCCAGATATCAAAGGAAACGGACTGAAGATTGTCTGTCGCAAACAGCGTGCACTTTTGATAGATTTTATTTAGAACAATTATTTTTGCACAAGTATTCTGTGGAAGACAGTTCGAAGGTTGAAACTAAATCACTCAAATTCAGAATGACAGTTGGAAAATCACTCAAAACGCTATCCTCGTGAGAATCTAACCTACACCATCGACTTACTGACTGTGGTGAGGCCACTACCACCACTTTACTATGTCATTTCTGTGCTGGCGTATTTAAAGTACTACACTACGGTACTACAGCCGAAAACCTACAGTAAGATTTTAGTTTTGCCACTTTGACATGCAATTACAATGGTAAGCTTTACTAGGAAACAAACCAATGTTTAAGTTGTTTACGTCTAGTATTCACACTAAATGAGTATAATTACGGTTTCACATTACATGGCACAACAAGGATTATAAAGTCAACTACTAGTTATTAAGGGACAATGCCTGATCCTAGACATTTACGAAATATTATTTTTAATTAATATTTCTTATAAATAGCCCGGGCTGCAAGTGGGATAACACTAGGAGGCTGATGATTTTTTATACATAATATTTATGTTCTTCATTATTAGTTTACGATGTTGCTCTGAAAATCCTCTAAACCCATTTTGCAACCCTATGTGCTGAATGACACAAACTTTTATTCCACATTGAGACCGAACCCATATCACGTGGTCACTCACAATACGCAGCACATCTACATAAACTCAACATCATCATCATCAGCCCTTTATACTGTCCCACTGCTGGGCACGGGCCTCTACCCACTTTGAGAAGGGTAAGGCGCTAGTCCACTACGCTGGTGTGCGTTGGAAGACTTCACATATCTTTCGAGAACATTATGGAGAACTCTCAGACATGCATGTCTGAGAGTTCTGAAGTGAGGAAAACGTCATGAGGAAACCTGTGAGGTGTCGGTCTCTCCACTCGGCTATCGCTGCTCTCAAACTCAACATATCAGCTGTATTTATATTAAAGTTTATGAATAACATTAGTCCTTTTTTAGGATACCCTACCTCGAAATTAAAAAAACGGAACCCTTATAGGATCAATTTGTTGTCCGTCCGTCTGTCAAGACCCATTTTCTCGGAAATGCGTGAAAGTATCAAACTGAAATTTATATGAATTAGTCAAGTCTACTGTCCCATGAAGCTGTTAAAAATATCAAACTTCTAAACTAAGGCAATCAAAAGATACAGCCATTTATGCTGCAAAGGACTATGGGCAAAAATGAATGGGCTCCGTCCCCATATACCAACACACATGGAACTGATACCAATCTGTATCTTAAGTATCCACTATTTGATTATAATGCTTTTTTCACTTAAATCCGTGGCATATAGAAATAAAAAGCAATTTAATATTTTTAATTAACCTATATTTTCATTTTACACTTGTAAGTTGTTTTAACATTATGGTTATATTACAGTACAAAACATGATTTAGTAACTATACAAAATAAAAAATAATGTATTTTTAAAAATTTAAATGATTATCAATGAATAATAGGAAAATAACGAATATAAATGAATCATCATCGCCCTAGCGTTATCCCGGTTGCATCCAAGACTTACACGCCTTAGAGACCGAGGTCCGCTTACTGGTCTAACCAGATATGACAGAATATCAACTTTTCCACAGACCGACTGCCGTCTGACCTCCGCAACCCAAAGGGATAGCCATATTCCATGGCTTAGACCAGTATCAGTTTATTTGACGGTACTGACTCCACGTAACGACTGTCAAAGATCTTCAGGACAGCCGGGACCAACGGTTTAACGTGCTCTCCAAGGCACGGGGCAAGCGATAATTAATAATTTAATACGCACTTAACTTCGAAAAGTCATTGGTGCGCGCCGTGGATTCAAACCCGATTCCTTCTGTATGGCAACCCGTTGGTATCTCTACTAGGCTATCGCTGCCCTTATATAATAATCAGTACATAGTATAAAACAAAGTCTGTATTCTGTCTGTCTGTTGCATGTTTGCTTAAATCTTGAAAACTACGCAACGGATTTTAATGCGGTTTTTTTTAATAGATAGAATGATTCAAGAGGAAGGTTTATATATACAATTGATGCGGGCAAAGCCGCTGGCGCCGTCTAGTATAATATTAATGAATGAATCATATAAATTCATTTTCTTCTAATTATTCATTCTTACAATGCTTATAGTAGGCAAATAGCAATAGTGAGTGTTAATATTACTGGTCTATGTTCACTGTGCACTAATCAATAGATAAATGAGTAGGTGTTTTACAAATAATTGTCAAAAATACGTACTTATACAAATATTTGTTTAAACGTTAATTACTATGACAACCCAATGCTTTTGGGCAACGTCTCCATAGTAAAAAGATATCATCTTGCCAAGATGTGTCAATTGAGCTACATTTCACTTCTGTTGATGGGTGGGGACGATTCCGCCCATTTTCCTTTTCGCAATTTTCGAAACTTGCAAGGGAATCAAAACCTACAGGGTACTTCCCGTGAACTCAGAATATTGAAATTTGGTACAAAGCAATGTCTTATAGCACAGATAAAGGAAAAAATGCAAAAACCGTGAATTTATAGTAACATCATATAAAAAAATATGTACTCATTTTAAAGTTACTACCCCCTTCCTCATGAACGCGTAAAGTTATTAAATTTAAATTCTTATGAAATACTCGGGTCTATAATATCTTTAAGCTGTAACAAAATCAAACTTCTATCACAACGCAATAAAAAATAACAGCAATTTTAGCATATTTTCAAACTCGCAACTACTGACAAGGTAATCAAAACCTATAGGGTACTTCCTGTAAACTCAGATTCTTGAAAGTTGGTACGAATCAATGTCTTATAGCACAGATAAAGTAAAAATTGCGAATACCGCAAATTTTAAGTTACATCATATATTAAAGATAATAATAATAATTTAAAGTTACTAGCCCTTGAGGAGCAGGAGAACAAAACCGGACTTGTCCAATAAACGGTTTTTTTCAGGAGAGCGAAAAAGTTGAATGAAGCAAATATAGTTTAGTCAGAGTTCTGAATTTTAGCACATGCAAACTACATAGAAGAACAAACACGTACCCGTTTCGACAAGGGAATCAAAACCTACAGGGTACTTCCCGTAAACTTAGATTCTTGAAATTTGGTACGAACCAACGTCTTATAGCTCAGCTAAAGTAAAAATTGCAAATGCCGCAAATTTTAAGTTATATCATATAATAAAAATAATTATAATAATTTAAAGTTACTAGCCCTTTACTAAACTTATGAACGCGTAAAGGTATTAAATTGGAATTCATATCAAATACTCGGGTCTATAATATCTTTAAGCTGTAACAAAATCAAACTTCTAAGCCAACGCAATCAAAAGGTACAGTTGTTTATGCCGCAAATTCTAGTAAATTTTCGAAACTCACAAGGAATAGCACAGATAAAGGAAAAACTTACAGGACCGTGAACTTAGGATCTTAAAATTTCGTACGAGGCAACTTCTTATAGCACAGATTAAGGAAAATTTTCCAAAAAGGAAATTTTTTTGTAACATCATACCTATAACAAAAACATTCAAAAAGAATTTAAAGTTACTTCCTCCTCATAAATGCGTAGAGTTATTAAATTGAAATTCATATCAAATACTAAGGTCTATAACAACGTGATGCGGTAATAAAATCAAACTTCTATGTCAACGTAATCAACAGAAACAGCAATTTAAGCATATTTTCAGACTCGCAACTACTCGCAAGGGAATCAAAACCTACAGGGTACTTCTCTTGAACACAGAATCTTGAAATTTGGCACGTAGCAACGTCTTATAGCACAGATAAAGGAAAAAGTGCGTAAATGTATCCGAAAAATAAATCCGTAAATTTTTAGTTATATAATATATAATTAAAATATATTTAATAATTTTAAAGGTACCTACTACCCCGTTCCTCATGAACCTGTAGAGATATAAAATTTAAATTCATATGAAATGCTCAAGTCAAAATGTTTTATAGCACATAGGAAAAATTTCGATAACCTTAAATTTTTAGTTACATGACATATTTTTTTAAAATAATTATATATACCTACAGGTTTGTACGGAACCCTCGGTACGCGAGTTCGACTCGCACTTGACCGGTATATTTAATATATGTCTCGGAATGAGCTTTTAAACTAATATTGTACCAAAACTTTCGTTTATAAATTATGCTAATGCAAAATAAAACAGACTTGAAGTTGAACGTCTGGAAGGTTCGAGAACAAAAATTAAGGTATCAAAATGTATGTGACATTTAATTTGCGTACACTCACTTTTCTTTAGGGACTAATATTTTTGGTTCTTTCTGAATTTTTCATATTACTTTTATCTTGAAACTAGGCTGGTGAAGAAAATTATTGTATTATTTTTCTGTAAGTAATGTCCTTAATAAAAAATGTTTTACAGAGGTCAAGAAATCTCTGTGGGCTTGTCTCTGTGAGACTCGTGCATGTAATGTCTCAGGACGAACATTCGAATGAAATACAGTAAGACTCTTTGCTGCACGGCTGTAGGCTGGGTATAATACTGCACATGGCAGGTTATATAATAAAATTATTATTGTGTCAAGTCAAGGTAATAATGTTTGAGTAATTCAACAGTGGCAGCAGTCTGGCTTCTAAAGTCAACCGTCTAATTTAATAGCGCCGTTCAACACCGAATTTCCCGACATTGTTTGAGTTACAAAAACTGCGTAATCAGTAATGTCTACAACTAGAGGATTTGGGGTCTAAATTCGGGCGTCTAAACCTCTAGTAGTAAGCCGCGATTCCACTAGGCAACAATTGACGCGCAACATGTTGCAAAACAAGTTGCCCAATATGTTGAAAGTCAGCGCAGAACTTTTGTTGAACAACGTTGTCTGTCTACGCATCTACTACTTTACGTCAGTCGTCGACAACATGTCGCCACATGAACTTGTGTTGAATTCAGCGGCAGTGGTTATAATTTCATCGAAAAATAAAACCACGTTGGTGGGCTAGAAAATACCTACAAAATAACAATCAGAATCAACAACAATTGATGCTCAACTAACGATGCTCTTTAACAAACAACAAGCCGCGCGCCAGCTGGCAATGTCGCGCGCTGTTGTGCAGCGTTGCCGTACATGTTGAGCCTCACGTGTCGCGCGCTAAATGTTGCCTAGTGGAAACGCGGCTTTAGGCTACAGGTATGGACGTCCGAATTAATATTGATTTTCTTGTGATCTTTCAGAGTATAGGCAGCTCATGAGTGATGTCGTTGTCGCCGTTGGGATCTTTGGTGTCTAAGTGCTACGGCAAACATCTTACTTACTGGAGTGGGCCATAGCTCATTTCCAGCCCTCATTTCATAAGACAAAATATTAAAGATCATTCGTATAGATGGGCAGCAATATTATATATGTCGGCAAGACAATGGTTACCCTGTCAGTATTACTTACCTTATAATTTGAAACTGCAACTTTACGTCGACATTGTCTGAGATTACTGTCTTTGCTGAGCTATTTCTTTAGAATTGGTTTGTTCAAAAACGGGCTTTTCAGTTTATTTTGCAGTTGCAGTTTTTTTTGGTTGCAGCCCGTGTCCGTTTACGAGTTTAACCAGACTTGTCTGAACATTAGCTCTTCCACAGAGCGATTGCCTGTCTGACCTTTAGAGCCCAAAGATAATGATAGTTTAGGTCAGCGTCAGTGCAAACAGAGCTGACTCTACATATCGATTATCAAACATTTTCGTGATTGCTGGGACTGATAGCTTAACGTGCTCTCTGAGGCACAGTAAGCGATTATTTATTACGCAACAGTAAGTAGTATAAAGTCACTAGTGCGCTTTATAGATTCGAATTCGGTACCCGGAATAGCAGTCTGTTGCTATCTCTACTAGACTATCGCTACCTAAATGTATAAAAGCCACTTTTGAAAGTACACATTCAAACATGCTATATATATATTTTACGCATTAAGTTGGATTGTAAGCTGCAATGGGAACCACATATTAGTAAATTGTCGAATAGACTCAACTCTACAGCATATCAGCTCAGTTCCGCAGTCAGAAAAATTCGCCACTTAGCTGACATTGACACAGCCAGGCTTGTATATCATAGCTATTTTCATAGTGTAATGTCATACGGTAATCTCTTGTCGGTAAATGCTGCAGACATTCAGAACATCTTTGTTCTGCAGAAGACAGCTATCCGAGCAAGTTATAATATGGATTATGGGGCTTTGTTATATTTGAATAAATTTAAAGAAATAAATATTTTTACAGTTGCAAGCCAGTACATATATTCCAATCTTAATATATAAAATCCTTGCGTTACTGACTGACTGACAGACACGCTACAGGCAATACTACTGGGCGCAGGAAGCTGAAATTTGGCATGTATGTTCCTTGGGAACCGTAGGGGTGCACTAAGAAGGGATTCCCGAAATTCCCACGAGATCGGCTAAAACGGGTAAATTTAATAAAAATGCAGGCGTAGCTGCTGGCGTCCTCTAGTCTTATATATATATTCCAAAACAAGGCCTCATACTAAAAAAAAGTGAAAACCACAATGTAAATACTAAAATAAGAGTAAACTAGTAGTGCGGTCCACACGGCTAGAGAAAATAAAAAGATCTTTCATAGGCCAATGTGTGCGCTTTTACAATAAAATACCAAGCAATATATTCAAAATTTAATTTTCAACAAATTTAAGAAGTTTATAAAACGCAAACTGTCAAAAAGTCTACTATTCAGTAATAGATTATATTGAAGATAAAAATGCTTGGGATTAACTTGTTTAGTCCCACGGGCTATTTCCTTCTTAATATTTTAAGTTTTTTGTAAATGTGAGCTGTTGTGTCTGTATTGTGCTAGTCTAGTTTAGTGCTTTTATATTATTTTTTTAAATAACCATATTACTTAACGACAACATTATGGACAATCGAGCTCGTAATCAAAAAAGCAATAAAGTTACTTAGTTATTTAATTGTATAAAATTGGACGATGAAAAGAGTGGCCCCGAGTTTCAGAGGCTCTACTTTCTGAATAGGCATTTTTTTTTTCAATGTTCAATTATGTAAATATGCATTTATATTTACTTTTTTCTTATATTTTTATCTACTAGCGGCCCGTCCTGGCTTCGCACGGGTGGACATTCATTTTTTTTATATCTACATAATTATCTTTATTGTCACGCCTGTCACCCAATGAGGTAGGCAGAGACTATGCAACGCAGCATGCCTCGGTTCAAATATACTTATTTCGCTTTCTCACCATTCTTCTTTCGAGTCAATGACGAGTCTCAAGTTTTAATGCTTCTAATTTTGTTTTCCCAGTACGCAGCCACCCTTACTGCATTTCCGGAGGCGTTCATTACGTCTTGAAGCGAACATGTGTCTGGGCAGTTAGGGCACGATAGTAGATGGAGCATTGACTGTATGCTAGTGCCACACTCACACATGGTTTCGGATTCGTCCAAGCAACCCCGTCTGGCTCGGTTTTCCCTGCACCGGCCAACTTGGGTCCGCAATCTATTTATTATATAACCTTGACATTCATTAACCTCATCATGCATGCACGTCAGTTATGGATTGGACCTTTAATTGTTTAAATCTACTGGTGTTTCATTAGGATTTTCTCTGAAATGCACCTTAAGAAAAAGACTTGATCCCTACATGCCATTCCTTGTAGTGTAGTCATAGATATGTATATTAAATACTGTAATCATCCTATATTCATCGCAGAATAAATCTGTACGTTGATCAAACAACATCTTTTATTTTCGCTCTAAACACCCATCCTTACATGGCGACCCTGCCAGTAAGCGATCGGGTTCGCGCTGCATTCCGATCGCCTTTTAAGGAGTTGTAACATTGTCACAATAACGTCGCAATAATGAGTACGTTAATATTACTGCACAATGACGATCGCGTCGAACGTTATATCGAGAAGTTGAGTGAAAGTTCTTTTTCTGAAGAAAAATGGGTAAACAACAGTCCAAAGAGGAATCAGTAATCATCGCACAAAACGCCAGCGGCGGTACCAACGCTTCATCATTGGAGCAAATGCAACAGCATAGGAGTGTCATCACCTGTATCCTGGGGGTGATAGGTCTTATCCTGACTATCGCTTTGTTGTACTTTGCGCTTCGGCTGTACGGCGGATGCCACAAACGGTGGATACAACGAGAGATTCAGGAGGATAACCTGCGGAGGTCAAGCAGTTGGTTTCGGCGCCGATACGAAACCCATGGTACGGCCCATGCGAAGGACGTTCAGCAAGGCGAGAGAATAGTGTAGAACGTGGTAACGTAGTGGCAATAAGTGGAAAAATGTCGGTATTTCGCTGAACGGAAAATGTGCGTTACGGAAAATATATAAAGGTTTATGTGTGATGGTGCGATTCGGCATATATATATTTAGTGCGGTACGATACGGTAAGGGTACCTACGGTACGACAGTACAATGTACTTATTTAGAGGACTTTAGTTTTAATCATATAGGTATAAAAATATATTAATCGCATTTATCAATATGTATTCATGGCAGATAAATTGGAAGATTATTATAGTCGCTTGCTTGAAATACGGACATACCTTGTAAAAATAGGGCCACAGTGCCGTCAAGGTCCTATTTGTTCGAAGAAATTTAAGGAGGCCAATATTATTTTACAAAGTTTTAATAGAGAATTATTAGATATACAAGGTAGGATAAAGAAATTTAGTCAGTCTGAACTAAGTTTGATAAATAAATGTTCGGATCAGATTAAGAAGGTATTTGAAGATATTAAAATTTTCTGTAACTCATCGGTAGAGATAGATAAAATGTAGTCGTATAGTACGAAAACGGCTGTCTCTTTATTGCCTGTCATGGATGACAAGGAAAATGTTACAAAACAGTTAATATCTGCCATAGAATTATATAGCTCCCTATTGGATGATAAATCAAAACCTATTCTTATAAATTTTATATTAAAAACCAGATTATCTGAGAACGCCAAGTTACGTTTAGCTCAGCACTATGATACAGTGCAACTCCTTGTTGATGATATGAAAAAATATTTAATATCTAAAAAGTATTTCACAGCCTTACAAGAACAACTGATGCGGTGTAAACAAAATCAGTGGGACATCTAGGACTATGGTAAGCAAATTGAAGGATGCTATTCGAGGTGCGGCTATAAGGGTTCGATTCCGGTGAGTCAAGAGAAACAACGTGATCGCTTCAAGTATGATTTAATACTCATTTAATTATAATTAGTACATTGAATATATAGTCTTAATCTAGGATAACTGACATCATCATCACATGAGTCTTAATCTAGGATAACTGACATCATCATCACATGACTATTAATTCTTCTTTGTCTTACATACACCATACGCCCTACCAAAACAGAAAAAAAAATAAACTAATAGCTTTTTTTTTTTTTAATAAACATGAAATAATTTTGTTCTATTTTTATGTATAATTTCTTCTTTATTATTACGTAAGATTTTAACATTACCTTAAAAGGACCGTCGTACACATTATCAAACTTATTTCCAGTTTCATTCTTAACTAACAATAAATCATCTTTCTTATACATTATAGGTTTCAAATATTCATCAAATTTACATTTCCTTAACAATTTAGAGTTTAACAAATTTTGTCGTGCTTCGTATTGTGCTTTTTGTAATCTAAATATTAATTGTAAGGGATAACTTTCGAAATTATATAAAGGTTCAACAGTACAATTTTGTAAACTTCTAGGAATGTTACATAATTTGCCAAATACAAGTTCATAAGGTGTATAGTTTGTTGACGAATGTACAGAGGTATTATAGGAAAAACAGCAATACGGGAGCCAGTCACTCCAATATCTACTATTATTATCTGTTTGAATTCTCAAAAATGCATTTAATGATTTATGGGAATTTTCTAAAGATCCAATCGATTCATGGTGATAGGCACAAGCAACTGTTTGTTTAATATTTAATAGTTTACATACCTCGGTCATTGTGCTGGAAATAAATTCAGTTCCCCTGTCCGTAGCAATTTCACGTGGGATACCATACCTTAATATAAAGTTGACGACGAACGATCGAGCCACGTTTACACTATCTTTTCTAACTAATGGATATGCTTCTACATAATTACTTAATTCACATTGTAATGTGAGTATATAAGAGTTACCATAATAATCCTTATCTAAGGGCCCAACTATATCTAAAAATATTTTATCAAAAGCCGACTGCGCAGTCGTAGTAATTACCGTAGTAGTTGTTGCTTAGTATGTAACGAATGCTTTTGTTTTTGGCATTTGTCACATTTCTTAACAAATTCTGCCACGTCCTCAGGCATTTTTGGCCAAAAGTAGTATTTTTTTATATTATTTATCATACGTCTAGTGCCTGCGTGCCCACTCGTGGGAAGCAAGTGAAAGTCATTAAGTACTACTCGTTTGTCATCATCATTTACTATTCTTATTAATCCTTTTATAATATAAATTCGTGGACAGGTCCAATTATTATTTCCACAACATTTATTTAACCATTTAATATACTTCTCATTATTATTATTCTTCATAATATAAATTTCATTCATTGATAGTTTCTTACAGATAGATTCCAAATCTCTCACGAAAGCGTCTCGCGCTGAGCATGATCGAGAACTTGGGTCTATATAAATTGACATCTTAGATGGTATATAAATAAAATCATTTACTTTAACGTATTTAGCATTGGATGCTAATACACAAGTAGAAATTATTAACTCGGTACAATTTGTCGGTTTTCTAAGAATTTCAACGACTCTCGGTTGATCAGACCGATCATCTGTTTTGTTCTTATCGACCGACGAATTGCTACTTAATTGATTTTTCGTCATGACTAGGAGAGTCATGATGTTCACAACATTTTAATTTATACTTTTTAATTCATCAGAAGTTATAACGATGCGAGATAACGCGTCTGCAGCCACGTTATTCACACCCTTAACGTATTCTACCACATAATTGTATTCATCTAATACTAGCCGAAATTTTAGCAATTTACTAGAAGGATTATTGAAACTAAACAGTAAAATAATGGTTTATGATCAGTTTTTATTATAAACTTTTTACCAAACAAATAGGGTCTGAAATATTTAACTGACCAAACAATAGCAAGGACTTCCTTTTCTATCATTGGATAATTTAATTCTGATTTATTTAATGGTCGGCTTGCATATGCAATTGGTAAGTCATTTTTATTACATAAAACGGAACCTATGGCTAATCCAGAAGCATCTGTATGCAATATAAACTCATTTTCCTTGTCAAAATTTGGATATTGTAATATTAGGGATTGTCAAAGACTGCTTTAATAACTGAAAAAAATTTTCACACTCTGTATTCCAAATAAATTTAACACCTTTTCTACAAAGTTTATTTAATGGAATTGTTATTTCAGCGAAATGTGGTATAAATTTACGGTAGTAATTGACAAAAGCGACACAACGTCTGACTTCGTCACTATTTTTTGGGATAGGAAAGCTCTGTATTACTCGCGTCTTTTCAGGGTCAGGTGACACTCCACTAGCAGAAACAACATGCCCTAAATACAGCAATTCTTTCTTTAGAAATTGGCATTTTTAGAAAGAGTAAGAAAGAAATAAAGAAAACATATTTATTCTGTTACGAACATACGAAATAATTACATTTTTTAGCACACATAACAGGTTTAGTAACAGAATTGGCCTCCAACTCAGCGTAGTGCCATCTAGTTCAACTAGTTCAACTAGATGGCGATGATATTCTGTTGGTACCATTTTATCTTAATTACTAATAAATACATAAATATATATTGTTTCTTTTTTTGACCCCGGCCGGTCGTTTCACATTTGCACAAAGAGGAACACATTTATATACCGACAAGGCTTATTGTTTACAGTTCTAAAATTGTGACACTTGACACATAGGAAATTAAAGGTAAGCCCAGAGAACATGTTATATTCCATTTCACACACGAAGGCGCTGGTGACATAATTTCATCTCCGTACAAATAAATGAAAATCAGACGAATATGATCCTAAATAGCAAACTCCATTACACCACCCGCACCCCCAAATGTGAAATGGAGTATAATTAAATTAAATTATGGAAAATAGATACAGAAAAGAGAAAATAAATAAAATAAAACAACAAAGCTGACTGAAGCTGACAGAACAACAATAGTCTGACATGTGTGACCTGTCAGACCATTGCTGAATTGTGTGACATACTGACAAATATCAGAAATTAACGTAGCATCCCGTTCAAAAGAATGATTACATATGTACTCTATGACTCGGCATAGGTGTACAAATACAAATACGATCAACGAAAAATGATGGCAACAGCATAAGTACGTAGCACCTCAGCGAACATAATGCCAACACGTAATAATCCGTGAAGGTAACATTGTCCCAAAATAAAACGTTTGCTTAGTCTTGGGACAAAGTCACCATCATGTATGTATTAATAAAAATTATGGCATGCATTATTATTATGTAATTTATCTTACATAGTGTGTTAGAACATTTCTATAATCTAAGGTACTAATCACAGACTATTGGGATACTACGATACTAATAAAACAAACAATTTAATAGAGACATCATTAAGGACCAAATAAAATTTGTCCATGAATCCCGCTATGCTATGTAATCTGTGCCATGAATTCATGCTTAGACTAATTATATACCTATGTAGGTACCTATTAAAGAATTCATGCCTTCTTCCTTTTGAGAAGAATTCTTTTTTTTTTTTTAATTGGTGCGTTCACTGCACTGTCTTTAGCTGTCTCCAGTATTATAATATTAGTCTATGGTCATTAATTGTCTATAGTTGAATGCGTAAGCGTCGGTACCTAGCGCGGGGTTCTCAAATGAGCCAAATTGACGCCAAGCCATTTGCGAGCTACTTTCGCAGAGGAAATTGAAAATAGAAAACATTAATGGCAAATATAATATTATTATGTAAATATGTGATTATTGTGAAGTCTTCATTTCTGCTGTTTCTTTGTGCGTGTGTGTGTGTGTCATGAACTATCTTACAATAATGCTTTTGATAATATTAGGGTGTGTACTGTGTATAAGTTAAAATTGGGAATAGATGAATGGCAATAACAACAAACAACTGAACAACTAAGGAGAGGAGTTTTATAGTTATAAGACAATCCAAAACTAGCTGGCCGAACAAACAAACAATCACAGGGAACTCACCCCAATGCCCCACAATACTCGCAGTAGGTAAGTTTAGTTTTGTATTAATTGTTCATTTAGCAGATATTGCTTATATTTTTCGGGGTTAATTTTTAAATTTACGCTCCTAAGTCTTTCAAAAATGTCAATTAAATGTTTATTATGATTTTCTAAACTTCGTCCTATACAGATTAAATCGTCTTAATAAATAAGGCACTATTCATGGTTCAAACCAGACATTGCTACTGTCATTAGGCGACTGAAAGCACTAGGGCTGATTTTTAAACCCATTGGCAGTCGTTTCATCTGATATTGTTTACTTGTAGTAAATGCTGTGTACTTTCTGCTTTCAGGGCTTAATTCTAATTGAAAATAACCTTGGCTAAGATCTAAATGGCTAAAATATATTGCCCCTGATAAAGAATCGAGGATATCAGAGATGTTAGGCAAAGGAAATTTATCATCTTGAAGGCTGTCGTTTAATTTTCTATAATCAATAACAACACGCCATTTTTTATTACCACTGCTATTAGTTTTCTTAGGAACCAATAACACAGAGCTGGACCACTCACTAATACTTTCTTCTATAATGTCATTACGCAACATTTCGTCAATTTGTCTATCAATTTCAGCTTTTTGACTTTTAGGAAGTCTGTATGGTTTGGTATATACCGGGCAAGTATTATCTTTTAAATGTATGGACTGCTGGTACTAGTTGGTAACACCTAACTTATCACCTGGCAGCAAAAACACATCAGAGTACTTTGCGCAAATGTTTTCAATTGAAATTTATTCCTCTCGATTTAAATGTTTAAAATTCAAAATAGAAAACAAACGCTTGACACGGTCAGCATTTAAATTATTACCACTAAAAGAACACAAATAATAATCATTTAAACTTACAACATCCGGTGTAAAATAACTTAAACAAACATCTGTCTCTCTAGTATTCAAAAACTTAAGAGGTATTTTACCGTCCTTAGGCTTCACTAAAATTGAAGCTAAAAATAAACCTTCGCATAATTGCTTAGGCATAATAACACATTCATCTTGTAAGTGTGTCTGCACTAAATATGTAACTTCACACCTGGCCGGTATTGTCATGTAACTATTTTTGCCTAGTTGTCCCATTTGTGACGGAATACTAACGGGTACCTTATGGTTAATAGTCAGAACATTTTGTTCAAAATCTAAAATACAATTAAATTTACTCAAAACGTCTTGTCCCAACATGCCATCGGTTCTACAAGAAAAGTTTTTAAATACATAAAACTTATGCTCATACTCAACATTACCATAACTTAATGTAAGATAAACAAAGCCATCGCAATATACGTGACCTCCTATACCATTTATTTTAATCCGCTCTATATGGAATGGAACATTACAGTTTTCTAATACATCTTGCCTAACTATGGACAATGACGCGCCGGTGTCAAGTAACCAACTACGGGACACTTGAAAAACATTTAAATTTATTGAATGAATATTTTGACAATAAAAATGTTCATGCACGAAAAAACAAATTTTTATTCTCAGTTTCAGTCTTTACTTCAGTATTCTGTATGGACTGAGAACTATTACTGCTGTTACTCGAATCAGCTAAGTTAATCTGATGTTGTCGGGCCGGGTGACGAAATGCTGTGTGGCCACGAAAAACACCACGACCGCGATAATTAGATGAATTATCAAAGTTACGAATTCCACTTGGACCACATTTATTACCACGACCACGATTATTATAATTCTGTGAATTTGAAAATACTCTAAACGTACCCCTATTAAAACTATTCTGAAAATTACCACGTTGATAACGGTTTGACCTACCTCGGTTTTGATGGAAGCTCATCACTCGTTCGCCTTCTGCATTCGGCGCCATCTCGTCCAATGCACCTTGGATGGCATCCTTTAAAGTGCTATAATTTCGTGCTGCAATAATCGTACTGACTCGACTGTTACGCAGGCCGTCGGCAATTTTTTTAATCGCAATACGCTCATTTATTGGCCTTAATGTTTTATATGCTCCGGAATCGCCGTTAGCCTGTGTAATAGTCAAATCCAACAATAACTGCTCCAGCTCCTTGCCGTACTCCTCAATACTATTGTTATTTTGTCTCGCATGGTGCAGCTTATTCTGGATTGCTGTGTCTGATTTTTTGGGCAACAATATGTTACGCATGTCACTAATTAAATCTGTAACAGATGATAATCATTACGCATGCGCAGCTTGGCGCTTTCTGATATACGGGACATTAAAACAAATTGGATCAGTCGCTTTTTGCCACTACCATCAATCATAGAGTCATACATTTCGATACTTGAGATTAAACGTTTGGTTGTATCAATATCCCCTGTCATTACGGGCAACAATGCATTGGCAGTTTTCAGATCAAATTTCTCCATGCTGTTTATCGTAACCTCTGTACTATCCGAACAAAGCTGAACAATTTTTGAATATAATTTAATTATTTTTGTACATAAGTCTGTCACAATATTGATTTCATCACTCTCGATTTCCTTATTCTTTATCTTTAAACTAATTATCTTTTGTAAAGAACAAAACTGTGTATATATATCGTTTGTCTTATGTTACTTAATTTCTCTTATAGTAGATGACCTTCGACTCGGGCCTAGTTTGGTGAGGTAATCTTTAATATACTTTAATTTATCAAATACCTCCTTAGACTTATTTGCCATAACATACTACTTAAGTCTAGATATTAATAATATAATCGTCACGATATCATGACATTAGGCGTTAATAAGAAAAAATAAAATATAAACCACATACAAGGTCAAATTAAAAAGAAAATAATATCTAACATATATGAGTAAAATAGGTGTAAAATGTTTTTACGATACACATTTTATGAAAAATTGATTTTTGACTAAGTACACTAGCCGCACTTGTTACCTCACGCACTTATTATCGTACGCACTTATTTTGGCACAAATCACCCACGTTGTACTCACGCCGGAGAAGTCCCAGCAGCCGGGACACCAGTGGACTGTCTACGGAACAAGCTCAACGATCTTCGCACCTCGTACTCATTGATGCCTCTCTCGATCCATTAGACTGTTGCTTGCCCATACTGTCTCTTTGTAAGACGAAAAACTCGCGAAAAACAGTTCAAACGTACGAAAGTTACGCCAAGTAGTAAGAAATCGTTCCAACGTAATGAAATAATTATTAGTCTTAAAACTTCACAAACCACTCAATATTTATGTTAACGATTCCTTTAACGGCACATCGCGTCGCGCTGGCAGGGTCGCCATATAAGGGTTCGATTCCGGTGAGTCAAGAGAAACAACGTGATCGCTTCAAGTATAATTTAATATTCATTTAATTATAATGAGTACATTGAATATATAGTCTTAATCTAGGATAACTGACATCATCATCACATGAGTCTTAATCTAGGATAGCTGACATCATCATCACATGACTATTAATTCTTCTTTGTCTTACATACACCATACGGCGGACGAGGAGACATCTACGTGTCCATAGGACAGCATTATGAAATTGACGAACAGGGAATATACGCGTAACAATTCATCATATTTATCTAGAGGACGGTGTTTTCAGGCAGGCGGTGTCTACAACAATCAGCGCGGCCAGTTCCGTTCTCGTGGTCACCCTACTCGAGCGCGTGGGCAGCCGCGAGGTGGCTACTACCGAGGTAATCGTGGCGCTAGAGGTATGTACATACATAGTAATTATGCTCGTGGTAATCGGGAAAGAAACTATGTAACATCGGTTAGTGTGCGTAATACACAAGAAGACAGTACTAGTAGCTCTAATGAACTAGCCACTAGCCAATTTTTTCGTGAACAACGCGAATAATCGTGCCAATATTTGTCATTATAATAATTATAATTCTATTCCTTTGTCACTTGGTAACAGATCATATAATTGGTTAGTTGATACGGGTGCGTCACATAGCGCAATCAAATATGAGACGTTGCATCAGAATAACATTCCATTCCAAATAGGGAAGGTAACAATAAACGGAGTATGTGGTGAACTTTGCTCTGTAGGTTTTGTTGATTTAAGATTATCATTTAAAGGCGTGGAATTTATTCATAGATTTCATGTAGTCCGAGATTTATGTTGCGTGAGTGATGGAATTTTAGATTTGGATTTTTTGAGAAAATATAACGCTAATTTGAATTTAGAATTAGATATTTTAACTTTATTAAATAATGGCAACGAAATTTGTTTATCTCTAGAACCAAGTGTGAGGGGTGAAAAATTTATCCACTTATCACCCAGATGTGAATCACTGCATTTTGTATCTACAAGTATGAAAGACGAATGTTTGATCTTACCTAAACAATTATGTGAAGGTGTTTTCATGGCTGGATGTATCGCAAAGCCTAAGAATGGTAAAATTCCTATTCAAATATTAAATACACGAGAGGAGGCTGTTAGTTTAAGTTTCTTTTGCCTGAGGTAGGAGACTTGAAGGATTATTCATTACTTTCTTTTGAAAAATCTGACATAAATGCGGATAGAGTGAAAAGGTTATTTAACGAGTTAAAATTAAGCTATTTAAACAAGGAAGAACTGTTAGAAATTGAGAAAATATGTGCTAAATTCGCTGATATTTTTCATTTAGAAGGGGATAGGTTGACTACTTATAACATATATCAACAGTCTATAATATTGAAACCTAACACGGTGCCCGTTTATAAAAAACAATATCGATTGCCAAGGTCTCAGAAGGTTAAAATTCAAAAACAAATTAGGAAAATGTTAGAAGACGACATCATTGAGGAAACTACAAGCGAGTGGTCTAGTCCTATACTTTTGGTGCCGAAAAAATCAGATTCAAAAGACAAAAAATAGAGGCTCGTAGTAGATTACCGAAAACTAAACGAAAATATTGCAGATGATAACATAGTAGAAATTCTAGATTCGTTATCAGGCGCAATTTATTTCAGTCACCTTGACCTTCAAAATAGTTACTATCAATTCGAATTAGAACCAAATAACAGAAAATGCACTGCCTTTACATTTGATAGGCAATATCAAATGAAAAGGGTTCCGATGGGTCTTAAAACAAGTCCTAGCGCATTTCACGGGCAATGTCTATAGCGTTATCAGGTTTAAATGATGATAAATGCCTTTTGTACATGGATGATTTAGTATGTATTGGACGAAATTTAGATAGCCATACCAAAAATTTGATTGATATTTTATCTAGATTGCGGCAGGTTAATTAAAAATTTAATCCCAGTAAGTGTAAATTTTTGGTTAAAGAGTTATTGTATTTAGGACATGTAGTTAGTGCAGATGGATAAAACCCGACCCGGCAAAAAATAAAGTCATTATCCCATACCGAAAAATGCTGATGACGTGAGACGATTTGTAGCTTTTTCTAACTATTATCGCAGTTTTATTCCAAATTTTGCTGAAATAGTGTGATTCCTTTAAATAAGTTGTTAAGAAAAAATGCCGAATTTATTTGGACATATGAATGTGCCAAGTCATTTCAACTATTAAAAATTAGCTTAGTTTCTCCTCCTATATTGCAGAATCCAAATTTTTTGGAAGACAATGAATTTCAACTGTACACCGACGCATCAGATAGGTGTTCGGTTTTATGTAACGGTAATGGTAGCCCAATAGCGTACACATGTCGTAGTCTAAGTAAAGCTGAATTAAACTATCCAACCATTGAAGAAGAAATGCTAGCTATTGTTTGGTCCATTAAATATTTCCGCCCTTGTTTATATGAAAAAAGGTTTAAAATATTTTCAGATCATCGCCCATTAATATATTTATTCAATATGAACAATCCTTCAAGCCGATTGACAAAATTTCGTTTGCTTTTAGAAGAGTATGATTTCGTGATTGAGTATATAAAAGGGAAAGATAATGTGGCTGCAGATACATTATCTAGGATGCGAATTACGTCAGAAGTGTTGAAGGAAATGAGTGAACGTATAATTAATGTTATGAAAAGGAAACAGAGAAAGAAATTGGAAGGTCAGCAAGCAATTCACCCTAATTTGCCGACTTTGCCTAACCCAACCACTAACGTTCGGCCTGATTCACCGAGGGTTGTGGAAATGGCTACGAAGCCGTCAAATTCTTTTGAATTATCATTAGTTTCGCCAAGGAAAATGACTACTATGAAAAGTGAATTTAATAGGTCTGATAGATTTTTATATAATAAGAAAGAAATGAGGTTATATACTTGTCCAGACTTCCGATCATGTATCGCGCGAGACGCATACGTGATTGAACTGGAGCAATATTGTAAAATAATGAATATAAACAACCTCTTTATTATAAAACTTGCAAGTTGTAATGAATTTGTTAATTGGTTGTCAAGAGAAATAAAAAATAAAATTTCATGGACCGGTCCACGTCTACATATTCTTAAGGGAGTTAAGAGAATAGTTTCTAACGATGACAGAAGGGTTATGACAAATTAATGATTGTCTGGAATGGAACATGACGTCACTGATTTTGTCAATAAGTGTGTTTGAAATAGAATTAGTTTTTATTATAAGTCAAATCGATTAGATCGACTGAGTAACATTTTGTTTAGTCTATTGAAAATTTCTGACAATGGTCGCACTGAACTGTCACTTCGGCCTCTTCCCGCGTTGAAAATTTACCTCGTTGTCGACTCGTACGTAAAATATCGCCTTTTGAAAAGCACATCATTGTAGCTACGCGAATAGTTGTGAAATCTATTAAATTGCCGCTTTTTTGACTCCCGGCACGGTTTGTGACATATTGAACATTTTGTGAAAAGTTATTGTGAGCACACCTTTTTGCATTTCGTGTAAATTGATTAATTGAACTAAATAGAGTAAACCGCCTTGAATGCCGCCTGATCTAGTGCTGGCAACGGTAAATTGTGATAAAAGACATTGTGAACTATTCATTGACATTTGCAAGGAGAAATTGCGAATCCTGTGAACTTGCATCGTGCATTGAAGACGCTGCGTTAGAGTCTGGTAAAGTAAAGATAATTCACTTGCTAATATTGGCCAATTTTAGTCTTGTCTGTATCTTGCTTGCCTCCAGGACTCCACTCAAGAACATCACTAAGAGTTGGTAAGACATTTTATTAATATTAAGTGTAGTTATGATTATAATTCATCGCTCTGCAACGCAGTGCATTGTGTCTGGATCATTGTCTATCGTGGTCAGGTAGATGTATTACATCTTCCACTGCGCACTTCTGATACACCTTCCTGCCTGGCTACGGTAATTCTAGACATAATTTTTGGTAGCAGAGCGTGGTTAACTGTGCCTATATTGTAAACTTACAAGTTTAGCTTAGCCGTTGATTGTATCTGAACTCAGATTGGTGTTGTATGAGCTATATATCTCACCTTGTAGACAGTATTGTAGTGTTTGTCAGGTCAGTTATTGTCTTAAATACATAATATTTAATTGTATAAGTTGACCTGGATAATTTGAAACACATTGTCACATAACCTCAATCAGTAATTGTTGATTTGTATTGTTGAAAAATCTAACTTAAATTTGTTGTTGCATTAATAAGTTTGTTTGGATACATAACAGCTGTATGTATCAATAAATTTAGTAAATTTAGTTTATTGCATATATTCATAAACATTATAACATCCAACTTGACCTTGCCACTTGGGCGGGTCACATTAATAAACTTTGTTTTGTTATAATATAGATAATATTGCTAGGTAACACATATTCTGTGCTTACTTCCTATTGTATATCTCAAATAACACAGCCAGTCTGTCTGTTGCAAGTAATTAGTTAATTTATTTGAATATTATCTTTAATTAACTTATTTGAGGTTTCAACTTTGATAGCTTTGACTTTGTTTTGTGTCAATATATATTGAAACTATTAATTTTGTTGGACAGTAGATACCTGTCACTTGCCTGCACTTGCAGTAAACAGGCTAATACTTTGTTGGTTCCAAAGAATTAAGAAAAATTAAGTTTTGATTGTTAATTTTATTTAGCGCTTGTCCGGGCTCTTTTGAATTTTGATTATGTCAGCTATCAAGGACTTGCGTGCGGCTGCTGGTGCTATTGCATCAGATTTGCGCTGGTTTGCCTCGGCCAATGCTTTAGTGAACCGGCCTGATCGCCAGCAGGCCTTACTTCAGAGGTACGAGCGGATTGACGATCGCCTGGCAAGTGTGGAACAGCAATTCCGCACTTTCAGCACTTGCTGTCTTGAAGTGTCAATCAATGATTTCACCGCTGACCAGCGAAATAAGGTCAGCGAAGACTATGCCCAGGTCTTAGACCTGTATGATGCTGTCTCCAATACTGCGAGACAACTAGTTGCCGATAGGGAAGGGCAACCCGGCCTGAAGCAGGAGCTTCCTAGGTCAGCACCGGGGCTGGTGAGTAGGCTCCCTACTTTGGACCTCCCCCATTTTGATGGCTGCCTAGGAAGCTACCTGGGCTTCGTTAATTTATTCGACAGCCTGGTCAATGGTAGGGCTGACCTTCGGCCGGCACAAAAGTTGGCCTATTTAATGTCGGTTCTGGATGGGGAGGCTAAGGGCCTCATCCAGCACCTGCCCGTGTCTGACGAGGCGTACCAGACGGCTCGGGACCTAATTACCCGTAGGTACCATAACAAGCGTGGCCTCGCCGACACGCATATTGAGCAGATTTTGGGTTTGCCGACGCTCACCCGGGTCTCTGGGTTGCGCACCCAACTGTTGAACCCGCTCTTGGTGGCCATCAATGCACTTAAGTGCCTTGACCTGCCCGTGGACCAATGGTCCTATCTATTGGTGCACATTGTGCTGAAGAAGCTGCCTGCCGACCTGAGGTCGCGTTTTGAACAGCGTTTTGGTGGGGATAGCGCGACCCATCTGCCCCCCTTTGCTGACCTGGAGAAGTTCCTGGAGGATGAGTGCCGGGTCTTGGACAACTCCGGTGGTGACACGCCGGCTAAGTCGCAGCCGCCCAAGGTCAAGGAGCAGGCTCGCGTTCACACCCGAGCCAATGTTGACCGGCGCCCTCCTCGCTTTGCGGTCACGCAGAGCCCAGCGGAGTGCTCCTACTGCAAGGTCACGGGGCACAGAACGGCCAATTGTAGGGCATTCTTGGACCTACATGTCGCCTCTCGTAGGCGCATCGCGAATGCCCGCCGCCTTTGCTTCTCTTGTTTGGGGTCCCACTACCAGCGAGACTGCCCAAACTCTCGCCCCTGTCCTCACTGTGGAGGACAGCATTTGGACATTCTCTGTATGAATGCCAGAGAGGTTGGCCGCTTGTCCAACCAGCCAACGCCGCGCACGGGCGGGTGTTTTGAAGGTGGCAGCCGAGACTCACCGGCGCGCAGCCGAGAGTCACCTCGCTTAATTGATCGCCGCTCACCCCGCTTGGAGAACCGTAGCGTGCGCACGCCTCCTCTCTCTCGCGCACCTGAATGTGCTGTTCAGCGTCACCAGCACCATGACTGCTGCCCCAGGTATTCGCCTCCTTTGGCGGGACGTCCCCGCCTTGACTCGCGCCCACCTCGTTTTGGGTGGGTGCGTCATTATGACCCCCCACAGATGGCGCGCGGATCGAGTCATCGCGCCTTTGAGGACTTCAAGCCGCACCCTCGTTTTGACTTGCCTGGTCCTGGCCAACGGTCGCCGCCCAGGCAACAATAGGCCATTGACCCCTGCCCTATAACGCCAACCTCCCCCATTGAGACCGTTATCCTACCAACGGTTGCTGTTAGGGTCTGGGGACCCACGGGGACCTCTGTTGTTGTCCGTGCTATATTGGACACAGGTTCACAAGGTTGCATTGTTTCCACTTATTTGGTAGGGCAGGTTAAATTAAATATGGGCTCTTTTCCGAATTGTATACGGGGCATAGGTGACGTAGCCTCTAATGTTGAAGGGCAAGTTAAAGTTTTGTTTGGCCCTGTTGAATCTTCACACCCGAGGATTAAAACCTCGGCTATTGTGTTGAAGAATATTTTGGGTATGCACCCACAGAAACAGCTACCCGCTGCTGTGGTGAATTTGACATCGGGATTGGAACTGGCAGACCCCAAATTTGACACACCGGGACAAATCGACTTGTTGATTGGCTCTGATGTCCTCGGTGGAATTTTGATTGGTGGGAAACGGGTCTTGGTGCCAACTGGTTTGACTGCCATCCCGACCATATTTGGATTTGCTTTGATGGGACCTGTACCTAGGGACCCCCCTCCACCCGAACTTGATAATTTGTTGGCTGTAGGCTCTGCTCTCTCTGATGCAGTTCAGAGGTTTTGGGAGGTAGAGGAGCCCCCTCAAGTTGCCCGTTTGAATCCAGAACATGAGGAGTGCGAGCTGTTCTTCCAGAACAACACTGGTCGACTCCGTTCTGGTCGGATTATTACGAGGCTACCCTTCCTGTCTGTTCGGCCTCCGCTTGGTGAGTCACGACCTTTAGCCGAAAAGAGATTGTTGGCTATGGAGCGTCGCATGGGTCGTGATCCGGAGCTCAGACAGAAGTATATTGAGTTCATGAGAGAATATGAACAATTGGGACACATGTCAGTGTCAAATTTGGATTGGCGTTCGGTGGAGCATTACTTTCTCCCGCATCATGCGGTATTGAAGCCATCGACTGGCAAGCTGCGCACAGTGTTTGATGGTTCTGCGCAGACTTCAACAGGCGTATCCTTGAACCAGTGCTTGCATTCTGGTCCCAAGTTGGTCAAGGACCTTTGTGACGTCATCACCAGCTTCCGACGACATCAGGTTGTCTTTGTGGCCGACATAAAAATGATGTTCAGGCAGACTATTATCCACCCTGATGACCGTCGCTTCCAGCTGATCCTTTGGAGAGAGTCTCCTCGCGATCCCATGGTCGTCTACGAGCTCAATACTAATACGTACGGGTTAAGGTCAAGCCCCTACTTGGCAATTCGTTCTCTTTGGGAGCTCGCAGACCGCGAAGGCTTACGCTTCCCAAGAGCCTCCGCCATCTTGAAAGACGATATTTACGTCGATGACATTTGCTCGGGCGCCTCCACAGCGGACGAGGCGATCCTCCTGCGGGACGAATTGATAGGTATTTTGGCCTCCGCTGGTTATGAGTTGCGCAAATGGATTTCCAACTCACCAGCGCTTTTGGAAGGCTTGCCAGAGGATCATCAGCAGGATCCACATTTGTTTGAGATTGTTGACAACCCCGCCATGATGGCTGTTCTCGGCGTTCAGTACAGACCAGTCCAAGACATCTTTACATATAACGTAGACTTGAAATTGCCGTGTTCTTGGACTAAACGTCTCGTATTGTCTACTGTCGCCAGAACCTTTGATCCGAACGGTTGGATCTGTCCAATTATATTTTGGGCAAAATGCTTCTTGCAGAAGCTTTGGACAGCAGGATTGACCTGGGACGAACCTCTGCACGGCACTCTTGTTGAGGAATGGACCTCTTTTGTATCCTCACTTCCTGCCGTCAACGAGATCTCCTTGCCTCGTCCCATCCTTCCTCCCGGGAAGTACAAGGCCACCCTTCACGGGTTTTGTGATGCCTCGGAACGTGGTCACGCGGCCGTGGTGTACTTGCGCACAGTCAGTGCCTCAGGTCAGGTGAGAGTTTCCCTGATCATGGCGATGAGCAAGGTTGCACCCCTTCGTACATCTTTGACCATCCCAAAATTGGAGCTCTCGGGAGCAGCTCTACTTGTACGTTTATTGAACCACGTGTCTAACACTTTGGGTAAAAGCATTTGTATTAATGGGACTTACGCCTGGACAGACAGCCAAATTGTTATTTGTTGGTTGAAGGCTTCCGTCCACACCTTAGAGGTATTTGTCGCTAATCGCGTTTCCCAAATCCAGAAATCCGAAGTCAAACTTGTTTGGAGACACGTGCCAGGTGAGCTCAACCCCGCTGATTGTGCCTCGCGCGGATGCTTGACGCCTAGTTTGATAGGCCATTCGCTGTGGTGGGGTCCGGAATGGTTGAGTCGACCAGAAATTGATTGGCCTCGAACGCAAGTTTTGAATACTTCTAATTTGCCGGGTCTACGAACACTCGCTCTTGAGAAGGTGGAATGCGCCTTCGACCCCGATTTTTTGTTGAATCGTTACAGCTCCCTCGACAAGTTGTTAGGTGTCACTGCTTGGATTAAGCGTTTTGTTTTTAATTTTAGGCACCCACAACAGAAACGTCTGACACCGTTTCTCTCACCACATGAATGACAGGAGTCCCTCACCTTTTGGGTTCGTTCTGTGCATTTGACGCACTTTGAGAAGGAGATTGCTATCCTCAAATCAGGGAAATTGAAATTATCGGGCGCTGTATCTAAATTGAACCCCTTTTTGGATGATACGGGTCTCTTGCGCGTTGGAGGGCGTCTCAAGAACGCCAACCTCCCTTACGGAGCACGTCACCCTCTTTTGTTACCCAAGGACGGTCATTTGGTACGCTTGTTGGTAACTGACCGTCACCTTAAGAACTCGCATGCTGGTTGTAATGCTTTGTTGGCCATTTTGCAACGCGAGTTTTGGATCTTGTCTGCCCGAAGAATTATTTGGAGTGTAGTCTTTCGCTGCATCCCTTGCTATAAGCTCAAGGCTTCTACCATGCAGCCCTTAATGGGGGACTTACCGGCAGATCGCGTAACTGAAAGCAGGACGTTTGACGGTGTTGGCACGGACTTCGCTGGTCCCTTTTTGGTGAAAACGTTGACACTTCGAAACAGCAAGACTGTTAAGGCCTACTTGTGTGTTTTTGTTTGTCTTTCCACAAAGGCCGTACATTTAGAACTGGTCTCCTCGCTTACGACCGAGGCGTTTGTAGCCACATTTGACAGATTTGTATCCCGCAGAGGGCTGCCTTCCTTGATCCGCTCTGACTGCGGCACTAACTTCAAGGGCACCTATAATTATTTGAATGATGTTGTTAATTTCCTTGAAACCAACAAAGCTGATATAGGTGATAGGCTTGCCCGACGTGGGATAAATTGGTTGTTTTCCCCACCAAATTGTCCACACTGGGGTGGTATATTTGAGGCCGCCGTAAAATCGGCCAAAACACACTTGCGCAGGACAATCGGTGAGTCTGTCCTTACATTTGAGGAACTCGCAACTGTGTTTTGTAAGATTGAGGCCGTTTTGAACTCTCGGCCATTGTGCCCGATCTCCTCAGATCCGAATGATTTGGAGGCCCTTACGCCGGGCCATTTTTTGATTGGTCGCCCACTTGTCGCCTTGCCTGAGTACCCCTATATTGATACGAGACCTGGTCGTCTCTCGCGTTTTGAATTGGTACGCCAGATTACTCAGAGCTTTTGGAAACGCTGGAATTTGGAATATTTGCACATACTCCAGCAACGCGTTAAGTGGACCGACAAGACCGATCCACCCAAGATTGGTGACCTCGTTTTGATCAAGGAGGCTAACCTTCCGCCACTTAGATGGCGCAGGGGGCGCATCCTTCGTTTGGTAACTGGGGCTGATGGAGTTCCCCGATTTGCTGAGGTCTTAGTGGACGGTTCGATTCTGAGGAGAGCGGTTGCAACATTGTCACGTCTACCAACCGATTAGCGGACCGGTAGGCCGGTCCGGGGCGGGTGGATGTTTGAAATAGAATTAGTTTTTATTATAAGTCAAATCGATTAGATCGATTGAGTAACATTTTGTTTAGTCTATTGAAAATTTCTGACAATGGTCACACTGAACTGTCACTTCGGCCTCTTCCCGCGTTGAAAATTTACCTCGTTGTCGACTCGTACGTAAAATATCGCCTTTTGAAAAGCACATCATTGTAGCTACGCGAATAGTTGTGAAATCTATTAAATTGCCGCTTTTTTGACTCCCGGCACGGTTTGTGACATATTGAACATTTTGTGAAAAGTTATTGTGAGCACACCTTTTTGCATTTCGTGTAAATTGATTAATTGAACTAAATAGAGTAAACCGCCTTGAATGCCGCCTGATCTAGTGCTGGCAACGGTAAATTGTGATAAAAGACATTGTGAACTATTCATTGACATTTGCAAGGAGAAATTGCGAATCCTGTGAACTTGCATCGTGCATTGAAGACGCTGCGTTAGAGTCTGGTAAAGTAAAGATAATTCACTTGCTAATATTGGCCAATTTTAGTCTTGTGTGTATCTTGCTTGCCTCAAGGACTCCACTCAAGAACATCACTAAGAGTTGGTAAGACATTTTATTAATATTAAGTGTAGTTATGATTATAATTCATCGCTGTGCAACGCAGTGCATTGTGTCTGGATCATTGTCTATCGTGGTCAGGTAGATGTATTACATCTTCCACTGCGCACTTCTGATACACCTTCCTGCCTGGCTACGGTAATTCTAGACAAAGTGCAAGAAATGCCAAATGCAAAAGCATTCTTTGCCCATTAAAGAGCCTATGGTGGTAACGAGTACTGCCACAGGTGCATTTGATAAAATATTTTTAGATTTAGTGGGGCCCCTAGATAAGGATTATTATGGTAAGGTTTATATTTTAACTATTCAGTGCGAACTCACTAAGTTCGTAGAAGCTTATCCATTAGATCGTAAGGTCACTGTCACCGTAGCAAAGTCTTTAGTGGAAAACTTCATTCTCAGGTATGGTATACCGCGAGAAATCGCGACAGATAAAGGCTCAGAATTCATAGCATCAACAATGAGTGAGGTTTGTAAATTACTTGGTGTCAAACAATTATTTTCAAGCGCTTATCATTACGAATCAATAGGTGCGCTTGAAAATACGCATAAAAACTTAAATGCTTATCTTCGGATACAGACTAATAATAACCCTAGAGAGTGGAGCACTTGGGTTTCGTATTGGTCTTTTAGTTATAATACTACTGTACATACATCTACAAAATTTACTCCATATGAATTGGTTTTTGGAAAACTATGTAAATTACCTACAAATTTGTGCCAACAAGTTGAACCTCTATATAATACTGATGATTATCCATTAACATTGAAATATAGGCTCCAAAAATCTCAGGAACAAACTAGAGAAAATTTGTTATTGTCAAAAGTAAACCGTAAACGTAATTATGATATGCAAATAAATCCTATTGTTTACAAACCTAACGATTTAATCCTGCTACGAAATGAAAATTGCAACAAATTTCAGAATGTTTATATTGGTTCGTTTAAAGTTTAAGAAGATTTATCACCAAATGCTAAAATAGTTAGAGACAATAAAATTGAGACAGTTCACAAAAATAGAACCAAATTATTTAAAACTTAACTTTGTTACATTTACCCAATATTTATACTTTATATACTCTTTACGTATGTACGTAAAATATTATATTGTATGCTTTACTTATCTTGAATATTATATGCCTTAAGGTTTAAGTAATTGTATAATCGAATAAAATTAATATTGTGTATTATTTTATTTTTTTTAAGAGAAGGGAGGTGTAGAGTAGTCATAGATATGTATATTAAATACCGTAATCATCCTATACTCATCGCAGAATAAATCTGTACTTTGATCAAACAACATCTTTTATGTTCGCTCTAAACACCCATCCTTACATCCTCTTTGAATCCCGCTTGCATATCCCAAAAATTTACTATCAGTTTTAGAGATCTCTCTTTCAATCAGTATCTTTGCATACAATTTGTCAACAACACTCAGGAGGCTTGTACCGCGATTTTTTTGCATTCATGCTGAGAATTTTTGCCCTTGTAGCGTGTACCGTTTGCCCTTACATTACGGCCCTGTTCCAGTCACTTGGTACGTGACCGGTCCGCTAACATTTATAAAACAGTAGGTACAGCAGGCTTGCACCGACGCATTGTGCATTTCAGCAGATATCCTGTCATATCCCGTAGCTTTAGCCACTTTTATACTTTTCAAATATTTTAAGTTATAATGCAAAAATCTATACTACTTTAATTTTAATTACTGTTACATATTTTCTAAACTTTTCCGATTGGTGAGGGATTAAGAGTAGAAAGTGATTTTATTTCGTGAACTACTTAAAATGACATTCGCGTAGAGAAAAGAAAACTCGACATGATAGTATATACTAACCCGTCTGGTCAGTGTGGTATTGAAAGCCAAGTCCTATTTGCTCACAATAGTCATAATACTATTGGGATGCAAATTAGGAGAGGCTAATGTCCAGGAATGGATTGCGGAAGGCTGCTATGGTGACTATTACGTATGGCGTAGTGGTTTAAGCATCGCTGTTTCGCTCTGTACTGCGTGTCGTGGGTTCGATACCCACACGAAACAACACTATGTACATACATACATACATACATATCGTCACGCCTTTTATCCCCGAAGGGGTAGGCAGAGGTGTATTTCTACACCCACTTTTCGCCAGATATACTTTAGTCCCACGTAATAAGGGGCGAGCCTATTACCGTACCGGGCACATTTCCAGACTCCGTGCTGCTACTGAGAATTTCGTGACAGAAAAACCCAATAACACTGCCCGACCAAGGAATCGAACCCGGGACCTCCCGATCCCACGCGCACATTTATGCCGCGAGACCAACGAGGCAGTCGTATAGGGTTTGATGTCGAGTTTTCCGTCTCTACGCAAAGATGGTATTTGCATCGTGTTATCCCTTAGTCGCCTCTTACGACACCCACAGGAAGATAGGGGGTGGTGACACTTGTATTCTATGCCGTCAACCACACGGCAACCGTGTGGTCAACAAATTGCTGTTTCAAGCCTGGGTGTTATTTGTGTCCATTGATTGAATGTTTGGAAAGTTGCTCGCGATACAGGATTTATTTTTAGTGCGGGAGTCCTCTTAAAAGAAAATACATTTTCATAAAATTGTGTGATACACTAATATTACACACATAGCTGAAGAGTTCGTTTGTTTGTTTGCTTGAACGCGCTAACCTCAAGATCAGCTGGTCTAATTTGAATAATTCTTTGTGTTTAATAGTTCTTTCTCGAGGGAGGCCATGATAGTCTATATAACATGATGCTTTAAGTCACGGGTGCGGCGCAGTAGCCTTAAATAGCATAGGTGTACCACGTACTCAGCTAGGTATCCATAAACCTATTTTTCTTCTCAACGTTTTTTTAATTTCATATTCAATTTATACCCTTTTTTATCCTCGTGGATTGGGGATACAAAGTGTTACTACCACATTTCATTCCGTGCGTGTGAGGTGACTAAGGAAACACGAAGCAGATAAATTCTAATAAGATACGGAAAACTCTACATTAAACGCCATACCAACCCATCTGGCCAGCGAGGTATAACCTCGCTGGCCAGATGGGTACGCCAAATCTTCCTATTGACTCAATGCTACCATGATGCACATGTCCAGCAGTGGACTGCGAAATGCTGTATGTGAATAAATGGTTTACATTTTTGTTTATGTAGGTAGAGAATACGTAAGTAATTCATTTCCAGGGCAATTGCCTACATTTTTATTTCGTTTGAATGGCATGTTCAATTTAAATAATACAAAATTTTATCCTACAGGTATTGAAGTAGTCTTTTTGAACATAAAATGATATATTTAATTACTATAAATTTTATATAATCGATCGCATCAAGGGAACTCGTCCCGGCGGAATATCGGTGTGCGATTATTATATATTATATTCAATAAAATTATATCGTGTAAACGACAATTTCTATCTACATTAAGGCGAGGTTGCAGTACAGTGCGTAGCTCGACCTCACCCCCCGCAAAAACAAAAACACGGCGGTGGCGTCAGCGAGTGAGCGGGGGTGCGGAGGGGGCGTTTCGTGTGTGCTTGTGCCACAGCGCAGCGTAAAAAAAAACATAGATGAGTTATGCGAACTTCAAAAGTGGCACATTAAAAACAGGCTAAATGTCTCATTTGACTTTAGTCGCGTACGCGCTGCGGTCGGAAGCGCTCGCTCTTTTACTCGCGTGTGTGTACGTTACGTTTGAAAATGCCGTCGTGTGTAATGAGATTTTGCACAAACTATAGTAGGAAAATGACTAAAAGTTATGGAATCACTTCTCATTCATGAGTATTACAATATTACAACGTTTTATTTACAATTTATTATAAATTCAGTATCACAAATAATAGATGGTCTCGCGGCATAAATGTGCGCGTGGGATCGGGAGGTCCCGGGTTCGATTCCTGGGTCGGGCAGTGTTATTGGGTTTTTCTGTCACGAAATTCTCAGTAGCAGCACGGAGTCTGGAAATGTGCCCGGTACAGCAATAGGCTCGCCCCTTATTACGTGGGACTAAAGTTTATCTGGCGAAAAGTGGGTGTAGAAATACACCTCTGCCTACCCCTTCGGGGATAAAAGGCGTGACGATATGTATGTATGTATGTACAAATAATAGAGTGAATAAAAAAATTGGCACTTAGCGAGTGTAAAAGAGAAGCAGTATTGTGCGTGTTCAAAGACTAAAAAACAAAGTATCCAGATGGGACATTCGTAATAATAAAATACTGATGTGTGTTTTTCTCAAGTAATAAAAGAGATTTGAGGCTGAATCAACACAATATATTATTATTATAGAAATACAAAATCATACGTAAGTTACAAACATTGACGGATGATCAAAGTCCATTCACTTGTTCTTGTTAATTCTCATTTTAGTATTAAACAACTAAGTAGATTGTACTGCACAGTTTTTGCTGCCGACCACCGTACCCCTGGCAGTACGGTGGGTCCGCAGTGCACAGTTTTTATATTAACGTACTGTTTTAGGTTTCCATTGAATGAAATGAGAAGAATAAAATGTACTTTTTTAATAAATGTTATAAATAAATCACATCGACTTTTTATTTCCCTACCTTAAATGAATTAATCAAATTTACTTTGAGGCGAATTGAATTTACTCAAGACAGCCAAAGTAATCATGTCGCATCTGAGTCAAATTATTGTTTGTGAAACGGTCAGCATGATGTCACAATGCGCGTCGGTCCAGAGAGTATATGTTTATCTCTATTTCGCGCTTGCGATTAGATGTGCTATCTCACTTACACTTCTTATCTAATTCTTAGTGTGTCGTTTTGACATATTTATATTAGTGTGCGTACGCTTTTCGCGATGCGTGCCACTCGTAAGCTCCGTCATGTTACCTTGTCAGTAACCTGTCTACGGTTTCTTACCAGTATGTCTATGGTTTGAACGATTGAGTTTGGAATACGAATTACTTTGTACTTTTGCGAAAACGTACATGCGGGAGTGGAGGGGGATTTTGCGGAGCAACGACGTACGTCCGCCCTCAATCACGCCTAGACAGGCACTGATGAACGGCCGGCGAGCGATATAATGCCAACATTTTGACTATTTTTTTTCTTGGAGAAAAATTATAACGAAATTACGAAATCTGTTTTTACCATTTATTTTAAAATAAAGAGCTGTTTCTATTGATAATACTTTCATATAAATTCATTATGGAATCTCTAAGCAGTACACGTTTAAAATTGTGATTGAGTGCCATGTTTGACTTTTTTTTTATCGAGCCAAGCATTCCAAATCGTGTTTCTATCTTTACGATTTACTAGAAGATATGTTCAACTTTTATACTTTAATTTTTATTCATTAAAAATATCATAGTTCATGGGACTTTCAGACGTTCAAAAATCTTAAAAAGTACTGCAACCTCGCCTTAAATACACAACATATCTAGCGAATTTAATTGTAATACGAAATAATACTGTACTGCTTAAAATAGCTTCGAATATAACCTATTATATTTTTGCATTTTTTTATTGATTAAAATGGTTAAAAAAATTCTAAGGAAAAGCCTGGGGCTTTTCCTTAGGATTCCTTTAACCATTTTAATATATAGACATATATCATCGCGGAATTTTTTGTAGGTGATAATTAGTACTTTAATAATGTACTACATTATTTTTAGGTATCATTAATAGTTTTAGCAGCGCACGCGATGAAAAAGATTTTCTGGAAAATTTTCTTACGCCGTGATTTACATTATTGATCTTTTTGTAGGGATCCCTAATATTTTTTAGAAATAAAGATAGCCTGTTTATTACTCATATCCACACCTCCTACGTATAACATCGTAACTGACAAATTGACGAAAATGATATTTTAGATTTTCATTTACCTTGTAACTTAGACTATCATTTCATCTAATAAAAACAATATTATTTACAATAGAACCAAAGATATGAAGACTGCATATAATCGTATCTTCATCTTTAGCGTAGTAATATATCGTATAGCGCAACTACGATACAGTATGTGGGGAGCGGGATACCTGTGAGCCGTGCGACCCAATGGTAAGTGTAAGTACCGATAGAATACGCGGGATCAACTCTTTTGTGGCCGTTGTACGAACGTGCAAGGTAAGTGGAATGTCTTAAAATATGAATTACAAATAAACAAAATGATTTTCTGAAATAACATAATACCCACACTAAAATCTCGTAAGTAGGACTTACTATAGTATACTTGGCTTTAGATACTTTTCAACTATCGTAAGTAATGACTTACGATTATTTACGCCGGATTTTGTTAGTCATTTTATATCCTAAGTTATACTTAAGATATTTTGCATCGAAACAAAATATAAGTGACTGTAGTATTCGCTTGAAAAAACCTCAATAAAATGATTAATTTTGTTTTTGTTTCAGAAAATCACCGACTCCTTTAACGCAGATATTGATGAGATAAAAGAAACGGTAGATATTTAATTGATTCCGAAGAAACGCGTTATAGTATAAGCTCCCCCCCCTCAGTGTAAGTAACAGTGTATAGGAATAATAATAGCACGTGTCTTACATTTATACCCTAAATTTAAAGGTTCAAGACAATTGAAAACATAATTTCAAATTTAACTTAATTTAACATTATAAGTAGTAAAAAAAATATACCAATTATACAAAATAATTTCAAAGTTTCTGTTCATTTTCCTCTCTCTCTCCTTTCTATCTATGTATCCATCTCTCTGTACGGTCAACAACTCAGACACTGTATAGGATATAAACGTCATGTTGTGGAAGGTACTAACCCAAGGGAAAGTTACGATTATGATATTATCACGCGTACGAAACTGCAGAAAAGAGTCATACTTTTTTCCCTTTTGACCACAGTAAATATAACACGCCATTCATTGATTGCACAATAAATCGAAATGTAAAATAACATATATATTTTGATTATGAAAACCACTTTTCTCCTTGGCTTGTTGAAAAAGTTATTTTGTCACTACAAACCTCTTAAGTTATACTGATTTAGTTAATACTCAGCTATCAAACAGACTTCCAGGAATAGGAACACCAAATCCAGGAAAGACAAGAGAAATATCGGACGTTGACATGCTGCCGAATGGAAAGACAAGAAATAGAAAATGCTAAGAAACTTAGGCTATGAGTTTATGAGTAACGATGGTGCTGTAAGGCATTGTAGCATACTAAATAGTTTCGTGAAACTTAGTAATAGATTTTCAATAAGCTTGGACGTTAAGGAAACCGTGAAAAGCATGATGTTATTGCATATATATCTTACACACATAAGTGTGTAAGATATGTATGCAATCATATTATAAAATGTTTTCAACTAGTAGAATCTCATGAAACTCACCAAATAAACTTGAAGATCCTTATATCATCCTCTTAGCGTTATCCCAGTGTCTGCTTTGAAGTTTAATCGAATTCTACTGAATATTAGCTTTTACAAAGAACGACTGCCTGTCTGTCCTCCCCGCAAGCCAAATAGATAGCTTTAATCTACGGTTTAGACTAGTGTCAGTTTATGCTTACGTACTGAGTCCCTAAAACGACTGTCAAAGATCTTCATAACCCCTCGAAGCATTTTGGCCATCATCGAGGCATCTCAGGATACCCGTAGATGTATTTTGGCCACTTTCGAGGCTAGGCTTTCGAGCTAAGAACGGACGCGTAATATTTTCGTTGAAAGATTGGTGATGTTTCTTTTTATGTGGTTAATATTGTATATCAAAAGACGCGTAATTAAATAACCTTTCGAATGATATTAATAAACACCAAATAATATACTTGAAGCCCACGCAAGAGCGGTATAAAGCGCGCCCGGTATAATATTTTCCCGCCATTTTCGAGCGCGCTATTATATTTCTAACATATTCATATTTCTCGTCATTTTTATTATGGGAGGTATATAAGTATTGTACACGGTTAGAATGGTAATTTAATTTACTTTCAGAGAAAATAAATATAATGGAAAGAAACATTTTAATTTTAAACATAAAAAATATAAAATATAAATGATTGTTAATTGCCGCCAATTTACGTATTTTATTTTTTCAAACATATTTTTTTGTTATATATCAGATTCAAACCTAGATAAGTTTCTTTTCAACTAGATTTCCAATTAAAAAAACCATTTCTGATAAGAATCCGATAAGAATTATTCTTATTGGACTTTGCATAATTGTTTACTTTTTCTCGCCAAAAATAACCGCCATACCCGCCAAAATTTTCGAAAGCCAATCAAAAATCAAAATCAGAATCATTTATTCATCTAGGCCACAAAGTGACGCTTATGAACGTCAAAATTTAAGTTAATTACTTAATGATTCTACATTTACATTTACTGCCACGTTCGCAATGCAATAGGTAGGAAAGAACGGGCAATAAAACTCATGGCCACTCTTTTCAAACAAATATAATGGTGGTACATTTTATTTTTGTAAGGAGCTGCAACTGTTTCACATTGTAGACATCTACTAGTAAAATTTTTAGTAGCTATTGATATCATACTCAAGCAGTAAATGATGTTCATATGGTAAGCCTCCCAAAGTAAATATGGTGAAACAGGAGCATCCACTTACGTCTTTTTAATGTAGGCAACTCGCGAACATGGTCAGAACTATGGTAGAAGTGAATGAAGCAGAAAGTAACGGTATTATGAAATCAAAGCAATTGACAACCTATTAGTTAGCCCATGACCACGAGTTACCTACATTTTACAAATCCGCAAAGTTATAATGAAAGTGTGGAACATGAATGCAAAATATAGTATGAAATGAGAATATCGTAATTAACTACACTATAAAATAAAACTACTAATTATTGACCTAGTCAAAAGCGAACAACTACTTCCAAGCGCTCCTGTCATCAAAATAATCCTTCAAACTGTAATATGCCTTATTTATAAGATTCTTTTTAACTTCTGCCTGATACGAACTTAATGGCAAGTCTAAAATATAAGTTGGTAATTTATTGTATATGCGAATACTGAGCCCAATAAAAGAGCTATGCGTTTTGTGCAAACGAAAATACGGAACACATAATTTATGTCTATTTCTAGTATTGATATTGTGTATGTCACTATTCATTTTATAAGAATTTATGTTTAGTCTTACATGCATAACACTGGCATAAATATATTGTGACGCTACAGTAAGAATACCAATAGTTTTAAATTTTTCTTTGAGTGAGACTCTTGTCTTTAACTGGTAAATGGCCCTAACTGCCCGTTTCTGCAATATAAAAATATTTTGGATATCAGCAGCTCTACCCCATAACAATATGCCATATGACATATCACTATGAAAATAACTAAAATAAACCAATCTATCCGTATCGACATCGGTCAACCTACGAACCTTCTTAACGGCATAAGCAGCTGAGCTAAGTTTCCCTGAGAGATATGTAACATGCGCACCCCATTGCAACTTCGAATCAAGTGTTAATCCTAGAAATAATGTGGATTCCGTTGTTTCGAGTACATCGTCACTTAAAACTATGTTAGGACCAAGGTTTCTGACATTAGGCAGAGCAAACTTAACACATTTTGTTT
Organism: Euclidia mi; assembly: GCA_944739405.2. Lineage (NCBI taxonomy): Eukaryota > Metazoa > Arthropoda > Insecta > Lepidoptera > Erebidae > Euclidia > Euclidia mi. The sequence continues at coordinate 27,868,921 of OX123186.2, read as the reverse complement.
TTTTGGCGTTCAGTACTAGATTGTTTACATTAAACCATTTAGTCACTTAAATGAGTGCACTGTTTATTTCGTTAAAGTGTTCCTTATTTCTATCTTCTTTAAATATCAAAGAAGTATCGTCAGCAAACAGTACAACGTCACAAATGTTTCTCAAGTAAAAAGGTAAATCGTTTATGTAAACAAGAAACAAGAAAGGCCCTAGGATGCTGCCCTGTGGCACTCCTAAATCAACAGGTAAGCCACTGGATTTTGAGCCATTTATTTCAACACATTGGATCCTGTAACTTAAGTACGACTTAATGACATCCAACTGTCTGGACGCCGTAATGTCTAAGCTTGCACAAGAGCGTCTCATGGCAGACACAATCGAATGCTTTCGAAAGGTCGCAGAACACACCAACAGCATTTTAGGAATTCTTCCAAGCCCTGTAGATATGTTTGAGTAACGCTACTCCTGCGTCTGTTGTCGAGAGACCCTTGGTAAAACCATATTTCCCACCATGAAGGAGGCTGTTTTGATTAAAATGTCTTAGTAGTTGCTTGAGTATGATCTTTTCAAAAATCTTACTAAAAGCAGGTAGTATCGATATTGGCTTATAATTACTAGGATCAGTCTTATTGCCGGATTTGAACAGAGGTATTATTCTACTATGTTTCTTAAGATCTGGAAAACTGCCAGATTTAATACACTTATTGAATAAGTTGCTTAAATAATACTTAATATCTCATGAATTATAGGAGTATTATATATCATGTGATAGGTTTATTTATATACTCATATTAAAACAAGATTTCATAGCATAAATGTAACCTTATCTATATATTTTCATTCAATAAAAAATAAATGCCGTTTTTTCGGTAATTGAATGAATATAGCTTCTTGAATTAAATTATTACACAATATTTGTTTATTTTTTTGCTGTTATTTTATAATTAATGAGTTCATTCACAATTAAAACATAAAAATATCAAATATAATTATATTATTTGTTTACAATGATGTTTTGAATCCATAATTACGCCCCGCGCGCAACATGCAAAGAGAGCGAAATATACAAAATTTCAAATGCTGACATTTAAATAATTTTCTAAGCAAGCATTGTTATAATTTTATAATATTGTAAAGCTTATACCAACAGGTATACAAAATAACAAAAGTAAGCAATTTATAACCTATATTGTAATCATGACAAACAAAAATGGCGAGTAGGTCGTCGATAGACGACACTGTTTACAATAGGATCAAGTTCGGCGGGTGGCATAAACTAAACATTCCGTCATTCAGTCACCATTCAAACATTACTACAAAGCTTATTTAATCTACTTTCATAAAAACATCATTTCAAATATCAACACCCGAGTGACGAGTCGTAAGTTTAGGTTTAATGTAGCACGGCAAGTGGCCTTGCTTCGCGGGTGGTCAGATAACGACTGCGTGATGCTTTAGCTTTTGCTTTAGTTAGATAAATATCAAATTAAAGCGGTTACTTTGAGCGGATAACAGCCACGACCGACGGCTTAATGTGTTCGCCGAGGCACGGCGCAAATGTTAATTTTCAATTCAATACGCACATAACTCTGAGAAGTCATTGGTGCGTGCCGTGAATTCGAAACCGATACCCTCTGCATAGCAGTCTGTTGGCATCTCCACTTACTGCCTTTTCCTCTAGGCTATCGCTTTATGTTATCTAAGCGTCTACTAGGAGATAATGTATACCTGATAAGGTTGCGCTCTGTGCAAGTAGGCAGCCGATACCTAAGGCCGAAAAAAATAATTATTTGATGAACATGTGCAAGTCTCAAATAATACTCAGTTCTCATCCCGATTTATTTTGACGTCTACCAGAAACTGGATTCAGACAAACTTTCAATAACATTTTATTCCTAGTAGTGATTGCTCTTAAAATGAATAAAAGAAGAAAATAAATCTCATATCACGTTCCCAAAACTGCTGTAATAATTAATGGCATTGCCTTTGGATAGTATTTTGAGTTCTTTTTCCGAAAGGAATGTTTATTTGGACTGATTTGATTAAGAAATACATATATTTAACGCAATGGAAGATATTTTATTTCATGTATTCCCTTTAATATTATGATAATTGTAACTTACGACACATTTTTATATCATTAGTTCCAATGTAAGTTATCTTATATACAACATACATTACTTAATTCTAGATAAATGTCAACGTAAAATATAGTAAATACCTCATACAATTAAAATACGGCTGATATTTTCAAAGTAGAAAATCGTATGTGACTTTTAAGGAATTCTAACAAAAATAACAAGAAATCTTACTAAAGGTCATAAACTAAGCCTAAAAATATGTCAGTATGCCAACTTTGGTTCTTAAATTAGCTTATAAGCCGTGTGGTTGATGGCATAGAATACAAGTGTCACCACCCCCTATCTTCCCATGGGTGTCGTAAGAGGCGACTAAGGGATAACACGATGCAAATACCATCTTTGCGTAGAGACGGAAAACTCGACGTCAAACCCTATACGACTGCCTCGTTGGTCTTGCGGCATAAATGTGCGTGTGGGATCGGGAGGTCCCGGGTTCGATTCCTGGGTCGGGCAGTGTTATTGGGTTTTTCTATCACGAAATTCTCAGTAGCAGCACGGAGTCTGGAAATGTGCCCGGTACGGCAATAGGCTCGACCCTTATTACGTGGGACTAAAGTATATCTGGCGAAAAGTGGGTGTAGAAATACCCCTCTGCCTACCCCTTCGGGGATAAAAGGCGTGACGATATGTATGTATGTATGTAAATTAGCTTATTTGACTTCACAAACAACAATAATCTGCTTCCGTACCTTTCAATGGCGATACAATAAAAATTTATAAAATGCAGTTACTATATTGTACATAGGAGGTGTCGATATGTTACTCAGGGATAATGTCGCATTATAATGGTGCAAGATTTTTTTAAATCAGTCCAGTACTTTTTTAGTTTATTCGTAACAAACATACGAAAATACAAATCTTTCCTCTTTATTATATTATTATAGATGACTTTCTGACGGGTCCAAAAAATTTTTACATTTTTATGGGAATTAACTTATTTTAGTTTGAGTTTATTAACTGCCTCCGTGGTCCAGTTGATAGCGTATGCGACTTCTGATCGGGCAAAAGTATTACTGGGTTTTTTTTTCGAGTTCTCAATAGCAGCACGGAGTCTGGAGATGTGCCCGGTAACGGCAATAGGCTCGCCCCTTTTACGTAGAACTATAATACACCACTATTTTCTTATTAGTACAAAAAAAATAACGGGGCACTAAGTATCTTTAACTGGTCATATTTATGTAGTTAAAAATAAAAACACTAAGTCCCAAAACTGTCTCAAAACTGTCCACAAAAATATGCAATAATTGGTAAATGCATAATTACGACCCTCGTACTATGACTTTTAACAGTAGTTAATGCTCCATTGATAAATTCCCCCCCGTCCCTCTACGCCCGCGCCGCGCCCCGGTCGATGCGACAAACAGTGCGAAATTGCTAGCGGAACTAAGAACATCCATTCAATTGTTTGTCTACGTTTGCCCGACTCGAGGCTTATCAGTTCACATTATATGTAGCTATGCTTCGTGCGTATTTTTTGAGTGGAGGAATCGCGAGTGTGGCTGTGTACAATAGTGAGCCGGTTAGTGTCAAACAGTTAAAACAGCGCACATTGGACGCTTTTGACGAAGTGAAAAGACAGAAGCGTACTTCTTGACAATGGTGGTAGAAGTTTCGAAGGACAATGGAAATACTTGTAAGTTTAGTAAATAATACCTACCTAAGTAAATAATAATTTGATGCGGGCGGCTCAAAATAGGTCTGTGTGGAGAACCTTGAGGGAGGCCTATGTCCAGTAGTGGACGTCTCTAGGCTGACATGATGATGATAAAATAATATTTGTAAATAGCAGATGATTCTAACTTCATAAATACGCCAAAATTACTCTTTTCTTTTTTTACAGAATACCTTCTTTTATTTTGATATGTGTTTGCTTTCTAATTACATACCTCCGTATTTAATTTTACTTGTAAAACGGTAAATTTTGCCGGTACTAAGCCCGGATGAAGTATGAAAGAGAGGGTAGAATGAAAAAAAATAAAAAGTAACTACCTACACTTATTATTTTGCTTCATTTAATTGTAAAATATGTGTATGATTTAGGTGAGATTTTCTACAAAAAACAAATGATTATAACTTTGCTATTTATAGATATTATGAAATTCTTGCGTCACAATTATGATAATAATGTCTTCGCTAATATGTCCTTAAAGATTTTGTACTAATAAAAAATAGTGGTGTATATATCGTCCCTTTATTGGTAAAACCGATTATCTACACTTTTTTACAAAAATGAGTTATTTACACCAATCTACTCAACTTTTTGAGCTTTATCTACAGGTAAAACCGATTTTTCGATACGATGCATAGTTTCCGAGATAGATACGCAAAAAACCAATTATAATACAAACTTTTAGGTAACGTCTGCATTCAATAACAGCTAAAGTCTTATACCTGTACGATTTTTTTGAAGCCTTGCAATCAAAAACACATTCAGTTTCATATCTTATTTTAGTTGCAATTTGCTTACACTCTGAACATACTGAAGCATTGTACTAATACAAACTAAAATTCTTTAAATGGTTCTGGTTTTGCTGGATTATTGGTAAGTACTTAGAATCTTACACATTAAAAAGAAGAAGAAGTAAGTAGTTCTACTTGCTTTTAACAGAACATAATCCTTCGCACTTGTGTAGATTTTAATGCAATTAAAAGAGATTAAGCAGCTTTAATTGTTTTTCTACAACATCAGAGATCGTATCGTTTAGATTTAAATATAAGTAAAAGCAACTATGCTTAAATAGTTGTTTTTCACCGAAGTGTATGGTGATGTTTCATAAGTTTTTTACATAAGTATTTTCAGCTAAAACCAAGACTAATGTTGAGAATGATTATGCTGCAATGTATGAAATAAGGGGTATGCGGTTCCGGGAAGCAGGAGTACACAGTTTTAGTGCAGTGGGAGTTGGTAGAAAACATCGCACTGTCATAGGATGGCCGCTCATAGTAATGCTAGAAGGGCTTTTCTGAACTGGCTGGGGGATGGTAAACCTTGCACTGAGTTGATATTTGAAAAAATGAAAGACACGCGAATGATTTTTAAGCAGAGATTAAAATATTGCCAGAACAATAAGGAGCAAATTAAAATTAATATTTTGGCAACTGAGCACAAATAATAAGAATTTTTAAAATTTCTGGAAAGCCACTCACAGATTAAACCCAATACCTGCAGTTCCTATGAATGTCGACGGCGTGACTGAACCTGGAGAAATTGCAGATATGTTCAGAAGTCATTTTACGGTAACGCCGCGTCAAGTTGACATCAGCCAGGAACGTGTCACGCATGATATTCCATGTCTGTAATTCCATTGAATATTTCAGCAAAAGAAATAAAAAAATATTCTTAAATCTATGACCAGGAATCCAGGACATGATGGCCTCAGCATAGAACATTTACAACGTACTGGTCCGCATCTGCCGAGGGTTTTATCTATGCTATTTAACTTTAGTGTGCGGCATTCCTATTTACCAACAGAACTGATGAGAACAAAAGTTGTACCAATATTCAAGAGTAAAAGCAAGGATGTGGCAGACAAGGATAACTATAGGCCTATGTCCATAGCGACCGTAATAGCCAAGGTTCTTGATTGTGTGATTGAGCGAAGAATGACTGAGCAGCTTAAACCGCATGATTCTCAGTTCGGCTTTAAAGCAGGGTTGTCGATCGAAACTGCTATTCTGGCACTCAAACACACTGTTAGGTATTATACAGATAGAAACACGCCTGTGTATGCTGCTTTTTTGGACCTCTCCAAGGCTTTGGATCTGGTTAATTATGACATCTTATGGTCAAAATTGCGGGAGAAATCCATACCTCATGAGCTTATCGGCCTCCGCCAGTACTGGTATGGCCACCAAATAAATCAGGTTAGATGGTCGGGTGCATTGTCTGGCGAGTATGGGCTGAGGCGTGGTGTGAGGCAAGGAGGGGTGACGTCCCCAGCGCTTTTCAGATTATACATCGATCAGCTGATCGAGGAGCTCAGTAGCACTGGTGTCGGATACTCTGTTTATGGTAAGACTATCAACAGTATCAGCTACGCGGATGACATGGCATTGCTGAGCCCCTCTGTTGATACGCTCAGACGTTTGCTTACAGTGTGTGATCAATATGCCACTGCTCATGGCCTACTTTACAATGTCGGGAAAAGCGAGGCTATGGTTTTTCGAATAAGTTGCAGAAAAAAAACCTGAGGCTGTCCCGCTGGTTTACATTTATAGAGTGGCACTGAAAAGGGTGTCACAGTTTAAATACCTAGGACACCCTTTGGATGAGGACGTAGGTGATAATATTGATGTAGAGAGGGAACGAAGGGCGTCGGTTCGATGCAATATGCTGATCCGCAGGTTCGGTAGGTGTACTAAGGAAGTTAAAATTACTTTGTTTAAGGCATACTGCCAAACTTTTAAACACCTGCAGCATGTGGCTCAGATTTACGCAGAGAACCTACAAGGCTCTTCGCGTGCAATACAATAACGCAGTCCGGGTACTATTGGGGCTTCCGCTGTTTTATAGCGCGTCAATCATGTTTGCTGAGGCAAACATATACAGCTTTGAAGCGATCATACCCATGAGGACTACATCTTTGATGAGCAGAATGCGTAGAAGCCCCAATAGCATCCTTCTAAATTTTGCAGGGAAACCAGACTCTCCATTCCTGATGCACTGGTCCCGTAAAAATTGCTGCGGTCCCGGTGCCGAGGGAACGTTTTTAAATTAGGCAGAGTACTAATTTTAATTTCGTATTTGTAGTATTTGTATGAATATGGAATGTTTCCGAAATAAATTATTATTATTATTTGTTTCTCTATCACGGCTATTCTTTTAAGCTTTGATATTAAAAAATAACCGGCCCTTTGGCAGGCATACACGGAGACATAGGTCCAACGCACAGAGGCCCTTTGAGAGTTTTAATCTAGAACGTGATGGGATACCTGCGGAGGCGCCTCCATAACTGCACTATTAAGTGCAGTCACGGATTAGCCGCAGCAGGTGCAAGACTATTGCTACTTGTATGGAACCTAATTAATCTGGGCTATTGGGATGGGTGTTCAATAGATTGGTCTAGGTGAACACCATGGATGGAAAACGGCACCTGCTCTAAATACTCTTATAGTATGTCGAACAGGGGCAGACGGTGACTCGTCAACTCACTGGATGGGCCCTCCCTAGATAACCGCCAAGGCAAACAAACTCTACCATAAAGGCAACAAGAGGGCAACACCGGTGTTAGCGGCTAGGGGTGTAGAGCGGTGTGGCACCAGTTTTGCCATCGCGGGTCTCGTGACAACGGAGGCCCGGAGCGGGTTTCCCCGTAATAATGCCAATGACAATGACACTTCCACCCCCGAGCAAATAGCTCTTGCGGCTTCCCTCTGGCCGGCCGACCAAGGCAAGCCAGACTCGAGGGTCCTGCGGGCACTCTTGGTAATCCACTTCAACAAGCCAATAAAGGCAAGCCGGAGATGAGGCCCTGACCGAACCCTCTGAAGCAATCGGGACGGCAGTGTCGCCACATACATTCAGCTCGCCACAAAGCTGCCCTGCGGTTTGTAAGCTGTCTTTCTATCCTGTAATATAATATATATCACAAGATAAAGGTGATGTTTGAAAGCTGTTACTATACCCTCTGAGATTGCGTTAGTCTCATGATGAGGTTAACGACAGCCCCAGAAGGGTTTTATTATTATCTACACTAATATAATAAAGAGGAAAGATTTGTATTTTTGTTTGTTTGTAATGGATAAACTCAAAAATTACTGGAACGATTTTAAAAATGCCTTCACCATTAGAAAGCTACATTATCTGCGAGTAACATAGGCTATATTTTACTTTCGAAAAAGTAGGGTTCCGTAAAATATTTGGCTATTTCTGGTACGCGAGGTAGTTCCCTCAGGACGCGGGTAAAACCGCGAGAAACGGCTAGTTATTAATAATATATCATTCTTATAATTTACCTCCTTTATTCAGTTTTTACTGTCATGTAGATAAGTAATGATTATTTGGTATTTTTGTAATTATAAAAATAGACCAGGCTTGCTGTAGTTCGTTGTATGAACATTTTGCAGATAGTCTACTACAATTCTTAATTTTACTCAAGCAAAACCAATTATCATTTTTAAAATTTCAATTTGTAGAATGTTTCAGAGTGTTATTTATACAGTTGTTTTTGGTATCTTATAACTTTCTACGAAAGGTTACGGTGAAGTTTTAAGATAAGCTCCAAGTGATTTAATTAATGATATATATGCTTATGTCGTTATTCAGGAAAAAACAACTAAATGACCTCCCTGAAGATAGTGTTTGGCATTTTTTCAAGCATTATAATAAAGTACTTCTATTTTTATGATTTACAACCATACTTTATTAATTGTTCCATTATAATTACATGATTACAGGTAAGATATATGTAATTTAGTTACATAATTATTCTGTCAAACTTTTAAATCATTATTGCCACAAGTTTAGTTTTCGGTAGATAATCGGTTTTATCAATTAAGGGGTGATATATATATATATATATATATATATATATATATATATATATATATATATATACACACATCAACAAAGTCTAGGGATATCTTAATCCTAAATTATTTACGAGTTTATAGTTTAGAACCTTGTTAGTTTCCACAAAAAGTTTATATACAGATTAAAACCTCTTTTATTCTATTTTCAAAATTTGAACATGGAAAGAAAAAAAACAAAATAATAAACAAAATATGGCGGCAAATTTGCTAGTAATTCGTTACATTAAAGAAAGTTAAAACTGTTTTATTATAATTATTAATGAAAAGGGTTTTTAATTGTTTTTCTTTTTTAATTTAACGTGACGTACGAACTTTAAAAGTCATGTCACGTCGTCATTTGAGTCGAGATGAAATGTTACGAGCCGTGGGCATGTTAGAAAATGGTGCAATTCAACGCGTCGTTGCTGAGGCCCTACATACCAGTCAAAATGTGATATCAAGGTTGTGGTCACGTTATCGCAGTACTGGAGATGTGGCCGAACAGCACACAGGTAGATATCGTGTTACTACGCAGAGACAGGATCGATTTCTCCAAATGACCGCCAGAAGACAACCCAATATCACAGCGCTGCAACTAGTGCAAAGGCCCCAGGAGGACCACCAGCTGCTGGTAAGCGACCAAACCGTGCGAAGAAGGTTACATGAAGTTGATCTTCATGCTCGAAGACCATTGCGTGTTCCAGCATTGCGACGTGGCAATCGCGGTCGGCGGCTTTCGTGGGCTCGGGAGCATTTACCATGGAGTGACGAACAATGGTCTTTGGTGCTGTTCACCGATGAGTCCCGGTTTGGGTTTCACCCGGATTCACGAAGAACACGCGTTTGGAGAGCTCCAGGGAGAGTTAGCCGTCTACGGCACCCTCAGGAGGTCCACCCATACCAAGGCGGGACAATCATGGTGTGGGCAGGAATTCGTCTTGGCGGACGAACCCAACTCGTTTGGATCCAAGGCAGCATGACTGCACAAAAATACCACGAGGAGGTAGTAGAGCCCGTTATTGTCCCACACAGAACTCAAATAGGCCATGAATTTCTACTCATGCACGATAATGCTCCTTGCCATACGGCGCGGCTGGTATCGACCGCTCTCCGAGAGCACGATATTCAAGTTTTGGATTGGCCTGCACAGTCGCCCGACTTAAATCCTATCGAGCATGCCTGGGACATGTTACAACGAAAAGCTTTGAGAGATTTTCCACCAAATTTGACGACTGAACAACAACTTTACGAACACTTGCAAAGGACATGGGACCTCATACCGCAGCAAGACATTGACAATTTAATTTTAAGTATTAACAATCGATGTCGATGTGTAATCAATGTAAGAGGTGGCAACACTGATTATTAATGATTAGATTTTACAAGATTTTTTCCATTTTTATTAAAATTAATAGTTTTTTAAGAAGAAATATTTGTTGTTATCATACTAATTTTCCATGATGATTAAAAAAATTATTTTTTTTATTTAAAACAAAAAAAAACACGAAATGTTTTTTATTTTTATTAAAGACCTTAAAATAATCTATGATTCTTCTATTTACTGTATCAGAAAATTCTTCATAGATTTTTAGATATTTGATGAAATATAAAATATCCCTAGACTTTGTTGATGTGTGTATATATATATATATATATATTGCTCATTATCAAGACCGTTTGTCAGGCGCAGTCACGTGAATTATGGCTACCTTCATGATAAGAACTTGAACTGAGCTATTTTTTGTGTGGCAAACGCATTTTAAAGGATCAGAAGATAACGTATCCACCATTTAAATCATAAATCAGAAGACTCGACATAAAGATAAAGAATTATTACAAAAAGATTCCGTATTAGGAGGGCTATTCGGTACGTGATCTTCAGACATTCAACCATCGAACACAAAGAACTACTTGATCCGAAACACCAATTCGTCCATCACAATGCGGAGCCACACTCTCAAACGAATAAAAAAATGTGTTGTTCCTTGTAGGGATCGAACCCGGTCGCTTGAACAACCGAAATATTGACTTCAAGATCCTATTGCTAGTATCAATACTTCTCGATAGATTTTCATCTAACGTCTAGACCACCACAACGCCTAAATGTTTTAAAATTAATTGATGCTTGCGTGAAGAAGATATCGTTAAAAATAATAAAACAAAAATGTTTAATCTTTGTTTTATGAAATAAATAATAAATTAGTATTCATAAGAAATTAGAAACCATTTATTTGTGAGCTCGATTAAAAACATGCAGTTCATAAAACATACAATGCATTCAAAAGTGATGTCAAATGTCTTATTTTATGTATAATAATTTTATAACTATTCTCTAGAAGACTTAGATGAAAAGATGACGAATAAAGCTCCACGTTTCCTCAATCTTTAAAAACCATTTAGTCTAAAATAGGCAAATATATTTCTTAGTACATTACAGTGGACTGCGGCCAATAGAAACACGATTTCAGCAGCCCAAATACACCAACTCGTATCGCTTCCACATTTGCTGAGCCAATACCAGTTTCAGTCTATTCGAAATTTGGTCAGTTCTAAAAATATTCCGAAATAAATTGCAACTGTTTCCAACCATAATTCAGTGCAGCATGTCCACATTAGCATAATCTGAAATCAAACACGATCATGGATAGAAAAGGTCACTTTATGTATGTAAATATTTGGTTTATGCGTATTCTTGTGTGGATTATATTTTATAGGGCATTCGGTTTCTTAAGGAGGTCATAGATAACATTATAGGGAACATTGATGTATATTACAGCATGCTAGTAAGGGCTATCGAATTGTTGTTTTATCGAATATTCTAGAAGCAGTTTGCAGCGATGTGTGTGAGTAACGATCATTGCAGCCGGGGATTTCCATTTACTAGGTTCATAGTAAAATTATTTTTTATTTATTTATTTTATACTTTACTGTACACTTTTAAGAACATTTATAGGAATTATATATTAAATAGAGTACAAAGGGCAATTTTTCTACAGGACTCTCCGTTTTGTTTATACAGAAATCAGAGTCACAAAAATGATACTGCTTCTCCTATTTAAGTATTAAAATTCAATGTTGCTACTGAAATAATTTACCTGCTATTATTCCAGTATGTGTTTGTGTTCCGAGATTTATCTCTGCGCATGCTCATTAAGGGGAATCATTCTTATTTTATGAGGTTTTGTTATGGCGAAAACGGGTTATGAGTACTATTATAATGTTTGTGCTTCGATGTAAGTGGAGCCGTTTCGGATTATATTATGTACCTTTTATCGTTTTTAATTTTAGATTTGTTTTATGGTTTCATTGTTGTTCATAAGTAGGCACTAATACTCTAAAAAATACTATTATTTGTATGGCTTTACAAATTTTTTAAACACACACACTATAGACTCACCAATCTATCTAATACGTTGGGTCGTATGGGAAATGAACCCGGGACACGTGAGGCACTAATGGTGACGAGGAGACAACTAAACTACGCGAAGTCAATGACAAAGAAAATTGAGATTTTTAATTGCGTATTGCTTACCGCGTACTCATTTCAAATGAATGTCTTATCTTTTTAAGATACAGTGTCATCCTAATTGGAAAAGTGACAATAGATTGCCACCCAGAACTTATCGAACAAGTACCGCCAAGAAAATATTGCGGATAAAACGAAAGGGCATAGTTCTAATGAATATAAATAAAACATAATAATAATAACCTAATTCAAATGTATAGCAATTATTGGTTCAACATCGAGATTACAATTTGATTATAAACCCCACGTTTAGGCCCATATATAAGCAGGTCATCTAAATTATAATTAGTTAAATAGTCGGAAACCGCGCTACAGTTAATAGCTCTGTCAAAAAGAGTTTATGTACTGGCGGTGCACTGGAACAATAAATTATTATAGTGGATATAACCCGGATTAAATATTTCTAACTTCGTTAGTATCATGTATTAATTAGTTTATATTACTTCCAAAAATCCTTAGCTACTCTATATCATCATCGCCCTAGCATCATCCCGGTGGCAACCAAGACTAACACGCCTTGAAGCCCGAGGTCCGCTTACTGGTCTAACCAGATATGACAGAATATCAACTTTTCCACAGAGCGACTGCCGTCCGACCTCCACAACCCAAAGGGATAGTGATATTCCATGGTTTAGACCAGTATCAGTTTGTGAGAGAGCACTGACTCCCTGTAACGACTGTCAAAGATCTTCATGACAGCCGGGACCGACGGTTAAACGTGCTCTCCGAGGCACAGGGCAAGCGATAATTAACAATTTAATACACGATATAGGAATTTAAACTTTCGTGGTCATTTAAACATGATTTAAATTGTCTTTCGGGATATATACCACGTACCTTTGTTTGGAGTAACCAATATTTCGGCACTGTTGCAAGCGCCATGTTCACGGATTTACTGAGGGTATTGCGGGTGGATGAATGTTACGAGCAAGTATAACGGTCTACCCGCTTTCTTACTCGTTTTTTGCGTACAACACCACTGCCACTGTTTTCACTATCGCACTGTACCTGTGGATTGAGTTACACGCCACTACATACCTCGAATGGTAAGGGAGGCTATTGAAATTAAAAAGTTCAATAATTTCAATAGAGAGGATGGGTTTCAACTGTCGAGTATCTGGCATCCAGTGGTGCGTCTATGTAAAACCCGTGAAACGAAAAAACTCAAACCGCGAACTGACGTAGTGAGTGTAGTATGTCGTGATCGGGTACAGTGCGATAGTGAAAACAGTGGCAGTGGTGTTGTACGCAAAAAACGAGTAAGAAAGCGGGTAGACCGTTATACTTGCTCGTAACATTCATCCACCCGCAATATCCTTAGTACATCCGTGAACATGGCGCTTGCAACAGTGCCAAAAATATCGGTTACTCCAAACAAAGGTACGTGGTATATATCCCGAAAGATAATTTAAATCAAATTTAATACACACTTAACTTCGAAAACTCATTGGTAGGCGCCGTGGAGTCGAACTTGATACCCTCTACATGGCAGTCCGTTGGTATCTCCACTAGGCTATCGTTGCATGTTGATGAACCACAGATACTCGTAAAAGAACACCGTTTTCTTCCAAGGATGATACGTGAGGCTATTGAAATTAAAAAATACTCTAATTTCAATAGGGTAGATGGTTTGAATGTTCCTCCAGCTTAGGACCCTATTATCAGGCTAATGAAACCCAAGAAGGACAAAGTGACCAGAAGACATCAAGACACAGTGAGCACATTCTGCGTAGATAGTAACACCAATAGTTGAAAAAATGTTCAAGTAGTTTGAGATAACTTATACATTCAAGAAACTTCTAAATTCAGGAATCCAGTAAAGAATTCGAAATGACGGCTAGTAATAAATTAAAAAATGTAGTTTCTAGATCATTCGGTTTAAATGTAATAATAAAGTAAAACCAATATATCGCTATAAAATCCGTACACTGTAGTTTAATCTCGTGCATAATTTTGTTTTGTGCATACGTATAAAAAAAAACAAACAAATTGAGAATCTTCTCCTTTTTGAAGTTAGTTAAAATGATATGCATCTTTTAATTTACCTACCTTATGTTGCACAGACATAAAAGCCGTGAAGAAATAGTTGTTATTTTCACTTATAATTGTGTGATTTTAATTAATGACTACCTTTCATCGTGTACCGTAAAATCGTTATGGTCCAATGCGTTAATGAGCGTCACGTATCGTTTTGTCATGCATATTTGTCAAATAAGACAATCATTAGACAACATTTTATGCCACGTTTTTTTACTGTAATTTGATACGGTGAAGAAACTTTTCAAAGTTTTTTGTTGATCTTCAAAGTATAAGCTCTAAATAATTTGGCTTCATTAAGGATGTTATTTTTTTCAATGTTTTTTTACATATTAATATTTAAAAAGTTCTTAAGTTTTTTCGTTTCACTACCCGAACTTATTCGGTACATATTTGGAATACAAAATATAACTACCGTCCGCAGCTTTGCTCACCACCCGCTTCGATGTATCGCGATATACACTGAAACTTTCAAAATGACTCAAAAAGTACGCCCGCTCTGGTGTAACGGTAAAAAAATCTCTCAGTAAATTTAAAGTTATCTTTGAACTAACAGACATCCCGATTTATATAGTATGTATAAGGCTTATGTCATTTTATCTACCTATCGAAACAGGTGATATGAGTTGAAATAGAAATAGGATTCGAACCCACCATACTTTGATCTTGATATCAATTGGAGAAAGTATAGAAATAAGAAATATAGATGACAATGTCAAATACATAATTCCGTCATTCTCGAGGGTAAAACGCCACAGGCGTGGCACAGAGGTGTGGTGGTGCTTTTCTTTAAGAAAGGGGATAAAACCCTCTTGAAGAACTACAGACCCATCACACTTCTGAGCCACGTCTACAAGCTGTTTTCGAGGGTCATCACGAATCGTCTCGAGAGCAAGCTAGACGACTTCCAGCCTCCCGAACAAGCCGGTTTCCGTAAAGGCTATAGTACCATAGACCACATACATACGCTGCGGCAGGTTATACAGAAGTCCGAGGAGTATAACCAGCCTCTATGCTTGGCGTTTGTGGACTATGAGAAAGCCTTCGATTCGATCGAAACCTGGGCGGTGCTACAGTCTCTCCAACGGTGCCGGATTGACTACCGATATATCAAAGTGCTGAAGTGTTTGTATGAAAACGCCACTATGTCAGTCCGCCTCCAGGACCAGAGTTCGAAACCTATTCAACTCCAGCGAGGGGTGAGACAGGGGGATGTCATATCCCCGAAACTGTTTACCACTGCGCTGGAGGATGTTTTCAAGCTTCTGGACTGGAATGGACTCGGCATCAACATCAACGGCGAGTACATCACTCACCTTCGATTCGCAGACGATATCGTAGTCATGGCTGAGACCATGGAAGACCTAGGCACAATGCTCGATGGCCTCTGTAGAGTCTCCCAACAAGTAGGTCTTAAGATGAACATGGACAAGACGAAAATCATGTCGAACGTCCATGTTGTACCTGCTCCTATTCAGGTTGGGAACTCTACGCTCGAAGTTTTCGACAAGTATATCTACCTGGGACAAGTAGTCCAATTAGGTAGGTCCAACTTCGAGAAGGAGGTCAATCGTCGAATCCAACTCGGTTGGGCAGCGTTCGGGAAGCTACGACATATCTTCTCGTCCGATATCCCGCAGTGTCTCAAGACGAAAGTCTTTGACCAGTGTGTGTTGCCAGTGATGACTTACGGATCAGAGACATGGTCGCTCACTATGGGCCTTATTAGAAGGCTTAAGGTCACTCAAAGGGCGATGGAGAGAGCTATGCTTGGAGTTTCCCTGCGAGATCGAATCAGAAATGAGGAGATCCGCAGTAGAACCAAAGTCGCCGACATAGCTCTCCGGATAGCCAAGCTGAAGTGGCAGTGGGCAGGGCACATAGCTCGAAGAACCGATGGCCGTTGGGGCAGAAAGGTTCTGGAGTGGCGGCCACGTACCGGACGACGCAGCAGAGGTAAGCCCCCCGCAAGGTGGACCGACGATCTTGTCAAGATCGCGGGAGGAGGTTGGATGCGGGCGGCTCAAGACCGGTCTGTGTGGAGAACCTTGGGGGAGGCCTATGTCCAGCAGTGGACGTCGTTTGGCTGATATGATGAATTAGACTTATTTTTATTAAAATCCAATAATAAATTAAACATGTAAACAATAACATATAAAAAAATTAATTTCTTTCTTTTTTTGCGTTGCCGTAGGTGTTTTCTTTGAGGTCGAATTCCAAAATCGAATTTCGAATTCGAAGGGGTTTGTTTTTTCACTCACTTTTTATATGCATGTGAAAGAGACAGAGCACAGTAAAATTCGAATGTTTGGCTGAACAATGTCAATTCGTGGCACTGAAGATTGAAAAATTTAAAAGCTACTTTGCCTCACGCTCGAATCAAAATCGCGTTTTGTTCACTGTTGTCTCGCAGCAAAAGCGGCATGTTTGAGCTGCTGTGGTGAAATAGTTATTTGTGCAACAAGAGAGCAAAGTTGTTTTTTGTTTCGAGTGCTGATTTTGAGACCAAAGCAAGAGAAGGATTCTATTATTGATTCACGAGCGTAGCGAGTGAATCAAAGTTATAATCCTGAGCGTGGTGAGGGACTCAACAGCACGAGATACAAAAAACTTTGCTCTCGTGTAGCACACATAACTTTTCACCACAGCAGTGAGAACACATATTACTTAGGAGACATAGAAATGAACAGGAATAGATTGAATTCTGCATAATCACTTGTTGAATTAACTCTTCTGGGGTTAAAGTACAGTCATCATCGCTAGTTTCTCTCATCTTTTTAGATTATTTTGTATATTAATATAATTTAACACGTTACGCTATACCTACTGTATCAGCATCAGCGAATTTTTTATTCCCGCTACTTTTTTAAATCGCGTTTTAATACCACGTCCCTGATGTTTATTTTTCAAATGTATCATTGTTGTAATTCTAAATAAAAATGTATTGGTTAAATACTAATTTTATACTATTAATTAGACTTATTTTTATTAAAATCCAATAATAAATTAAACATGTAAACAATAACATATAAAAAAAATAATTTCTTTCTTTTTTTGCGTTGCCGTAGGTGTTTTCTTTGAGGTCGAATTCCAAAATCGAATTTCGAATTCGAAGGGGTTTGTTTTTTCACTCACTTTTTATATGCATGTGAAAGAGACAGAGCACAGTAAAATTCGAATGTTTGGCTGAACAATGTCAATTCGTGGCACTGAAGATTGAAAAATTAAAAAGCTACTCTGCCTCACGCTCGAATCAAAATCGCGTTTTGTTCACTGTTGTCTCGCAGCAAAAGCGGCATGTTTGAGCTGCTGTGGTGAAAATATATTTATTCATTACAATTGTGTAGCAATCAGCGAATCGGGTTGTTAGCAAAAAGGGTTGGATTAAACAATGATAACTTTACGTTCCTATTTCAGTTATTGTTTCGGCAAAAGGCTAAAATGTCGGTGGACCTTTCTACATGGTTACACTAACGATCTGTTTTTTAATTTTCTAAAATGCCGTGTCTGGATTACGTAATCATACTGAAATAACAGAGGGAAAGCTTGGTTTTTCGAAAATTTTACTTAATGTGGAGTAGTGTTTCTTTCTATTTCATAGAATTTGCGAGTGGTCTGTATCTTAGTGTACCTTTGGACTTTATTTGGGTAAAAGTTTAAAAAAATGGAAACGTCGGTCAGGATTCCACACAAGCATATGAAAAAATACTTCTACGTTTAATGACATCTCGATAATTAACGGATAACTGTTTTTCTCGGGTGACTTTTGCGCATCACATAAAACTGAAATTCTAAGTAGTTGGAATTTTGTTTCATTCACTACAATTGTAAGCCAGAAATGCATCAAGGAAGAATTTTATTCCATTTAGAAAACATTTTTAATTCTAAATGAAACTTTTCGAATAAGTAGATATTGCGGTATACGCTATTTGTGAAATAGCTATCAGCACAGACGATCTAGTGAAGCGAACATAATATGCACTTAGTGGTGTTTCTTTCTTTAACCCTTTTAAGTCTTGTAAGTGTGGTAAAAAGAAATTCCATGTTACTATTCGTTCGGTAAAAGTAAAATATAGTAAGGCTCTGAGAAAGTCCAATTTACGTCAATTTTAAAAGAAAGGTCCCTTATGATTATATATATATGACGGCGGATTGCTTGATTCTTGGCCGATATCAACACTTCCGTACTGATGACCAATCCGTTATATATATATAAAAGTATTTCTAAATTGAACATTCAATTTTAATTCCATATGAAGCCATGGTAGATAAATAAGCAAGCCACATACATACATATATTACTGTCGGTGAAGTTTACAGAGTAGATTAAAGGTGACGAGTTGACGACAGTGTACCACAGAAGAGAGTGAAAGCACACCTACAGATAAACTCCTCTGTAGACCGGAACGTGAATGACTGGTTGGTGTGGATAGACATATTATTTATCCATTGTACTACTACTAACCTGGCGGTAGACCTTTATCACAGTATTTGACTGTACAGTTGACGCAGACTCGCGACTTAACACTCTATTTAGTGTTATGGGTTCGATCCCCACACGAGACAAAACTTTGTGTCATCCATAAATTGTTTTTTTAAGTCTGGGTGTTCATTGTGTCTTTTGGTAGCATGCTTGTAAAGTCCCCCGCGGCACTGGACTGCTAGTACGGGAGTTGCGTTTTAAAAGAAAATGTTTTAAATCGTGAAAAAGAACTTGCTGCAACATATCTACGCGAAAATATATTCAAATATTCAGATAAAATCATAAGCTATCGAAAGATATATCAACCTATAACCAAGGACCGAGTACACTTCCTAAAAAATCTGGTAGAAACAACTCTATACTGAACACTTTGCTCTTTCTAATACGAGTACGTCCATAAAAGTTAAAGCGTATGTGAGCTCATGTTACTTAGTTCCTTGTCATTTTGCACTAACGATATGTAAATACAAGACTTTGAGCACACTAAAGGCTGCTACACACCGTGTATTTTGGATCGTAACACAATGTATCGACCCAAGTATCGATCCGCTCCATTTGATACGATCCAGTGGATCGATCCGGTATCGTATCAAGTACAAGTAATCAATCCTATTCAGCTTCAAGTTTAATAAACAAAATTTTACTTATTAGTTCCAAACAAACATAACGTACAAAAGAAACTTTCATTAAATTCTGCCATAAAATAAATCAATTGTGGTATGGAAAATAAGAGATGACCATGCTCCAGATCAAATCGATTCCAAGTTGCATTTAAGAGAATCAACCACCAAAGAAAAGCATTTACAGTAATTTTGTTCGATTTGCAATTTGATTAATGTACGAGAGATTCTTTATATTTCAACTGTATGGTTGGCCTAGCGCCTTAAGCGACCGCCTGACGTTGCGCCGAGTGTTATGGATTCGATCCCCACACGAAACAAAAATTGGTGTAAGTTTTGTGTCTGTTAATAGTATGTTTGTATAGTTCTTTGTATGTTTCTTTGTTCTTCTTCTTTTAATTTTTTTACATAATAAAATGAAAGCTACAGCTGCTATGGTAATGTTGACGACTTCAGTTATTCATCGTAATCGATAACCAATCACAAAGTGTCACCTTACTAGCGTTCTACACGACTGTCACAATTGGAATGATGCGCGGCTTTCTGCGGCCGATGCCGGCAGCACAGACGCCTGTACACGTGTAGCAGCCTTATGGCCGGCGCCGACTGACGGCACGGCATGCCGCGTCATACCGAGGCGTCCAATTAACTGGAATTTAGTATCAGTAGCACTTCTTGCTGAAGATGAAGAACGACAAATACAAACTGATATGTCGAAGAGAAAACAATTCTGGATACATTATTTATGAGAACAAGATTTACTAAAAGTGAATTCAGGAACTTATTTACCTCCTGATTACGTCGTGGCACCGTCGCGGCCGCGACGCGCCGCGGCGTCCCGCGGCATGCTGCGACGTGCTGCGGCGGGCTGCGGTACGATTATATCGAAACAAAGTAATATGAATCCTACAATCATTGAAATAAGAATGAAAATGACTTGATCAGTAATAAAATCCTTTGCCATGCCGTGCCATGCCGCGACGTCAGTGCACGCCGGCCTTTACGGCCCTGTCACGACCTACAGCGGCGAGCGGCAGCGGCGAGCGTTTTCGATGTACATAGCGCGCGTTACTCCATTGCGGCCGCGCGCCGCGAGAATAAACGCGCCATGCACATCGTCCCTGCCGCGCCGCTCGCCGCTTAGACCGATCTCGTGAACAGGCCCTTAAGAAGTTTCCTTTTGTCTTTATTGAATATCCTTTGAGATCTTTTATCTATTTGCTGCAGGATTTTCGTTTAGTGTAAGTGGATGTTAGTGTATACAGTGCAGAAAATCGCTTATAAATTGCATTGTGCGGGTAAGCTTTCTATTTGAGTGGAAGCCTTCTTTATCACGTATATCACGTAGATTTGGGACAAATGTAGTACACTTTATGTTTGTATATATGAGTTTAAGGATAACTGTAACCTATCCAATCCTAAGGTGTGTCTTAAAAGTTATGGATGAAATATCTGTTTCTGGATATCTCTAAAATTATATAATCATCCAAAGGTGTGTCTTAAAAAGTATACATCTAGGACATGTTTGAGACATGTGGGGATATACATAAGACCAACGAAAAAATCTTTAAATTTTAACGGTTATATATATTTTAACATAGCATAAGGATAAAGTATTAAAAGAAACTCTCAATAGGAAATTAGAACGAAGAATACACATACATACATAAACAGGGAAGAAGCGAGGCGTAAATGAGGAATATACTTTGAAATATAATATTTTCTTCCTTATATGTAGTATGTTCCATGGAAATGGTTTGCATGTGCTAGGATACACGAGGATATACGAGGCAAAATTGTGCAGATAAACACTGAAACATAAACGCGACATCGACGTGAATAAAAGCCGAGCTGATATTAAAATAGCACGTTGCATTTGAATATTGTTTATTCATTAGGTACGCATTGACGCCAAGTATTTAAAAGTAGGATTTTTAATATACTTAAATTTATACGTGTACATTGAACATTAATTATGAATTTCTATTGGAGTTTGTATTGCGTAAGCTTAGGTTAGCAAAAATAAACACCTATGCTCGCAACATGACTATTTAGCGTTTTAATACGTTTGTCATTGTGCAGTTAGTAATTAATGAAATCGGCTTATAGGATACCCCTCCTCTAATCCAGACTCGTATTTTTGGCAATTGTTAAAAATCTATGTGTACTTAACTACAAAAGTAAGCAGTAGTTTAATTTCATACAACACTCGTGTACGCAAAAGTCAAGTTAAAATTGGCATACCAACATATTATGTGTAGGGAAATTTTTGTTCATAAAAAATTGGATATAAACACGATCTCTATTACAAAACTCCAGTTATAGAGAGCCATTTTAAATTAGAAATGCGAATACTGTTCAAATGCATTCTCCAAGCTTTGTCATACTTTTAATACATACGCCAAACCCGTTCAACTAGACGATATTTCAAGATATCCGTTGCGGTAATACTGAGAACACTTCAGTGATTTTGTTTTATCGTCTTGCTAAAACATAAAAATGGCGTCCAGTTCAAAGATCACTATTTATTCTACATTCTCGTGCAGAAATATATTTGGATATTTTGAATTCATGGGCTTAACGACCTACCTACATAGATATATCTGCTACACTAGTGACGAATCTTCAAAGGTTACAATGACATAGCTAAGTAGGCAGCCTCACCTAAACCGTGATAAAAAGGCTGTAACATAAGGAAGAACAGACAAACAGACACAAATGGCGAATCTGTAAGGGTGGCGTTTTTTGCCAATTTTGGCTACGGAACCCTAAAAAGTGATGAGTATTGATTTATATGATATAATACCACACTGTTTAACATCGACGTGAACTCAGGCATCACTGTTAAAACAAAAAGAACAACAAACATTTATGAGATATCAATCTACGTAACCTTTATCCTTGTACTTACTCTACGTTACCTTAGGCGATGCCGAGGAAAACAGTCATTACTTCCTTATTGAGAGAATTTATTCACAAAATTTACATCAAGTAGGCAGCGCTACGTAACTTTAAACATTGATAAAGCGAGATGCATATCCTCGCTTCAACGCAATCAATTCCAAATCGCAGCAATCATATTTATTACAAGTATTCATGGAATTATGAAGGAAGTAATAACTCCAACTCATTGCTGCGGCATCTGGCGCACTCTGCAAACTTCACTTTACAACTCAACCCACGATGACGTCCTAGATTTTAACTGTACATTGCCTAGTTTAATTAAAGAAATGCACGACTTCATGCAAGCTACTTTTCATGTGTCATTGCAGTATAATTCCTTTTGTGGGACGTTGCTTAATAAAATGCGGTAAATATTTCACGTATGAAATTGTCCGGGTACAAAGGGATTTGTTTGTCAAACGAATGTATGCTTTTTAGATTTTACGAGCAAAAGCAGCAGTGTGTTTTGTCATTGATGCATTTTCTGGTGGCAGAAAATGTAATTAGTCGATACACAATACGACATAGTTTTCTTTTTCAGTTGCTTACTACTATAAATACTGACAACATTTTTACCCTATATTCTTGTCGACACTTTGACTGCGAAGCGGGCAGGTCAAGGCACTTAAGTGCGTTGATGGCCACCAAAAGCGGGTTCAAAAGTTGGGTGCGCAACCCAGAGACCAGGGAGAGCGTCGACAAACCTGATGTGCGTGTCGGCGAGGCCACGCTTACTATGGTACCTACGGGTGATTAGGTCCCGAGCCGTCTGGTACGCCTCGTCAGACACGGGCAGATGCTGGATGAGGCCCTTAGCCTCCCCATCCAGAACCGACATTAAATATGCAAATTTTTGTGCTGGCCGAAGGTCAGCCCTGTCATTGACCAGGCTGTCGAACAAATTAACAAAGCCCAGGTAGCTTCCTAGGCAGCCATCAAAATGGGGGAGGTCCAAAGTAGGGAGCCTACTCACCAGCCCCGGTGCTGACCTAGGAAGCTCCTGCTTCAGGCCGGGTTGCCCTTCCCTATCGGCAACTAGTTGTCTCGCACTATTGGAGACAGCATCATACAGGTCTAAGACCTGGGCATAGTCTTCGCTGACCTTATTTCGCTGGTCAGCGGCGAAATCATTGACTGACACTTCGAGACAGCAAGCGCTGAAAGTGCGGAATTGCTGTTCCACACTTGCCAGGCGATCATCGATCCGCTCGTACCTTTGTAGTAAGGCCTGCTGGCGATCAGGCCGGTTCACTTAGGCACTGGCCGAGGCAAACCAGCGCAAATCTGATGCAATAGCACCAGCAGCCGCACGCAAGTCCTTGATAGCTGACATAATCAGAATTCAAAAGAGCCCGGACAAGCGTTAAATAATATTAACAATCAAAACTTAATTTTTCTTAATTCTTTGAAACCAACAAAGTATTAGCCTGTTTACTGCTGGTACAAGCAAGTGACAGGTATCTACTGTCCAACAAAATTAATAGTTTCAGTATATATTGACACAAAACAAAGTCAAAGTTATCAAAAGTTGAACCTTCGAATAAGTTAATTAAAGTTATATATTCAAATAAATTAACTAATTACTTGCAACAGACAGACTGGCTGTGTTATTTGAGATATACAATAGGAAGTAAGCACAGAATATGTGTTACCTAACAATATTATCTACATATTATAACAAAGTTTAGCAATGTAAGGTTCAAACTTAATATATCAATATGTGCAATAAACTAAATCAATTGATACATATAACTGATATGTATCCAATCAAAGTGACTTATTAATAGTAACAGCAACAAATCTATGCTAGATTTCAACAATTTAAATCAAACAATTACTGATTGAGGTTATGTATGACATGTGTTTCAAATTATCTAGGTCAACTTATACAATTAAATATTATGTATTTTAGACAATACTGACCTGAGAACACTATAACTAATATATATAGCTTATACAACACCAGTCTATACAATACCAATCTGAGTATAGGTACAATCAACAGCGGCTAAGATACAACAGCGCTCTGCACCAAAAATTATGTCTAGAATTACCGCAGCCAGGCAGGTATTTTCAGGGTGCGCAGTGGAAGATGTAATACATCTACCTGACCACGATAGACAAGGATCCAGACACAACGCACTGCGTTGCACAGCGAATACAAGTACTAAGTAGGTACATGAAAATGTTACCTTATATCTCCTGGTGATGTTCTTGAGTGGAGTCCTGGAGGCAAGCTAGATACACACAAGACTAAAATTGGCCAATATTAGCAAGTGAATTATCTTTACTTTACCAGACTCCAACGCAGCTTCTTCAATGCACGATGCAAGTTCACAGGATTCACAATTCACAATTACAGTTTTGCAAATGTCAATGTTCAACTCAACCTTTGCCGGGCAAACCAAAGGCGGCAGGGTAAGAATTCACAAAACAAATTCGCGAAGCTGGTTTATGTGCTTTCAAAAGGGCGACCAATTTATTCCAACACGCAAAAATACAAATTTACAATACTGCGTGGGCGCAAGAAATTCGTGTCTTCCAAGCAACTTTTTCAGAACAGGAAGTGAATGTAAGTTCAGTAAGACCATGGTCAGAAATTTTCAATAGACTAAACAAAATGTTACTCAATCGATCTAATCGATTTGACTTATAATAAAAACTAATTCTATTTCAAACAGATGGGTAGGAACGGCTAGTTTAAGATCTCCTTAATCAAAATTTGTGGGGTCGTACCTCTTGTCCCTCGGCCACCATCTTGAAAAGAGTGCGCGTGCGGAAGGTTTTTCTTATTTATCTGGTAAACTATTAATCACACAAAGATCTTGTTCAAGCATTTTTGCTGCAAGTTAAATTTTCTTCAACTTTGGTTCTGGTACTTTTTGCCATAAAACCATAAATAAAGAGTGCCGTAAGAAGCTCACAGAGTGCCGTAGTTTAAGAGTTTAGTCCATAGTTTGCTAAATGCTACCAATGTTTTAGATAATTTAATTTGCTACTCATCATGTTTTGAGTTTTTTCTGTGCGGCCAATAGTTTGCTAGATATGCTAGATATGCTAGAAAACTCATTGTACCACTCTTTTCAAGATAGCAGGACAAGGGCTGCAACCCTAAAATCTTGGAGTCTTGGCATCTATGAAATAAAATTGCGTCCTCTGACAAATGCATGCTAAGCCCAAAAAAATTTAACATTTCAATGAACTAAACCTACTGTACTTTTTATACTGTGTCGCAGTGAAAAAATGAACGATTGAGTTTGTAATACGAATTACTTTGTACTTTTGCGAAAACGTAAATGCGGGTGTGGAGGGGGATTTTGCGGAGCAACGACGTACGTCCGCTCTCAATCACGCCTAGGCGGGTACTGATGAACGGCCGGCGAACGATATAATGCCAACATTTTGACTATTTTTTTCTTGGAGAAAAATAATAACAAAATTACGAAATGTGTTTTTACCATTTATTTTGAAATAAAGAGCTGTTTCTATTGATAATACTTTCATATAAATTCATTATGTAATCTCTAAGCAGTACACGTTTAAAATTGTGATTTTGTGCCATTTTTGACAATTTTTTTTTATCGAGCCAATCATTACAAATCGTATTTCTATCTTTACGATTTACGAGAAGATATGTTCAACTTTTATACTTTAATTTTTATTCATTAAAAATATCATAGTTCATGGGACTTGCAGACGTTCAAAAATCTTAAAAAGTACTGCAAGCTCGCCTGTTTAGATTAGTTGTAATTTATAATATAGTTATTTTAAATTAAACAAAACATTTTACAATCAAAGCAATTAGATTAATTCATTTCTTTCTCTTCCAGGTCTAGTTGATAATATTTACCTGATAATGTAGACAGAAGTAATTTAAATTGCGTCAGCGTTGCAACAGATGTATAAGTTAATACCTGATTATTCGACACATTTCTTTACAAATATTTTTGAACGGTACGGTTCGAGCTGCTAGATGTTTTGGGATGCTAAATGATAAGTCCAAGCTGAGATTTAGATATAGATTTATTCCGACACTTTACGTTAATTAATGCTAATGATGATTATGAGTGTTACAAGTAGGTCGGTTGATCGCACACTGGCTCGTGTAGAACGCGCGGTCCGCTGGTGCGGCCGCGTGACCTACTTGAGCCAAAACTGCTGATGATGATGTGTTCGATGAGTATCGAACATGCTCCCGAGGGGAGGATACGGATGATAAAAGATGAGAGGAGATGATGTTACAATTAAGGGGCTAGTAATACATAGGTGAACCAGTGGTTTGCTTATGATAAATGAATGTTAATACAATGCTGAATATTCTTATCCTTAATGATAGCTAATTCCTATCTCGATCTACCATAAAAACCAATTGTCTTTTACTGATGGGTGATGTTGATTTGTCTTTTTTAAACCGTAAGCTGGACCACCGTTTGGTCCCACAAGCACTGAACCCTTGCTCGGGCACGGGTGATTCACGCACACTTACACTCACACAACTATATCCATGTTCGGTCACGGACGGCTTACGCGCACTTGCACTAACACTCACACTGCTAATAGGCGCCGCCCGCGGCACGGCAGCCGCTGCTGCAGGCAGCGGCTCGCATGGCGCCTGCGGGCCACGCTCGGGTGCGGGTGAGGCTTGCTTGCCTCGCCACCACAGGAACCACAGGAATGCTGCGACGGTTGTTGCTAGTAACACGTATGATATGACATAGTGATGTATATCATGCGTAGTTATTGTCGCTTCATCCAAAGCTGCTTTTGTCATAGCGGCTATCTGATCGCCGAGACGTGTTAGTGAGTTGTTGATCTGTGCGTCCTCTGTTGTTTTCTCGAGAAGTGGCAGCATAATATTGACCAAATGATGATGCTGTATTGGAGCTATATTCGCGATTAAGAGGTCAGGTTTTAAATTGAGCTTGTTTTCCTGTTGATATGAGTACAAAGTTATGTCACGACCTTTAGCTATGCATTCTTTGTCGAGTTGAATGAGCCCGGCCTTGCTGACTCGGCGCGCTCGGGTTTCAGTGTCACATATAATCGTAAATGAATAAGTATTACATGCAAAATACAGATAGGACGATAGGTCGTGTAATTGTAACCACATATTCTTGCAGATTTCCTTCCTGGGCTGGCAGACACCTATTTGTTTGGTTTGACAGAACTTTTCTTCTGGGTCCAAACGCTTGATTGGACCTCGTAACTGACAGATGTAACTTTCATCCTGATAGGTGCAAGTTTGAAGGTCGTCGTCCTTGACTTCAATATAGGAGTCCCTCATCAGATTAGTTGCTATGTAATCTGTGCTAGGGGTAATGCTAACCATGTCATTTCCAACTTGAAGAGGTACCAGTATTAAGCGGTACAGTTGAAAATTGTCTCTGCTAATGAGTGGCACGGAGATCTCAAACATCAAGTACTCTTTACTCACTCTCGCCTTGATCTTAAGTAGCTTGTATATTTCATATAAATCGGACTGGATGTTACTGATGGGTAAAGTAAGTTCCTTTGATATTTGACCGGAAATGATTTGGAGTTCGTTGCTGACTTGCTCTGGAGTAAGTAGATGCATGTTAATTTTACCATGATAAATATCCGTCAAGGTGTCGATTAAAGTATCTTGTACACGCCTTAAGTTTTGTATCATGTTTGTCGTAGCCATGGCCGCTAGGGTGAATTCTTGTAAAATTGATGTGCTATGGCTTTGCATCTGTACTTGCTTAGCTGCTTGATCTAAAAGGTTTAGGTGTCTATTTATGAGCTTATACTGAATATCAATAGTCTTCTCAGTTCGTTTCAGAATATTATACTCAGCTTCTACCACGGACGTTTGATTTTTCCAAAGTTGTAATAAGTGGTTTTCGTTGCCATTTATCTTTTCAATATCACGTTGGTATTTATCAGCGAAGCTTTGGTCGAGTACTCCAAATAAACTATTGGCTATAGAGCCGACTGCGTTGACGAGGCCGCGTCGAGTTCTTGACCGAGTGCCGAAATGCTGATTTAGCAGGAGTTTATTATGATATTGGAGTTCCGTATAATCATGCTGCACTTGCAATAAAATCATGTTACAATGGCTGTGCTCTTTGATTTGTTTACATGTTTGCTCTAGATATTTGATGAAAGTATCCACTGCTTCATCACCTTGCCAATAAGGTTTCATGTTGTAATAAGACACAATTTTCCATTGATCCCGTATTAAATTCAAGTTACCCATTGGATCGTAGTATAAGGATTGATTACCACTAAATTGGGTAATGCGGCTTGATGCTTCGTTGCTGCTCAAAATGCTCATAAAAAATATTAATGATAAAACTACGTTAACGAAATTACGAGGCTTTATCGTACTTGCTGGCGTTATATCCTTTGTGATCTTGGGTTTGGCCTTTTCTTCCTCTTGCTCGATAGGTAAGACGGATAATTTGATAATATGTCGCTTTATTAAACCGTTCTTTGTTTTTAATGTCACCACTCTTACATATCCGTCATTCCCTTGGTGCACCTCGACGACTCTCCCCACTGGCCATTTCCCAGAAGGAAAATTATCATCGTGGATGGTCACCATATTACCGATCTTAATGTTGCTCTTTGATTTTAGCCACTTATTGCGAACTGATAATTGGCTAAGATATTCAGACTTCCATCTTCTCCAAAGGTCTTGAAAAATCTTGTTCGTTAAGTGCCACCTTGTCCTAGTGTCATTGGCTGTTTCAATAACGGTTAGACCTGCTCTACCAGTTAGGAAGTGCGCGTGTGTTAAAAAATCTAACTCGTCTATATCTTCAGATATCGGACACAGAGGTCTTGAATTGAGACCCGCTTCTATTTGCGCTAAAATGGTGCTATATTCTTCAAATGTCAATGCTTGATCCGCTACAACTCTTTTGAGGTGTTGTTTAAGACTTCGTATCGACCGTTCCCATATTCCTCCTGCACTAGGCCAGGAGGGACAGTTCCGGTGCCATTCTATGTCCATTTCCACTATCTGCTTATAAAATGAATCACCGAAAACTTGCTTTAGCTGCTCGTACTCTTCTTGCATAATTTTGTTGGCTCCCACGAAGTTAGTGCCATTGTCAGAGTACATATGTTTCGGAGCTCTTCGTCGTGCTGACTTTCTTCTCAACGCTGCCATAAAAGAAGCGCTGCTCAAGTCCGAAACCAATTCTATGTGTACTGCTTTCGTGACCATGCATATGAACAAAGCCACGTATCCTTTTGTTGTTTTTATTCCACGCCCTTTATTTGCCTTCACAGATATGAAACCCGTGTAGTCTACCCCCGTGTGATAAAACGCTGGAGCTGGGTTAGTGCGGAAATCAGGTAGATCTCCCATAATCTGCTGTAATTTCTTGGGCTCTTGTTTCCTGCAAGTAACACATCTATGAAGTTGCGTTTTGACGGCTCGATTACCTTTGATTATCCAATACTTTTGTCTAAGAAAGGACATAGTCAGCCGAGCTCCTCCGTGAAATGTTAGCTCATGGGCTTGCGAGATGAGAAGCTCAGTCAGTCGACTGCTGTACGGGATGATGATTGGATACTTCATTTCGGAGCTTATGTTTGCGTTCCTGAGTCTTCCCTTTGCTCTAAGAATCCCATCTTGATCTAAGTATGGATTAAGGTTGAGTAACTTGCTATCGGATTTTACTTCCTGGTTTTGCAATAGGCATTCAATATCTGTTTTAAACTCAACGCGCTGTACGTGTTTTATTATTGTAAGTTTTGCTGATCTAAGCTCGTGTAAGGTGATATGCCTTGTTTTCTGTTTACTAACAACAGGTGTCAATGCCCGCCGTATCCACGCTACAATGTATGTTATTTTTGTAAACGAGCTGTAACGATGTAATAGATCGTTAACTATGCTGCTATCTACGATAAGATTCTGAGCTATGTTTACATGCTTTTGTGTCTCTTCGTCAGTAGAGTATTTCGTTTGTTCTTTTTCCTTTGCAATTATTTTCACGTTCGCCTACTCCAGAAATAACTCCTTTACAAGGCCTTCGCTTCAATCCTAGCTGCTGTGCTGCTTTCTCGCTCATCACGGAAACTTGTGAACCCTGATCGACTAGTGCTCGCATTAAGTGCTGGGTCTTGTCGGCTGCTGTTACCTTCACGATTGCCGTGGCTAATAAAATCTCCGATGCCTCTTGCTGAGAAGCGTGGATGCTTTTGATGTTCTCGCATTTTTCTTTCGCAATCTCGGTCAAGCTCTTAGACTTTGATTTTGTTGCGAAATAGTCATGCAAAATCGTATGATGCTCATCATTGCATTTATGACATCTTTTTGTCGTGTAGCATTCTGCACCATTGTGATCGTAAACACAATTTATGCAATAATTTAATTGTCTGATTATCTTAATTTTCTGCTCATTTGGTGTTTCTAGAATTTTTTTGCAGTTTATTAAATTATGTTTTGCCGAACAATGAGGGCATTTATTTCCTGACTCAGACACATGCATTGATTTCGCAATTTCCAGTTTCTTGTTATTTTTAGATTCATTGCTCAATTTATAATTATTTTTGCGATAAAAATTTGATGAAAGATTGGATGATTGAGATGAAACTGTCTTGGGCGTCCCATCTTGACGTCGCCGAGACGACTCTAGGGCCGTGAACTTGTTCTCTAAGAAGTCCAAAAAGTCTTGGAGTACTGGAAGCTCACGCGAATTCTTCAACGACTCTATGTACTCGGAATAAGACTCACTATCCATTTTTTGTGCTAGTATATAGACGAGAAGAGGATCCCACGTCGTAATATCTACGCCTAGGTTCTTTATGGCGTGAAGACTCTCTAAGGTGACGGCATGTGTATGACTGCTGCTGTATGTTGGCAAGATTGTAAAAGGAATTTACGTGGGACATAAATATCTGCTTTTTATTATTAAATCTGTGACTCAAAATCTCCCAACAGGTGTTGTAGTTATCCGCGCTAATCGGGAGATGCTGGATCAAACGCTCGGCTTCTCCTTTAACCTTACTTTTCAGGAACTGCATCTTTTGTGCCTTTGACAGAGAAGGATTGTTGTGGATTGCTTCATCGAAAAGATCTTTGAAGGATACCCACTGCTGATAGCTGCCTGAGAACATAGGGATTTCCATCTTTGGTGTGGATTTGTCACGATACGACGTTTCCCACATCTTGGAACTGATAGCCTTTCTCAAGCCGTTGTACGTACGCTCATGTTTTGTGTAGCTTAATTCGTACGCCTCGTCGTCTTCCAACTCCATCATAAGTTCCCAATGGCTGTTGTCTATGGCTGTCCACCGAGTTTGTAACAATCGCAAGGCGTGTTCGAACTCCCATTTGTCGCACAAGGCTTCGACACATATGTTTTCTACGGTTCGTGCAAATGCCTTGAAGTTGATAGTCTGCTTGCGGAACATGTCATCTAACTTACTAAAATTACCTCTAGACTCCTCAGCACGAGCGCGCGCGGGACTGGAGGATGCTGAGGGTGGCGAGTTATCCTGCTGCTGTAAGGATCTGCCCCCCGAAGGACTTGCTGCTGCTGCTGCTGGCTGATAAGAGGGATTTTCTTCCAAATCAGAGAAACCTTGCTGCTTTGCTTTGTAACATAACTCGTCATAATATTTGCATATGGCGTCTTTTGCTGCTTTATAAGACTCCATTGTTCGCTCGAACTCCAAATTAACGAAGTACTTATGACCTCTTTTTTCGAAAGGCAAAAGTTTCTCGTTGTTTACCTGATATTCTCCCCAATACGACTCTAAAAGATCTAGTCTCTTTTTGCAGTAGTCGATGGTCTTACGCTGTTTGCTATCCTTGTTGAAATTAATGAGGACTTTGGCAATGCTCTCTGCCAATTCAGTTTGTTGGAAATATATAGACTCCATTGTGCTGCTGTTAGATTAAAGCGAGCCAGAAATTACGGAACGCTCTTACTTGAAAGCCGCTTGTCCTACGGCTATTGTTCACACAAATACTGCGGCTGCTGCTGCTATGCTGCTAGGTACGCCAGCGGCTGGTGCGGTGGTAGATCACAATGAACTCACGCCTAGTCTAGCGCGCGGCAACCCACAGGCTGCTGGAATTCTATAGGCACTACGCGTTACGATTTATCGCGGTCGCGGAGTCCTTGGCGGTTACGAAGGACCAGTATGAACGGTACGGTTCGAGCTTCTAGATGTTTTGGGATGCTAAATGATAAGTCTAAGCTGAGATTTAGATATAGATTTATTCTGACACTTTACGTTAATTAATGCTAATGATGATTATGAGTGTTACAAGTAGGTCGGTTGATCGCACACTGGCTCGTGTAGAACACGCGGTCCGCTGGTGCGGCCACGTGACCTACTTGAGCCAAAACTGCTGATGATGATGTGTTCGATGAGTATCGTACAATTTTCACCTTGCTGACCTAACCTGGGTCATAGAACGGTAGGTCCCGATACCCTACGATCATTCGCAAACATAAACGTATGGAACGGAACAATAAAACACACGCATAACACTTATTTGGTATCATTTCTAAGCATTTGCAGCCCTAGCCTCATTCTTCCTAATTCACCCTGCATGGGAGCATTTTACGAGAAGATAAAAAACGCTACGCAAGGCAGAACTCTTTCCCCATATCTATCCACCATTTAAGTCTATAGTTTTAGATATACATGTATACATTTGGAAGACATCCAAGTTACTCTGTCTTGCTTACGAAGCTCTTCTTCCATGTATAATTTAGTTCTATTTCGTTTCTTTGAATATGAATGATTGTTGATGTACATAGTTGTATGCTGTATCACTGAAATGTTTGCTTGGTCGCTGTCATTTCGTAAGTCGTAAATAATTGGTCCTCATCCGTTTTCATTTTGGACTTCTTGTGCCATGTTTACATTGTAATTTAGATATTACTAGATTTCGCTTTGTTATGGAAATGCCATTATGTTTGTTAATAAATGTTTGTAATTTAACCTATAATTATACTCATCTACTAAAGATTTTATTGAATCTTTATAACATAATATTATATATTATGTCAAAATAAAGGCCTCCGAAACGGCTAGAGCAATTTATATTATTACTATGTTTTTTTGTGTTCGTTCGGTACGGTGGAGCTAGTAAGCTATTTTTATGTCCCTAGGTGATAATGGTGTCCTTTAATAATTCAAAGAATAACATTTGCCGGGACAGCTAGCAAAAACTAACTCAATCGGTCAGCGAACCAATAAAATCGACAAAATCCTAAGTGCCAGTAAATCAAGAAGCTCTTTTATATTGTCTGTTAGGTGTTTTATACATTTACCATTGTCGAAATAACGTTTGGTATACCAGAAGTTCAAGGTCGTACACTGACCTCGTGGTGACAATTTTAATAAATGATCCCACCGTCACAATGTGTTACAGCCGTTAGTAGCGGCCAACAAAATATGTCGGCCATTTATACGACAACTAATGTCGTAAAATGAAAGAAAACCTTTTTCCCTGCTATTCAATGGACCTCTTTAATGGTTTTTACACAAGTAACTAGCAGTTAATGCACTATAACTTGTTGTTCATAACCGTTGTTATGAGCTTACGATGTCGGTAAAGTAGTTCGGTTGACGCGATATTTACGCCTAATGAAATCGGTTCGGTTGCATTTTGAACGAGCGCTTATATTGGCTTGGCTTGCATTTTTGAGATATGACTCGAGATATACCGTGTTTGAGGAACTGAAGTTTGGAAATACTCATTGTTTATGTTTAATTAGGTTTAATGTTTTATTTGGGCTTCTAGGCCAGTCTCGTCATCGTTGATAAAGTTTAGTTATTTATTTACAATAAATCTGAAATCATACTCACAGATATCTGTGCCATTAACTTAAATAATCTTTACATTTTTAATAATTATCAAGTTCGTTCTCTCGGTGATTCTAAAACTTATAGTGGGAGGTGCGTAGAAGAGCGACCTTCACCGATCTGCTTAATGGATAAAAAGCATTTATATCTTTTGGATGTTAAAAATATGTCGCGAAAGGGTTCATATATTCAGTTAGTACTAAAATGATTCATTAAACTTATTAGAGCAATGTTGAATGAATAGCCAAATACAATATTTTGTCTGCTCGTCCTAGTCTGGATAAGCTTTATTTAGGCAACCCACTCGCGATATATTTTTTACATACATACATAACGTCACGCCTTTTATCCCCGAAGAGGTAGGCAGAGGTGTATCTCTATACCCACTTTTCGCCAGATATACTTTAGTACCACGTAATAAGGGGCGAGCCTATTGCCGTACCGGGCACATTTCCAGACTCCGTGCTGCCACTGAGAATTTCGTGACAGATAATCCCAATAACACTGCCCGACCCAGGAATCGAACCCGGGACCTCCCGATCCCACCCGCACACCTATGCCGCGAGACCAATGAGGCAGTAGTGTAGGGTTTGATGTCGAGTTTTCCGTCTCTACGCAAAGATGGTATTTGCATCGTGTTATCCCTTAGTCGCCTTTTACGACACCCACGGGAAGATAGGGGGTGGTGACACTTGTATTCTATGCCGTCGACCACACGGCATAAATATTTTTTGTCATCCAAAATTTGATATAAATTACTTTAGTGCCATTAAGCAGATCAGTGAAGGTCTTTTTTGTACGGATCTCACACTAGTGGAGGTCTGGCTACACTGCATACGAGTAACTAGGCGCCATCTCAAGACTGCAAGTCTACGTTAATAAGGAATACTTTATATAAGTCACGAGGCTGACGAGGCTGCGCTTACCACATGAATACTCACATACCGTTGCTCAGTTCTAAAAGAAAATTGAATTAAATGTATCAATCATGCAAATCAATTATATAAAATAACAATTGACCAATAAGCGTAGAATATGCGTGTATTTCAATACATATTGTAATTAAACTTTTAAGAGTCATTTTTCCAAAGGCTGTCAACATGTGATGATGTGTGATGCGTCATCATTGTTTCATTATGTATATTTATAGTATTATAAAGGCGATATACATCGTGTACAAATACAAGAACTGTTTTGTTTGTTACAATATATTAAATTAGTGGTTCTCGCCAAATAATAATTATGCCTAGCTAGTAAAGATGCGAAAATAGATACACACCTGTTTATCTTATTTCCTGTAAATTTTCCTATTTATATTCTGTCTGCATGTCTTCAATAAGTTCGCCGAATAAACCAATTGTCTGTATGGCCACGGGTATGGTGTAGTAGTTTTAGCAGGCGCCCGGCTATTTAGCCTTGCGTCAAGTGATTTTATTTTATTTATTTTATTTTTTTATTTTAAAGCACACTAACAGTATAATTACAAGAAACATTGTACACAGCATTCTTATGTCTAAATTAAGAGTAATTACACAGGTAATAAGTATGCATAACATTGCGGAAATATTTCACATAAAAGGGATTATACATTTTCATGCAAGCCATACTAAATTATTAAAAATAAAGTTATTGAACACAAACAAAAGATAGGCACAGTGCCCAAACAATGCAATCCAAAAATATCTAAAATAAATTAAGTAATATTAAACATCAAAAGTCTTAATTCAGATCAGTGTCCCTATTGTAGGAGGAAATGCCTGTATGGTCTAAATTCCATCGAGAAGATGTCGATCGTGTTTGCTTCTTGCTTTAGTATACGAATTAGAATTTTCACGGTTCAGCATTTTGTAGGCTCGGTCAAGACGTGTGCTTGTGGCGCTGTGCAAGTTCTAAAGATTATATTTTATTTTATTTTATTTTTTTATTTTAAAGCACACTAACAGTATAATTACAAGAAACATTGTACACAGCATTCTTATGTCTAAATTAAGAGTAATTACACAGGTAATAAGTATGCATAACATTGCGGAAATATTTCACATAAAAGGGATTATACATTTTCATGCAAGCCATACTAAATTATTAAAAATAAAGTTATTGAACACAAACAAAAGATAGGCACAGTGCCCAAACAATGCAATCCAAAAATATCTAAAATAAATTAAGTAATATTAAACATCAAAAGTCTTAATTCAGATCAGTGTCCCTATTGTAGGAGGAAATGCCTGTATGGTCTAAATTCCATCGAGAAGATGTCGATCGTGTTGTTAGACTTGACAACTCTTTCATTGTACAACCGAGCCATACGCGTCAATGGACTATTATAGCTGATGTTCAAGGTGCACATGGGTACGTCAAATACACGTGGATTGCGCATAGCGCGTGGGTTAATTTTGAGTCGGAAGTTGTTAATGAGTGGTGCGTCTATTGCTCCTTTGATTATCTTGTGAAGAATCAATAAATCCGAGATGTCACGCCTGTCTTTTAGACTCTTCATTTTATAATATATTAATCTCTCTTTGTACGCAGGTATTGACTTTCGGACTCCATTTCTGATTGTTAGATGTCTTACAAATCGTGCTTGAATTGATTCTATGTAATCAGAGTATGTGGATTGGAAGGGTGACCATATAGCAGAACAATATTCCAGTGTACACCTCACCAAAGCGTTATATAGTAAAATCAAACTGCTGTTATTACGAAAAGGTTTACACATTCGAATAATGAAGCCTAGGGTCTTGCTAGCCTTAGTTACGGACTTATCTATGTGATGACGGAATGACAGTGGTGTATCATAAATAATCCCCAAGTCACGAATGACTGATACCCTTTCTAGAGTGGCTCCATCTATTTTGTAGTCAAACTCAATATATTTTACCTTTTTTGTAAAAGTAATACACTGACATTTCTTGACATTAAGTGTCATTCTGTTATCTAAACACCATTGTTGGAGAATATTTAAGTCGTCCTGTAGAGCCAAGCAATCATCCAGTGTACTCTACGATAGACTTTTAAATCGTCAGCATAGGCCAGACATTCACCCTTAATTAAATCCAACAGGTCATTAATAAATACTAGAAACAATAAAGGACCCAATTTGGATCCCTGAGGAACGCCCGATGTAGGTATAAGTGGTCTAGATTCATAGCCGGCCAGTGCTACAAGTTGTGATCGATTTTGCAAATAGCTATCAAACCACCGCAACAGACATCCGTGGATCCCGGCAGTATTTAACTTCATGGAAAGTATTAAATGATCCACACGGTCAAAAGCTTTTGCAAAATCTGTATATACAGCATCAACTTGACCTCTTTCCTGTAACGCATTAGTAATATAGGTAGTATATATTAACAAATTTGAGAGAGTCGATCGGTTGGACACAAAACCATGTTGCCGAGAACTTAAAGTATGGTGAAGGTGATAATAGACTGTTTTGTATATGAGGCCTTCAAAGATTTTAGCAAACTGAGAAATAATAGATATGGGTCTGTAATTGGTTACGTCATTTAAATTGCCGGATTTGTGTATTGGGACAATGTGCGCGATCTTCCATAAATCAGGAAATATGCCACTCTTCAGAGATTTGTTGTATATAATATGTAGAGGTATAACAAGTACGTCCATACAGAGGCGAATAAAAATAGGGGGTAGTCCATCAGGTCCAGCACCCTTATTCAAATTCAGTGTTTTAATACTTGCCTTTATTTCGCTCTCAGAAATATATATAGAAGATAGAGAATAGCTAGATGTAGTGCCTGATCCAGGGGTGTTAAATGACTGTTGATTTGGAGCATATGTAGACGCAAAATAATCTGCAAATAGATCAACGATACAGTCACCACCTTCACCAATTTGGTCACCATAAAAAACTTGATTTGGAACGCTTTTGAATGTTCTTTTAGATTTTGTATACCGCCAAAATGACTTTACATTGGTTTTGAGTTCCTGTTCTATATTTGCTATATAAACCCTAAAGCAATTATGTATAGCTTTTTTCCACCTCCGACGTAATAAATCAAACATATCATAATCTCTTGGATTATTGTACTTTTTAAATTTAGTATGATATTTGTGTTTTTCTTTCAGAATTTTAATTAATGATGAGGAGAACCATACTGGATATTTAGCCTTCTTGGTTTTGGCTTTAGGAGTGTTCTTGTCAATTATGTCCCATAAAATGTTGTAAAAATGTTGCACAAACTCATTACAATCAAGACCTCTATAGCTATCCCAATCAATAAGGTGAAGATCGGCAATACACGCCTCATAATCTGTTCTATTAAAGTTATATTTCAAACGAGCAATATTGGGGCATAAGTTAGTGACAGAGGATGTCTTAATCTCTATTTCTATCGATGGATGATGTATGTCAGGTTTGCTGAGTGGTGGTGCGTTGCTTATACTGACACAGGCATTCTCGTCCACTATAACAAGGTCTAAAATATGGTTGTTGTCGTTGCAAATACTATTTACTTGAGTTAAACCCGTAACATTGAGAAAATCTCTTAATATTATAGACTTTTGGTCGCAAACGCCCATGAATGGGTCATCTTTACCATACCATTTGATATTTGGTAAATTGAAATCTCCTATCAACAGTGTATTGCAATCAGTATTTTGCAAACATGTGTCCTCAATCCTACTTATAAAGTCACTAAAGGTATCGCTCGGTATATAAGATGGTAGATAAACAAGAAATAAGTTTATACAGGCACTTCCAAAACCAACTGACAGCCACATATATTCAACGAATATTTGCCAATCCTGTTTCTTAACAAAGTTTATTTTTTTGCTTATAGCTACCAAAATGCCACCACCATGAGATTTGGAATACAATTGCTTAAAACCATCGCATCTATCCCTACGTACAACAGTATATCTATCATCCAAATACTCGGATGACAAAAACCAGTCATCCAACCAGGTTTCTGTAAAGCATATGATATGCGTTTGATCCCCATACGGGTCAACACTCTGTGTGTTCCACAATTTGTTGTGCTGAGTCTGTGTGTTTTTTGTGCCTACGAGTTTCTTTTTTGATTATTTCCTTCATTTGAGTTTGACATAATTTACTTTATTGTATAGGTATATGAGCGCAATACCTAGTCTTTGCAATGACTTCTATATGTCCATTATAGAAAGTAGCTTAAACGCTAGAGTCACAAAATGAAATACACTTTTTACGATTGCGGCCCGACATTTATAAAAGTAAACTACTTTCTAAGTCGTCGTACAGAAAATTCATGGATTCCGTTCACCCTTTTACGCAGTATAGGTGAGCTCTAAAAATAGCTTTAAGCTTCTTATAGAGGTGAAAACCTCCTAAGTAAGAGCCCTGTTTGTTCCGTTTACTATTTGACTTAGCGACTTTTCGAACAGATAAATCAGTAATATTATAGACCTTGTACTACATGGCATACTATATGGTTAAACCGCTAGAGACTTAATTGAATAAAATTAATAATGCTTATGCGTTTTCGTTTTGCCTGCTTAGCGCTCTATTTTACTCGCTTCCATTGATAATTAGGCTGCGGAGTGTAAAAAATATGTTCTCTTCTTATTACGCGCGAGATGTATGATTTATATTATTGTACGAAATATGTAACATTAAGGGAAAACTTTAGTCTGCACCTTAAAAAACTTGAGTAGTGTTTTAATTCATAGATTTTGTAAGTGTTCTAAGGAGCATGGTGACCTATTCGACTAACTATACTACTAACAACTTGCTCTTCCTTCGATCTTTTACTTCATGTGTGAAACATAATCGGGTCTCGTGCATTGCCCACTGCGCAAAAATATTTAAATGATCATTATAAAGAAATAATTTTCATCTCCAAACGTAGCAGCAAGAAAAATATGACCCATCCATATTCATGTATACGTTAAATACTGTACCGCGGTCATTAATATGTATAGTGGCGTAATGAACCTTTTCACACACAATATATAAGAAATATATAAGAAAAATAACCTTAAATCGAGGCTCAAAAGGTTCTTAGTGTTTTGAATAATATTTTCACGAACGATTTCACGCCAGCTTTGGCCTATGTACTCGAAGAACTTTAACATACAATTACGGGATGAAATATGAACAAAGGCTTAACCTTTACATTCTATTTTATTGTTAAAATATTTCACTATCAGG
Organism: Euclidia mi; assembly: GCA_944739405.2. Taxonomy (NCBI): domain Eukaryota; kingdom Metazoa; phylum Arthropoda; class Insecta; order Lepidoptera; family Erebidae; genus Euclidia; species Euclidia mi. The sequence continues at coordinate 27,828,725 of OX123186.2, read as the reverse complement.
CGTAAAATATTAAAATTTATTATATATGGCTGGGTATTTGAAATTGATGCCGTGCACATATTTGTGGTACGGAGCTCCTTCAAGCATTTCGTATATTAATTTAACATGAATAATGATAAAGTCAATAGTTTTGACTTTTGGCTGTATACGTAAGAGAAAACTTGAACCGAAAATTCGTCTTGTAAAAGTCCTATTTATGGGTTCCTATTCCATACAACTTTACCTTTCTGCCTTTTGCTTGTGTGTGTGTGTGTGTGTGTGTGTGTGTGTGTGTGTGTGTGTGTGTGTATGTGTGTGTGTGTGTGTGTGTGTGTGTGTGTGTGTGTGTGTGTGTGTGTATGCGATCGTGCATGCGTGTGTCTATGTGTGTCGGAGATTTCGACTTGGTTAAATTGGTGGAGTGGATATAAAACTAGTAAAATACTTCAAAATAACACCTTAAATTACCTTACCTAAGACCATATAAGTTAAAAAAGCGTGAGCATAATTTCTGGCAGCAGTCTTCTAAGTGCAGATTATTTTTACTTTCAAATTGAAAACGAAATCAACAAGTCAATGCTATGTATGCTATGTAGCTTCAAGTTAAAAATATTCGACCACAGCTCAACTAAACCACTCGGATGATATAGCACACCTATGATAATAGTTTTAAATCAGTATTCATGAGAGGAAAGTTTTGTGTGATGGATGCAACCAACTATTTCCCTAGATTTAAGGGAATCTGTCTCCGCTATCATAAATAATTTTAGTAGTTGACATTGAGTCGGATTCTTATGTTTATTTAACGAGTGAGTTATAACAGCGGTCACAGAATGATGACGCTGAGTCATTTCTATAAATTTTAATTACGCGGCGGGCGCTTAAACCACTACGCCAACCGTAGACGCATTGCAAAAAATTTGTATGAGACTAAGTAAACATTAACACCTTAGGGCAGGACCATGCTTCGAACTATATTTGTGTCCATGTTTTATTATAAGACTTAGTATTCTGACGGTTTTGTTGGTTTGGATACTATATTTTATATGTGGGACTGATCTCGGCATGTAAAAGATATAAAACATCGGACAAAGCGTTTACGTTATTTCTGTAAGGCTAAATTTAGAAACAGCATTGGATATGAAGTTGCGCCGACAATACGTTCGCTAACTGCCTGTGGGCGTAAAAAGTACCCAATCAGAGATACACAGGCGTGGGTGCACTTATATAAGCCAAACAAAACTTTGGAAGCTAGAAACATGGTTGAACCTTTTATAACGCTCACTAAGGATGAATTTTTCAATATTCTACCCCTAGGAAGACAAGATGGGAGTTGAAAATTTATGGTGAGTGAAGTCGTGGAGAGTTGCTAGTTTACTTATAATAGAAGTACTCCAATAACACAAGGAATCACAACACCATTAACTGTGACATAAGATTGCCTATGACACAGGCGAACAGGTTACTTCAGTCTGTTATCACGAACAAAAACATAACAGTTTCACAAAGCTCACTTTATTTAATACCAACCATTGAAACTAATGTTCATTTAAGAGGTTTTTGGTAATTAATATTTTTGAAAAAAAGCTACTCTTCATATTCATCCCTTCATTTATGGAAGAAGAGTGGAGAGGCCTTTGGCCTGCAGTGGCACGTCAACGTGCGCTTAAAAAAAGAGAAAAATATTTGTTCATGTACTCATCATTTAGCAAGGCAAAATCATTATTCGATGGCTCAAGTATAGTTTATAACTACTTTAGTATCGTGCCACATAATACAAACCACCAATATACATAATGTAGCCTTTCTATATCCACGCACTCACGCAGTCGATCATAATATTCATATTTCTCACACGTTTGGGCCAATGAGTGTCGAGTTGACGTTGGCAGCTATTACAATATTGACAAGATAATTTTTAAGTGTCGCCGGCACATCAAACCAAGTAAGATTGTTAGAATGTCCACTTAATAACAAATGCTATAAAAATATGAACATTTGTGCAATCGAAATAGAATATTTTTGTTTTAATTGACTATGGATTTTTTTTCACATAGGTTTGTTTTATATGCAGTACTAGCAGTCACCGACGGCTTCGCCTGAAACTTCTTATTTTATGACTGTAAATTTTACTAAGGATGTTAAATTGAATAAATTAAAAAGCCTGCTTGGGACGTTTTTTGTAGCTCAGTCCAGGAATCAGAAACAAAGGTAATAGCCGTGTCATCAGCATATGAAATGATTTTGGAATTAGGGATCTTCAAATTACAAAGGTCATTAATAAAAATTAGGAATAGAAATGGCCCGAGTATACTTCCTTGTGGAAATTTAAAGAAATTTATTTAAATTTAAATGAATATAGGAAGTTCATCACTAGTTTAGTTACCTATCCTGACCATCTGTGTACGATCTGTGAGGTAACTTTTGAAGATTGCTAACTGTGGGCCTCTGACACCTATTCTTTTCAGCTTTAAAAGAAGAGTGGAAATGGGAACAGTGTCAAAGGCTTTCGCAAGGTCTAAGAAAATATTTACCACCTTTTTACTGTCATTTAAATTAGTCCAGGAGTTAACAGCACACATAGTGTGTGCTGTTAACTCGTGGACGGCGTCTGAAGTAGACATGTTCTTCCGAAAACCGAATTGGTTGGCAGAGAGGATATTGAATTTGTCTAAGTAGCTAACTAGTCTAGTATTTACAACCCGCTCCAAGATCTTAGATAATCCGGTGAGTACAGCTATTGGACGATAGTTAGTTACTAAACACCCGTCTCCACCCTTAAAGATGGGATGTATAATGGCTCTCTTTAGTGCTATAGGGAAAACGGATAAATCAATATATTTATTAAAAAATGGCTGATAAATGGCGCAAGAATATTAGAATATCTTTTAAATAAAATTGTGGTTATTTTATCCCACCCAGTTGTTGCATTTGATCTAAGAGCGTTTATTATATTTACTATCTCACACGGACTTATTTCTTCAAAAACAAAAGAATTTAAATTTAGAAAAGTAGAGGTATAGTTAGTTACTAGGATATTCGACTTAGAAGTAATTTTATCTGCAAGTCTATTACCAATTTGAACATAAAAATTATTAAACTTGTTACAAGCGTCGTTGAGTGAGAGTAAGTAATTGCGAGGAAGACAGTTTTTGATGATTTGTGTAAGTTATGTTTCTAATTATTTCACATAAAGCGTTAGAATTTTGTCCTGCTTTTGTGAGTTGTTCAGAGTCATATTTACGTTTGGCTTTCTTTAATATTTTAGTACAAAAATTCCTATATCTTTTGTATGCGATGGAGAGAATCTGATTATTGGGTGAAAGTTTTGTTTGCCTATGCAAAGAGTCTCTATTACGTATACACCTTAAAAGTCCAGGTGTTATCCACGGCTTTATAATTCTCTTTTTGGCTGGCAATTTAGTGGAAGTTGAGTTTTTACTTATTGTTTCTGATATAAAAGTAATTAAAGAATCAATGGCAATGCTAGGGTTATCATAAGATAATAGCTAGCTGAAATCAATTTGTCTAACAAGCAACTAAGGTCTCGTAATTAAATTTTGTAATAGTTTTTGGGTGTATTAATTTTATATTTTTTAGTTTTTAAACAAAGCAATGTGGAGCAGTGGTCAGTGATGGTCGTTTCTAATACAAAAGTCATTGCTTGCCTTTTCGATTTCAATAAAATGTGATCTAGGCAGTTATTTCCCAGAGTGGGTAAACTGAGCGCTGGTAAAAACCCGTGAGAAGCCATGCAGTTAAGAAAGTCGAGAGCGCGATGGTCTGATAGATTTTTGATGTCGAGTTTAATGTCTCCACTTTTTTTGTTTGATGGCGATCGGTAAATACACAGTATTGCTATGTATGAATTAAGTTTAACTACAAGCCGATTTAAGAAACTCTGATTCTTCTATTGTAAAGGTTAAATTGATGTGATTTACAGACAGTGTAATTGTCCATACTAGGTACCAAATAATTATTTGAACAGTCTAACCAACACTCCGTGAGTAAAATAAGCTCACAGTCAAAAGATATCTGTGCAAGAAATGATTGTAGACTAAGGAAATTGCAATTTATTGACCGTATGTTTTGTGTGACTATTTTTAAGTAGTCATTAGGGTAATCAATCAATTATTACAACTGTCAGGTGAGCATAAATACGATTTTGATACAGAGAGGTCGTCTACGTTATGCATAAGATTATTAATATCATCAATCATTTTTATAAGTTTTATGGAAGGGCAAAGATTTATGTTTAAAAAGGAGCTGGATGTTAGGGCTTTTTCTTGAAGGAATTATATTTTTTCTTTGAGGAATCTTAATCTATTATTTAGTTTGTAACCAAAAAACCAGGGAGGAAACATTGTTGAATTATTATTTGTTATGAAAAATTTTGGGTTTATGATATATATGACAATTATGTGTTTGTGAATAGTGTATGTAATCGATTTTAAACTTTCGCGATTTGTATACATCATACAAAATAAATTAGCGGGTCTTAATCGCGTACAATTAATTTATTTAAGGTATATATACCTATTTGTTTCCGACGTTTCGCTCGTCTTGCACCGAGCGTGGTCGCGGAGAGACTGATGAGAGCTCAGCGCCGTCTTGTGGAAGTGCGGGTTTCGGCACCTACCCTCACTTGGTCTTTATTTAAATTCGCACTGTTGGTACTCCGACACACTACACTAATGACGTCTACACACTGTTGAGATTTATCACTGCGGCGGTGTTTACATTTGCTGATGACTGGATTCCAAGTAGCCGATAATCTATATCCATCCTCCCGGTTGAAATTGTTATATTTCTTGATTTATACCGCTTCACGTACTATCCTGGAGTAATAGTGACGATCGGTGGATAAGACTTGTGGTTGATGCAGTTCTATCCAGTGGTTTGGTCCAGACTCCAACAAATGCTCAGCTATAGCCGACTTATTAATATGTTGGTTTTTCACAGCTGCGATATGTTCCTTTACTCTTTCAGCGATTGTACGCTTAGTCTGCCCGATATATGAACTACCGCAGCTGCAATCGACTTTGTAGACGCCAGGTGTTTGGAGAGGAATGACATCCTTTGGGGTACGCAGATTATATGCTATCTTAGAGAACGGACTGTATACAGTCTTGATGGAGTATTTCTTGAGTAGGTACTGTTCCAACCTTGTCCGTTACTCCCTTTAGATACGGCATGTAAGCCGGCACTCTGCTTACTTCAGGTTTACGATCTTTCCTCTTCAGACGGAGTATCTTCTTCTTGTATCCGTTGCGCCTAAGTACCTCCTGAACATGTGACAGTTCACTATTTAATTGTTCAGGGTCACACAGGTCATACGCTCTGTTCACTAACGTTGACACAACGGAATCCAAATGCCGCGGATGGTGGTGCGAGTTCGCGTTAAGATACCTATCTGTGTGTGTCGGTTTCCTATATACAGTGTGTCCAAGGGTACCATTATCTCTCACTGTCACTTTAACGTTGAGAAAGGGTAACGATCCGTCTACCTCCATTTCGTATGTGAATCGGATGTTCGGATGTATGGAGTTCAATTTGTCTGCGAATTGTTCCACGTCTTGCTGGTTCCCCTTCATGATGCAAAAGATATCATCGACATACCTCTTCCATAGCTTCACATTTGATGCCTGCATGTCTATGGATTCCTCGAAGTGCTCCATCCAGATGTTGGCCATTACCAGTGCTATAGGACTACCCATAGCCACTCCATCGATCTGGAGGTAGTGTTGTCCACGATATAAGAAGTAGTTTCCATCCAAGCAATTCTTAAGCAGAACAGTGTATTCGTCAGACAGACCGTTTTCCCTTAATTTCCTCTGTATGACCTCAAGGCAATCTTGAACAGGAACATTGGTGAATAGTGACTCCACATCAAAACTCACCATCACCTCGTCTGGTTCCTTTTTCGTGCTCTTGATAATTTCTACAAAGTGACGAGAGTCCTTCACGAAAGAGTGCGTTTTGCCTATTAACGGTTGTAGTACCTTGCTTATGTGTTTCGCCAAACCATATGTGGGTGAATTTATCTGACTCACTATAGGACGCAAAGGTACGTTGGTCTTGTGTACTTTGGGTAAGCCGTACATCTTAGGCGGCTGCACAATTTGAGGTTTATGTATATAGGAAACCGACACACACAGATAGGTATCTTAACGCGAACTCGCACCACCATCCGCGGCATTTGGATTCCGTTGTGTCATCGTTAGTGAACAGAGCGTATGACCTGTGTGACCCTGAACAATTAAATAGTGAACTGTCACATGTTCAGGAGGTACTTAGGCGCAACGGATACAAGAAGATGTGACGTGGGAGTCGTCGCGGTACTCCCCACTACTTCTGACTGGCCGCCTCGCTCACTTGCGGCACATAAATACCGCGGCGCGGCAGCGAATCTTCCCTCTTGAATCCTGGACGCTGCCTCAGTTAAGTGCTGCCTTCTCTTCTGGAGGACCGAAGCCAAGTCAGCCTGCCTGCCTACCCTGCCCTGAGTCTTAACTCTTGCTACTAGCTACCGGGTTTATATTGTGTAACGCTTCTTAGCAATTATATTTTGTAACGAACGCTATGCTTCTTTAATTTATCTCTCTACACACACGAATAAACGTTACACTGGCGCTCGAACAATTTTAAGGGCTCAGGCATCTGACTCGGCTTCTGGTCGCTTCCTTTTTTCTGTGTTTCTGTGTGTAAGTGTGTTCACAGTCGGTAAGTCGTTGATTTTTTTTTCTAATTGTGTTAGCTAAATTATAACGCATTATTCAGGCAAGATAGTCGACTAAAGGCTTGCGCCACATCTTATGTACTTTTATAACTTCTTTTCTAACCCAAATTCGTTAGACTAAGTAACGGTTTTGGGAATTATTTTAATTGTACAATTACATTTTTTATGTGAGGGTAGATTCCGCTTCGCATTATTCTTACGCATTGCGAACGTAACTTGTTTACTTGCTACATAATAAATAATTATCTTTCTTTTTAAACGACCCACTGTGAACATATTTACATTACCTTTTATTTTATTGTTATATTATAAGTATAACCCCTGTGTGAGTGACTTTTGGTGCTGTTAGGTTAATCTTTCATCTGTTTAATATTTTTCTAAGTAACATAGCAATGTCTTTTAAAATTAACTTCAATCATTTAGTAAAATCGGAGCTGGTTTATGAACTGATTATTCGGGGGGGTGACAAGTCGGGTTCCGTAGCCGAGCTGCGCCAGCAGATAGCGACACTAGCGTCTCAGTTTCCCTCTGAAACTATTTTGGATTAGGATTTAGACCCCGAAGAGGAAATTTCGGCTATCCGGAACTCCTTAATTAGGGCTACAAATAATATTTCTCTGCTTAGATCACAATTTGACCAAAACCTCTATTCGCGCACAGAATCTATTCTCAACCATATTTACTTTAGATTGAATAGACTGGATCTGGACCGCCTTTCTGATACCGACTCGGCTGAGATAGTTTCAAGCAATTACCGCGTGATACATATGCGGAGGCCCTCGGCCATTTGTCTCCTATCTTCGAAAAGGTACAGGCCGCTTTGATAGCCGCTCACCAACGTAATTGTAATTCTTATAATCTTCGTCGTAAACCGGCCGAATTCAATGTCGGCGATATTCTGTGGCGGCGTACTTACTATTTAAGCGATAAAGATAAATATTTCAATAAAAAACTCGCTCCTAAATTTATTAAATGCAAAGTTGTAGCTAAAAAGTCTCCTTTAGTTTACAAATTGTCTGATATGACTGGCAAGCCAGTTGGCGAATGGCATATTAAAGATTTAAAATTAATTAATTACAAACAATAATTATTAATCTCATACAAAAATCTCGTCAAATTTGTTGATATAATTACTTCTGCTCACCCACAGTCCATAATGGTCGTTATAGTAATACCGATTTTTTTTTTATCTTAAAATCCTTTTTGTTTTGACTCAGTGGTTAAAACTGTAATCAACTGCGTCTCACGGGTTCGAAGTTTCTTGAATCTATTTGTTGTGCTAATCACCTTGTTTACGTTATGTTATAAAGTATGCTCGGAGTTATTAATATTAACCCATTCTATTTAGCGAGCCGCTAGCGCGCTTTCTAAATAATACCTTATCCCGCGCACATAAGGCTTACTCTCGCCTACATTCGTCTCGACTACCTGCGTTGAGTTTTATGACTTGTCACTCACTCTTTTGTTGTCGCGTTGACCTTTTTGTTTTAATTGTTTTATGCAGTAATATTATAACAGATTTTCCATAAACTGAGCAGCTCTTTTGTATTTTATTTAACTTAACTTATATATAAGAATTCTAAACTATTGTTTTGAAGTGTCACTAATAAACATTAACTATTTATTCAAGAATATCTCAGTTATGCTTATGTGTAATCCTCGATGTGTTTTGCATTCAAGCAGGAACCGGATTGGTTTGAATGATAGCTAGTGCACTGGTTGTGAGTGTGTCTGGCATGTGTGCGAGATATGAAGGATTTTTTTTTGTTGTTAAAGGGGTCCATTGAATGCGTGATGTATGAATGGTTGGGGGGTTATACATAATCAAATTTCTTTTAGGTGGTGTTTGCAACTTAAAAGACTGACACCACTTCGCTTTCTCTATTCCAGGTGCTGTCGGCGGCAGGGGGCCAGGGAATTTTTCCCGCAGGAAAAATTCCGGCCTAAAGGGGGGAGTGTGTGACGTGGGAGTCGTCGCGGTACTCCCCACTACTTCTGACTGGCCGCCTCGCTCACTTGCGGCACATAAATACCGCGGCGCGACAGCGAATCTTCCGTCTTGAATCCTGGACGCTGCCTCAGTTAAGTGCTGCCTTCTCTTCTGGAGGACCAAAGCCACGTCAGCCTGCCTGCCTACCCTGCCCTGAGTTTTAACTCTTGCTACTGGCTACCGGGTTTATATTGTGTAACGCTTCTTAGCAATTATATTTTGTAACGAACGCTATGCTTCTTTAATTTATCTCTCAACACACACGAATAAACGTTACAAAGAAGATACTCCGTCTGAAGAGGAAAGATCGTAGACCTGAAGTGAGCAGAGTGCCGGCTTACATGCCGTATCTAAAGGGAGTAACGGACAAGGTTGGAACAGTACCTACTCAAGAAATACTCCATCAAGACTGTATACAGTCCGTTCTCTAAGATAGCATATAATCTGCGTACCCCAAAGGATGTCATTCCTCTCCAAACACCTGGCGTCTACAAAGTCGATTGCAGCTGCGGTAGTTCATATATCGGGCAGACTAAGCGTACAATCGCTGAAAGAGTAAAGGAACATATCGCAGCTGTGAAAAACCAACATATTAATAAGTCGGCTATAGCTGAGCATTTGTTGGAGTCTGGACCAAACCACTGGATAGAACTGCATCAACCACAAGTCTTATCCACCGATCGTCAATATTACTCCAGGATAGTACGTGAAGCGGTGGAAATCAAGAAATATAACAATTTCAACCGGGAGGATGGATATAGATTATCGGCTACTTGGAATCTAGTCATCAGCAAATGTAAACACCGCCGCAGTGATAAATCTCAACAGTGTGTAGACGTCATTAGTGTAGTGTGTCGGAGTACCAACAGTGCGAATTTAAATAAAGACCAAGTGAGGGTAGGTGCCGAAACCCGCACTTCCACAAGACGGCGCTGAGCTCTCATCAGTCTCTCCGCGACCACGCTCGGTGCAAGACGAGCGAAACGTCGGAAACAAATAGGTATTTATACCTTAAATAAATTAATTGTACGCGATTAAGACCCGCTAATTTATTTTGTATGAATAGTGTATGTGTAATGGATTTGTAGTGTATTTGTCATATTTATAAAACTATCTAGCACCAACAATAATTGTATTTTATTTCAACAACGCGTATAAAAAATTGCATGTATATTTGTTTTGTAGAGTAAAATATACGGCAGAAATACGTTGTTTGTTTGAGTGAACATTGTTACATATGTAGAGATTCAATTTATACTACAGGTGTTCTTAAATCGTTCGAACGTTAGTTCCATATAATTATTTACTTTAATAAACATAACTTTTAATGACCCAGAACCAAATAACAACAGTCCAATTCCTATTGATGGCCAACTTGTTACTATGTGCGATCAATACAAATATCTAGGTGGTATGATGCACAGATCTGGGAACTTAGCATGCAACATTCAGCACAGAATAGCCGCAGCATGTCTTAAGTGGCAAGAAGTAACTGGTGTTACCTGCGACAAGAAGATGCCTGTAAAACTCAAGGGCCTAATCTATAAGACCATGATAAGGCCAGTTCTTTCGCATGGCAGCGAAACATGGGCTGCAACCCAAAAAATCGTGCATACCATCCAAGTTGCTGAAATGAAGATGCTGAGGTGGATGTGCGGCGTAACCAGGCTAGACAAAATCCGCAACGAATACGTAAGAGGAATGTTGAGGTGTGCAATGAAACACCATAGTTAATTGACAACACTATTAGTTTATATTCAAGGTGTTTATAATGTTTTTTTCGTTTTCTTTGTTGTTGCAACTCTGCAAATACTCCATGGTCGTCTCTCGCTTCTATTTTCATTCTTGTGAAAACTATAAGACTGTAGAACTGTGCTGGCTGATTGAATAAAACATTATCAAAGTAAAACGTCTTTTAATAATCACATCAGGTTATGGGCCCAGGGCTGTCATCTGCGAAGAAGTTTATTTGATGAGCAAAAGTTCAGGTAAAATAATTACTGCAATCGCTGACCGGCGAAAGTGAGGTTAGATAAAAAATACACGCACGGCGTGGTCGGCAATCTATCTCAATCGTCAAAGGCTGTTGCGGGAAGGTAAGAAAATATACATTGGGCAAGATGGAAGGCGATTATAAATTCAGCACAGTCAAACTGGAGGGTTCCAAGAATTGGAAAATATGGAAATTCCAAACCGCCGTGTTATTACGTGGGAAAGGCTATATGGACATCGTGGAGGGACGGAGTCTAAAACCAAAAGAAAATGACGAAAAAATCATTTGGGAGTCCAAGGATGCGAAGGCTCAGACGATCCTGGTCACACGAATGACAGAGGAGGTGTCTCGCAAGTTATTAGGTGTAGCATGAACACCTAATAACTTGCAAGACATCGGCAGAGATGTGGAGGAAATTACAAAGTATCTTTGAACAGAAGAGTGAGACCAGCATTCACATTGTCCAGCAAAGATTTTTCCAATATAAATATGAACATGGAACGGCAATGTCAGTGTTCTTGTCTAGAATCCAGGAATTGTAGAATCAGCTCAGGCAAATAGGTGAGGAAATTTCGAATAAGTTAGTGATAACTAAAGTACTCATGTCGTTGCCAGACGAGTACAGGCATTTCGTTTCTGGTTCGGCGATACACCGAAACCGATTAGGTTATAGGCGACTTGGGAAGGATTAATGGAATGGACTGTATTCAAAGGATAGCGGGTTTTTAGCCGCCTAGGAGTGGAAACGGGAAGAGGTGATTGTGAGTGGGTATAGGATATTTCAAGGATTGAGGGCACTTACCTTATACGGCAATCTTCTTCGTTTCCGAAGGGCAGTCTCCTGGTGGTTTCATTAGATTCCGAACATGTTACGTAAGATTGTGGATTAGGGACCGAGTTATTATTACTATTTCGTGATTTATTCAACCTTTTTTTGCTGCTGTTAGTGTTAGACGGGCCAGGTGAACCAGACTACGTATTATGAAATATTCGACACTGATCTTTGATGAACGAAATAAAACTATCTAGTGTAGGTATTTTATTATTGCGTTCCGTCATCTCGAATGCGCGAATTGTATCAGTGTCAAACTTTTTTAAAGCGAGTTGAAGCAACATAAAGTCGGAAAGATCTTCTAATTTTAAATTCCTAAGAGAATTAACCGCGGTTACGAAGTTATCAATAAACAGCTGGAAATTCGAGACAGACGCGTTGGCGGACAGTTTGAGATTTAAAGCTTGGTCAAAGTAGGTAGACGCTAGGACGCGCGTGTCCTGATATCTGTCAAGTAGTGACTGAAATATGACCTGATAATTCTCAGCACTGGGTGTGACACCTGCAAATACGGACTGGGCTTTCGGTGACAGTTTACCTATTAAATAGTACAACCTGTCAGCATCTGTCAGAGAACCATTATCGTGCACTGTAGACTTAAAACTCGCATAGAATAACGGCCAATTTCGTATATCTCCGTCAAACGACATAATCTCGATTGGCGGTAATCTCGGTTTGCGGGCAACGGGCTCTGCTGAACATTTACCCTCCAATTGCGATTGTATACGCTTAATAATACAATAAAGATCTTCGAATGAGGTACACGCCTGATAGTTCGGTTTTTCATCAGGATTGATAGAAAGTAATCTTGCGTTATAATCGTCTAACAACTTATGAAAATCTGTTCGAATACTATCTACTGTCATACAATAACTGAGAAATGCTTCGCTATTACTGTCAGACATAGATGCGGTTTTTGAGCGTTCATAGATGTTTTGAATGCGCTCAAATAAAATATTGCGTTTTGCTTCTAAGATTGTCTTTTTTATTGATTTTACTGATCGCGCATTATTCTCATCATTGTCAAACATCTCACAGAGATCGGTAATTGTGGGCAATGGCGCGGCCATTAGTGTGCAAGAAAGTGGGCAAATGGCTGTCGAGGTGCAAAACGGAAACGAGTGGGTGACCACTGTCATAGATAATGTACTCTTTGTGCCCGATTTAAAAGTCAACTTGTTTTCGTAGAATCGTGCCACAGACAAGGGATACGTTGTTATAACAAATGACAGCTCGTGTAAATTTTACAAAGATGGCGATATGTGTGCTATTGCAAAACGTGTTGGTAGCTCATATTACATGAATATGCGTTGTAAAGGCGAGATAGCCAGTGTGGTTTCTACAGAAGAAAATGAGTTAAACGTTTGGCATGAAAAGTTAGCTCACCAAAACTTTGATTACATCAAGAAAATATTACAGAAAAACAACATTGAAATAAAACAAACTTCGGCTCCAAAATGTAGCAGTTGTCTAGAAGGGAAAATACATCCCTTACCATTCGGAAGAAGTGATATATGATACATGCCGATACATGCGGCCCGATGGAAGAAACATCAATCGGCGGGTCGAGATACTTTGTTTTATTCAAAAATGATTACTCACACTATAGACAAGTTTATTTTGTGAAATCGAAACACTAAATTAAGGATTGTGTTGAGGATTTCCTTAATAGGGCTGAAAAAAAACCGGAAATAAGGTGATAGTGTTTAGAAGTGATAACGGACTGGAATTCACAAACAAAGATGTCAAGAAAATATTCTCTGAAAAAGGCATAACACACCAGACTACCGTTCCATACACTCTCGAGCAAAATGGGAAAGCAGAGAGGGAAAACAGGACATTAGTAGAAGCTGCTAGAACCATGTTATGTTCAAGAAACCTACCCAAGAAGCTATGGGCTGAAGCTGTGAATACAGCGGCTTTTATTTTGAACAGAACTGGTAATAACAAAGAAAATGGAAAATCTTCATATGAAATATGGTGTAACAAGGAATATGACATTCATAACATACATACTTTTGGAGAACAAGTGATCGCTCACATCCCCAAAGAAAAACGAAAGAAATGGGACAAGAAGGGCGAAAAAGGAATGTTAGTCGGATACAGTGACAACACAAAAGGTTACAGGATCTATTTTCCTCAGAAAAATAGTATAGAGATCAGAAGAGATGTGGTATTTCTCAATGATAGAAAGGAAAAGATGGAATCTACTGTAGAGATGGAAATAAAGGATAATGAATCTATAACAGACATAGAAAAGGAAGAAAGTAGAAGTAGAGAAAGTGTGTCAGAAGTGACACTTACCCCTGATGAAGATACGACCTATGAAAGTATATCTGGTAGTGACTATGAACCATACTTGGACCAATCGAGCTCCACTGAAATGACATTTACAACACCACCAACCCGCGATGAGAAGAGCAAGCGTGTCAGAAAACAGACGTCTTTCTACACTTGTAACAGTGCTCAAATTACAGAGACTGAACCTGTGACATACAAGGAGGCAATGAGTCTTTATGATGCCTGTAAATGGAGTCAAGCAATTGACAGGGAGCTGCAAACTTTAAGAGGTAACAATACTTGGTCATTTTGTAAACCACCAGTAGGTATAAAGGTAATAAGTAGTAAATGGGTATTTAAATTAAAAGGGTTGAAAGAAAATTTGCAATATAAAGCTAGATTAGTCGCTAGAGTGTTTGAATAAGATGATATATATAATTTAAATGAGATTTATGCTCCAGTGGCAAAGTTATCCATTTTTAGGCTTTTTGTAATTATAGCTGCTAAATTAAACTTACCAATATTTCAACTGGATGTAACAGGAGCCTTTTTATATGGAGAATTAAAGGAAGATGTATATCTTAGTTTACCAGAAGGTGCTTATGTAGGGTCTAACAATATTGTAAAGTTAAACAAATCATTATATGGGCTAAAGGTATCTCCAAAATGTTGGAATACTAAATTCAACTCTGTTATTACTAAAGTATGTTTTGAAAGATCCTAATATGACTCATGTTTATATATAAAGTGTAACGGTAAAGATAAAACTTTTGTATTGTTGTATGTCGATGACATTCTAATATTTGGAAATAATAATAAAGAAATTTCACATTTTAAATCTGTATTACATAAGGAGTTTGAAATCAAGGGCAGATCTCAATTTTGTTAGGTATAAGTGTAAAGCAAAGAACAATGCCCATTTCTGGCCCAGTTTGGAACTCATGAACAGCACAATGGAGTTTCAATTTTTGTTAAATAATCCTTTTTATTTATAACATAATTTATAGGCGTTACTAAGGGTGTGCCGAGAAACATAATCAATGAATAGTTTTAAAAAGATGTGTTAACGTCTAAATAGCCAACATGTAATAGATCAGAAATTGCCATTAAAGAATTGATAATATTAAATCGATTATCTTAATCGATTTCAAATTTTCTCTACTCAAAATGATTTTAGTGACTAGCAAATCTTTATTTGGTCCTTAAACATTTTCATTATGTGCATTTTTAAGGAATATATGCGATTAACTACAAATAAGTTCTGTTTTCAATCATATACATAGATAAAATACATAACCTTTGGTGACCCAAATCTATATCGATTAATAAATATCATTTAAAAACTGTAAAACGGCAACACTTTTTGGACTCTTAGTAAATGTCAATAATATCATATTCGATTTATTTTGTTTGTTATTTGTTTTGCTCGTACGCATTGTGAATATTTGTGGATCTTTTACGACTTCTGGCTTTTTTCTTTCGGATTTCTACCCTTACCAAACGATTAACTCATTCCTTTCTACCCAAAACTGCGAAATACCGTAACTATCCTTATAAAACTACGTACACACCTAATGTTTTTTGAGCATAAAAAGTACTTCTTGTAATAAAACTATCAATGTGGCCGACCTCTAATCAATCTCAAAATTCTAGTTTAACACTTTGTTATCGAATGCAATAACAACTACTACGATTTTTGACGGTCAACACCTAGGCCGGCGTCACTAAGAAAAATGGGCATTGTTCTTTGGAAACTGGCATTATTGAGTTAAGTCAAAGAAATTATTTAGAGAATATCCTTAGAAAGTTTGATATGTATAATTGTAAGCCAATGTGTACTCCCATGGATCCCAATTTTAATGCAAAAATATTTGAAAGTGACAATGTATCAAATAAAAGCACTGAAAGGTTATGTAAGAAAATAATAGGCAGTTTGATGTATGCTATGGCACGCACTAGGCCAGATCTGTGTTTTGCAGTGTCTATATTGAGCAGATATGAGAAATGTGCAAACAATACTTTATTAACTGCATTAAAAAGGATACTTAGATATGTTAAACACACTTTGGATTTCAAATTGACTTACCATTGTAATAACCTATTGTTAGAAGGATATTGTGATGCTGATTGGGGAGGAGACATTAGAGACAGAAAGTCTACATCTGGATATATGTTTATGTTCTCAAATTGTTTAGTAATGTGGACTTCAAAGAAACAAGCATGTGTTAGTCTGTCCTCAACTGAGGCAGAATATGTTGCAATGAGCATGGCTGCAAGCGAGGCTTGTTGGGTAATAAATTTATTTAAAGATTTTCGTTATAGTAATGTGTATTTTATATATTATATGATTTTCGTTATAGTAAGCATCTATTGTGATAATCAGTCAGCCACACTCACTGCTGGGACAGAATGTCTTAAGTGTTCAAAACATGTAGATATGGTACCATTTTGTCAAAAATTTAATACATGATAAAAAGATTTCTATAAAATATGTTAAAACTAATGATCAACCAGCTGATATTTTAACAAAACCATTAAAAAGAGAATTATTTGAAAAATGTTTGACATAATGTAATTTCGGATAGTACCTAATATTAGTAACTATGTGAAAATAATTTAATAATGTTTGCCATTGTTATAAATTTGTAGATTATGTTGTTTCATTGAGGGGTGTTGAGGTGTGCAATGAAATACCATAGTTAATTGACAACACTATTAGTTTATATTCAAGGAGTTTATAATGTTTTTTCTTTTTCTTTGTTGTTGCAACTCTGCAAATACTCCATGGTCGTCGCTCGCTTTTGTTTTATCTCTTGTGAAAACTATAAGACTATAGAACTGTGCTGGCTGATTGTATAAAACATTATCAAAGTAAAACATATTTTAATAATCACATCAAGGAAGCCTCGGTGTACGCGACATCACCGACAAGATGCAGGCAAGTAGACTACAGTGGTATGGTAACGTGAAAAGGAGGCCACCAGACTACGTTGGCAATTTGGCACTACAGGTTGACATCCCCGGTCGGAGACCTAGAGGAAGACCCAAGATAAGGTGGATAGATATAGTGCTAAAGGACAAGCGGGAATGCAAGGTTACTGACGAGGATGTCACGGATAGAGCGAAGTGGAGGAGAAAAATAAGGAAAGCTGACCCCACCACCATGTGGGATATATAGCTAGGAAGAGAGAGAGAATTATTTACTTTAGTAAATTGCCAATATCTTCCTATAAGCTGTTTACAAGACTTTTATAGTAAAAGGTATAAGTAAGACCTTTCTCTAGATATAAACATAAAATATTTAGAACCTTTTAGCCTTTTACAACAAGGATGTTACAAGCGTACTTAATCTTAGACAGCAGTGAGAATAACACATAAATTTCAATTACAATGGAAGCAGGTGCATAGAGATTTAAAACAAAAAAACAAATTAAATTGCCCCATATACTGTGAGGCCATGTTCAGAAAAGGTGCAAAAGAAGGTATTATCTCGTTAGCGGATAACGTACAATTTGCTTGATACATAAAATTGTTATTGATTTTGCGTGTATAGTAAAGATTATAAAGTGACTTTTACTATGTATTCACCACCCCTGCTATCATATTTTTTGTATTTTTGTGTCACATTTCCTTATAGCAGCCTAATCAATTGTCCAATTAATACCAGCAAGGATGATCATCAATGGAAAATATTTCTAAGCTTTCTAGGATACCGTTTCTGATGGAGGCCAAAGCACCCTGTTACTACCTTCGCCGTCTGTCCGTTTGACTGACAGCTAGCTGCATCTCAGTAACTGGAATAGGTAGAGAATTGATAATTTGCTTACAAAGTATTTGTATTGCCACCATAACAAATATTATTTAAAGAGTACATAAATGGCAGTGCTTATTCGAAAATTTGGCACTCTTTGTAGGCTTTGCTATAATATTCATGTCTTGAAACGTGAATTTTTGAGACATGTTTTCCCATTTTTATAAGCTCGTACGTTAAATTTTTAAGCGCTTAAATCCACGTTGTTACTGATATCCAAACCAATGAATATTGGTGCGCGGACTGCGGTTTATATAAATTGAAAACCAAAATATTTTTGCTCTAACTTTCGTAGAAAGTTCTTCTGGAAACTAATTAACAGTATCTGCCGTAATTATTTTCATAACTTAAATATTTATGAATTTATCTAACGTTTAACGTCTGGAACACAACTGAAGATAATAATTATATGCATTATGGTAGCATACTACAAACACCCGATTTTTTATATCCCTGGATAATAATGCCAAATCAGAGGCGGTAGTAAAACTAAAACTTGACGTAATAAGAACGTAGTCTGTAAATGTTTCGCAGAATTAATTATTTCGAGTATTTTTTTTATTTTTATTTATAGACTCACGCCTGTTTCCCCGAAGGGGTAGGCAGAGGTGTAATATTACATGTCCACGTCTCGCCATTAATTTTTAGGTACCACGTAATAGGGGGCGAGCCTATTGCCGTACAGGCACATTACCAGACTCCGTGCTGCTACTGAGAATTTCGTAACGGAAAAACCCAATAACACTTTGCCCGACCCGGGAATCGTACCCGAGACCTCGCTATCCCACGCGCACATTTATGCTGCGAGACCAACGAGGCAGTCAGTATTTCGAGTTATATCTTAAGAAAATATTGTTCATTGAAGATAATAAAATTAATATAAATGTATGTTAGCGTAAAGTTATTAGCTGCGTAGAAGATACGTTTTGATGAGAACAAGTTATTTATTACAAATGATTTTCAAAAGATGACGAGCGATTTAAATTCAATAACTGTTCATTCAATAAACGGTTTGCGAATTAATTACATTTATTATACACATACTTTACATTACATCAATAATATGTTTAGAAATTAATTCGAAGAAAGAGTAAAATAGCAATATTAATATATTAGTATAAGTGTGGTCTATGGCCTTACCCTTCTCGTAGTGAGAAGAGGCCCGTGCCCAGCAGTGGGACAGAATAGATACAGGGCTGATGATGATGAGTATTAGTGTGTAAAAAACTTGCAGGAAATATTTTTCGTTAGAGTGACATGAAACCGCGGCACTGTGCAATAGTTGGACCGTGTCTAAGTGAATACCGGGCAACTGCCTTGCTTTGATCACCAGTATAGAGCGTATTCAGATATGTATCATTAATTTGCCTGATTCGATCCCCGTATCTGTATCTTCGATGCGTGTCCTGTTCGTCTATTTGGATTAGTTATAATACTTCATAGTCTTGATACGTCGCTCATGTGACACGGCCCGACCCATAATGGAAAAAAAAGCGTCCGCAGTAAGATAGGTAGATACCTATGCAGCTCGATACTATGTTATTCTGAATGACACGGTGATACAGATATTATTATGTAGATTGGATCGAGCAAGTAACATATATCTGGACACAACTTTAGATTGCATGTATGGCGTAGCGGTTTATGCAGCCGCCTTTTGCCACGATTTTCACACAAGACAACACATTGTGTGCTCCAAAAAAAATATTTTGATTTTGAGTAAGTAGTCTTTGTGTCTGTCTGTTGATAATAAATAGCTAGATAGATAGCTTATGACAATAAATTCATAGAAACATTGTAATAGTTAATTTCCTACCACATACGCTATAAAGGCTATTTGTATAACACATATAGCCACATCGTTAGAACAATACCGGGTGTAGGGGACGGTGTACCGAAAACTGATACCAGACCTACATTATACTGAAACCCTTGGCGGTCGAATTTTCCGGAAAAAATCTAAGAATTCGACAATTTTCCAAAAAATTGCGATGTAAATAGGAACACGCAAACTCGCATTATCAGCTGTTACGGCCCTACAGCGGCGGGTGGTAGTGGCAGTGATTAAGATGTACTGGTGCGCTTAGGGCGCTTGTACACGGTATGTAAATTTACTGTGTACTCGCGGCAGACAAGACAAATTCTTCGTGTACACGACAAGAATTTTGTCTGTTCTACACACGACAACTTTTCGTGTCTTCCGCAGACAAAACCAATCGGAACGTGTACACGCCAAGATTTTTTTCGTGCAGTCGTCAGTTGGGCGTAGGGCGCGCAAGTAATAACAAGTCTGATAATCATTTTCGTTTATTTATAAAAATGTTAGCTACAAAGCAAAAAATAATGATAATTGCATATTATTATTATAAAAAAATGAAAAAGGAAACAAAAAGCAAGAGGCTTTACTGGGTTAATCCAATTATACAAGAGAAAAATGAGGCTGAACCCTACTACTCCGCGTTCGCCGCGTCGTGTCTTGCGCAGACAAGATTTTTTTTCGTGCATCGCTGCGAGCAGTGTACACAGCTATTTTCTAGTTACGACACGAATTCTTGCGTAGGCCCGGCGTATTTTCTTACCGTTTACAAGCACCCTTACTGTGCTGCAGCCGCGCGCCGTGGCCGATTTCAAATCAGAGTAAACGCGCCATGTACATGTTTAGTTTTTAGAATTTTACAAAAATATTAATGTGGGTCGACTATAGTTACTATTTCATTACATTATATGGCAAAAAACGCAAAAGACAAATCATGAAATTGATGATGATGATGAAATTCATGAAAATTTGCCGGAAAATTCGAGGGCACCCTCAGTATCATGTACTTAATCACTGATATCGGTTTTAGGTACACCGTCCCTTACACCCTGCCGTATAAAATAACATGATTATCGCCACCCACACAATAATAGCAGATCTAATCGTGACTTGCCGCAATTACAATATGATACAATATGATGCTGTTGTTATAATAATGCTCAATCTCAATCTCAAAATCAATAATGCTCAAGCTCGAGTTCAATTGGTTTGAATGAACGTATTTGTCATGATAAAGCTTTTAAGTTCACTATTTTAGAATAATAGAATCCATAGCTGTAATCAGTCTTGTAGCTATTTGGGTAATATATATTTTTTTAATGTATTGAGTTATTTTTAGGTACCCTTTTCGTGTTTTCCTCTTGTTACCGTTGTTATATTCAGAATGTAAGACAAAAAAGTAGTAATATTTTAGAGTTTTATGAAACGATCTTGCCTTCACAATATAAACGTTCTACGTAATCGCGGTAAGTAACACCGTTGGGCACCCCACTGAGACAAATTGTAATTGTCAACTGCAATATGCACCTCCTAGGTGCATAACGGAACGTCTATCATTGGTCGTTGATATTTAACGGTTTTTGCACTTGTAACACGATCTGGTTATATCATTCAACTTATCGATTTCCGCTTGACCAATTTTAATACTTTTATAAACTGGAAACGAGCAAGAATGAATAAAAATTAATTAAACAAAATACGTATGCTATTGAACTTTGCGACGACTCCATATTGGCCATTTTGATATTGAAATAAGTGAACACGAGAAAAGAAAAAAAATGTTTGTAATGAGAAAACATTGAGTAATATTATGAGTATTATATACAGAACTACTGGCAAATAAGTGTAGATTTCATACTGAGTTATAGTTTATCGAAAAATGATAAATATTGTAGTGAAAAAGTAACAAAACTTTTTTAATGCACTTATTACGTTCCCAAAGAATGGCGGCCGTTATTTTTCGTCGCGTAAACATAAACGTTTTATGGTGAAATTATGATTCTAAAGTAAAATTGGTTGAGTTATCTTTGCACATTGTATATTGTTTTAACGTAATAAAGTGTTATTTGGTGATTATGTGTGGATATACGATAAATTGTGATAAAGTTTACAAGTTATATCAATTAAATTCCTCAAAATCAAAATATATTACGTCGCTGCGAGAACAGGTCAGTATTATTTACTTATTGAAAGAAATAACTAGTTAGATAAACTCGAACGAACGCAGGAAGGTATAATTCATGCCATATAATTATATTTTATAGACGAATTTTTCGTTTTTAGAGATTTAGATTTCAGATAAGATAGGCTTTTACATTGCATTGGAACAGACAAGCTAAAAACACTCCATTTCAATCAATCAATGACATCTGTGACGCGATAAGAAACGAGAACTTTTTCACAATACGTTTTAAATCTAAAGGAAACTTTATGGTAAAAATAATTTATTTTCGTATTGAGCGGGGCGGTAGGTGTAAAAAAGTCAAAACATATTCGAAATTTTAAAAGTTTAAATTTAATTATTTCAAAGAGTAATTTCCTGCTATATTTGTTTACACTGAGTGATATTGTTCATAATTGCACTGTACTCACGTTTGTAGAACTGATACGTAGTTCTATGTAATCTTACATCTACAAGTTACACCACCTGCCAGCACTGCACACTCATACCATATAAAACACCATTAAGAAGCACACAGGTACTGAACAGCGACTCACAACAGAATGTCTGAGCTATCTGATATTAAGGCAGCACAGAACAGCCTAGAGGAAATGTTCTCGAAGAGGATGGCGGAGCTCGAAGCGCAGCTACAGGGAGGCACAGCAAAAGACACTGTTGCGAAGGTGGCAGAGGAGCTCCGCACCTTTAGGGAACTCATGTTCACTATGCTCAGCCTTCTTCGGAAGCAGATCAATGAGTGCTGTCAAAGTATTGACAACATTGAGACGAGGCACAGGCGGAATGCACTCATATTTCGTGGAGTACCGGAGGTGGACAAGGAGGACTGCAGGGGCACCATGTTGAAGATTCTTGACAGAATGAAGCTTCCTTCAATCACTGGAGAGAGTATCAGCGCGTGCCACCGAATCGGCACCTCCAGTAGTGGTCATCACCGTCCAATCCTGGTCTGGTTCTCTGGGATGGATCAAAGGACTGCTGTCTGGCGTGCTAAGACCAGACTCAAAGGTACATCCACGTCCGTGAAGGAGTTCTTAACAAAATGCAGACAGACGATCTTCGGTAAGGTCCGGCTACACTTCGGAATGCGGGCTTGCTGGACCCAGGACGGTGTCATCATGGTGAAGATGGCGGATGGCACTCGTCACAAAATAATCACCACCGAAGATCTCAATAGCTTGCTGCAACAATATCCCAAGCGAAGTGATTCCGCATCCGCGGAAAGGAGTGGCGCCGGGTCTGCTGGGATGTCAAACGCGAACTCCAAACCGCGTAAATAGCAACTTTTTACTATTAACAGATAAACTTTTACCCTAATTTTTAATATTGACCTAGTTTTGTTATGTTTACCGCGTGTTGTTGTATTTATTTCATAGAGTATATTTATTTGTACTATTTACCTATGTCAAGAACGCAACTGTCAGTTTGACAGCTCCGAGTCAGAGTGACATTTATTGCGTGACATATCTGCGTTCGGAAACTGTCGCTACAATCAAGGAGGAAAATTATTACTATTGCTACAACTGATTGATTCTCTCTGATTTTTATGTTTTTTTGTGCTTTATTTTGTTCAATAGGGTTCCACTTGATTTTGTCTGTCTTCTATTAATTTTTTTTTGTTTGTTTGTGTTAGCTGGCGGGTGGTGCAGAGAGGACTGCGTTTCCAACAGCATAGACGTCTATTTTGTTTATAGATAGTATATCTTATTTATTTGTATTTTATTTTTATATATATATCATTTTACTATAGAACTTATGGATGCAGATAATGTTGATACATATTTGTCGGCTAATGAGTCTTTTACCTCCTCAAACAATGAGAGTTTTTGTTCAGTGGACGGTACATTAAGCGAATGTTTACAAAACTCACTTGCGCTCCGTTCTGGGTTTCTTAACGTGTGTCACATAAACGCTCAGAGTATACCTAGTCACTACAGTGATTTACTGGATACATTTTCTGACTTGAATGTGCATGCCGTCCTGGTTTCGGAGAGTTGGCTAAAACCAAGCCTTCTTTCCTCTTCCTACTCTCTGCCTGGCTTCATACTCATTCGAAACGATAGAATGGTTAAGAGGGGTGGTGGAGTTGCTATCTACCTCCGCAGTGCTTTTTTTTTTAAAATATTAGCTGCCTCTTCACCCATCTCTTCGCCTGCGGAGTATTTATTTATTGAGATTGACGTCAAGGGAGCTAAAGCTGACCTGGGCGTCTTCTATTGTCCCCCCTGTGCTGACTATTTCTCCAGTCTCGAGCCGATTCTGGAATCTTTAGGGTCTCAGTATGCGCATCATATCGTCATGGGCGATTTTAATACCGACCTCCTCTCCCGATCTTCCAATCGTTCCCATAAGCTCCTCGACATCATTGAGTCAACCAGCCTCCATGTTTTACCCTTGCAAGCTACACACCACAACGACAATGGGGAGGATACCTGGCTTGACTTAATGATTACCTCTGCTCCTTCCCTTGTAACTCTCTGCCTGGCTTCATACTCATTCGAAACGATAGAATGGTTAAGAGGGGTGGTGGAGTTGCTATCTACCTCCGCAGTGCTTTTTTTTTTTAAATATTAGCTGCCTCTTCACCCATCTCTTCGCCTGCGGAGTATTTATTTATTGAGATTGACGTCAAGGGAGCTAAAGCTGACCTGGGCGTCTTCTATTGTCCCCCCTGTGCTGACTATTTCTCCAGTCTCGAGCCGATTCTGGAATCTTTAGGGTCTCAGTATGCGCATCATATCGTCATGGGCGATTTTAATACCGACCTCCTCTCCCGATCTTCCAATCGTTCCCATAAGCTCCTCGACATCATTGAGTCAACCAGCCTCCATGTTTTACCCTTGCAAGCTACACACCACAACGACAATGGGGAGGATACCTGGCTTGACTTAATGATTACCTCTGCTCCTTCCCTTGTAACCTCCCACGGCCAACTTCCTGCACCCGGATTCTCCCGTCATGACCTTATTTACCTTACATACCGTCTGAAACCTCCCAAATCCCCGCCCAAAGTTGTGCGCATGCGTTGTTTTGGTCGAATGGATGTGGATAAGCTAAATCAGGATGCCGCATCGATAAACTGGGACAATTTGGTATCTGCCTCCACGGTGGATGAAAAAGTGGATATTTTTAATGCTGTTGTTGGTGAACTGTATGATGTGCATGCCCCCATTAGGCGGGTGAAGCTGAAGTGTCTACCGGCACCCTGCATTACAGCGGGTGTGCGAATGGCTATGCGCTGTAGAGACCGGGCCTTTAGGCGGTACAAGAGGGATCGGTGTGAGAATAATTGGTCGCTTTTTAAATCTGCAAGAAATCGATGCAATCAGATGGTGCGCAACGCTAAACGCCGGTTAATTCTAAGTAATATCACTTGTTCTTCGCCTGCCAGTATCTGGAAGTTCCTTGGAACATTAGGTATTGGTAAACAAAGGAGTGTTGATTTTCGTGGGACTCATGATTTGGATGATATCAATCGTTTTTTCACCACTACTGCCTCGCTTGATCACCAGATCATGGGTCACACGATTCAATATTTAGATGGGTTACCTCAACCCAACATAGACTTTTTTCATTTTTCTCCTGAGTCTCCGGGTGTTATCAAAAAGGTCATCCTCTCCATAAAATCTAATGCTGTGGGATGCGACAACATTAGCCGTCGTATGATTACGACGATCCTGGATCATCTCCTGCCGGCAATATCCCACATCATTAATTTTCCCTAGAGTCTGGTACCTTCCCTTCCTTGTGGCGCAAAGCCTATATAATCCCACTGCCCAAAATCCAAAATCCTACGCTCCCTGAAAACTTCCGACCTATTTCTATCTTACCATTCCTTTCCAAAGTGCTAGAGGCCTGTGTGCACAAGCAGCTATCTTGGTTTGTCCATCACAACAACTTGTTGAGTCCCTTACAATCGGGCTTCAGACCAGGTCATAGCACAACGACTGCCCTCCTTAAAGTGACTGGCGATATTCGTGAAGGTATGGAAGATACCAAACTAACTGTGTTAGTGTTGATTGATTTTTCCAATGCCTTCAATACCGTCAGTCACTATCAGATATCCTATCCCACCTCAAGGTCTCGCCTGGAGCTCGGGATTGGTTTTCAAATTATCTTCGAGGTCGCCAGCAGCCCGTCCGCATCGACGAGTCCTCCTCAAGATGGCTTGACACTACCTCTGGCGTTCCTCAAGGCAGCATTCTTTCACCTCTTTTATTTTCTATATTTATAAACCTCTTAACACAAAATCTTCAGTGCGCCTACCATCTGTACGCAGATGACTTGCAGATTTACTCACAAGTAAATGCGGACTGCATTTCTGAGGCCATCGGTAAGATCAACGACGATTTGGCAGCTATATTGACCTGGTCAGATAACTTCGGTCTAACTGTCAATCCTAAAAAGACTCAAGCGATCATTGCGGGTATTCAGTGGATTTTAAATAGACTTGACTTCTCGTCTCTGCCTGACATAACATTTAATGGGACCACCATCAGTCTGTACCCTACAGTCAAAAACCTCGGGCTACATTTAGATAACGCGCTGAATTGGCAAGCTCAGATAACCCAGGTGAATCAGAAGGTCACTGGTTCTCTGCGTGCCCTCTACCGCCTAAGGAACTTTTTACCATCCGAGACCAGGACAATGCTTGTGCAAACTTAAATTTTCCCACTGATCGACTAAGGCGATGTATGTTACTTTGACCTGAATGCAGATCTCCTTAATAAACTTGATCGTCTTCTTAATAACTGCATTCGATTCATTTTCAATATTCGCAAGTATGACCATGTGTCTACTTATCGCTCCCAACTAAAGTGGCTTCCTATTCGTCATCGCCGTAGATTGCGTGCTCTCACTACCCTTTATACCATCCTTACGTCCCCCACCTCTCCGCAGTATTTAGCCCCCTATTTTCAACTTTTGTGCACTAACCATGAACGAAACCTCCGTTCTGCTAAAAACCTTCTTCTTACTGTCCCTTCTCACAACTCCAATTTTCTTCACTCTTCTTTCACTGTCCAATCTATCCTTCTTTGGAATGCCCTCCCTCTTGAAATCAGGATGGCCAAGACTAGGTATACATTCAAGACTAAGGTGAAGGAACTTTTATTGCCTGAGTCGGCAATTGTATCATAAAACATATAAATTTCAAATTAATTTAATATATTTATGTATATTTATTTATCTATATGTATATATATACTTATATATAATATTATGTACTAGTCATGTATATTTGTATGTAGGTTTATAATTTGGATATATATATTTGTGTATAATTTGTAATTTTGTGTTATTTGTTAAGTATGTATATAAAATATGTTTATTTGTTTGCATGTATTAACCTAAAAAATTATGTAATTTTGTTAGTTTAAATTCTTTTTCTTTAGTCATACATTACACCTACTTCATTTTTCTCTGCACCACTTTAAGGTAGACTGGCAGAAAATGCCTGTGGCATTAAGTCCGCCTGTATACATTGTGTATGTATATGAAGTTTAAATAAATAAATTAATAAATAAATAAATTTCAAATGTTTTGTATCACAATGGTAATTAAAACTTTGCGAATAAGGCCCCAGTAAGGAACAAATGAAGCAATAAATAAACAAAAGTCGAAACGCGCTGGGAAGTTTAAAAAAATATTCTTACTGTGACCTTATTATTAAATCTGTTTTATTAAGGGGCGTAGAACTTAGCGCAAGAAATTGTGTACTATTGTTAGGTATTTTGTAGGTACTAAATGAATATCTCTATCATTTACAATATTTATGACAAACACTCAAAACTTTGAAACACAAACCTATTGGAAAAACAAGTTTTAAGCAAGTATGCTACCTCAAAACGAATACAAATTGAAACTTGCAAAATAATGTTTTAATTTAGTCAATACATACATACGTAGCATTCTGTCCCTCACTTAGGTGGACTCTTATTATGGCAATCGAAGAACTGATAATCATTCTTGAATTCATACACATAGATATAGAAAAAATAATATGCTCATTACATAAAGTATTGTTCTGGATATAATCTTACTTACGACAGTAAGCCGAGACAAAAAGTTGTATAAAGAAATCTAATGTTTATCTTATTACAAACTAGCTTAATTTATTTACATAGACAGGTGGTGGGTGCAGCAAATGGTATTCCAGGGCAAGTATAGAAGCTTATATTTCCACAAGAAAACCGACAAGAACTTAATGAACGTTATTTCACGCGAGTAACAATGCAGTAAATTGAAATTTTTAATATAGGTTTCATAGAGTGCGTCAATGCTGCCTATTGTTTAAAGGCAATTTCCAATCAATAAGAATTAACATAATCCTTTTACGTATAAAGGTAGGTTCTATTATTCCTATTCAATAACTTCAATAAGTTTGAAACATTATTGTGGATTTAAAGTCGGTATTTATCGTTATATATATATTTCTTGTGTGCGTGTGTATGTCAATGAACTCCTCCTAAACGACTGGACCAATTTTGATGAAACAAGAGGACTTGAGAATGGTTTAGATTACAATTGAGTAAAAAAAAGGTATAATAATAAAAATATGGCGGTACGAAGTTCACCGGGTCAGCTAGTTTAAATATAAATTCACATTATTTTTACTTTGTATTGTTTTTTGATAAACCTAGTGACGAAATTCACCATCAACCGAGATCCAAAAATATTTTCACACAAAATAAACTTGTACGAGTAACTCAAAATTTGGCACTCAACTACCCCTATTGTTCGATATAAACTGAACTGTGGAAATTTAGCCTTTAAACTATAGGCAGCATTGACGCACTCTATGAAACCTATATTAAAAATTTCAATTTACTGCATTGTTACTCGCGTGAAATAACGTTCATATACATATTATGGTAGAAGGGCAGGCAGAGATAGCTAAATGGAGATAGGTACCAACAGACTGCCATCACATACAGCGGGTATCGGGTTCATACGCACAGCGTGAACCAGTCAATGTGCGTATAGTTAATTATTTCTCGTTATTGTGTCTTGGTGAGCACGTAAAGCCGTCGGACTCGGTTGCTTTGAAGGGCTATTGATGCTGATACTGTTGACAGTTATGGATTTAATAAATTCTACGTTCGATAAACGTAGAGTTTACTGTCGTAATTATATATTCTGAGTAATGGATGTGTATTTAGCGATTTAGCAATGATCGATCTAACTTATGCACCTATTTAAACAATACCAACGTAACTATTTAGTAATCTGTGACAATACTACCAAATTTCAAAAGCTACTATAAGTGCCAATCACAGGGCAGTAGACAATCCATATATTTTTCATGCCATATTCTTTGTAATGCGCAACAAAGACAACAGATTAGTAAACTCAATTTTCACAATAAAATAAAAAAAGCTCTATTTGATTATGATAAATAAAAATCCTTCAACTCGCCCTCTCGTTCTTCAACAAACATCATTAGTTGCCCCGTCACTTTAAGAACTCTAACAATGTCTATGTTCTTTAAGAACTCTTTCAATCTACAGCAGGTATTTATTGACTTCTCATTGAGAAAAATGCAGGATTCTACAAACTCTCTTGTTATAGAAAATGTTTCCCCGATTTCTGTGCATTTGCACAAAGACACTGGAGTCACAGTTAAATAAATACTTGTAAAAATCCGTGTCTATAAAATCATGCTTTTCACAGCTATTGTATTAAAAATTGTGGTTCTTACAAAAGAATGTTGCAGGCAAAGGGTATTTAGATTGATACCAAGTTATTTTTAATCCATGATGTGATCTAGAGGTCACTGGACGTGAGAATTTATGGGTATGTTATATAATAACAGATTAGGAAATATACCGTTTCTATTTTTGATTTCCTTGTCATTATGTCAGAAATTATAGCTTTAATTATATATAATAAAAGAACATTATAGCAGCATATTTTCAACAAATGAATCTAAATTGTCTACACGGATAAATCGTCAATTTTAAGGTGCCAATTTGGCTGATCACTAAACGTTTCCCGTAACGCCCACAGATTCAAATAAAATCATGTCCCATATACATTGCGATAATACTTTTATCTTGTCAACCCCAATTTAGCAAGTTTTACTTGAGGGAACGCGGGGTGTGGGTCAGACACCGTCTTTATTGCACACGGCGTTTACTTTCTTTATAGGAAACACGAAATTTTACTCAATCCTGAACTGAAAAATAGAAACGTTGTGGTTTCTAAGTCAATATATCCGGTACCATTACGAAATAAGGTTCGCTAAATTAAGTTCTTGTCGGTTTTCTTGTGGAAATATAAGCTTCTATACTTGCCCTGGAATACCATTTGCTGCAGCCACCACCTGTCTATGTAAATAAATTAAGCTAGTATGTAATAAGATAAACATTAGATTTCTTTATACAACTTTTTGTCTCGGCTTACTGTCGTAAGTAAGATTATATCCAGAACAATACTTTATGTAATGAGCATATTAATTTTTCTATATCTATGTGTATGAATTCAAGAATGATTATCAGTTCTTCGATTGCCATAATAAGAGTCCACCTAAGTGAGGGACAGAATGCTACGTATGTATGTATTGACTAAATTAAAACATTATTTTGCAAGTTTCAATTTGTATTCATTTTGAGGTAGCATACTTGCTTAAAACTTGTTTTTCTAATAGGTTTGAGTTTTAAAGTTTTGAGTGTTTGTCATAAATATTGTAAATGATAGAGATATTCATTTAGTACCTACAAAATACCTAACAATAGTACACACTTTCTTGCGCTAAGTTCTACGCCCCTTAATAATACAGATTTAATAATAAGGTCACAGTAAGAATATTTTTTTAAACTTCCCAGCGCGTTTCGACTTTTGTTTATTTATTGCTTCATTTGTTCCTTACTGGGGCCTTATTCGCAAAGTTTTAATTACCATTGTGATACAGAACATTTGAAATCAATACGAAAATACATTATTTTTACCATAAAGTTTCCTTTAGATTTAAAACGTATTGTGAAAAAGTTCTCGTTTCTTATCGCGTCACAGATGTCATTGATTGATTGAAATGGAGTGTTTTTAGCTTGTCTGTCCCAATGCAATGTAAAAGCCTGTCTAATCTGAAATCTAAATCTCTAAAAACTAAAAATTCGTCTATAAAAATATAATTATATGCCATGAATTATACCTTCCTGCGTTCGTTCGAGTTTATCTAACTAGTTATTTCTTTCAATAAGTAAATAAAACTGACCTGTTCTCGCAGCGACGTAATATATTTTGAATTTGAGAAATTTATTTGATATAACTTGTAAACTTTATCACAATTTATCGTATATCCACACATAATCACGAAACGAACACTTAATTACGTTAAAACAATATACAATGTGCAAAGATAACTATGTCGAATGATATAACCAGATCGTGTTACAAGTGCAAAATCCGTTAAATATCAACGACCAATGATAGACGTTCCGTTATGCACCTATGAGGTGCATATTGCAGTTGACAATTACAATTTGTCTCAGTGGGGTGCCCAACGGTGTTACTAACCGCGATTACGTAGAACCTTTATATTGTGAAGGCAAGATTGTTTCATAAAACTCTAAAATATTACTACTTTTTTGTCTTACATTCTGAATGTAACAACGGTAACAAGAGGAAAACACGAAAAGGGTACCTAAAAATAACTCAATACATTAAAAAAATATATATTACCCAAATAGCTACAAGACTGATTACAACTATGGATTCTATTATTCTAAAATAGTGAACTTAAAAGCTTTATCATGACAAATACGTTCATTCAAACCAATTGAACTCAGCATTATTATAACAACAGCATCATATTGTATCATATTGTAATTGCGGCAAGTCACGATTAGATCTGCTATTATTGTGTGGGTGGCGATAATCATGTTATTTTATACGGGAGGGTGTTAGGGACGGTGTACCTAAAACCGATATCAGTGATTCAGTACATGATACTGAGGGTGCCCTCGAATTTTCCGGCAAATTTTCATGAATTTCATCATCATCATGTAATGTAATGAAATAGTAACTATAGTCGACCCACATTAATATTTTTGTAAAATTCTAAAAACTAAACATGTACATGGCGCGTTTACTCTGATTTGAAATAGGCCACGGCGCGCGGCTGCAGCACAGTAAGGGCGCTTGTAAACGGTAAGACAATACGCCGGGCCTACACAAGAATTCGTGTCGTAACTAGAAAATAGCTGTGTACACTGCTCGCAGCGGTGCACGAAAAAAATTCTTGTCTGCGCAAGACACGACGCGGCGAACGCGGAGTAGTAGGGTTCAGCCTCATTTTTCTCTTGTATAATTGGATTAACCCAGTAAAGCCTCTTGCTTTTTGTTTCCTTTTTCATTTTTTTATAATAATAATATGCAATTATCATTATTTTTTGCTTTGTAGCTAACATTTTTATAAATAAACGAAAATGATTATCAGACTTGTTATTACTTGCGCGCCCTACGCCCAACTGACGACTGCACGAAAAAAATCTTGGCGTGTACACGTTCCAATTGGTTTTGTCTGCGGAAGACACGAAAAGTTGTCGTGTGTAGAACAGACAAAATTCTTGTCGTGTACACGAAAAATTTGTCTTGTCTGCCGCGAGTACACAGTAAATTTACATACCGTGTACAAGCGCCCTAAGCGCACCAGTACATCTTAATCACTGCCGCTACCACCCGCCGCTGTAGGGCCGTAACAGCTGATAATGCGAGTTTGCGTGTTCCTATTTACATCGCAATTTTTTGGAAAATTGTCGAATTCTTAGATTTTTTCCGGAAAATTCGACTGCCAAGGGTTTCAGTATAATGTAGGTCTGGTATCAGTTTTCGGTACACCGTCCCCTACACCCGGTATTGTTCTAACGATGTGGCTATATGTGTTATACAAATAGCCTTTATAGCGTATGTGGTAGGAAATTAACTATTACAATGTTTCTATGAATTTATTGTCATAAGCTATCTATCTAGCTATTTATTATCAACAGACAGACACAAAGACTACTTACTCAAAATCAAAATAATTTTTTTTGGAGCACACAATGTGTTGTCTTGTGTGAAAATCGTGGCAAAAGGCGGCTGCATAAACCGCTACGCCATACATGCAATCTAAAGTTGTGTCCAGATATATGTTACTTGCTCGATCCAATCTACATAATAATATCTGTATCACCGTGTCATTCAGAATAA
This sequence comes from Euclidia mi, assembly GCA_944739405.2. Lineage (NCBI taxonomy): Eukaryota > Metazoa > Arthropoda > Insecta > Lepidoptera > Erebidae > Euclidia > Euclidia mi. Next base: position 27,795,916 of record OX123186.2, on the reverse strand, counting down.
TATAGTATCGAGCTGCATAGGTATCTACCTATCTTGCTGCGGACGCTTTTTTTTACATTATGGGTCGGGCCGTGTCACATGAGCGACGTATCAAGACTATGAAGTATTATAACTAATCCAAATAGACGAACAGGACACGCATCGAAGATACAGATACGGGGATCGAATCAGGCAAATTAATGATACATATCTGAATACGCTCTATACTGGTGATCAAAGCAAGGCAGTTGCCCGGTATTCACTTAGACACGCTCCAACTTTTGCACAGTGCCGCAGTTTCATGTCACTCTAACGAAAAATATTTTACAAAACGCATTGTTATTATTAATTTAAATGGATCGCTGCTAAATTGAAGTACGTGTCATGGTCACACATATGTGCCTCAAAGAGGATAGACAGAAGCAGGTGGTCTGCAGATGCCGAAAGCTATAGCGTAGCAGATGAGTAGTACCCGACTTCTTTGTTCCTAAGGAAACTCCAGATTCTTAATTAACACACCAAAAATAACCACCATATTTTAACAAAACCACACCTGATATTATCTACAACCGGCTTATTTCACAAAACTGTCCCAGAAAAGATCAATTCGACGGCCAGCAATCACTAAGGAATTATAATATAATTGCTTGGTCAAGTGGCCTAATTCTCTTTGGAACAGTGCTCCAAGACTCAATGACGTCTCAATAGACTATTTCAACACCTATATGAATTTAAGAAAAAGTCTTTCAATTTATGTAATCATAGTATAAAACATTTAATTGTTTAATAGTACATAAATGCATAAATCACTAGCCTAATACCGAATACTTAATTTGGAATACTACTAAAATAAGTAGCAAAACAAATGATTGCTACTAACACGGCGAGTAGTCCCAACGTAATGATGACATATAGCACTCTCTGCGTCGAATGGAACGCATTGTTATTATGAATGTGCAATAATGATTAATGTACGCTGACAGAAGTTACCTCTCCGTCCACTCATATTCTCGTTGTAATCATATGTAGCTGTTTAAGATAGGCACAAAGCGAGGAAGCCTTATTAAAGTAGAAATTGCTTCAAATGTTGTCATTGTACTGTTATCAAGACAATCTGTAGAGATGACATTATTGTTGGGCATACAAAGTAAGGTGATAAATGTATGTAACACAAATAACATTGTATTGTCTATGGTAACATAAATACATTAATATATTACATATTTAGACTTCATTTACAGAGAATGTATTTCTATCATTATTCTGCTGAATATTGCAGGTTCAACCCACACAATTCGATGAAACGCGTTAGAAATCGCAATATTTTCAGAGCAATCTAGAAGATTTTTGAGACCACACCTTGTCCAACATCTACAAGTAAACAAATGCTAATCTCGAGGACAAAGCCCTCGTATAATTATGATAGAACTTCACGTACAGGTAAGTTCGTTTAATCATTAATTATACTCATGCTTTGTCCTCGAGATTAGCATTTGTTCACTTGTAGATGTTGAGAGTAAAATATCAACTGATCAGAGAATCACAGTATTTATTAATCACAGTAATAAACTTAATTATATTACATGTTTTAACTTAAGAATCACAGTAATTTAATTATCCATAGAATCACACAATGTTCTTAGCAAAGGTATGATCATGATCAATATCAATTATGTATCTATTGTAAAATTTGCCAAATGTTTGGGAGCTACCGCTCCACCCTGCAGTTTTACGGATAACATCTATGTTAACGCCCAGGCTATGTGCTAGGGACACATCTATTCCACTACTGCCTAGAGTGGATTTGATCCACCTGCTAAGCGTTTGAGATGTGACGGTTGAATGAGATTTCCTAATACTTATAAAAAGATTTTCGTTCATACGTATTGGATGTGTCTTATTTAAATAACAACGTAGTGTAGCAACAGGGCATATTTTTGGTCGTTCTGTAAAAATAGGAAGAATCAGCAGAGGCTGTGATGATCCTGGACGGAAGGTTTTTAATAGATCTGGAATTTTAATCTTTACTTCGTTTGTCAAAAATTCTATATTATTTATATTAATTTTAGTAATAGTTTGAACTCTTTGGGCTGTAGTTAATGCAAGAAGAGTTGCAAGTTTTATCGATAATTTTTCTAAATTTAAGGATTCGTTAGGATACCAATTTGCTAGGAAGTTAAGTACAATAGATGTGTCCCATGTAGTATTATACTTTGGCAATGGTGGGCGTAATCTAAAAACTCCTTTAAAGAATCGTTTGATTTGATCATTGTTGGTAAATTCTTGACCAAGGATCAGAGATAGAGCTGACCTACAGCTATTCAAGGTACCGTATTGGGTACCCGACTCGTATAGCTGAGTTAAAAACATAATTATATTAGAGATTAAATTTTCATATAAATTAAAATTATTGGTTTGGCAAAACAAAAACCACTTTTTCAGGCAAGTGTCATATTGTTTGATGGAACTATCAGAGAGATCACTCTCTGATAGTTCCATCAACCTATGTTGCCCCCAGCTGCCATACCTATAATGATGGCATCAGCCATCATTATAGGTATGGCAGCTGGGGGCATGTTCCTATTCAGGAGTGCCGTCCTGATAACACTCCGGCAACCAGGGTAATCCTTTGATGAACATCTCGACTGCTAGAATGAAAGATAATCAAGGTGTGAGATGGTTTAAAAAACAATGGAATTGAAATTAACAGACTAGTGAATAAGGGATACCATGGTTGAGTAGGCCAATGCGGAACTACCATGATTCTCATAGCTCTGTCATTAACAATTTTTCTCAATGCTTTCAAGATGATAGTAAAGGGTGGAAAACTGTAGAAGTAAAGTTTTGACCATGATATGCTAAAAGCATCTGTTGTGAATGCTTCGGAATCCTTATACCATGAAATATAGCAAAAAGGTCTTTGTCTGGCTGTCCAAAATTATTAATGATGTTTCGAAATGCTAAGTCTGATAGTTCCCACTCAATGTCAGGGTGAACCCGTCGTGATTCTGCCTCTGCGACATGATTGTCGAAGGAGCTTATGTAAGATGTGAACACATATATATTACGTTCCTCACACCACTGCCAGAGATCCCGCGTAACTTGTGTAAGATGGGGGAACTGAACACCTCCCATTTTTTTTTCCTCATGTACCCGTGTGTCGGAGAGTAGGGTATCGCATAAGCATTCGTCGCCACTCCCCGACGGGCATTGGCCCGCCAGATGGTTAGGCGGGCCCCGAACAAAACCCCCTTGGCAGCGGATGAAGGTTTTGGGCTCCGCCGCCAAAACACCCAGCGGCCGCAGAGGACAGGGAGGACGGCAACGCAACACCGCATCTCCTCTTCCTCTGCGGCCCCACCGCGACGCATCGAATGGTGCGCCCCCATTTGGTCGCGGGAGATAGCGCGTGCGGCAACGCAACACCGACACGCCTCTCCTCCCGCGACCGCGCCCGACTGCAAGGGACAGACAGAACTGTCCCCCGCACCCGCACCGTTGGACGCATCCTGCGCAGGCCCACTGCCAAGCCCACGCGGAGCGTCCACTCCAGGTATCCCTCCTAGCTTCACCGCGGGGCTCCAATCCACGGTTACTAAGCCCCCCCACCACGACAAGGTGGAGATCCCACGGGGGGGGGAACTGAACACCTCCCATGCGATTAATATAAGATATAGCCGTGGTATTATCTCCACGTAATAAAATTTGGCAATCGCGATATGTCTTAGCAAATATTTTTAAATCAAAGTAAACCGCTAATATCTCTAAATAATTAATATGTCTGAAACGTTCTCCGTCCGTCCACAGGCCACTAGCTCTGTCTCCACTACAGGCGGACCCCCATCCCGTAGTTGAGGCATCGCTGTAAATTTCTAGACAAAATTGATCTTGTTTGATGTCATTTATAGGATTAACGATCGCATTTGACCACCATTCGAGATCTGGTAATATTGATGATGGTATGTTCATATATTTCTCATAATTATCATCATCTTTTAAAGTTAGATATTTACAACGTTCTAATCGTTTTGTATAGAGCCAACCATATTTAACGGCTGGGCAGGCTGAAGTAAGTAGCCCTATTAAACGAGCAAATTCTCTAACTTTACAGCGTTTTATAGAGCGAAACCTGTGTATTTCAGTTTTAATTTTTGAATTTTTTTCTTGTGGCAGGGAAACTTTTAACTTATGTGAATCGATTATGAAACCTAAAAATTTACATTTCGTGGCAGGGCATAAGTTGCTCTTTTCAGTATTAACAATGAAACCTAATGCCTGTAAGAGGCTTGACGTATCAAATACGTTTTTTCTACATAATTCGAGGGTATTCGCTAACAAAAAATTGTCATCTAAGTATACCGTTGATAAGTGTCCACAAGATCGTAGCAAACTAATCACAGGTTTCATAATTTTGGTGAACACAAAAGGGGCAGTACTTAAACCAAACGGTAGAACGTTGAACTCGTAAATCTTATTGTCAAACTCAAAGCGGAGATATTTCTTGAAATCATGGTGGATGCTTATTGAGAAATAGGCGTCTTTTAAATCTACCGTACTCATGAAGCAATTTCTCGTAACAAGTTTTAACGCAGTTCTCAAATCTTCAAGTTTGAAATGAGAAGTATCAATGAATTTATTCTACGACTTCAAGTTTAATATAAATCTATATTTGCCACTTGATTTGGGTACTAAGAATATAGATAAAAATTTTCCTTGGCAAGGTTGACACTGTGTAATAGCTTCTATTGTTAAAAGATTGTTAATAGATAGTTCATATTGAGTTCTATCTATGTTGGAAAGTTGTCTTATCTTAGGAATGTTAGGTTGCACTACTGTACGGACAAAGGGTATTTTGTAACCTTTGACCCAAGACAGAATGGTCTTATCTTGGGTAATAAGTGACCATTGATAGTAGAAGTAAGGAAGTCGATCTGCGTACTTTACCGTGTTTAACGGCGATTGTTGGAGTGCCACCGCGCCGGACGTGACGACGGCTTCGAGGAGTTGGCGGGACGGTTCCGGGGCACAGGCATCTTCGTCCGTTGATTCACCGTCGGCCTGTGGTTCTGCGGTGAACCGCGCCAGTTTAAATTCTTCTGCGGCTGTTTACCCTTTAATGGTGCTTGTGGCTTAGCCACTGGTTTCAATTCAGCTCCGGACTTAGATATGGCTTTCGCGGTTTTTATTGTTTCAGCCATGTTCTGGCTGAATAGAAAACTTATCCACGATAGTTGTTCTTAAGTGATCTTTAAGATCTTTTTTTAGTATACCGAGTACCTCTTCGAATATTGAAGTCCATATTCTGGCTATCACACAACAGTTTTATAGCATCCATTAGTGTACGGATAACCTCGATGTTCCTCGGTTCCGATGTCATAAGCCGCGTGAGCGCTTCGGCTACACACGATATAGCTGACGTTCGTTGTTTCTGCCGTATTTTGAGACTCTTTTAGTTACGGTCTCCGGGACTGCAGCTATCAACTCCGGATTAAGGATTGGAGCCTCAATCAGGGGGCAGTTAGAAGGAGGTAATTGTTTGTCTGTGATTTCCTGGCGGACTTCCTTCGCTAACCCCATTTTGATGATATGTTGGATGCGAATTTCAAGATCTGGTTGAATATCATCGCCGTAAGATTTTGCTTTCGAGGGATCCTCTCCTAGGATCAGAAGGAGTTCATCGTCCAGAGGAGGCAGTTTGACAGCTGGTGGTTCTTCCGACGTAACTGCACGAGCCTCGGCGCTGGTAGAAGGCAACGCGTTTTCGACGACGGCACTGGTGGAGGGCAGTGGTACTGGCTCGCTCACTACAGCGGCCGCGACGGGGACGCCTTTCGGTGGCATTGAGACACCTATGTATCGACCGAAAAAAAAATGACACCATAAACGTGGGCACGTAGGTATAATTCGGTTAGGTGACAGTCCGTATTACAGCTTAACAGCGTAAATTATAGTGAAGTGATAGTCTCACATACTAACTACCCGCATCACTATATTATAACACATGAAATTATTCATCATCTCAATTATTACGCGCCAACTTCGTTTTTCTGATTTGAAAAAAAACAATATCATCATACGTGTGAAGTGACATTCCCAAAGAATGACCGCAACAAAACGTTTAAATGACTACGTTAATTATAATAAAGTGATAGCCTCATATTATGACTACCCGCAGCACTATATTATAACGTAATTGAAATATTCATACAACGTTATTACAAATAACGAGTTGGATTATAGGATGGATATTATTGAGTCCTATACTATACACCTTCGATGCATAGTATCACAGGTGGCGGCGCGCGTGCTGCGCTGGCGCCAGCCTGGTGGCGACCACGTGGGGACGGCGAGCGGGAGCTAGACGTATCCGAACTTGAACTGGACGACGATCGCGATGAGTCCGATGATGACGACGAAAGCGATAGTCTCCTCTCCGTTGGTTCGATGACAATCTCTGCGTCGTGTGCGCTTCAACTTTTGTTCTAATTTCTTAATTTTGTTTGCTATGGACTCATAGTCTTCCGTAACTACTCGGGTGCGTTTGCCTATACTTATTTAGGTATTTAACCGAAAAAGAATTTAATTGTAAAATATATATTCCGCACAAATTCGACGCGTGCTGACTGGCGGAGCACTAAAAGTGTAATGAAGGCTGTGGGTAGGCCGGGCGGCTAGCAGGAAAAAAAAATCTCAAGATAGTGCAGATTGGCGAGACCGAGTGTGTACTACAAGTAAACAAATGCTAATCTCGAGGACAAAGCATGAGTATAATTAGTTCCCCCCCGTAGGATCTCCACCTTGTCGTGGTGGGGGGCTCAGTAACCGTGGGTGAGGTCCAACACACACGGTGAAGCTAAGTGGGATCCCGGGAGGGGACGCTCCACGTGGGCTTGCGTGGGGCCTGCGTAGGATGCATCCCAGGGTGCGGGTGCGGGGGACAGTTCTGTCTGTACCTCGCAGTTGGGTGCGTTCGCGGGAGGAGAGGTGTGCTGGTGTTGCGTTGCCGCGCGCTCTATCTCCCGCGACCAAATAGGGGCGCACCATCGTTACGTCGCGGTGGGGCCGCAGAGGAAGAGGAGATGCGGTTTTGCGTTGCCGTCCTCCCTATCCTCTGCGGCCGCTGGGTGTTTTGGCGGCGGAGCTCAACACCTTCATCCGCCGCCAAGGGGGTTTCGTTCGCGGCCCACCTTAATATCTGGCGGGCCGTCAGGGGTCAGCGAAGAATGCTTCGGTGAAACCCTACCCTTCGACACATGGGTACATGAGGAGCACGGATTGATTTTTAGTCAGTAAGAGTCTGACAGTCCCCTTCGTCCTTCCCCCCAGGGCGGAGGGACTCCATGAGGATTTTCCAACCCTACACCAAAAAAATAAAAATATGAGTATAATTAGTTTATTTAGGCAAACAATGTAATCACGGTGCACGATATGACAATATGTACCTACATGTAATGTGGCAGTACTGACAAATATATGAAAGCACATGCGCAGCACTCAATTATTACAGCGCATGCGTTCTTGCTTCCAAGACGTAAATTTGTGCCGTATAATCTTCTACCCTTCCTACAATTCCTCCTAGTTTAATTTTTGCAACTTATGGTAGCCTATGTCCATCTCCATGGTCCAATATACATAATTATCTCTATATTAAATTTCAACAACATCGGTTCAGTCGTCGTGAAAACGGAACATAGAGACATCCATACACAATTTCGAATTTATAATATGAAGTAGGGATGAGCACTTAGCATTTGATGGTAAAAATCCCAAACCATTTTTATAAGCAACTCTGCAATTTTATTTTTTCAAACAAAGTTTATAGTTAAAGACAGAGTCTACAACATCACAAATAATCATAATAGTAATGACAGCAAATGCTTCTGGAGTGGGCAACGAAAGGGCATGATTTATTTGTAATGTCACGAGGGACCGATGGGTTGGAAATAGGTACTTGTCTCTCCTCTATAATGTACTCCCGTGACATGGGACAGTTTCCCATGACACAGTCCATGACATGAACTATGGAGTCAGTGAGTTATTTATGTATTACATCCGAGGTTTGTTGAAGTGTGGAATTGGTTACTAGTTGGTTACAATAATTGTGCTGAAGACATTGTTTGGATAGTTCCTTATGTTACTATAATATGTGGTCACGTTTATTTTTATGAATACATCTTGTACATTATTATTCTATCCCGACATAGAACGCGTACGTTAACGAGATCGTAGCCTTTTTGAATGCTGAAATTATTGTTCCGATCAATTGCTCGCCAGGGCAAATCTGTCTTGTTAATTCAGAAAATCCATATTAAAATAAAATTAGTTTTTAATTGTTTTTAAGCTTTATATCTACACAGTCAGTAATCTATATATTAATACGTGAAGCGAAATTTTGTGATCCCTTTTTAGGAGAAATGCGCGAACGGAGGATTATGAAATTTGCCACACTTATTGCTTACATGTAGAAGGTGTGCAGAATGCTAATATTTTTATTTAAAATGCATTAGAAATATATGATTTTAATGAAAATAAACGATACCACTACTACCTTAGTTTTCGCACACACATGCATAACATCGTATAGGTATACAATATAACTTTTTAATTTACGGTTATGGACCCACAGACTTTCAAACTGAAAAGAGGTTATTAATACATGTTTATACTTTTTTGTTCAAGGTTTGTCCTAGTCTGCCTAAGAGATTTTGTATTTTCTGCAATATATGTATCTTGGCATTCTTTATTTATACGTTAAATATTGAATATGAATAGTCCATTAATTTTAATTTTTATCTAAATACGTGAAGCAAAAATTGTTATCCCTTTTTACCACAATAATATTGATAAAGACCACAGACTGGCAAACTGAAAATAGTTTAGTAGTAAAATGTATACTTATACTTTTTTATGAAAGTATTTTACAGTATTAAATTCATTTTAGAAAAAAACTATTTTACCTACTTAAAACTAAAAAATATACAGTACATAAATTGTTCAGAGTCTGGGCTTGAACTGGGTAAGGTTTGCAAAGATTAGTGGAAACGATTAATTCATCCAGTCCTTAGCCCAGGGCAAAGGTCTGAATAGATTGCACAGTGATCATATTTCAACTTACCTGAGATCTTCTCTGATGATGTTCTGGAGTAGACCTATAAGATTACACTCATAATTTTTGATTTTGATAGCAAGTCGTTATAGCTACCAGTCCCATGGTCAGGGTTTTCTTCCAACGAAGTCCTTAGGACACAAGCACGTGGACGAAAATGCACAACTTCACAAATGTTCATGAGTTCACAATTTTATTACAATCAATTTATCAATCGCTCGCAACTCTGTCGGTCAACATCAATAGTGACAGTTGCAAGATTATTAACCAATATAATTCAATTCCAAAACGCGAAAATTACAAGACACGGCGTATATATCGCAAGACAACTTTTTTCCGGAACCGACAAAGAATGAAGAATGAATGATTTGACAGTTCATTGTGTGACCATAGTCAGAAATTTTCAATAGACAAAGTAACACGCTACTATACTGATATAATCGATTTAACTTATAATGAACAATATTTCTATTTCAAACAAAAATAAAAAGGAGAATAGATAAAATTAAAAAAAAAGAAGACAATACTTTTTGTTCGAGGTTTGTTCTATTCTGCCTAATAGATTTTGTATTTACTACAATATATTATTTATCTTGGCAATTTTTTAATAAAGCACATAGGTAGATATTATAAGTATAATCCATTAATTATTTTTTTATTATTTAAATATGAGTCTCAAATTGAAAATAGATGAAATAATTATTACATGTATGTATTTGTTTGTCGAGGGTTTGTCCTATTCTGCCTAATAGATTTTGTATTTTCACATCTTGGCGTGTAAATTAAAATAAATTAATAAAATATTAATGTATAAAGTGTAAGGTATTTTTTTAATTATTATTATAAGTTTCTGACAAAGTGTAAAATAACAAAACTATATCTGTTTATTGATATCCGTAGGCGTTTTTGCCTACGGATATCAATAAACAGATATAGTTGCATAGATAGATAATTGCAGTTGTCATAAAGTTTGAATTCAGAACGCCGCCGCGCGCCGGAAATTTTGCTTTCTTAATCTTGATGATTGTGTTTTATTATAGTTAAAAATCTACATGCACATGGTATTAAGCTTATTGAGCTATTCTTGAATGAGAGTGAAATAATACATTTGCCATCAATGAGTTTTATGTATCAATGTCAGATAGTATTGGTAAGTTTACAGACTTTTCAGTGTTTCTCTTAATAATTTAAAACTTTGTTTATACTTATAGTAAGTACTTGCAAATGGTCATACTGCAATAGGTAGGGTTGTGGCATGTGTTTTTACTATCCGCCTGCCTTGCACTGAGAAAACCGAAGCAAAGACTGAAGGGTTATTATTGGTACATTTCAGCAAAGATAAGAATGTTACGATGGATGTGTGGAGTGACGAGAATGGACAGAATTAGAAAGAATGAGTATGTAAGATAGTACGTATACCTATTTGAAGCATATATATATGAGGGAGTCTGAAAGTGGTGCCCATAGACCATAGACTAAAAGTGAAGGAAAATATCGGTTGGCTTGGTATGGACATGTTATGTTATGTTATGTCCTTCTTACTTCATATTTGAGTAATAGGATTCAGAGAGTTGATGTCAACGGGACGCGTTCGCATGGGTCTGTAGTTCAATCACACCCACAGGGTTAAATCCTCGGTCCTTTTATATTTTTAGTTTATATTAATGACTTACCACACCTCGTTAGACAAACACGATGTGTTGGATCTTGTGGATAACACCAAATTTTTAGGCATTACACTAGATTCTAAGCTGCAATGGGGACCACATATTAGTAAATTGTCGAATAGACTCAGCTCTGCAGCATACGCAGTCAGGAAAATTCGCCAGTTAACTGACATTGAGACTGCCAGGCTTGTATATCATAGCTATTTTCATAGTATAATGTCATACGGTATTCTCCTGTGGGGAAATGCTGCCGACATTCAGACCATCTTTGTCCTGCAGAAAAGAGCTATTCGAGCAATTTATAATTTGGATTATGGGGCTTCGTTAAGGAATAAATTCAAGGAAATAAACATTTTAACAGTTGCAAGCCAGTACATTTATTCCAACCTAATATATTTATTCCAAAACAAGGCCTCATACTCAAAGAAAAGTTATATCCACAATTTGAATACTAGAAATAAGAGTAAGCTAGTAGTGTCGGCTACCCGGCTAGAGAAAATAAAAAAATCTTTTCAAGGCCAATGTGTGCGCTTTTACAATAAAGTGCCAAGCAATATTCAAAATTTAAGCTATAATAAATTCAAAAAGATTATGAAACGTAAACTTTGTCAAAAAGGGTACTATTCAGTGCTAGATTATATTGAAGATAAAAATGCTTGGGATTAATTTGCTCGGTGCCACAGGCTACTTATGTTTGACTAGAGGACGCCAGCAGCTACGCCTGCATTTTTTTTATTTACCCGTTTTGGCCGATCCCGTGGGAATTTCGGGGAAATCCCTTCTTAATGCACCCCTACGGTCCCCAAGGAACGTACATGCCAAATTTTAGCTTCCTGCGCCCCGAAGTTTCGGCTGTAGCGTGTCTGTCAGTCAGTCAGTAACGCAAGGATTTTATATATTAAGATTAGTGTTAAGTTTCATGTGAGTGTGAGTTATTGTGTCTATATTATGCTAGTTAGTACTTTTATATTATTATTAAAAAAGCCTTATTAATTGACATTAACATTATAGACACACCAGCTCATATACCTATGAAAAATTCAATGTATTTTATTTACTAAGTTTTTAAATTGTATAGAATCAAGACGTAGAAAAGAGTGGCCCGGAGTTTCTTGCCTGATTCTTCTCACGAGGCTCTACTTTCTGAACAGGCATTTTTTTCAATGCTCAACTATGTTAATATGCATTTAAAGTTACTTTTTTATTTTTTTCTTTGTATGACTTTCTGACGTGTCCAAAAAATTTAAACATTTTTATGGAAATAAACATATTTGAGTTTGAGTTGAGTTTGAGTTTATGCGAAGAGAATATTTGTATGGAGGTAAACAAGTGAATATTTTTTTTCTTTTAAATACAACTTTCGCTCTAAGAATAAATCCTGTGTCGTGGGGGCTCACCCTCGAAACAACAATTCATGGATCGCACAAGTGTTGTCTCGCGTGGGTATCGAAACCACAATACTTGCGCAGTGTCAGCCAACTATACAGTCTTAAATGAAGTCGAAAGAAAAGGGACGAATAGCAAGAGTGTTTCCACAGAAAAGATGGATAGACAGTGAGAATATGAAAGTAGAGGCACGAAAATGATGATCAGACCAAGGATAACATTAGTCGACTGTGTATGGATGGGATATGGATGAAAGAGATTTACTCCTTTGTAAATAATTAGATAACAAGAAGTATAGAAGCAAAGGACATACTGCGCAAGGGCAAGAAAATGTAATTTTTATAAAGTAAAAGTCTATATAGAATGTTGACATCTGTTTTACAGTTTTATAACCAAGAAGAGTATTTAATAGCCGTTCCAGTAATTTCATAAAGTTTTCTTTATTTTTATTGTGCAGCGAAGTCTGTAATTGTAGTCTTTGACAGTACAATAATAGTAATATAGAAACTTAAAATTTTAATCAATTATGGTCGAATTTCGACCACTGGGCGATCTCTAGTAGGTATAAATGGACATAATAAAAAAGGTTGACAATCAGTAACATACGAATATGCTACTGCCAAAAGCAAGTATGCATAAAACAAGCACTATTCATCAACCAAAATATTCCAACGAAATAGTTAAGAACTTTAAACCAACAATCATTACAATTTTAGGTAATTTTCACTAAATATAAAATTGATACTAAAGTGATTTTTCAAAGTAAACTTTTGCAAAACACCATTAGTTTAAATAACTGCTCAGTACATTTCATTTAACTTTTCCTCTCTTAATAGACGTCTAAAAGATTTCCAGGAATTTTTAAAACATTATTGTGGAAGTAATACAATTATGCGGTAAAGGAAATATCAAAATTATGCTACAATGGATAATGGGTCTTGCAAAAAGGAAGTTACGCCGAAAAACAAAAAAACATAGGTATTGAATGCTACATTCCGTAGTAATTCGGTTTATATCGAAGTTCAAATTGTTATTGAGGACTGTTTGAAGTCTGTTTGAGCATGAATTGAATTTTGAACATTCACAAATAATACCAAGAATTTGTGTGGTTAAAATGTACTGCTACATTTTAAAAATAACTTGACTTCGAGAATTGTGAAACGAAATGTCAACAGCATTGGCACGTTGCTAGAGAGTTTAATTAACTAAAAAGTATAAAACTTCAATTTGAGCAGAGCAGAGCATTTGAGAGAGGATTTTATAGTCATTGTAGTAATATAAAGCTAGGGTAAATAATAATTAGGATCAATTTTAGAAAATAGAACCTAAGAAAAGTCACTATTAGACAAGTAATTATAATTATAGAGACTGTAGAGAGTGTACATTTTGCACTAGTTTGTCTCTTTCTTCAGATAGTAGAAAACTTGCTACGAATTCACACAGAACAAAATATATAACCCGATAAAGCTACTTTAAATAGAACTAACATGTACTAAAATTATCTTCCCTGAATCTGCTCGTCAAAATCAATCATTTGATGAGCAGATTGAGAGTATTACAGTGAGATTATCATCTGAATACTTATAAAGGTAAAAAGCTTTCATATACATATCAAACAATACCCGCTCAAAATCATGTATTATCTTTTTTATCCGTCCATTACTGCGAATCAAATGAAGATTGTGAATTAAAGGAACATTGCGAGAAGAATATTACTTTTGCTAAAAGCTAAACGAAAATATTATTCCAAGTTAAATTGAATCTGCGCTCCTAAAGGAAGTTGAGATTGTTGCTGGCACACTCCAGATATTTTATTTTCTTTCATAACATGAATCAATTAGAATTATTTGGGTTTTATTATTATGGTTTTTAAGTGAAATTTTGGAAATATATTAGCTTTGTCCCTTCTTTTTGCTTTGAAAGATAGTATCACAGGAAAATTGTCCAAATATTTATGCTTGCGTTTCTGGAGGAAATAACGGTAGAATTCTTTTATATAAGGGGTGATCGAATATTTAAATTGCACTTGACCACTTATCTGATATAGCTATATTTTATTTTCACGCAGTATAGCGTATTTTATGTTATTGGCTTACTAATCCCAAATGCTCGTAGTTGGAGGGCAGACGGCAGTCTAGCCATCTAAATTAGTTTTTATATTAATATTGTTGTTAATAAATCTCTTGACGCCAAACTTTGAATTTGTAATAAATAGGTACGCACATGCGTATGTCAGATTTAGGAAAGCTCCCTAGTCTAGAGACATTGATTTGATAAATAAAAGAGACAACTATCAAATCATACTTTCATTTATTCAGTTTGCTACAAGGATCTTTAGATTACGTCGTGATTCTATATTTACATTTAGAGCCCAGTTCGCAAAGCAAAGGAACCAAGAGAAAGAACGGTCAATAAAACTCTTGGCCATTCATTTCAATAATCATAATTCACAAATAGTGGTACAGCCAATATATATCAAATGTCAATGTTGTGGGTAGTTTAATATTACAAGAAAGGTCTGTCTTTCAACATGACACAATATGCATTATTTAGCATTTACACAATTAACTAAATCTTTACCACAGTCGTATATTATCACGGTAATTTAATCTAATAGTATTGTAGCTCGGCCGTCTTATAGATGCTGGCGGGAAAAATTCCGAATCATTCCCGCCGAATACTTCGGAAGTATTCCGAAATATTCCGAAACTTTGGGAATATTTCACTATCAAAAAATAAGCAGGAAAGTCGACCTTACTAACTATTCGCGCTTGGAAGTTGTAAATTATATTATCTTTGTTTGCTTGCAAGGTTTGCCTTGATTTGTTTTTATTGACTGGGCTATTAAACGCGTTAAGTAGGTAGGTAATGATTAACACCTACCTATGCGACTCGCGAATACTCGCGATGCGTACAGACCTACATACAAACTAACCAAAAACAGGTAGGTAACCCTTTTTAAAAATTAAATCAGATATGCTTGGCCTGGTTTTTTATTCCACAATTAACATTTACAAAAAATAGCATTCGATTTCGAAATAAGTAAGTACCTAGCTAAAAACAAAAGCATAAAAATCCTGTTAATCGCAGGCTAACATATCTACCTATAAAAACATCAACATATACTTATTCAATCCCATTTATAATAAAAACCCACCACACCACAAACAAACACGTTTATTCCCATTGAATTATTCGAGCGAAATATTCGGCGGAAACATTCGATTGCGGGGTACGAATCTTTCTCGCGTGGGGGAAAACTTCTCCGGGGAGCATCTCCCCTCTTACCGCACCCCGCACCGCCATCGCCTGCACGCACGACTCGTGGCAGTGGCAGTCGGGCGCGCGCGGCGCCAGCGCTGCGGCACCGGCCGGCGCATAGCGGGGCGGCGGCGATCGACGATCGATGCAAAATACGATTTTTCAGCAAAGAAAACAAAAATCTTAATTAATTCCATTTTGAATAATTCAGATTTAAAGAAACTTTCCCAGAAGTATTCCGGAATTATTCAGAATTTTTCAGATGTTTTGCAAGTATAGGCCGTCTCCCAGAGTTATATGCCTACAGACGCGCACGACGATATTTGAATTACATCCACCTACACGAAATTTTCTGCTTTTGAGACTGTTCATATGAATTATATTTTTCAAACAAATAAAAATCATGTAGGTATAAAAGGTATAAGTACCCTAGAAATGACCAATTGGTTACACTAATTAGACTTTACATTAAGCAGATTCATATCCGCTTTCATTTTGAAAATAACTCTTAAGGTACTACTTATCATAGACTTCAATGAAATAATACATTGTTCATTACGCAGGTAAAAGTATTCTGCTAGTATACATTATTACTACAATCATATCAATATGTTTTTTAAAAATATCAACATAATAATAAATGAAGCTAATCAAATTTCGACTTAATCACGCATAAGTTAAGGATTAAACATTCCAATGTAGTAGGTACACTTGAATTTGAAAAATCTTATCTTTAGGTGACTTATCAAAGAATTAAATCAGCACAATATAGTCTACAAATCGTCCCCAAAATTATTATTTAAATAAAGAACACTGCTACAAAAACCGTCACCGTCCGTTCGTGACTGCGGCACGATCGCGGCCGTTGTGTACTTTAGGGTTTACTTTGCTCGAGGCGCATAGGTATAACGCAAGTTTCGTGCTTTTGTATGGAGTTAGAATACTGTTAGATATTATTACCGTGATATTACAATCTTAATATCTCAAACGTCCAAACTACCCACAATATCAATAAGATAATAGGGTATTTGACTAAAAAAATCTAATTAGTCTGTCAGTTAGATTATCGAAAAATATTGGACACGTATATTTTCTTTAGTCACGTAAACAAAAAACGGAGACTATAAACTTCGCTGAAAACTCGTGTGACGTCACTTGCTAGTACACTTTTTACTGGCAAGTGACGTTACAAGCCCCCACTCTTAGACGTTTCTCCATCTTTGATGCGGTTTATCTTTGTAATTTTTTACTGATTTGATAAAACAAAAAATACGTATCCAATATTTTTCGATAATCTAACTGACGGACTAATTTGTTTTTTTTAGTCAAATACCCTATTATAACACTATCTTACATTGTTTTCTTGAGAATAAAACTAAATAACAAACAACACAGAATATTGAAACACAATAGCAGTTAAATAGTTAGTACCATATCGTACTTGAATCGTCGTCAAAGTAGAATAGAACGAACTGGTCGAGAATGTCGACTTTTATAGCTAGCTTAAACGTTATTTACACGTTTGACAGTTGTTAAACTGTCAAACATTGTCATGTCAGTGTTATTAACTGCCACTGCCGTGTTACAAACTTGAAATATATTAATGATATCATTACATATCTCTCATCTACGTATATACTTCTGAAAGACTACTATGCTACACACAATTAAGGCACCTGTATTTTAAGATGGCGGTCTTATAAATGTGTAACACTACTATTATACTAAAACACATACTATATTACTATTAAAATTTTCTTTTAAAAATCTCAGTAATACGTGTTGGTTGGGATCATAAAACCATCTCTCGCGTAAGCATAAATCAATGACTGGGTGGTGCCACTGCATCGGGCGTGATAAAATATTTTAAAGCAACTGGTGTATTGCATAGCACCTTTATTCACTCAACAATTAAGGAACAATTAACTGCTATTTATTCTAGATACTCCATCTTTGTTCTGCACGCTCAAAAGTCTAATATTTGGTTGTAATTGTAAAGATCCGGGATTTGCTTTTAGTACCATTTGTCGATTTTTAAAGAATGGCACTCGCAATCAGAATAGATTCCGTGTCGTAGAGACTTTACAATCATTTTAAGTATAATATGTATGTATTTACAATAAAAAGGTAGGTATATAAGTGTGTTTATTCATTATCTAGTTCCCATAGTACAAGCTTCTGCTTAGTTTGGGACTAGATGGTGTTGTGTGAATGTGGTAGAATATTTTATTATTATTATTATTATTATTCAGACAACGGACACAAATAAAACCCAGACTCAAACAATAATATGTGGAAAAGACAAAATGTTGCATTCTGTGGGAGTCAAATCCACAATACTCGGCGCAGTGCTAAACGGCGAGACAACCGATTAACCCACTATGCCTTCTGTCCAGTCAAATTACTTGAGTTCTTAGTATTAGAATATATTTACATATACCAGATATAAACGTAATACTACAAATGATATCTAGGTATCTAGATTACATAAGTGCGAGTATTGTCAGATAATTTATTGAATAATTATATCTATGGTGAACGATCCAAATAAATGATTAGGTAAGTACGATTCAAACATTGGCATAAAAACTTATATACGAACGATATCCAACTTTTTTGTGGACCCTGGGACCGAAGATGAGGGTCGCGTTGGATCGCAACCAGGACGCAAAGATGCCCATGATCCTATTTCAAATGAAGGCCTTATATATTTGAAACAAGCTCTTGCACGCTGATGCACCCGCCTGGGCAAAAAAGTCAAAGCCCATGTGATATTTTGGTGTACGAGTATAAGCTATAGGACTGCACAGTTTCATTAAAATCCGTACCTACTGTAGTTTTTGCGTAAAACTGTAACCAAAGTTTATCCATTCACAAAGCCTTACAAACTTTCGCGGTTATACTTGAATCGAATATCTAACTAGTTAGATGTTCAATTTAATAAAAAGAGAACATGATAAAAATGATGGATCATGATAATATCTGAGTATATATACATCATTCAGTCATACATATCTAGGTATTCTATGAGAATATGAGCGATTCATTTATTAATCTGATGTACCATCTGTTTGTAATACATGTGTTCTTTTACGCTTGATGTTAATGTAAAGTTATACGAAGATTGACTAGTTTTGGTCTTTTGATTGGGTGCTGGGATAGTGCTTAAATAAATTATCTTTTTTCGTCACACAAATAGTTTTACTTTCTTTCAAAGTAGTGCAATTTGTATCCACTTACTTGATCAACTTAGCATATTTTATGTAAAGTATCACTGTTTTCTCCAAGTTTTGACCAGCTTATATCAATCAATGTCGCGGATAAATATTTTTTTATTGCTTCTTTTCCACATAACTAATCTATTAATCGAGTACGTAGTAGCACCTTGCTGATTTTGACTCCAGTGGGCAATTCTACTCTCACATACTCTACAGTAACAGTATCTATACTGTTGCGTTTCGTTCGGTGAGTGAGAGTGCAGGTGGCACCATCGCCTTTTTCTTCTCCTTCATCTCGCTCATTCTCCCGTTCCTTTACGGATCCAATTCGGCAACACACTTATGATTGTGACTCCTCTGGGGTTGCGAATCTGCTTAGTATACATGGGCGTCATCACTTACCATCAGGTGGCAGCACAAACGGAGATGTTGTCTCAAATTTAGGCCTTGGCGTGACTTTGTATAAAGCAATATCAACAACTCGACCACGGGCTGCTTCTGATGGATACACAGCATTAGAGCCATAAAAAACCTTCTGAAATAAACAATAAGCTTCCTATTGAAGTCTTTACTGCATACCAGAGAGGAGCTATAAACAAAATTGATGATCGCAACTTAAAACAATTATTCTACAAACGCAATAATAAAGACCATCCCTAGCACACGTTCCATTTTTTAAATCCACCAATGTAGCCTAATTTGGGAAACATTTTGTTCAGTTTATATTTAAGTGGGGCGTAAATTACCGAGTTAAAGCGCACAAGATTTTACGTCGAAGCAAGCCTGAATACAATTTGTTGAATTTAATGACCGTTGTTGACTAGAAAACTGTTCTGTGAACGGTAACAAAGCTATTGTTTTGTTCTTGTAATTGAAAACTCTAGAAGAAATGTTTTTTTTTTTTGTTGAAAATCTCATTTCAAATAGAACTTTAAACTGTACATCTGACTTACAAATGATTGTACCGATTATTCGAATTGGTTAATTTAAATGGTTTTTAGATATTAGATCATCAATAAAATAATTGTGACTGTGTGTATATTGGTGTGTTTTTTATCCACGTATTCCAGATATCACCCGTGTGGTGACGGATTAAGAATACGGAATGTCACCACCCCATATCATCCCGTGGGTGTCGTAAGAGCCGACAGAGGGACCATACTATGCAGAGAGCAGCACTGTAAGAGAAGGAAAACTTGAAACAAACTCTATACCAACCCGTTTGGCCAGCGTGGTATAGTAGGCCAATTCCTCCTTTCAAAGGAGAGGCCTAGTCCAGCAGTGGACTGTCAGGGGCTGAAGATGTATGTATTCCAGATATCTTATCTGGAATACGTAGATAAAAAACACACCAATATATTCCAGATAAGATAAACGAAAAATAATTACATATTACATTTGTGATAATGATAAAGGTCCTTAGGTCACGTCGAATTTGCCAACATACACGTTAGGTATAACCAGTTAAGTATAATAAAGTACCCCCCCCCGTGGGATCTCCACCTTGTCGTGGTGGGGGGGCTCAGTAACCGTGGATTGGTTACCCGCGGTGAAGCTAAGAGGGATCCAGGAGGGGACGCTCCACGTGGGCTTGACGGGGCCTGCGCAGGATGCGTCCAACGGTGCGGGTGCGGGGGACAGTTCTGTCTGTCCCTCGCAGTCGGGCGTGGTCGCGGGAGGAGAGGCGTGTAGGTGTTGCGTTGCCGCGCGCCCTATCTCCCGCGACCAAATGGGGGCGCACCATTCGATGCGTCGCGGTGGGGCCGCAGAGGAAGAGGACATGCGGTGTTGCGTTGCCGTCCTCCCTATCCTCTGCGGCCGCTGGGTGTTTTGGCGGCGGAGCCCAACACCATCATCCGCCGCCAAGGGGGTTTTGTTCGGGGCCCGCCGGACCATCTGGCGGGCCAATACCCGTCGGGGGATTGCGACGTATGCTTGGGCGAAACCCGATCCTCCGACACACGGGTACATGAGGCACACGGGTTGGTTTTTAGTCAGTAAGAGTCTGACAGTCCACTTCGCCCATCCCCCAGGGCGGAGGGACTCCATGAGGATTTTCCAACCCGACATAAAAAAAAAATATATAATAAAGTAAAGTGAAAAAGTGAGGTCAGAAGCAGATAAGGCTTTTTTTGATGACATTAATTAAGTCAAAACTAAGTATCTAAATCTAATTTAATATATAAAATTAATTTTATGTTATATTTTTATTGCAACGGTTAGTCCACTGGTCCAGTAATTAAAGTAAATTCACAAATGTGAAGCTTATTAATTAAGTCATTAAGCTATGTATTTAATTTGATAATTGATAAATATAATTACAAGATTAGTTTTCGCCTTACTATTTCTAATTAATTAATATAATGTTATGTTTGAGACTGAGTAGTTTTTTATGGAATTAAAATAATGTTCTCGTGATCAAAGAAATGTACGCAAGTGCAACCACACTAAAATTATTATGTGAAGAGCAACTTTTTGCAAAAAGGTTTTCTTTGTAGACTCACGACTGTATCCCCGAAGGGGTAAGTAGAAGTGTAATATTACATACACAGTTCGTCTTTGACAATTATCCATACCAAACAAATCCCTTATCCATTTATAAATATCTCAAGAGACGTTAAAAAAGTTACTGCTTCGATTAAAAACTGATTTGTATAATGTATTCAACAAGTCTCCCAACAAGTAGGTCTTAAGATGAACATGGACAAGACGAAAATCATGTCGAACGTCCATGTTGTACCTGCTCCTATTCAGGTTGGGAACTCTACGCTCGAAGTTGTCGACAAGTATATCTACCTGGGACAAGTAGTCCAATTAGGTAGGTCCAACTTCGAGAAGGAGGTCAATCGTCGAATCCAACTCGGTTGGGCAGCGTTCGGGAAGCTACGACATATCTTCTCGTCCGATATCCCGCAGTGTCTCAAGACGAAAGTCTTTGACCAGTGTGTGTTGCCAGTGATGACTTACGGATCAGAGACGTGGTCGCTCACTATGGGCCTTATCAGAAGGCTCAAGGTCACTCAGAGGGCGATGGAGAGAGCTATGCTTGGAGTTTCCCTGCGAGATCGAATCAGAAATGAGGAGATCCGCAGTAGAACCAAAGTCGCCGACATAGCTCTCCGGATAGCCAAGCTGAAGTGGCAGTGGGCAGGGCACATAGCTCGAAGAACCGATGGCCGTTGGGGCAGAAAGGTTCTGGAGTGGCGGCCACGTACCGGACGACGCAGCAGAGGTAGGCCCCCCGCAAGGTGGACCGACGATCTTGTCAAGATCGCGGGAGGAGGTTGGATGCGGGCGGCTCAAGACCGGTCTGTGTGGAGAACCTTGGGGGAGGCCTATGTCCAGCAGTGGACGTCGTTTGGCTGATATGATGATAATGTATTTTCATGTCACATCATTTCAATATAATGACATTAAAAACACAAGAATTTATACAGTTAAAATTTTCTTTAGATGCGTCATTATTAAGATGCCTTCAAGCTTTTTAATGTATTTCCCTTCAACAGCTTGATATTTTATATCAAGTTACGTCTAACCCACTACGTTGTACCAAACCCTATTAAAAATACTTCGTAGATGTTTACATACCTAGTAAATTCTGGTTATGACATTAGTCATTTATTCATTACAAATACAGGGTGTAAAAAGACCCTTAACGAAAAATAAAATCCCATGTTGTACCAATCACTACGAACATTTTTTACTTCGGCACCATACCTGGGAAATTACTGGTTTAGGAGATATTTAGGCTCAAAGTTAGTATGGAATTTTTCTAATTAGGTACAAAACCGATGTATTTACACCGCCAATTTGTTCTTTAGATGCCCTGTGACCCCAAGGATAAGTAGATATTTCGAGCATTGCACGCGCGCACTTTTAATTGCGGTTTAAAAAGTGCGAAAACTTAAAAAAATAATTCGTTTACCAGGTATTATTTTTGGTTAGTATGACTTAGTATGATGTCCACAACGAGTAGACTTTGGCTTGGTGATGGGTCTTGTGACACCCTATATATTACTTAGAATTTCAAACTTACAAAATAAACATATAAAAAACAATGATAATTCTAAATTATAACCATACAGTCATTATATAAATTACATTACCATTACTTAAGTACAAAACTGCACACCAGCATTCTCAAATCAAATCAATTTATTATTGCAAATATGGGTACATTTTAAGATGATATATATTGTGTATTATTATAGTTGCATAATTATGTCATATTTTACCATTGTGGTGTGCAAAGTTGTATAATATGCCATATTTTACCATTGTGGTGTGCAAAGTTGTATAATATTGTAAAAATTAATTAAATGTCACATAAATTATAAATGGCATGTACTATTAAAATAAAAGTAGTAAATGACACAATACCTGAAATTTAAATACAAATTGCAAATATGATCATTTCTGGATACTTATAAGCTATAGGAACTTTTAAACTATTTTATTAATCAACTTTGGTATCTAAATATTCTGTTACATTGTAATATGCATTGGTATACAAGAATTGTTTTGATTTGTACTTAAATAAATTAATATTATGACAGTCTATTATATTTTTTTGGTAAGTGGTTGTATATTCGTGGTGCCATAGATAGAATACTTCTATTAATTTGTGTTGTGTTGTTATTTGGAAAACATATTTTGTTTTTACACCTCTTGCTCTTATATTGTTCAAATAGAGTTTTATGTGAATAAACAAATACGGCAACTTCAAAAATATATATCATTAGATTTAGTTCAATAAAGTGTGGCTTACAGGACTCTGTTGTTTTAATTTTACAAATTGCTCTGATACATCGCTTTTGAGCTTTGAAGACAATATCATTTTCTACAGAGTTGCCCCAAACGATGACACCATTATCTTAGAGTTGACTCAACATATGCATGATAAGCCATAATGACAACATCCTGAGTTACAACTCTACCTAACATATGGAGTGCATAACACAACCTGTTTAGCTTGGTACAAATATTTTCCACTTTTTTTTTTTTTTTTTTTTTTTTGTTTTTTTTTTTTTTTTTTTTTTGTTGTCGGGTTGGAAAATCCTCATGGAGTCCCTCCGCCCCGGGGGAAGGACGAAGGGGACTGTCAGACTCTTACTGTCTAAAAACCAACCCGTTTTCCTCATGTACCCGTGTGTCGGAGGGTAGGGATTCGCATAAGCATTCATCGCTACCCCCCGACGGGTATTGGCCCGCCAGATGGTCAGGCGGGCCCCGAACAAAACCCCCTTGGCGGCGGATTAAGGTGTTGGGCTCCGCCTCCAAAACACTCAGCGGCCGCAGAGGATAGGGAGGACGGCAACGCAACACCGCATCTCCTCTTCCTCTGCGGCCCCACCGCGACGCATCGAATGGTGCGCCCCCATTTGGTCGCGGGAGATAGGGCGCGCGGCAACGCAACACCGACACGCCTCTCCTCCCGCGACCGCACCCGACTGCGAGGGACAGAAGAACTGTCCCTCGCACCCGCCCCTTTGGACGCATCCTGCGCAGGCCTCCGTCAAGCCCACGCGGAGCGTCCCCTCCTGGATCCCTCTTAGCTTCACCGCGGGTCACCAATCCACGGTTACTAAGCCCCCCCACCACGACAAGGTGGAGATCCCACGGGGGGGAAATATTTTCCACTTGGGTTTTCCAATTCAGCTTACAGTTAACATAAATACCAAAAAAAAATTGTATATTCTACGCCAGGAATATTTTGCTTATCTATTTTTATTTCCATAAAACAATTAACAATTGGAGATATAGTTTAAGATACATAGAAGACTTAAAATAATTTAATAAACCTAATTAATATAAACAAGAAGTGAAAATTAAAAAGCTTAAAAATTAAAATTTAGAAGGCGTCATGAAACTCATCCGCATCGCAGTCAACTGGAAGCGTGCTCAGAAGACTGGCAGCATTACCTCGTTGAATTGCTATACTTATCTTTTGAGCCAATTACGTACCAGCCCTATGGTCACGCGAGGCGTCTATGAGTCTCTTTGCGAGATGTCTAAAAAGTGACTTTGGGGTCACTTTTTAGACATCAGGCTCAAATACATAATCTTCTATTAGATTTACATATTTGCGTGGTTTGAGGGTCTCCGCTGTAGCAGCAGCAGCGCCCGCACAACCTGCTGTGCTGGGAAGATGAGATGGCGCAAGGGTATCGACACATGTTGCGTCCCATACCAAAAGCCTACCCAGCTTCCACGGCAGTAACGACATACCGTCTGGTCTTTTGCCATCGTCGCGTGCCAAGCCTTGAGGTTCAAGATGGGCTGGAACGCCAGCGGTGGCAAGAGCACGGCGCAGTATGTCATTGATGTTGGCGTGTCGTGAAATACGACCCGCGCTCCTGCTACATGACAGGCCATGGTGACCAAGGCTATCGACAGCCTCTCCACAGTGACAACGATGCGGAGAGACACATGACGCACCTAAACAGAGGCAAGTAGCGAAGCGAAAGGTCCTATCGTCCAACATGGTACCTATATTGGACGATGGCAGTGCCTGAAGCCAGAGGCCCGATTCCCATTCTCCCACAGCCAGCAGGCGAGCACGCTTCGCAGTGTTGGACGATGTATTGAGAAGGGTTTCTCGTACCATGCTGCAAAGTGGCCCATCTCATTGCCCCTGGGAGGATAAGTTTCAGGGTAACTCAGTTCCTGGACAAACATTTCTCCAAGCGTTCAAGGCATGGGTCTTACACGGCACCTCAGAATCAACCAGTGTGGGAGCTAAAATTTTCCTAGTCAATTCTGCAGTGCTGTGGATCAAGTGTGTAGATGACAAGAACGCCGAGGCAACCAACGCCAGATTCTAAAATATGTTCCTTGTATATTAATTAAGAAGGGTGTCTGTAACATTGCCAAAGAAAATTGTAAATTTGGGGTGTTTCTAATTTAACCTGTGTCAACAAGTTGTTCCTGTTGACTGCATTATTAAGGTCAACTTTCAAGACAACCTCACCTCCATTACAGTCAAGGTACGTTGACAAGGCATGTACGGCAGCCTTGCAGCCTCCTCTGGAAACAAATCCCAGCTGTTGTGGCTGAAATTTACAAGATAAGATGGTGTTAAGATGGCGACAGCATATCTTGGCTGCCATACGCCTGTACGTGCACCCAACGGCAATAGGACGAATGCAACCATCCCGCTTTCGTAAAGCGCACAGATTAGCGCCACACAAAACGTCGACGATGGCATCGTTAACATTGCCGGAGAGCATGAGATTAGTTAATGCCGTTAGCTCACTCAAAAGAGAGTCGCCGGCCGCCCCGGCGCTCGAACACACAAGATCTTTCAAATGTTGTGGTGTCAAACCGTCGAGACCACCAGCAGACCCGCTCTGGTAGGAGCCAACGGCACCAACCACGTCTTTGGCTGTAATGCTGAGAAAACTCGAGTCAGTGCTAGGTGGATCAGAAAAGGAGAGGTTATCCCCTGGCGCTGGATGCTAGCTCTGCAGACTCGCGAGTGTGTCGGCAGAGCAAGGCGCCACCACATCGCTACTGAATAAGATTCTGGATGCTCCCCTGATATCACCCTCCCTTAGCTTGGACTCTACTGGTAACTGAAATGGTGCTATTGCGGTGTGTTTTTGGATATTGGTAATTTAAATTGGATGCCGAAAGATTACAGTTTTCTTTAATTTTTGCTGTTAATGTTTTTTTGTAAGCCTGTCTTCTTGAGCATGTAGAATCCTATAAGGAAAGGTGAGTAGCTGTTCTCTAGCCGTAATAGAATTCTCCCGGATGACAAGGCCTATGCATTGTGCTAGGTTTTGAGCCACTGAAGGCCTCGCACCACGGGGAATTCTCTTCAGAACCGGAATGGAATTTTTTAACTGACTCAAATATTGCCAAAAAGGAATTTTAGGGGCGTCTGTGGAATTATTGTGTATAGTACTGGACGTATTGGGGCCACTAAGTACATTTTGGTTTTTGTGAATTTTACCAAATTGTACTTTAAGGCCCCGCTAACCTTTGAAAAATCGTGCCTGGGAACAGATGGGGCAGCGCACCAGGGAATAAGATGTGTTAGGTTCACTGGCACCTATTTCTACATTGTTTTTGCCACCGTTACACGACATATACCGAATAATTAACTATATGCACTAAAAATAAACTTATCTACAACACTAAATATACACTTTGACGTTTGACATAATGTAATATTTTTATTGTCCGTGGCGGCGGACCGTTGCCGTCGGCCAGTGCGCTAGCGGAGGCCGGCATGGAGGCTAGCACTGTACGCTAGCGCTTCGGAGAGGCTGCCACGGCGCTCCTCGCACCAGCCAGCAAGATATTTTCTATTCGGATAGATCGGCTTCAACGTAGATGTTAGGCTCGCTTTACTCTCTTTAGCGAGCTAAATCTGCAGAGGGTGAAACTACCTTATATTAATTTATGCAACCCGATTTTGAATCCACTGTGTTGCGTAGTTTATTTATCGTGAATTATAGCTAGGTATTTAAAACAAATATATTAATTCGAATTTAAATTTTAACGGAATTTTTTTTCCGATATTCCGTTCCGTTCTGGTGCTTCCTGTACATATATTTCTATTATATCAACGTCAAGATTATGCAGATAATTTTTCTTATGTCTAAATGTCATCATAGTAGTTTTGTCTAAGTTCAAAATTAAATTATTACAATAAAGCCATTCAAATATTTTGTTTAATGTCAAATTCATGTCAGATTCTAAATTACATCTATCTTTACTAGCAAACATATCCGTACTGTCATCGGCAAATAGGACCATTTGTGATTTTGTAGCTTTGGGTAGATCATTAATATATATGATGAATAATAAAGGTCCCAGTATACTTCCTTGTGGGACGCCTTGTCGCATATCGCGTGATGAGTACACAGTTTCCCTTCGTGTTTTTGGACATATTCAAACAATTGAGTTCATGGTTTCCTGTTTGCAAAATAAGATTCCAGAAGATCTAGAACATTACCTCATATGCCATATGCCTCTAACTGAAGGAATAGAGTCTTATAATTAACATAGTCAAAGGCCTTTGTGAGATCCATATTAAGAGCAGTAATTCGTTGCTTATTGTCTAGGCCTGTCATTATTCTTAGTAGAAATTTATAGAATGCCAAGTTGATTGACCTGTTTTGCTGAAAACCTAGTTGTTCTTCAACAAAGAGATGATTTTTTTCTAAATATTGATACAGATCTTGATGTATAACCTTTTCAAATACTTTGGATAAGACAGCAAAGCAGCTCATATTACTTTTGTCATTCTTTTTTTATTGAGGTTTTAGCAAAGTTATTTTTAACTTATTAGGAAACACTCCAGAGACTATGCATGTTTTAATAATGTAACTAAGCACATGAGAAATGAGACTAGGAACTTCTTTAAAAAGTTTGTTTTAACCAGTACTGGCTGTGTCCTTCAATGACTTTATTAAGTAATAGTAATACGAGTAGTAGTTGCAGCAAACAGGAATTTAAATTCTTATTAATATTATGTTCAAATGATTTAGGGCCGTTATTATTATTGAAACAAGGTTGTGTGGTAAAATAACTATTGAAAAACTTTGCAATGCAGGTAGGGTCTTGAATAAAGCTGCCATTTACATTTAATTGGTTTATGTAGTCCTTGGTATATTCTTTTTTTACTATTTATAAGTGACCATGCAGCCTTAGACTTATTTGATGCAGTTTTGATGAAATGATAATTCTGACATCTTTATGTCAACTTAATAATATTATTAAGGCGCATAAAATAAGTTTTTAAATGTATTTTTGTTCTCATCACTACTGTTAATTCTATAACACCATAGCAATTCACATTTACGCTTTGAACATGCACAAATCCCATTAGATATCCACCTCGGACGCCTCTTAAGAGTTTTTTTAATCATTATTTTAGGAAATCATAAATTGTAGTACAAAATATAAAATAAAAATATCATAAAAAATAATTATAGGCAGTGTTTGGATCATTGGTATGATGAATATCACTAAATGTTAGATTGAAATGATCAAAATGTTGATTGCAAGCATTCCCTAAAATTTCCTTATATTGTCCTTGTTGTAGTCCCTTCTTTGTATATACCAGTATGTTAGAGTACTCCTCAATTTTACTGGACATGATAAGAGTTGAGCTGTATGATCCGATAATGCTTACTCATATATTTTATATTTACATCCTCTTACAATGTTTTAAAACATACACCTGCATAGTCTTAATATATTCTTCAGACGCGTCATCATTAAGATGCCCTTACACTTATCAATACATCTCCATCTTACGCATCCATATGTCAAGTGACGTCATAGCTTCGGCGTCATAGCACGCGCCGTCATTATAAATGATTTGATTGATGTTTTGATTGTGAATGCGTAATGGTGTATTGATTGATAGAGCCTACAGGAGTTTATCGGAGTTCCAACGGGGATTAAATTACGAAGCTTTGCTCTTGTACGCCTGTACTTACTGTTTGTATTTGTGATCTAATGGAGTCAGGTTGAATTTGAATGACGCTAAGGGTAACTCATTACACGAAATTAGATACGTATAGGTCAAACGAGCGTAAGCTGATGTTCTGTCAAAGACCCGTTGCAGAACCATCAGATAACTAATTGTAAGTATAAATATGTTATTATTTTGCTTGTTTGCCATTTCGCGTAAGGCCCGTCATATTAACTATACAATTAAATAAATGAAATAGTCATACATTACACAGATTAAAAATTAATATCCGTAATGTATAGCTAAATACCAATAAGCCATCAATATTTACCAAATAAATCACTGCCTGCGGTGTGTATACAATACATTTTCAGACCACTTCATTTGTATAGTAACTATCGCAAGCGACGATTTGCATAATCAAATATGAATAAATAAATCTCGGTTTCAAATGTATCACGACATTTGTAATATATTTTTTAGAATATTTGTTCTATATAAACTTAAAAGATGGATGGACTGTGTGAGGATGGATATGAAAGAAAAAGGGGTAAATGATCAGATGACGGGTGACAGAAAAGAATGGAAGCGAAGGACGTACTGCACCGACCCCAAATAGATTGGGACCAGGGCAAGAAGATGATGATGTTCTATATAAACTTAAGTTTTACGAATTCGAAAGCAACTTAAAGTTATTTCATGACTTTTTTTACGCTGGAAGTTCGAAGTTGGGTCGCAGACTTCAGATTAGTACTCGTAGAGATCCCAGGTCTTACAAGAACACTATAGAGAATTTCTAGGTATATGGATTTCCTGATAGTGTTCCTTGATCACCGCTCAGCTAGTGATTATCCTTTGAGATTCCTTATCCTTTGAGATGTTTATAAAATTCTAGCGTTACTGACTGACTGACAGACAGAACAGCCAAAACGATTGAGCGCAAAAAGCAGACAATTGGCATGTACTGTGAGGTGTACCAAGAAGCAATTTCCCGAATTGCCGCAGGACCAGGCAGAAAGGGTTCAATTAAAATAAAATGTGCGGCCATCCTCTAGTCTTATATGTATAAACGTTTACCAACGCTGCTGCTGCTTAGCCGTTTAAGCCCAGAAATAAATAATAATAACAATGCACCCAAACAAAGATAAAATGCCTCAAACCATTCGTTTGACATTATTACAGCTACTAGCGATGGGTATTCTTTTATATTTTTACGTGAAAATAAATATAAATGTTTAAATTAAAGGTTGAATTTATAATTATGTTTGGCCACAATTCCTACTCCGTGTTCTGATTCCCAACTAGGTAGAGCTTATTCCATACCATCAATTGAATTGTAGCTTTGTTTCCATTTATCATAATAGCAGTAACTGAGTAAATTACAGACACGCGTATATAGGTAGGTATACCTTTTGAGGAATTGTCCCTGTTGATTACATATCAGCATAAATATTTCGCGATGGATTTTTTGCTATCAATAAAATAAAAGGCTTACACCTACCTTATAAATAGTTATAAAATTAAGTTTTACAGTAGTTATAAGAAACCTCAAAAAATGACTTTCTGGTAAATCTAATGTCACTATAGTATGACAAGCTTTTGAGAATATTTCACTCACTAGCCCCTTTTTATTCTGTAGGTGTTGTGAGCCGAGGAACCATCGCTACATATGTTTTAACACGAGGAACTAAGGAATACAAAGCCAATAGTACCTTTGTAAAGAGATGGCAAACTTGACAGCAAATCGTATACCAACCCGTCTAGCCAGCGGCATTTTTCTTTTGACTCACAATGTTATTGTGATGATAATTATGAGAGCCTATGTTTAGTAGCGGAGTAGGTACATGTATACCTATGTAATAAAGTAGTTTGAAAACTTTTTAAAGTTCACCGGTAAAAATTACTTGAAGAGTAATTACTAATTACCCATTAAGAAACTTTAAGTCTTTATATTAAGGTTATTTGATGATGTTACCAGCCAAAAAATAATTTATAACCTATCATAAATATGAAGCAATTTTAAAACAATACTCATACTCTTGAGGGCGACGTCTACATTCTACGTCTTTACAAAATAGGCTGAAGTGCCGACCCAACAAATTCCTTGTCAAATTTCGTTATGTTAAAGTTGTGTCTATACAAGATACTACAGCGTAGTTGTCTACTATCATAATATTATAAAGCGCTCGTGGTACGATCTGATTTGACGTTCGTAATAGCTAGGCAATGTAAACCAACGTTTGCAAAGGTCACCACTTGGATGGGTGACCGCTGGTAATAACATTTACCTAAGAGCAACACCATAATATGGCGTACATGTAAAGCTGTCGGACCTGATAATTGTCTCATAAAAATAATTGTTAGTTACATGCCGGGCTTCTTCAGGTGGTCTAGGTATAATCTACGACTCCAGATTTAATTACACACTTCCACGAGAAGTAAAACAAAATACATTTTTTTTAACTAAGCATGGACATGTGCTATCCCTTCTCGCAACAAGCAAGGAAGGAGCAACGTCACACCATGCTACTACCTCTTGGTCAACTCAGCAATATCAAAATATCTGTAACTAACTCAATATGAAACCGATTACAAAGTCGTTTTATATGATCAGAGTATAATCAGTTGTCCTCTAATTTATAATGTCTGACATAAAAAATAAATTGTCAGCTACCCTATTAAGGTTTACAAAAGGATATTGACAACGAAGTGGTTAAAATGGGGTTTGAGTGAGTGACCGGGCGTGCTCAAGCATTTAACTTCAAACTGATGACTGACGCGGTTCCTATTGGTACGTGAATAAAACTGATGTAAGAATCATTTTGTAAATGCATTAAAAATATATTTGTTACCTTATCTAGCCCTATCTAATTCTATAGATTATGGTGTGAATGCACATTTATAACTGCCTTTTATAACTATGATTTTATAATTTAGAAAATTGGGTTACCGTTTGTTTATCCCATAAAATAAATTAGTTCATCTCAAGCAAAGATTAGATTAATATTAATCTTATAACAATTCTTAAACAAAATCTATGTAGATTTTGTTGAAGAATTGTGTGCACCTATGTAGGTGCACTATGAAATGTCTTATTAACAATGGTTCAAAAATAATAATGTACAAGTCAATAAAATCATGTTCCTAAAAAAAGAGTTTGCAATTTGCGTTTTCAAAAATGCACTAACTGTTCATTCAAACGTAATCTTGTCCGGACTTCTTCTTCGCAGATATTTATGGCATCGCGATCGATGTTGCTGCTTCACAACAGCAACATCGATCCAGCCGTTGAGGAGGTATTTAATGCCACTCAAGCGTACAAAACATGAATATTTTGTTTCTAAAGTTGTGGATGCAGTGCATAAATTTAAACTAGACCAAAGATATTCTATCTGCAACAGAATAAATTGAAAAGGATGAATACAATAGGAACACGGGACAGTTATTCAATTATAAAACTGGCGTTTGGCTCTCTAACTAGTAGCCTATAACAAAAGTTAGTACTAATTTTACCTAACTTTAGCACCTCGTACCTAAAAATTGGCCCTCGATCCAAGCTAGCAAGTATAGCATACTAACACTACATTATTCTATACATTTAGTTTCTGAGAAAATAAGGTCTGGCAGCCCTGGGATCTTACTCTATTTAGTTGTATAGAGTTTATTATTTATATATCAGAACGATCATTAGTATCGGACGTCAAGTGACTACGAAACGGAAGTGCGAAGATGGCGCGCTTCGACAGAGTCTGGTGTGACGTTCACTACAGTTGAAGAGGGGGGATGACGCTTGACGTTCGACGGAGCAACGACAGCTATTACTTCTCTTGGAGACTTGGGCGGACAACAAGTACCGAGAAACTATCACTCGTTTCGTGTTCAGTAATATAAAATAGTTAAAGTCAGTTTTGTTAAATTTGATTTGGTGTGAACTTATAACAAACTGTGATGTGAAGTGTTGATACCGGCCAAGAATTAAGCAACGCGCCGACATCACAAGTGGAATAATGGACCAGCGCGACCATAAGGCGCGAGCAAAGGTGACTGCTAACGCTGCTATGTTGGTGAATCGGCTGAGCTTACAACTGCAACCGTGGTGAGCGTATTTTGTCTGATTTTTTTTTATTGGTACAGCAATTTGGTTTAGTGGCGGTAGTAGTAAAACATTACGCGTTTAACCTTGGAAATGTCATAATCGTTGTGGTGATATCGCCATCACATCGTACCGAGTGTTGTAGGTTCGATTCCTACACGAGACTCTGAGTTGTTGATCCGTTTGACTTTTACGGTGTCGTGGTTCCCATGGCATGATCTCATGAATAATCTTCAGTTGCGCGCGAGCCATCGACGCGAGTGCACATCTGTTGTGCGCGTGTTTACGTCTTTCTTGCAAAAAAAGCTAATGTACCCTCATTATTTTTGTGGTATAAATGAGTTGAATACTTGAAAATGTAGACTTTTGTGATACTAGCGGCAGTGATATTATTGAGGACGATGTGGAAATTAACAGAGAGCAACTAGTTATTACTAATTTGACAACAGAAACGAGTATGAGTGGAAAGGAAATGGAATCTGTACGTCAACTTGAAAAGAGATACCGTCAAGACGACGAGGAGATTGTGGAAGATAATGATTTTATAACTGTACGAGGATATAAAAGACCAGCTAGAAGAAGTTAGAACGAGCAGAATTTGAATAGAATAGACGTGGAATCTGAAAAATGCACTATTTCTATTACGAGTAAAGAAACTTTGCTCAAACAGTTCGGTATGGCAAAGTTATTACGAAGCGCGGGTATAAAAAATATCATGAAAATGACATATAAAGGTGCATATAAAGTTTTGTAACGAGAATAATAACAACACGCGTCTATCAGACTGCCTACACGCACCTCGCTCCGGCTCGAATACTTTCTCGCTCGCACACCGACTATCTGCACCGTTCTACGAGACGTCATCGCTCACCGCCGTGCACAGTGGGGACCAGCGCCTATATAAGTCGTCGCCGGCAAGTCGAACTTCACTTAGCCTAGCGGCCGGTCTTAGAGCGATAGCCTCTGCAGTCCTCTGAGATCAGTCGGGTTAAGGAGTACGGTAGCCACCTGCAGCCCCCTCCGAGACCACGTCGAGGTGACGAGCGCGATAGCCACCCGCAGTCCGTTCGTACATCTCTCATTAGGAATACATCGTATACCTATTGGTTGTTATTGTTTGTATACTGGTTGTAAGGGAAGTAATATACGCCAAGTTGAAACATCGCTGGTATTATTTCTATCTCCCTACAATTCTGGCGCCCAACGTCAAAAGGAGATATGGAAGAAAAAGGAAACGCCCCGATACAAATGACGCAGGACCAGTTCGTTCAGCTGATGAATAAAATCCCAACGAGTGCCATGTCAAACAAAAATTTCACTCGTTGCACCTTACGCTTCGACGGCGAGCGGGACCGCGACAAGGTGGAGCAATTTGTAACGGCCGTCGAAGTTTACAAGCAAATTGAGCAGATTTCGGACGCAGAAGCATTGGTAGGATTGCCGTTGCTCCTCGAGGACACCGCAGGTACATGGTGGCAAGGCGTGCGTACAGAGTTCAAATCTTGGTCGGCAGCAATCAAAGGCATTAGAGAAGCATTTGCACCAAAGCGTCAGCCACACGAAATCTATTTGGAGTTGTTTGGCAGCCCACAAGGTGACAAGGAGACAATAGATGCATTTCTTTGCAGAAAACGTGCATTACTGGGACAATTGCCTGCAAAGCGTCATCGAGAGGAGGAACAAATAGATTTTATGTACGGGTTGCTCAGAGCAGAATTGCGCAAACATATCAAGAGAGCCGATATAAAGACATTCGCAGATTTGTTGACTCAGGCACGTCATCGCGAATCGCTTGAAGAAGAAAAAATTACACCTGCTGTTGTTGGACCATCTGGCAAGCCTAAGAGATGCCTGTTCTGTAGCCGAAAGGGTCATGTGTTGGAGGAATGTCGCAAGAGGCTGGCAACACTTAGCAAGTCAAGCAAAACTACAGACACGTCCGTTGATGTAAAACCAGAAAAGCCAGTCATCTCGTGTTACGGTTGCGGCGCGCCTGGTGTTTTCCGGAGCAATTGTACAACTTGCAAGAATAAGGAAACTCCGCCTAAGCCTGTAGCCTTCTACGCTGTACAAACAACAAATAAAGACCACGTCAAAATACCTACCATCGAAATCGACATAAAGGGTCATCGTGGCTACGCTCATATTGACACGGCAGCACGTACCAGCATCGCGGGCACCCATCTATACAAAATCTTAATCAGAATGGGTATAACTTTCCAAGAAAGGAACGCTGATGTAAGCCTGGCAGACGGAACAGTAACGCCTCAAAAATTATTGTTTACCACTGTTGATGTAATTATGGGAAACCGGATATTGCCATTGACACTGATCATCATGCCAAGCGCGAACGATAATCGCACGCTCCTTGGAATCGATTTCCTAGAATTCAATGGAGTTGTCCTAAATTTACCGCAACGTTGTTGGTACTTCATTGACAGTCCTGAGCAGACGTTCCAATTCCTGCAGCTGAAGAGTGACAAAGTAACCGTCCTTCAGGCTAAGAAGAATATAACCTTCGAAAATAAACAAGACGAAGAGTCGTTGACAGGATTCTTGCAATGGGCCAATGAATTGAATATGCTATCGCCCATATGCGAAACGCCATCGCCGTACAAATCCCCAAAAGATGAAGATGGCTCCCCACCGAAGAAACCCCGTTGGCAGTTGGTGAAATTGGAATCACCACCTCCACCATCTCGTCCGCGTGAGCCAGACGATGGCACTTCTGTAAAAGATCCACGCATTGTTTATTTACCAATAAATCCCATGCCATTGTATTTTTCTGATATTTTATTGCATCCTGATGAAGGACTCACACTATTTGTAAATGAAAGAGAACAATTCAATAAACTGCTCACCGAATTTCACGACATATTTGAACAGAATAATGAACCTACAACCTTTGCTGAGCATAGAATAGATACAGGGAAGCATCCGCCAATCGCTGTCAAGCCCTATAGATTGTCACCCGCTAGACAGAAACAGCTTAGAGTAAAATTAGATGAAATGCTTAACAATGACATTATAGAAGAATGTGATTCCCCATGGGCCCTAAAGGTGAAAATGATGTAAGAGTATGTATAGATTATCGAAAACTAAATGAAATCACGGTACCAGATCGATACCCATTACCGCGAATTGATGACTTATTACACCAAGCCAAAGCCATGCCTTACATGACAACAATTGACCTGCAATCTGGCTATTATCAGATCAAATTGCATTCTGATGATCAGGATAAATCTGCTTTCATTACACCATTTGGTATGTATAGATTCAAACGTATGCCTTTTGGGTTGCGTAATGCACCAGCTACTTTTCAACATTTGATGGACAAATTTATCAATGGACTACGGGCAGAGCATGTACTATGCTTCTTAGATGATCTTATTATTAGGTCCGCCACATACAAAAGGCATTTGGAAGACCTAAGAGAAGTATTTCAGAAGATTAGATACTATAAACTGAAAGCGAATCGTAAGAAGTGTAAATTCATTTGTTCTGATATAAAATACTTGGGTCATTTAATTGTACCTCAAGGAATAAAGGCCGATCCAGAAAAGATCAACGCCATTTTAAATAGACCTGAACCTCGAAACTTGAAGCAATTGATATCATTTTTACAAACGGCTTCCTGGTACAGGAGGTTTATACAAAAATTCGCAGAAATCGCAAAACCATTAACAAATTTGACAAAAAAGAAAGTTTCATGGATATGGACTGATGAGCAACAAAAATCCTATGACACATTGAAGAAAGCTTTGACAATGGCACCAATACTGAAACAAGCAGATTTTGATGCACCATTTATTATAAAAACTGATGCTAGCAATTACGCTATAGGAGTAGCTTTATTGCAGGGGGAGGGCGCTGAAGAACATCCTATTGAATACGGAAGTCGCTTGCTTACGCCGGCAGATCGCAACTATAGTGTAACTGAAAAGGAAGCATTAGCTATAGTCTGGGCAGTATCTCGGTTTCGAGGATACATAGAGGGAACAAAGTTCTTGACTATAACTGACCATCAACCACTAAGATGGCTACTGAATTTGAAGTCTCTTACAGGGCGTCTAGCTCGTTGGGCACTGCAGTTACAACCTTACAATTTCGAGATTAAATATTGCCCTGGAAAAACTAACATCTTAGCTGATAGTTTGTCAAGACCACCATGCGAAAACCACACAGAAAACTGTGAGATTTGTCAAATAGAAATCGATTTTCCAAAAAGATGTGCAAGCAACATTCGCGAAGAACAAGACAAAGACGAAGATATAAAACTCATTATTGAAACATTAGAGAATAGTCCAGAATCTGAAGACTATGTGCAATGGTCGAGAAGAGGTTACTTCATACAAAATGGAGTCTTATATAGATTTGTTCCAAACCAAGAGGGTGATAATGCAAAGATCGTTGTACCCAAACATGAAGTCAATAATATATTCAAATCATGCCACGACTCCGTAGTTGCTGGCCATCAAGGTGTAGACAGAACAGTTAAACGAATAGAACAAAAGTTTTTCTGGAAAAACCTACGGAAACACGTGACAAAGTATGTAAAAAGTTGTATCCAGTGTCAAAGATATAAACCTTCCAATCAAAAACCAGCAGGGTTATTTCAATCAACCGCTAATAACCAAAGATTCGAAGTATTATCCGTAGACTTATTTGGACCGCTACCAAAAGGACCAAAGGGAGAAAAGTGGATATTGATTGTAGAGGATACAGCTTCTAGATGGGTAGAATTATTTGCGCTCAATGAAGCTACAGCCGAACAATGTGCGTTAACCTTACTTAACGAAGTCTTTTTACGCTTCGGCTTACCTAGAAGAATAACAAGTGACAATGGAGTGCAATTTGTATCTGCCGTGATGCCACAGCTCACTTATTGCCTCGATATACAGCAGTTTCTAAGTCCAGTCTACCATCCTCAACCTAACATTGTGGAAAGGAAAAACAGAGACTTAAAATATCAAATTGCTATAGCTGTCAAGAACAAACACACCTGATGGCCCGAAACTTTACCCGCCATCCGATTTGCAATGAACTCAGGGTTCAACCAAAGCACCGGATTTTCCGCTGCTTACCTAACATTTGGAAGAGAATTACGAACACCTCTCGAACTATCACACGATTTTAGTGAAATCGTACAAACTGAAAATTTTATTCCAGAGATTACGCCATATCTCAGACGACTTGCAACAGACTTAGTCACGGCAAAAGCCAATGTTGAAGACATGCAAGACAAGAATAGAAAAAGAGCAAATATGAAACGTCGTCCTGACCCCGGATACAAAATTGGAGATTTAGTAATGATTGAAACACATCCAATAAGTAGTCAGGAGAAACAATTTTCAGCTAAGTTCGCACCACGTCGCGACGGACCTTATATAGTTATACAGAAGCATGGTAGTTCTATTTATGAAGTGGCTATGCCTACTGATCCCGAAAAACCTATTGGCAGATATCACACTTCTGCTATCGTAAGTTATGAAAAACGACACGATGAGATTCCAATACCAGTTGTACCTATTCGAAGGCGAGGACGACCAAGGAAGCCTCAAGAAGATTAGTTCCTGGTGCTCTTACGGGACGTTGACGAGCACCAGAGGG
The DNA here is from genome assembly GCA_944739405.2 of Euclidia mi. Taxonomy (NCBI): domain Eukaryota; kingdom Metazoa; phylum Arthropoda; class Insecta; order Lepidoptera; family Erebidae; genus Euclidia; species Euclidia mi. The sequence continues at coordinate 27,757,161 of OX123186.2, read as the reverse complement.
GGAGATTGTAACGAGAATAATAACAACACGCGTCTATCAGACTGCCTACACGCACCTTGCTCCGGCTCGAATACTTTCTCGCTCGCACACCGACTATCTGCACCGTTCTACGAGACGTCATCGCTCACTGCCGTGCACAGTGGGGACCAGCGCCTATATAAGTCGTCGCCGGCCCGTCGAACTTCACTTGGATTAGCTACGCGCCTTTCGATTAGTTCACACGTCCCAATCACGTACGTACTAATCCAAGTACCCACTTTAGTTGCACGGACCGTCAACCGTTGAGAAGCCCGGCGAACAAATTTAAAATTTGAACGCCGAACGGTCGCAGCTGCCGCGTCCTAACGACATGCCTCGCCGGCCAAGCCCTTCTAAGGGCTCTGCCGACGACCAAGCTGAAGAAGAAGAAGCAGATGATGACTTACCACCGGTGTCCATCCAAGCACCGCGCTCGCCGTCAGGCCAACACACTGCCCCAGCCGTCGCCGCCGTCGCCACGAAGTCTGCGCCAGCCAGTCGCACAAACAAAATTGTGAGTACGTCTGCACCGCATATATCTCGCGAACAAGGGGGCATCTCAGCGCTAGCCTCCGCTCGCCCCGCAGCATCCTCCCGTGCGCCTACCAATGCGCAAGGGCGAACGTCTCCGCGGGATGAGGCGCGCGCGGGCCGCGACACGGTCCGCGCCACGCCTCATCTCCAGTCGACCGCGAGCGCTGCCGCCATGCGCGCGCCTACGAACCCACCGTCGCGCGCCAGCGCCGCGCGCGGCCGCCCGCCGGCGCCGCGACACGCCGCGACGCGCCCTGCCCTCGTGGCGGACAGTACACCGTCCCCGACGCGCTCGTCCGCTGCAGAGTCCCCACGCGTGGCGGCCAAAGACTCGCCCGCGCCGCGTTCTGCGTGTTCATCGCAAAGTGGATCGGAGTTATCGCTCGCCTCCGCAGATTCGTTTAGCAACGATAAGGTGGACCTTGTGCTACACATTAAGCGTCGCCGCCATACTATGTGCGCGTCGGCGAACTTACAGCGATCGGGCTCAGCACCGGCGCTGGTTCATATGGATGTAGACGCCACTCCCGAGGCGGCGCGCCCCGTGCCCGCGCGCCGCCAACGCAGCCCCGACGAGGACGACGCCGAGGAGCCGAAACGCCCCCGCGCCGAACCTTCTGGAACACAGAAAAACGTGAGTACCTCACAAATTTTTATAAGTGAGAGTGTGCCCGGTGTTAACAAACCGTTATATACGGACGTCGCCCGATCGCCGCCAACGACGCGCCGCGTACCTGCCGCCGCGCCCGCGTCGACCGTGGCGCCCGCGAGCGCCCGCACCGCCGCCGCGCGCCCCGAGGCCGCGCCCGCGCCGCCGCTCGCTGCTGGCGTGTCCGGCCACAGCAACGCGCGCCCCGTGGCCGCGCCCGCGTCGCCGCTCGCTGCTGCCGTGTCCGGCCATAGCAACGCGCGCCCCGTGGCTGCGCCCGCGCATCTTGCTGCCACGTCCGGCGCCGCCGCCGACTCGCGCACCGCCGCCAACACCGCCGACCCGGCTGTAGGCGAGAAGAAGAAGCCGAGAATCCCTCCGGTGATCGTCGAGTACCTACCGAACTGGGCCCACCATATGCGGGAGCTCAAAGGCCAACTCGGCAGAGCCGCCAACGGCCGCCCCTTCGGAAAAGGGCTGCGGTTTACACCGAAGGACGAAGACGAGTACCGCCTATTGCAGCGGTACTTTACAGAGCTAGAGAGGACAGACCGCATCTCTTGGTTCTGTTACTCGCTCCCCGCTTCGCGTTTAAGCTTCGTTCTGAAGCTTAAAGGTGGCAATTAGACGCCTGCCCAGCAACGCGACACCGGAGGAGGTCGAGGAAGAGCTCCGCGAGCTGGGATATGAACCGGAGTACGTGCGCAACATCCGGGCGCGCCAGGGGCGGCCAGGGTGCATCCTACTGGCCATTCTAAAGCGCACCAAAGAAACTACGTCGGGGATCTACGGCGTTACCGAGATGCTCGGCATCCCCGGCGTCCGAATAGAACAGTGGCGAGGCAAGCGGAGGCCGGCACAATGCCACCACTGTCAGAAATTTCGGCACTCTAGCCACCAGTGCCACCGCACACTAGCGTGCGTGCGATGCGGTGATGAGCACACGGCCAGAGAGTGCCCGCGCCCGAGGGAAGAGCCCGCTACATGCGCAAACTGCGGGGGTGACCACCCCGCTAATCACGTCAACTGCCCCATCTTCAAACGTGAGGCGAGGAACAAGAAGGCGGGGACAGTAGCCATAACCGGCGAGCCGCGTCAGGGACCGGCACCGGTTAACGCGCAGCCCCAGGGAGAGGACACTAACGGGGCCTCACTCATGGCCAAAGCCAATGACCCCCCAGCTCGCGGACAACCCGGACCCGGACAGACAAAGAGAGGGCGGAGGAACCGTGCTCGCGGCAAACGGGGCGCAACCGCCTCGGACACACCCACAACTGCACCCGCACCCGAACAAGCGCCCGCCGTAGCGAAGAAAGCACGGAAACAAAAGGGCGGCCCCGGGAAGACCCCTAAGACCCCCGCCGAAACACCTCAGCCGACAACTCACACAGTCGCCGCCCCCGCGAGCACAACCGCGCCCCAGGGGAAGAAGGGGAAGAAGGCGAAGGCCCCGCACACACGCGAGGGTACAAAGAGTTCCGGCACTGTTCAGGCCGCTATCGCAGTGCTTCAGAGCGTCCTCACCGCAATGAGCGAAGGCCGCGACAAGCACACTGTCGTGAGCATCATCCTCAAGGGCCTGGCGGACCTTGTTCTCCAAGATGAACAGTAAGCCCTTGAGGATTCTACTACATTGGAACGCCCGCGGCCTGAACTGAAAGGCCGCCCTACTCCGTCCTCTCCTGCAGGAACAAGACATAGACGTGGCGCTGATAAACGAGACGCACCTGGGACCTGCAGACCAACCACGATTCCCGGGTTTCCTCGTTTATCGGAGAGACGAGATATCACCTGAAGGAAGGAGCTACCGCGGACTGGCAGTGCTGATCAAGCGACGAGTCGGACACCAGCCGCTACCTACACCTGACTTCAACACCGTGTACACGCTGGGTGTAGAAGTGCACCTAGGCGGTGCCAACCTTCATCTCCACGCCGCTTACAAGCCGCCCGCTACATCACCAGACGTCGCCGAACTGCGGTCGCTGCTGAGCGTTCCGCACCCTGTTATCATAGCGGGCGACTTAAACTGTAAGCACCCAGCGTGGAACTCGTCGAACACCAACCGCGCTGGTGTACGACTATTCAAAGACGCCAAGACGTACGATTATGTGGTCGCGGGACCGGAGGTACCCACACACTACCCGGACGACCCCACACTGATGCCAGACGTACTGGACATTCTCGTACACAACGAGACGCACTGCCAGATACAGCAGGAGGTGCTCGGCGACGAGCTGTTGTCGGACCACCAACCTGTACTCGTCGTCATCCAACAGCAGCTGACCCGCGTAGTCCCTCAAGCGCCACGTCTCAAAACGGACTGGACAAATTTCACAGAAACGATGGAGACTGTGCCTACCTTGTATCGTATCTTTACCTATATAAACAATGTGTGTAATGAATATAATTAGTATCAATTGGTGCACTACAATAAACGCACGTACTTTGGACATCTGCAGTTTCATTGATACTCACCCAATTTAGCTACACGACCATACGTGTACAGTGGTGACCCCGATCTCAAGTTACGCGAATACGACGTTCGACAATCAAAGTGTGTTCACTGCCCAGACAAAGGATTTGAACCACAATGACTTCTCAGCAGGATAGCCAAATGAAACCAAGTGCAAGCGGGTCAGCAGAAGTAGCTGTTGTGAGTGTTTCCTCGCGTATACCCGAATTTTGGGTCGATCAGCCGAGACTTTGGTTCATACAGTGTGAGGCTGTACTAGCACCGAAGAAAATGAGTGATGAAGCAAGATACAACATGGTAGTCACTAAATTGGGTAAGCATGTTATCCAGCAGGTCAGTGACATTCTTATCAAACCACCTGAGGCGAAGAAATTCGAGGCCTTAAAAGAGCGCTTACTGAAAGTCTATGAAGAGTCTGAGATTCGACAGTTTCAGAAGCTTTTGAGTGAAATGGAGTTGGGAGACCAAAAACCTTCTCAACTCCTCAGACGGATGAGAGAACTGGCTCGAGAAAAGATACCCGACGAGACGCTAAGAATAATGTGGCAAGGACATCTGCCGACATCTGTTCGAAGTGTATTAGCTGTGAGTGAAGTAAAGGACTTGGAGCATTTAGCCGCAATAGCGGACAAGGTTGTTGAGACTGCGCGACCATTACAGGTTACGGAAGTGCAAGCTTTGCAGAGTACAAGCACGAACAGCGACAGTGCATTAATTTTGGCTGAGATAGCCAAATTAAGCATGAAAATCAGAGATTTGGAGAAAGATAGAAACTGATCCTGTAATAGAAATCATTATCAATACCGCTTCCGATCGCGATCCAACTCACGCGGGCGCAATATGACACGTCGTTCACCTGATAGTGCGGACTGGCTGTGTGTTTACCATTTCAAATATCGCCATAGAACTAGGAAATGCGTAGAACCGTGCGCCTGGCCAAAAACAGACAAGAAGGAAAACTAGATCTGGTGCAATCGCAGGTGGAGATTTGCACCATAGCTCCTGTTCCCCGATTATGTATAACGGATGATAGCAGCGGACTCCGATTTTTAGTAGACACCGGTGCGAACATTTCAGTGCTGCCGATAAATAAAAATCGTGTTGCTAGTGCTAAATGTGAGGACTATAAACTTTACGCTGCGAACGGTAGTGAAATTAAGACTTATGGTGTTAAGACATTGGACTTAGATTTTAGGTTACGGCGACCATTTCGTTGGTCATTTGTGTTGGCAGAGGTCAAGCAACCCATACTCGGTGCTGATTTCTTAGCCCATTACAAACTTTTAGTGGATATGAACAATAAAAAACTTATCGACTCAGTGACTAATCTAAAAACTATTGCGTCTGTGATAGTGCAAAGTGAGCCGTCAGTGAGAACGATTGACTGTAAAAACGAGTTTAGTGACATTTTAGACGAATTTCCCAACGTAACGAAACCGATATGTTTCAAGGACGCTCCTTGTCATTCGGTGGTACATCGCATCGAGACTTCGGGCGCAGCAGTATTCGCGCGCCCGAGACCTTTACCGCCTGATAAATACTACAAAGTCAAGGCCGAATTTCAACGCATGCAGGAGATGGGGATATGCAGGCCCTCTAAGAGCAACTGGGCGAGCCCTCTTCATGTCGTTACGAAAAAGAACGGCGAGCTAAGACCGTGCGGCGATTACCGCGCACTGAACGCGATCACTAAACCGGACCGATACCCGATACCGCGCATTCAAGATTGTAGTTATTTATTACACGGGAAGACTATATTTACGAAAATTGACATCCAACGGGCTTACCATAATATTCCCATACACGAGGAGGACATTCCAAAGACGGCAATAACAACGCCATTCGGTTTGTTCGAATTTTTACGGCTTGGTTTCGGTTTCCGTACAGCGGCGCAAACATTTCAGCGCTTCATGCAAGATGAAGTGCTACGGAACCTTGACTTCGTATTCACATACATTGATGACGTCATCATTGCGTCATCAACGGAAAATGAGCATCGACGTCACATACGAGAAGTACTACAGCGATTAGACAAATATGGAATCACAATAAATTTATCCAAGTGTGAATTTGGCAAGTCTGAAATAGATTTCTTGGGATATCGTATGTCAAAGGAAGGTATGAAGCCGTTGGACAGTCAAGTAAAGGTCGTAACTGAGTTTCCAAGGCCGAGGACAGTTGAGGAACTTCGTCGTTTTCTCGGAATGATAAATTTCTACAGACGACATTTACCTAAAGCTGCAGGAATACAAGCGAAGTTGAACGTGTTTTTTCATGATTCCAAAAAGAAAGATAAGAGTTCTATTCCGTGGACGGACGAAAGTATCGAGGCATTTGAACAGAGTAAACAAAGCCTAAAAAGCGCAGTTACACTGTCATTTCCGTCGCCAGATGCGCCGATCGCTCTCATGACTGACTGTTCCAACACCTGTGCAGGAGCTGTATTGCAGCAAAGAGAAGGCGATGCGTGGAGACCATTGGGAATTTTTTTCTACGAAATTAAGCGAAACGCAGCAACGGTACTCGACATATGACAGAGAGTTGTTGGCCATTTATCTTGCCATTAAACATTTTCGAGCATTTATTGAAGGGAGACCTGTTACAATATATACCGATCACAAGCCCATAGTTTATTCGTTACAGAAAAATACAGTTAGCAAGAATGACACCCCACGGAGAATAAGGCAATTGGACTTCATAATGCAATTTTCTACAGAGATAAGACATATTTCCTGCATGGAAAATACGGTTGCTGACTGTTTGTCAAGAATATCAGCAACTGACATTTCATCACCGTTAGATTACGACAAGTTAGCCGAAGCACAGAGTCAGGATAGCGAGCTACAAAACATTATGAAGTCGAAATCATTAACATTTAAGAAAATATTGATACCTAATTGTAGCAAACCAATACAATGCGAAGTATCATTGAATCGAGCGCGCCCATATTTGCCCAAAGAATTTCGTGTATCAGCTTTCAACGCGGTACACGGAATTAGTCACCCGGGCACACGTACGACTAGAAGGATGATGCAAGACAGATATATATGGCAAGGTATGAACAAAGACGTGACGGAATGGGTCAAAGGTTGCGTAGATTGTCAAAAATCAAAAATACAGAGGCACACGGTATCACCCCACGGACATTTTGTATACAGTGACAGATTTGACCATCTGCATGTGGATATCGTTGGACCACTTACCTATTGCAATGGCTATCGTTATTTAGTGACTATGGTGGATAGACAAACGGGATGGCCGGAAGCTTACCCAGCTAAGGATATCACAGCCGAAACAGTAGCGGATATTTTGTACTCCGGATGGATATCGCGATTCGGATGTCCTTTGAACTTAACCACTGATCAAGGCTCTACTTTCTTATCGCAATTGTTCATGCATTTAGCCAAGAGGATGGGCATAAATAAATTTAGGACAACAGCGTATCACCCGCAGTCGAATGGCATCGTGGAAAGATGGCACCGATCCCTCAAGGCTGCACTTATGTGCAGAGGCAAAACGGAACAATGGGTCTCAGCGTTACCAACAGTTTTATTGGGATTAAGAGCGTGTCTGAGAGACGATACGCAAACGAGTGCTGCAGAGATGGTGATAGGTGAAGCACTGCGATTGCCTGGAGATTTTTTCCAGCCGCTAAGGCAAGAAATCTCCGACAATGTTTTCTTTGTGCAAGAACTACGCAGAAAAATATCAGATTTAGGTTCCGTTCCAAGAAAGGAGTTGCACCAAGGAAAATTTTTTATTCACCCTGAACTAAAAGATTGCACCCATGTATTTGTGCGCGTGGACAAAGTGTCTAAACCACTAACTCAACCGTATATGGGTCCTTTTAAGGTCATTGAAAAATCTGAAAAATATTTTAAAATCATGCAAGCAGATACGCTGAAAGTAGTTAGTATTGATCGATTAAAACCAGCCTATTCGATAGTGACACAAGAGTGCATAGATGCTCCTAAAAAGGCAACGGCGAATGTAAACAATGACACTAAGGTATCGAGATTTGGACGAGTTATTAAACCTGTGGTGCGCTTTACACTGTGAATACATATCTAAGTGAATAAGATCAGTCGAATAAAATACAATGGGTTCTTCACCTAGTAGAAACACAGAGGAAATAGTTATTGCCCAAAACGGCGCTGGGAATAGTGCCGCCACTACGCAAACAGAGTCGCAAGCATCCGTATATATGCGACACGAGACATACCTGCTAATTATAATAGCATGTATCCTGATGGCTATATTATACGTTATGTGGCGTTATTGTAAGACCGGGTACGCGCGATATCTGCGTCGGGAACTGCTGGAGTTTCCAAGAAACGAACCGCGGGCTGGTGAGCCGGGCTCTGACAGCCGCCCACCACAGCGCGTCATAGTGTAGTGATAGTGTAAAAACAAACAGTGATAATGTGATAACGGTCGCTATAGAGAATCAAATAGTTTATCGGCATATGAATAGCGTTTATAGTGTTAGTAGCTGTATGTTTACAATACAGACCGTGTATTATTATGTAACCGAACACCCTATAATAACAATGTAGGTAACCTGTGTAACCGAGCTAGGTTTAGATATTAATGATTTTATTTTATGTAACTGTTTTTATTTTTATGTATTGCGTAGACGAATAATTACTTTTATTTTATATAACTTTTTTTTATAAAGGGGAGTGTACTGTGCCTACCTTGTATCGTATCTTTACCTATATAAACAATGTGTGTAATGAATATAATTAGTATCAATTGGTGCACTACAATAAACGCACGTACTTTGGACATCTGCAGTTTCATTGATACTCACCCAATTTAGCTACACGACCATACGTGTACAAGACCACTACACCGACTCGCCCGATCAACTCCGCGGCCGACGTCGAAACGCTCGCGGCCGAGCTCGCCGACGCAATCAAGGGCGCCCTTGTGACCGCTACAACACCCGTCACCACCCAGAGGAGGCTACCCCCTCTGCCGGCACACATCCAGCGAATGATCGCGGACAAGAGGCGTCTTAGAAGGCAGTGGCAGAGCTCACGATGCCCCATATTGAAAGCCAGACTAAACCGGCTCGCGGAGAGAGTGAAGGACGAGTTGAGGACCTACACCGCCGAGAGCTGGGAGCGCTTTATCGAGGACTCCAGCGACGACTGGCCGTCTATACATCGGCTATGTCGTCGCCTTACTAACACCCCAGCTCCGGTGCGCCTGCTACTATACACCGACGGGACGCCGAGGTACAAAGCAGCGGACCGCGCGGCCATACTCGCTGAGCATTTAGAGAGCGTGTTCGCGCCGAACCCGACTGCTGACACGGAACACACCGCAGCAGTCGAGAAACACCTTCGAGACTACTTCGCCACGCCGATAGCCTCGACGAGGACCCCATCCACTTCTCCCCCGGCATGGTGCAACGAGTTATTCGGCAGACCCAGCCCCGGAAGGCTCCTGGGGCGGATGGGATACCGAACACAGCGCTGCGCCGCCTGCCGCACCGTACCGTGGCAGCGCTGGCGCGCCTGTTTACGGGGATCGTCCGCACAGGCGTCTTCCCTACATGCTGGAAGGAGGGACGGATAATTATGTTGCCCAAGCCGGGCAAGAATATATTGAAGCCTGAGAGCTATCGGCCGATCACTTTGCTGCCCACCATCTCGAAGGTGTTCGAAAAACTTCTGCTGCGGCACCTCACACCGCACATCACGCCCAGACCTGAGCAGTTCGGGTTCCGCGCCGAACACTCAACCACATTGCAGCTGTCGAGGGTACTGCACCGGATAGCGGCGGCGCGTAACAAACGCGAGCACTCCGTGGCAGTATTCCTCGACATGGAGAAAGCATTTGACCGAGTATGGCATTCCGGTCTGCTGTACAAGCTCTCGACCTCCACAGCGCCCCGCCGCATCGTGAAAACGGTCTCCTCGTTTCTGTGCGACAGGAAATACCGAGTGGTGGTGGAGAGAGAGGTCTCAGACCTCCATCCTATCGCCGCCAGAGTCCCGCAGGGCTCGTGTCTCTCGCCTGTGCTCTACTCGCGTTTCACCGACGACATCCCTGTCGCCGAAGGCGCTGAGCTAGCTCTGTACGCTGACGACGCGGCGTACATCACCACCAGCATCAACGCCTACCACGCCGCGTCTAAGATGCAGCGTACCCTCCAGATTCTCCCACACTGGCTGTCACAATGGCGGCTGTCGGTAAACATGGGTAAGTCACAGGCAATACTTTTCAGCTCCAAGAGAGACCACCCACCACCACTCCAGCTCCAGGATGACTTCATCCCATGGACGGCGAAGTACCTGGGGGTCACACTAGACCGCCTACTCACAATGGAGTCACACGTCCGTAGAGTCGTCGCGCAGGTACGCGCGACTAGGGCACTACTGCGTCCAGCGCTCACATCCCGCCTCCCGCTGCGCGTGAAACTGGGGGTGTACAAAACATATGTACGTTCCCGGCTCACCTACGCCGCACCTGCCTGGTACGCGCTCACTAGCGAAACCAACCAGGCCCGCCTCCGAGCGCAACAGTCGCTCACCCTCCGTATCGCGGTAGGTGCGCCACGCACCGTCTGCAACGCCGTCATCCAGCGGGACACGCGTATGGAGAGCCTGGACGCCTTCATCCGCCGCCTGTCCGTGGGGATGTTTGAGCGTGCCGACGCCTCGGCCTGGGACCACGTCCGAGACCTGGCCCCCTGGCACGCTCTCCCCCCGGACAAGAAGAAGCTGCCGCGAGATCTGCTCGCATCACCTGACGACTCCGCGGACAACACGGTCACCCCCAGGTGACCGCCGCCCTCGCAACACTACACTCCATTCCCTCTGTTGCAGGTGACCGCCCCTTTCCGCGCGACATCTGCGCGTATAATCAGCATACGTGCATCATGTGCGCGCGCGGGCGACCACCGCAACAGCGGACGCCTACATGAAGACGCCTACACAACACACACCACACAGCCATTAACACACATACACCCATAGACATCCACAGGGCCGCACATTAGTAAGTCGCTGTCCGCGTCGCTGGCTTCACGGAGCTGGGCCTCCCTCGGTTCGCCGGGGGTCTCACCCGGTTCGTGTTGACCGCCCGGACGGCGTGAAGACCGAAGCGGCCCTGTAAACACGACGACGACACTCACCGGGCACACATAGCCCACCCCAAACACCTGCCCTTTATTTAAGGGGCAGCGACGATCCCGCAGGCTGAGGGCACATCGCCCTGAACCTGCTTCCGCCAACCCTCTAGGGCGTTGCGTGAGGACTCGATTGGGTCGAACTTCACTTAGCCTAGCGGCCGGTCTTAGAGCGATAGCCTCTGCAGTCCTCTGAGATCAGTCGGGTTAAGGAGTGCGGTAGCCACCTGCAGCCCCCTCCGAGACCACGTCGAGGTGACGAGCGCGATAGCCACCCGCAGTCCGTTCGTACATCTCTCATTAGGAATACATCGTATACCTATTGGTTGTTATTGTTTGTATACTGGTTGTAAGGGAAGTAATATACGCCAAGTTGAAACATCGCTGGTATTATTTCTATCTCCCTACAGTTTTTATTAATTAGGAAGACAGAGAAAGCTACTGAAGTCAGAAAACGTGTTGGGCTTTGAATGCAGAGTACAATTCACAGATGGATTAAATTTGACTCATGGCATTTTGAGACAAGTTGATTTAGAGGTGGAAGAAAAAGAAATCATAGATAATTTAAAATGTGATTATCAAAATAAATCTGTTAAAAGACTTAAGCGATTAGACAGCAAAGGCGAGTGGGTGAACTCAGAGACATTAAGAATATGTTTTAACGGATCGATTTTACTCCCATACGTATATGGGTATGGTTGTCGCTTTAAAGTGGAATCTTTCGTATTCCCAGTGTCACAGTGTTCACTCTGCTGGAGATTTGGTCACCTTGCTCGCTCATGTCCAAATAAAAATCCGATGTGCCCCAAGTCTGGTAATAATCACATCAATTGTGACGCTACTTCTTATGTGTGTATAAATTGTAAAGGGCCGCATATGGTGTTATTTAAGAGATGTCCAGTTTTCATAAAAGAAAAAGAAATAAGAAATATTTACCGCTTGACCGCTAGCGCCAATTCGCCGAATTCACTAGACCGCTCACGTTCTAAACAAAATGTCGCGCCGCCGCTCGCCAGATGGGCGCGCTAACATAAACATTTATTGTTGATAAGTCGGTAACATAAGTAAGTTGAAGTGATGTTTTTCTTCAACCTTATGAATTACTAGTTCAAGTCGTATGAATTCTTTGTTGATATTTAGTTTCTAATTTATTATACTTAGCAGCGAACATTGACTATCGTTGAAAAAAACACTTTGTGTATTTTAAACAAGATTATTTTAAAAAGTAAATCGATGACATACATATTTTATGAGTTTTCACTGTAGAGGGATTCTATCTCCACCGCATTAAATAAAAAAAACATGTATCATAGTATAAAAATATTTAATTACATGCATACGATTAGCACGTAAGCACGGAGCGCGCGAAACAAAGAGTGGCATTTGACATTATTTTTTCGTTCCGGGTTAACGACTTTAAGACTCGCTTCGTATTTTTAGCATGAAGAAATGTTCAATGATTTGAATAGAACAGAGAAAAAGGATTTAAAACATTACGTAATAGAAAGAAACAGTAAATTCAGACCGAGTATAGCACTGTAACCAAAAAGGAAAAATAGTCACTTGTGCGCGGTCTACGGAATTTCGAAAAAGAGAGAATAGTCACTTGTGCGCGGTCAAGCAGTTATGGCAAAACATGACTGTACGCACTGGAAGGCATTGGAGATGTACAATATGAATCAGAAAAGTACGGGAGACACTGAAAACAATAGTCATGAAAAGCAGGATGGTTTTGAGGCTCAAACTTGTGATCTACAGAGCTCGTATAAGGTTCTCATTACGGCTGAGGCTGTTGTTCGTAATGAGATGACTACATCATCATTTAATTGTTTGGCAACGGAAGAACTGATAGGAGATAGTAATTTACGAACTCGCAATAAAAAGAAGAAAAAAAAGAAGAAGCATGATAAGGAAAGTACGCGTAAAAATCAAGACATTCCATTATACAGTGAGATTGCAAGCAAACCCAAAGAAAAAGAAAAAAAACAAACAAGTAAGAAATCAAGTTCATCTTTTGATATGAGTTTATCTAGTATTTTTAAACATTTAAAGGATATTTTTAGTTAGACAAAAGTTTCGATATCAAATTAGATCAAATAGGAAGTTTTTTGATGGAAGTTTGTAGTCGGTTCTTTTTGAAAGTTATGAGGAAAAGTGAGGTATGTACCAAAATTATGTCTTTTTTTCTTTGTTTATAAATGGCTAACAATGTTAATAAAAATAGTAAGTTAAGTATATTGCAGTGGAACGCACAGAGTTTACGATCTAAGCTTGTTGAATTTGAACTTTTACTGTCCCAGGAAAAGATACACATTGCTATCGTGTCAGAAACCTGGCTTCAACCAGAATCGCATTTGAACATAAGCGGGTACAATATTTTTAGACGTGATCGCCAGGATGCATATCCATCCTACAGTCCTGCGGTACAGCTCTTATAATTCATAAATCCATAAATGGTACAACAATATCCTGTTAGAATAAACAATTTAGGCATTGAAATAGTTTGTGTAAAATGACTTAATTGCGAGGATATTACCCATATATTATCTGTTTATTGTCCCTCTTCAGTCAGATGTTACTCAATATGATTGGCAACAATTATATTCTAGTAAATGTGTAATAGCAGGCGACTTTAACGCTCATCACCTAAACTGGTCTTATAAAACTGACTCACGAGGCTGTCATTTATATGATGCTGCGTTAGATGCCGGGTACATTTCGTTACATAATGGCGACATTACTAGAATTAAATTAATCAATAACGTCGATCAAAAGAGTTCGCCGGATATAACCTTTGTCTCATCTGATTTATCCTATGTACTTCATTGGAAAGTTATTAATGAAAACTTAGGAAGTGATCATCTCCTTATCAAAATTTCGCTTAATTTTATAGATACAATTAAAATATATGAAAACCGTGACTTTAAATTAGTAAATTGGCAAAATTACAGTACGTCCCTGAATGAATGCAATATGCAGTATTTAGACAGTGATAATGTACAATTATTATATGATTATTTTATCGAACAAATCAACAAAACAGCCAATGAAAGCATTCCTATGACAAGAATACCGACTAATCTTAAAGGGAACTTTAGACCTAAGCCGTACTGGAATCCTTCGTTATCGAAGTTAGTAGCCGAACGGAGGTTAGCTTTAAGTTAGTTTAGGAAAAACCCGACGCCTGATAATCTTACTGTTTTGGAGCATAAAGCAGAAGTTGCTAAAAAAGCTATCAGGCGAGCAAAATTAAGAGACTGGCAAACATATTGCAGCAATGTTAATGAGGAAACTTCTAGTTCAGATATGTATGTGGAAACGCATGCGATGGATTAAGGGTTATAGGTTACCAAGTTCTAATTCACAGATATCCGATGAACTTAAATGTGAACTTCTTAATAGCCTTACTCCGGATTATGTATCTACAAAATTCCCCAACTTTAAATCAAATAATTCATTGTTAGAAAAAGAGTTTACTATGCAAGAAATGTGTCACTGTTTTAAAAAAAAAGACACAGGACCTGGACATGGCGGAATAACCTATTCTCTGCTATATCACCTGCCACTCAGATGGAAATTATATTTGTTACACTTGTATAATGGTATTTTGAAGACGAGGATTGTACGAGCACAGCGGCGTCATGTTCTCATAGCGCCTATGCCTAAACCATCACAGAACGGTGTAATTAAGCTCAGACCTATATCATTAATGCCCTGTGTGTGTAAAATATTACCAGGAGGCTAGAATGGTATATTGAAAAGAACAAGTTATTATCTCCTTATACTTCTGGTTTTCGCAGAGTGCACTCTACTTTAGACTGTTTATCAAAATTAGTTAGCCAAATTTATTTGGGATTCTCAGATAATTCACCCACGGTAGCCTGTTTTCTTGATATAAGTAACGCTTATAATAATGTTAGCATAGATTGAAATTAAACTACAGTTTATTGGTTTCACTTGTTATTACATTTAAACCGAATGATCTAGAAACTACATTTTTATTACTAGCCGACGTTTTGAATTCTTTACAGGTTTCATGTTCACGGCAGACTGAGGTGGTATTTGTCTTTGCCTTGAATTTAAAAGTTATCTCAAAGTACCCGAACATTTTTCAACTATTGGTGTTACTATCTACGCAGAATGTGCATAGATAGCATAGATGTTATGACTACACAATTGGATAATTTAGGCATTAGTAAAACGTATGTAGATACTTATGGAATTTCTTAAGCGAACGTCATTTAGCTATAAAATGTACAAGTAATATAAACGACTATTTTGTTAAACATACAAATAAAGGCTTGGCTCAGGGCGATCCGATCTCTCCTGTCCTATTTAATATAATAACAATAAAATGTTTTCAGGATCTTACAAATGTCATTATATGTCAATACGCAGATGACTTTGTTTTATATGCTACTTCTAGGAATCTTAGTCAAACTAGGTATTATCTCCAATCATCATTAGACCAAATCTGTAGTGTTTTAAATAGCATTACATTTAAATAGGCTTAGAAATATCGTCAGAGAAATCAAAAGTATGTATTTTTAATAGAGGGTTTAGAAACTTAGATATTACATTAAAATTAAACAATTTCACTTTGGATCTGGTGAATAGTTAAAAATATTGAGGTATATGGTTGGATCGGCGATTGCGTTGGGCCAAGCACATAAATTGTGTTGTGGAAAAGACGCAACGTATTCTTAGTTTGCTCCGGGTTTTAGCCGGCATCTCCTGTGGCTTGTACCCCAAATATTTAAGGCGCATTTATATAACCCTGATAAGAAGTCGTTTCGATAACGGTTACTTTTTGTATGGATGCAGTGCTAAAGTCAATTTAGACAAAGTAAATAAAGTTCAAAATCAAGCTTTAAGTATTGTGGGTGGATTTATTAAAACCACTCCAATTCATGTGATGGAGAGTGAGCTCTGTGTGCCTCCACTGCAGTTACGGAGAAAATATTTAGCATACAAATACTGACTTAAAATTTAAGTCTATAGAAAATAATTATATACATGATACTCTTGGTAAGCTTTATAATCTACGTAATAGTAATTATCGGAAAAGCAAAACAATTCCTTTGCTTATATCTACTTACAACGAAATTAATGAAGAACAGATTGCGTCAAGTAGCCCGTTGAATATGTATTAATTAGAAACATGGATAACCATTTATAACACTGATGAATTTATTATCTCAAATCTAGATGCTATAACAAAATGTAAAAATCTTATAATATAAATTTGTTAAACAATTCAATAATTCAGGAATTATATATTAAGTATAATGATTGGGTTTCTATCTTTACTGATGCGTCAAAGGACGTAAATGGTCAAGGGGTAGCCTTTTACATACCAAACTTAAACTTAGAACAAGAGAATTGCTTTAAAATTTATCCCAAAGTGTGCATTATGTCTTTAGAACTCATTGCAATTTCAGAAGCGTTATCATATATTATAAGTGCGCAATATAAGTAGGTGGTAATTTTAACCGATAGCAAATGTTGCTTACAGCATATAGCTCGATGCGCCTCTGGTTTCAGAGGTGCATCGATAGCTTATGTTATTTTATCTAAGATAGATCAACTTATTCGAAGAGGTGTGCGTCTGAAATTGCAATGGGTTCCATCTCATATAGGGCTACGAGGCAACGAAGAGGCTGATATTTTGGCGAAACAAGCAACTATTCATGGGAAAAATATTAATTTCATACCGGACTACTTTGAGTACTTACCTAAATACTAACAGATCTGTTATGATAACTAGAAAGAGTATTTTAATCAAAGATCTTTGGAAAAAGGTATATGGTATAAGACCATTCAGTGTCAGCCTCTTCGTGTGCCCTGGTGTGCCTATACTGATTTAAATAGAAAACTTGTTATTACAGCACATAGACTCAGATCAGGACATATTCCATGCAATAAATTTTACTTCATGATGAAAAAAATCTTCTTCTCCTAACTGTGAAGTTTGTGGTACTTTTGAGGATATATTTCATATATTGGTGGAGTGTGTCCGATATGAGTCTATGAGGATACAGCTGAGGAATTTTGGTTTGAACATGTTCAATGTTGGCAGTTTTAATAGTAGTATAGCTCAACCCAATTCTAAATCAGCTAATTCCTTATTTAGCTTGGTAACATTTAATTAAATAGAATTTAATTGTTATGTTTTCATATTGTGTCATTAAGTAAATGTAAGAATTACTGTAACTATTAGGGCACGATGGGACAAACGTGCACATTGTGTAAATCTTCCTTCAAATTAAAGATATTAAAAAAATGAATAATCTTCTTTTTAATAGCTTAAAGAAGAAAGACAAAAAATAATGTGGGTAGTAACCATTTAATTGCGACCTTTGCCGTATTTTAAGTTAGCGTATGGTTGTCTGACTACCACAATGACCTAGCTATAGATAGCGAACGGAGGTTTAGAGTTTGATACGCCAGTTAAAAAGAAAGCGATTATTTTTATTTCTTCATGCGAGGGTGGCTCGCAGTCACGAATCTTGTGATCATATTATGCTTGCAAATAGATTGATCTTGTCTCGGTCTTACTTTATGGACTGTAATAGTAACGAGAGTGAGCGTACAGGCCGATTTGCATTATTCCAAGCAAGTGCATTTGAGTGAAACGTGCTACTTATTGTTCTAGTGCAGTTGTAATATTGGTTTTAGAACCAACACCCAGCTTTGGTTGGTTTTCTGCTAAATCTAGAACAATAACTCCGGTCTAGACTGGATGGTGGTCTAGACTGTCCTTCGCAGGGCAACGGCGCTAAAGTTGGAAAACTAATCGAATCGTACACACTAAGTTCATAGTGTAACACTGTGCGAAGCTATTGCTTCTGACTGTGCTGATTTTGTGTGGAACAGCTTGAAGCTTTTATTTCTTAAATAGACGTGTGAACTGCAGTGCTGTCTAGACGAGTGCGGTTGGTTGGTTAGTGTAACCTGACCATAGTCAACAGATATTACTAGCGCCATTATTTTATCGACTCGTGGTGTTGATAATACGTAACGGTTTTCGTTTAAACGTGATCAGAGCCTTAGTAAAAAGTGACACTGTTACTCGTTGTAATTCTGAGTTGTAAAGACGATCTCGGTGTTGCAATTACACCTGCTTTTTTGTGTGCATTAATTTTTAACATGGCACATTAAAATGTTTCTTACTCATGATTATTTGATGGCACTACTAGTAAAACTAAATCCAATTTTAAGATTTTACGCGTGAAAATTATCTACTGTCTTTATTCATGTGATACGCTGGGAATTTTTATCAAGTGCCCCGAGTTCTCTGGCCAATTCCAAGTTATGCTTAGGACGTTTAAGAGTGATAACCTTTTCAAAAAATAATGTATGTTTATTTTTAAGAAATATTATCAAGGTATTTCATTTTATAATCTATATGTAGCTAAACCTAATCTTAATGTCTAAGAAGTATATGTACAAAAACCCGTAAAAACAAATTAAAAATTTAAAATATTTACAAGGTTTAGGCGTCGTAAAATGCCTCCGCATCAATGTCATCGGGTAACGTGCCCAGAAGGCTGGCAGCAATGCCACGCAAGATGGCAATGCTGATTCTCTGAGCAAAGAATAAACCAGCCTTCTGGTCACGTGAGACGTCGATTAAACGTTTAGAAATTTTCCCGGAATAGTGAACGAGCGCTCGGACCCCATGAGCCTATCGTTTCAACCCCAAAAGGCTCAAACACGAAATTACTCACTAAATTACTGTATTTGCGCCGTTTGAGGGTTTCCGCAGTTGCAGCAGCAGCGCCAGCATGGCCTCCCGTGCTTGGAATATATGATGGCGCTAGGGTGTCTACGCAGTTTGCGTCCCACACCAAGGGCCTACCCATTTTCCAAGGCAACAATGACATACTATCAGGTCTTTTACCGTCGTCGCGTACCAAACCATTTGGTTCAAGTACAGCTGGTACGCCAGACGCGACAAGAGCACGACGAATTATGTCATTCAGATGGGCGTGACGGAGAATTCTACCAGCGCTTCTGCTGCAAGATAGCCCATGGTGTCCGAAACTATCGACGTCTTCTCCACAATGACATCGATGCGGAGAAATACATGGAGCACCTAAACGAAGACAAGTGGCGATACGGAATGTCTCATCGTCCAACATGGTTCCAGTGTTGGAAGATGGTAGTGCCTGAAGCCACAGACCCGATTCCCACTCTCCCACAGCCAGCAAGCGAGCACGCTCTGCAACGTTAAAAGATGCATCTAAAAGACTTTTCCTTACAATGTCACAAAGCGGCGCGTCCCACTGTCTTTGGGAGAATAGGTTGGTAGGCAAATCAGTGCTTGGACAAGCCATTTTCTAGGCGTTTACAGCTTCGGTTTTGCACAGCACTTCTGAGTTAACTAGTGTAGGTGATAAAATTTTCCGAGTAAACACTTCCGTGCTGTGAACCGAAGACAGAAACGCCGGTAAACTGACACTAGAAATTTTGCGTATACCGAGCCTACCCAGACGTATAGGCAATGACGCTTGTAGCCAGGCTCGGTCGTCCAAGTCCACATTTAATATTCTCTTTAAAGTAATTTGGATAATTTTGTCAACTTGTTCTAAAAGTGCATATTTTTTCCAAAGTTGGGAAGATCTTAAGGCATGTGTGAATTTTGGGACAAAAAGACAATATCGAATTATAGTATAAGCCGAGTGAACATTAATTTTGAATAGGCTATCTGAAACTTCACAGAAATTTTGTATCTTTTCCTTTAAGAAAGAATCGAAAGATTCTTCCAATACTGGAGAACCTAGGAGGCGAAGAGATGACTTATCAATAATTTTGATGTTTGATGCCAAATTATTAAATTTAGATAGTATCGAAAGTCTTTTTGTAGAGTCTGTTGTATTTATAAACAGCTCACATTTACTAGAATTTAGTTCCAAGCCAATAGATGCGAATTTATTTTTAAGAAGAGTTAAATCTTGATATACGATATCTGGATCCCCTCCTAGGGTCCCGTCATCTAAAAACCATACATTAAATTTAGAATTTACTTGCCGAATTATGGGGTGTATTGCTAAACTAAAAATGACTGGTCCAAGAGGGTCACCTTGTTGACACCCAACTGCTGATTCCAATAGCTTATCCTGATATAATAATTTTGTGGGGTACCTGTAACATTGCCAAAGAAATTTAAAAATATTAGGAGTTTCTAATTTTGCTTGTGCCAACAAAGTGTCCCTATTCACTGAATTGAAGGCGTTTTTCAAGTCAACCTTCAAAATGACCTCTCCATCACCACTTCCAAGGTACGTAGAAAGGGCATGTATAGCAGCCTCGCAACCCCCTTTGGAACCAAAACCTAGTTGGAGGGGTTGGAATTTTTCCGATAGCTCCCTGCTGTAAAATTTACAGCATATCTTAGCTGCTATACGCCGATATGTGCAACCCACGGCAATGGTACGTATGCCACCATCCTTCTTGATAAGGGCGCACAAGTTCGCCCCATACAAGATGTCAATGATGGCATCGTCCACATTACCGGAGAGCATCATATTTATTAGCGCAGTCAACTCCCTCAGAAGTGTATCGCCAGCCACCCCAGCACTGGCACACACAAGGTCTTTCAGGTGCTGGGGCGTCAGTGCATCGAGGCCCCTGCCGAGCCACTCCGGAAGAAGCCAACCACTGCTAACACGTCCTTAGCTGTGGTGATCAGATGTTCTGATTCCCTATCGCTTCAGGGAAGGAGAGATCATTAATAGGCGCTGGATGCTGGCTCTCCAGAACCGCAAGCGTGTCTGGAGAGCAAGGCGCCACCATACCGCTACTGAAAACGAGTCTAGAAGCGCCCCATATATCGCCCTCCCTTAATTTTGATACAGTGACTTCTGCTTGTTAAACGTAAATTTTGAATCTAAAGAGTGTGCCGAAACTTGACAATTATATTTAACTAAAGGACGCCAGCAGCTACGCTTGCATTTTTTTAATTTACCTGTTTTGGCCGATCTCGTGGGAAATTCGGGAAATCCCATCTTAGTGCACCCCTACGGTCCCCAAGGAACATACATGCCAAATTTCAGCTTCCTGCGCCCAATAGTTTCGGCTTTAGCGTGTCTGTCAGTCAGTCAGTAATGCAAGGATTTTATATATTAAGATTTGGGATGTCAACGAATTTTGGCCTGCCTGATTTTTATCAACATGTAGAATCCTATAAGGGATCCTATAAGTCAGTAATTGCTCCCAGGCTGTTGTCAAGTTCTTCCTGATGACAAGACCAATACATTCCGCTAATTTTTTGGATACTGATGGTCTTGCCCCACGGGGAACTCTTTTCACAACCGGGATCGAATGTTTTAATTTTGATAGCGTTTGCCAAAAAGGAATTTGTGTGGTGTCTCCTAATACAGGTTGTGAAGATATTGTGGAGCCAGAAAGTGCATTTTGGGATAGTGATAGTGTTTCTAGTAGAAGCTGTAAAACTCGATTATCAGACGTAGAAGAATATGATTGAGTTATCATCGTAGTGCGTTACGATAATCAGTTTCAGATATTTTAATTTTCATTGTACGTAGAACTAGGCTAGTGATCGTTAGTGATGATTGTATGCCTTATTCTCATTAAATGGGTACTTTGTTAGTGTTTGTTGTTATAATTTTATGGTACCCACGTTACCGTCAGTGTAGATTTGCGTAAATTGGATAAGCCGTTTGTGCAGCTGCATGTTTAGCCATGCGTTGCCATTGGTTGGACCGGTAAAGTGCTTTTCTGGTTAGCCTATTTTACCCTTGAGCTTTTGTGTTAGTCATAGTCTCCGTTGGTGTGCAAACAAGACAGCCGTTAGTGCGTTTGTCATAGTATCACAAACTTTGTCCATCGTCTTGAACACGAAAGGTCCGTCGCTGCATCGCTAATGATTAGGTTAGGATAAGCTTCGTATTTAGACTATCCATGACAAAATTATAACGCTATAAAGACTGGTTGGATACTTGGTAGTAAATTTTACATCTAGACTATCAGCCTAGTAAGATTTTCTTATAGTCTGTTATGTGATAAGGAAAACCAAAGCAACATGTTCAACAAACCTACTTTAAGATTACTTTGTTAAACGCTCGAAATGGTTATCCGGGTGGTGTTGTATAACCGGATGGAGGTTGTATAGCGTGATGTTGAAGACTCGATGGATGTCAGAGTATGAGCAATGCAATATTTTAATGAGTTTCCTTTTATTTTAACGAGTAAGTGTGTTGTTCAACATGTCAGCTTCGAGAAAAATAATTAATTGTGATTCTTATAAAAACCTGCAATGATTTTGATCAGAGTACCTTTTATTGCTCACCGACTTGTGCCAGAAATGGCCGAACGACTAGGATTGCTGCTCGAGAATTTTCTCTTAATCCTAGAGCGAAGTACATTAAAGTGTGGTCGTTGATCGCAGTCACAGATACACTGCTACTCAAGTAGATCTCATTTGATTTTTGATCGCTAAAATTATCTACCACTGGTTTCTGTGTCGTATAAAATAAATAAATAAATAAAATAATTTTATTGGCAAAGAGTTAAAGCACATTTATACATGTCCAGTGGCCCCACACTAGGCAAGCCTGTCCTGTGGATGCCTACTACGATTATCGAAAGTTTAACAAAGCGTGCTCGGTCGGAAAGATGTAACTTAAAAATAGAAATTCTAAAATAACAAGAAAAATAAAATAAAATAAACAAAGAGGCAAAAGTAACATACAATTATTTCTTATCTTAAGATATGTTTATAACTATGGAATAGATACACATATAGGTACATACATATATTAAGTTAGCATGTGTTAAATATTATTACTATAGTCTGAACCATAAATGAGCATTCTTAAGTCAGGTCGACCAAAAGATTTTCTGTTGACTCACATGACAGTGTAAGGAACCAGTTCGTGATTTTGATTTTTGCTTCATTTACCTTAAAATTTTTAATATCACATGAAGTCGCAACTTTATTATATAAAAAGTGGTCTATGAATGGGCTGAAGCGTGTTGCAAACGATGTTTTTACTTTTTACCACAGTTCTGTCCGCGCAATTTATTATTTTTTTGTGTAATTTTAAAGTCGACTTCAATATAAAAAGCTGACGTACGTTAAGCATTTTAGAATACTTATACAGCTGATTAGTGGGGTAATAATATGGCTTTTTAAACATTATTTTAAGCACCGAACGCTGTGCTTTTTCAACAGTTATCAGATGTGTTTTAGCAGCACTACCCTAGCAGTTTATACAGTATGTAATCAAGGACTGGCTCAACGCAAGGTATACTGTTTTTAGGATCTCAGTCGACGCTGAGGTTCGAAGCAGTCGTATTATATTCGCTGTTTTGCGTACTCTACCTGCTAGAGCCGTGATGTGTGCTCTAAAATTTAAGTTTTGATCTTTTATTACACCAAGATACTTTATGGATTCCGTCTTCATAATAGTTTTACACTGACAGTGGGCTTTGTTTGTACAGATATGCAACTTGATGCCCATCGACGAGTCTGGAGCTGAAGAGATTGTCTTGTAGAAATTAATATATTTTGTTTTGCTGGCATTCAGTGTCAACAGATTATTACGTAACCATCTGTATACTTGGATCATTCCTGATTCGGCTTGTTGAAGGCTTCGGACCATATTGAACCGACATAGGTAATAACAGTGTCGTCTGCATAACAAATGATATCGCCTTGGGTAGCTTCATGTATATCGTTCATGTACATGATAAATAAGGTTGGCCCAAGGATACTACCATGAGGAATGCCAAAATTAACAATATTGAGAGCACTTTCGTGATTACCAACCCTGACGCTTTGTTTTCTGCCTGTAATATAGCTTTCAAACCAATGCAGAGCAATCCCTCTTATACCAAAATGCATTTCTAGTTTACGCAGCATTATCGGGATCGAGACAGTGTCAAAGGCTTTTGCCAAGTCCAGAAAAACGCCTATACAACATCCGTTCTTATCCAGCTGTGCTGACACTGTTGATGTTAGTAGATTTACAGCTTCCTCTGTCGATTTCCCTCTTCTAAACCCAAACTGTCTAGGGGTAAGTAGGTTATTGTCGTCAATATACTTCATCAGCCTGTTGTTTACAAGTTTCTCTAGTAGTTTGGAGAATGTTGTCAGTAATGTAATAGGCCGGTAGCTATCTGCTACGCCTTTTGGGCCACTTTTATAAATTGGAATTATACATCCTCTCTTCCATGCATCGGGAAAGATTCCTGATTCAAGACTTAGATTTAATATATGTGTAAGTTGTGGTATAATGCTGATCCTAATGTCTTTATTAAGAGCATTGGTTAGTCCGTCGATACCTGGTGCCTTATCGTTAGAACGAGTGCGTCACTAATTTGTTAAAGACTTTGTCTGTCAGATCTTTTTGAGTTTTTTTAAGGTTGTGCAGTGTTTCACACGCTAATGTATGTCCAACATTTGAGAAATAGTCATTGCACTTATCTAATGAATGTTTAGCAGAGGTGCTACCAGGTATCACCAATAGCTCATTGGTTTGTTTCCTAGGACTAGTAGGGTGGCATGTCCTTTTGATAGCTTTCCACAATTTTCGCGGATTGTTTGTGCTACTGGAGAGTTCTCTGCTATCGTGATCGTTTTTTAACTTTCTCAATAAATCATTAGAAGTTTCTGTAAATATATATTTCTGTAAATATAAATCATCAGAAGTTTCTGTAGCGGCAATATATTGCATGCAGGAGTTGATCGTTAGGTGGTTTCCGTGTCCTCATATGCAAAAGATCTCTGTCATGCATACACCGTATGAGACCAGGTGTAATCCACGGCTTAATATTATACTTCGAGTGGCTTATTCTGACTTTCCTTATATGTTTGCTTATGATTGCCGCCAGCCGTTCACCAAACCCGTGCACTATAAGATTGATATCCGAGTTTTCATAAATTCCGGACCAGTCTTCCTGTGAGAGGTCGTTACGAATAGCCTCGATATGCCGTTTGACAATGGTTCTATCTGTGCTATTATTTCACTTGTAGGATGTGTTATTGCAGGAAATAAGCCATGTTCTGCCATAAGGCACAAGTATTCTATATCTTGATTGCTGCTGCTGGCAAGTAAGTTGATGTTCATGTTGCCTGCTATGATGAGTGATTTGGTTTTATTTGACAACTAGCTTTCGCCCGCGGCTTCTCCCGCATGAAATTTTAATAAAGAGTAGCCTTTGTACTTCCCCAAGTTTCAGACTATCCATATCAAATTTCATCACAAACGGATCTGCACATTAGCCGTGTAGCATACATATAAACAGATAATACCTACTTAAAATTACTTTTGTTTTCATAGTCGTCAAACTTTAGGTAAAGATTAGTATGAAGGTATATTATTAAAGTTATTGAAGAGCTTATGTATCTACTGAATAGAATAGCAGCAAAAATAAAAACTGAAAGCATTACCACAAAGTACATAATCAGACCGCACCTCTGCCCCGCTGCGTTTAAGAGCGCCAACTAATAGTAAGCGCTTTGAATGACGCTGCGCTTATATCAATTATATCGTGATAACTTTTAAACTATTTGTCCAAATTACTTACTGTAAAGACAAAGTTCATCTACATTAAGTATTAAAGGCAATAAATCTATCAATTTTGAAAACAATTTGATAACTACACTACTCTAGAATGGGCATTGTAAAAAACATATTTTTTGTGTTATACTGTTTTATTAGAATAAAAATGATCTAGTAAGGTTATGTACCAGAAGCTAAAAAGTAATTCGGTAAGTCCTAGCTGCCAGATCGCACCAAACTTCTCATCAATCTGGGGTATTGATCAGACAAATATAAAATCGTTGGGCAAGTGAAATTTCTATCATAATGTTTATTCTGGATACGCTACGCCCAAAATTAAAATAAATGTTTTTTTTAGTTTATTTTATTTTCAAGTTTTTAGTTTTGTTTGTTAATACTTCTCATTCTGTTTTCATAGTGAGGTCTATTCTACCAATCAAGCCCTTTCATTCGATACCCATATTGAGGTATTTGTGGAAAATAAGTTATCCGCCATTTTGTGGCGGCGGCCATCTTGGATTTTTAATATTAAGGTCTATTCTACCAATCAAGCCCTTTCATTTGATTCCCATATTGAGGTATTTGTGGAAAATATGTAATCAGCCATTTTGTGGCGGCAGCCATATTGGATTTTTCATAGTGAGCCTATTCTACGAATCAAGCCCTTTTATTTGATACCCGTATTGAGGTATTTTGTGGAAAATAAGTAATTCGCCATTTTGTGACGGCAGCCATCTTGAATTTTTCATAGTGAGCCTCTATGATAAACAATTTCACCGTACATTATCTTCAAGTAACTTTAACGGTTTAGGCAACGCACGCGAAGACAGCTTTCAGAGTTCAGGATTTATGCCGACTTAGTTGATACTTTTCCTTATATTATGGCAACATTATACGAAATCTTTATAAATTGTAGCCTATGTGTTATTCTGATGTATAAACTATATTACTCTAAAGTTTCATCCAAATCCGTTCAGTAGTTTTTGCGTGAAAGAGTAACAAACATCCATCCATACATCCATCCATCCATCTATCTATACATACATCTTCACAAACTTTCACATTTATAATATTAGTAGGATTAAATTTCAACAAAGTCGGTTCAGCCGTTTTAGCGTGAAAATGGAACATACATACATACACATTTTCGAATTTATAATATTAGAAGGGAAGTAGGGACAGTACAGACAACATTATCTAACTGTTTTACCACCTTCATATAGAACGTGTAAATTATTTTTACCGCTTACTAGTGAATATCCCACATACTTA
This sequence comes from Euclidia mi, assembly GCA_944739405.2. NCBI lineage: Eukaryota > Metazoa > Arthropoda > Insecta > Lepidoptera > Erebidae > Euclidia > Euclidia mi. The sequence goes on along the minus strand of OX123186.2, from coordinate 27,730,543 downwards.
TAACTGACCATGTGAAAAACAACATGTTCGGAGGTCGATTCCAGCTGTTTCAAGTCTGTCCCTGCGATTTATTTAAAAAATACACACAGGGCTACGAATATTCAGCCCAGCCGAAAGTAAGATAGCCCCGTTGAGTTACTCAAGAGTTATCTGAATTCAGGCCTCAGTCTCCCACCCACGGATTCCCACGTACGTGAGGTGTGGGAATTTGGGAATAATGAGACACCTGTATAAGTACAGAACACGAACGAACGAAAGAAATCAAAGAAACACATCCAAATTCATTATTCAAAAGAAACGACTAAGACGCCAATCCGACGAAAACGAAAGAAAATTAACCGAGAACTTCATCAATCCACGGAGAATCTTAACACCGCCATTCAGAAAACGCCATCTATGTTTACATATTATACAAACTGACCGAGATAGAAAATAATATGGACTAATCGACAATTTATTGAAAAAAGGATCTATAGTAATTGTTTTTATCATTTAAAATAAAATGAAATGATTATATAACTATTATATAAACATAATAATTTTAAATAAATGAGATTGACCGTTTAAATTAAGTAGACATTGTAATAAATTTTGACACAGAGACTTTTTGTTTATGAAAGTGCCGAATATTATACTCTATTATTTTTTTAATAACAGAAAGTCAATTACATTATAGATGGCATCACATATATAACCAGTTTTGGATGATCCCTGTTGTGTTTGGGACTACATACAAAGGAGAGGTCAAGCTGTACACCGAAAGCCACTCAACCGATTGTGATGTAACATATACTATTTTATAGGTTTGAGTATCCTTTGTACATGAGTGTAAGTTTTATTGAAATCAATTTCGCCATTTTAGAGATCTTTAGCAACATAGGGAAAGACGTCGGACAGACAGACATAAATTCTAAAAATTATCAAGTATTGATTTTTAGCATTTTCCTAGATTTTTTTGATAATTTTCGTCACAATATTTTTAATGTACAGACTTTTTCACATCTACAGTTTTATTATAGTATAGATGTGCTTAGTATGCTGTCTAGTGAACATAAAAAGTTGTTTAGGTTTTTGAACGAACTAACTACTTACCTAAGATTGTAATTGCATCAGTTAGGTCAACTTGAAGACAGTTCGCATCGTTAATGTTTGGTTCGGCGACACACACACTTAAAGTATGTCTGACGTAGATTACCACACCACTGTTCTGATTAATATCAATTGTTGTATTATGGCTAGTATATGATTGTATTTGTGGTATTATTGATGAATCACTAAGCCAGCACTCCGTCAGTATTATTATGTCAACGATTACGGCTATTCTATCCAAAAGTAGCATAAAACAATCAAAGTTCTTGTTTAAGCTACGTATATTGTATGACAGTATTCGAAAGTTGTGGAACGTTGTTATTGCTGTTGCGATTTCTTCAGGCGCTTTTACTACATTGCATGCAATACTTAACATGTCCAGCTCATCAGTTATTACGTTATCAGTCATGGGTATGTGGTGAAGAGTCAGTTTGCAACTTTGTAACTGCTAGATAATTACTACTGTCCCGTGGTACATAACATGTGTCTGCACAATGTAACGCTGATACAATCCTTAAATAATTAAAATCAAAGTTAAATTTAAAAATGTACCGACTATCCACCAAACACACAATACAACAAAATAAATTTCAACTTGTAAATAAATATGATATGTATAGTATTGCTCCAAGATATCTGAGACTGATCATATCCTGATGTTGTATTTTGTCTTGTGTAACAAACTGGTGCTGTATGGATTTTGTGTTGTGTAATGTTGGTTGTTAAAGTATGAATGTTGTTTATATTGTGCACGGTTATTATTCTACTATCAATGATGTATTTATGAGTATGACAGCGATAGATAAGTGGTTCAAATAACATTATCTTTCCTAGAATAAAATTATATGTTAAATTATAAGTTACGCGTAATAAATATAAATATAATATTATAATATTACTAGCATTATTATATGTGCTATAAAAAGGATTAGTTTGGAATATGAGGAGTACTGATAATCTTGATCCTGCTCTTTTAGTTTGTAGACGGCGCCTGCGGCTTAAAGATGTTAGAAAGATCTTCTTGGTATAGCTGGTTCTCCCTCGCGTTGCTTGACGTAGATTCTGTCATGTGAACACCAGCAAAATGAGTATCCGTGTTCCTTTGACATTGCCCTTGCCGTGCGAAAAAGCATTCTGTTGTCCTTGGTCAACGTTGTAAAAAAATTTTTGTGACTTGCCGGGCTTAGATAAGTCAGCACTTGTTATATTTTTCCTCGATTTCGCGGCCTTAATGATCTCATCTCTTTTGCTACGACGTAATAGGCGAACCACGACCGGTCTAGAGAACTTAGAGATGTGGTCGTTGGCAGATAAAGCAGATATAACCCGAGGTCCCGCTCCAGCTACCCAGTCAATCTCGCAGTCATCCAGGTCGACACCCACCTTTCTCGCCGCCAACATAGCAATGTGATGGAGATTTTCATTTCCATTCTCAGGAATACCTGCCAACTCTAGTTCATTGCGCAGATAGAGCTGAGCTTACACTTTAATTTCTTGCTTTAGCTCCCTTACTTGTGATTCTAGTAACTTTGAATCTCTATCCCTGCTCTCAAGAGTCTTTATTCGTTCGTTGTTAGTAGCAACGGTGGACCCCAGTTCTTCTAATTTCTTCTGACAGTAAGTCAGCGACGATGTAGCGTCTTCGAGTTGCTTCTTGAGCGAGTGAATTTCTCTCGTTAAAAGTCGAACTTCTTCTGTTATTTCGTTTAGCTCTGAGCATGTGTGCTGTGTGTTTTCTATATTTGTTTCGGCCCTTTTCCTTGTGGTTACGTTTCATCAACAGAGCCTAAAGGTGTTCGGCTATTATCACCTCCTTTTTTTAGAAGAGCACAGCAATCTGGACACTTCCAGGTTTTTTTCCTTTCAGTCGTAAGAGTCGACGGATTAATGCACAATGCACAGAAGCTTTTCCCACACGTAACAGAGGAACAAGTTAAATAATTTGTATCCTTTGATTTCTTCAGGCAACCGTAACACTTCATCATTGTGAAGTCTTTTTTATTTATTTATTTATTTTAAAATAGAAAAGTTAAAAATAAAACAAAAAGATTCGCCACGCCTGGGACGCGAACTTGTTTGTCAACGATCGTAGGTTCACTGCTCTATGCAATGTGCTATCGCGCTTTGACGTATGTATGCGAAATATGCAACTGATGATTCTAGTAGAGTTAGGTGTGATCAGGTGTGTATAAAAATACCTTGTCTATTGAATTTCGATGATAACTTTTTAGTTTATTCTCGCACAGGCACAATTCTTACACTTTTTTTATCTGTCCTTTATTGTCTAAACACTGGTATACATTTTTAGTAGGAATATACGTTAACCCTTTAACTGCCCATGTCGACCACTGGTGGACATGCGTTTTATTCCGTTGTTTGCCCGTGTCGACTACTGGTCGACATGGCCTTGGACGCTATTTTGCCCGTGTCAACCACTAGTCGACATGCGTTTTAGTCCGTTGCTTGCCCGTGTCGACTATTGGTCGACATGGCACCCGCGCTCCAATTCATGTAATATATTCGTCTCTGTCGTTCTAAGGTCAATGTGTATTATTTAACTCGCTTTCTCCGTTAAATTTTCTACCAAAATATCAAAGCCAAGTCTCCAAACCAAGGAGAAAAATATAAAAAAAGCGTTTGACAGTTGACTGCTTGAGTATTGCGTATGTGGCGTTGCAGTTGTTTTTTGTTTACGTTTGAACATATTTTGTACAATGTGTGTGTGTGTTACAATATACAAGAGCATTACAAGCACTTTATGCCATGCTAATTGCTATTTTTTTTATTATATAATATGTAGAACAAAAAATCAGAACGGCTACAGTGTGCCACGGCCACTGATATCACTGTGGGAATGGGAATTGTTGTACTAATTTTCATATTTCTCAGTCGTGGTAAATGATATCGCTATGATTTTAAGAGAATATTAGACTACTTATGTTGTTATATTTTTATTTCAAACCTAAAAGTGGTATTTGTGCATCTTAGCCTTGTGCAATTTAACAGAAATTACGCCGCGTGGCGCCAGATTATTGTTCATAATCAAGGGTTCTGAAATAAATATTTTTGTTTGGACAAATGGATGTTTCTATTTCTCATCGTATTACGTATTATATAAGTAACGTAATTTTAAATTAAAAACCCTAAGTCATCGATTTCATTTATTAGTTATGATCCTTTAAATTTATCACAAAGTTCAAATCGCGCCATCACAAAGTTCAGCGCATCATAACTCAACACAAAAGTCAAATCTGACAAACAAAATATAACATCTTATAGCTTAACTCATAGTTAAGATAAAAAACATAACACTTGGTAGTGTTACAAAAGCAATGTAGGTCTATGAAACGATTTACGACTCCGCGCCGGGCGGTCGCAGGAACGAAAATCGGCGGGGCAAGCGAGGTATATTGTACGTTCTCTTTAGCGGGCAATCGAGTTACAAAACGCGTGAGGCCGCGGGCAAGGTGGCAACTGATTTCCGACATCGCGCGGGCAGTCAAGCGGTTAAAAACTATTTTAATTCTATTTTAATTATGGAGAACTCAATAACACGTCTGTCACCGATGACGAGCCGACCGAGAGGAGGAATGACAAAACCGTGTTGCGAGAATCTGAAAGTACTCATAGACTGTCGATTGGTTATCTCAGAACTGTAGCCATTACCTCTATGTAGCCAAAGGAAATCAGTTTGTCCGAAAGTAGTTTATCAGTTCTCGCCATGTTCGCATTTGGTTTTAGTTTTTGTCAGTGGTCAAATCCAGTTTTGACATGTATACAATGAAAGTAAGTAAGTTAGTAAGTAATCTCTTTATTGTCTCATCATAACAACGTACAATCGTCCTGTTACATACAAGGGTAAGTAGATACATAGGTACAAATATAACCCGTTTATAGTAAGTTGGTAGGCACGTAGAAATAATACACCCAATAATAAGGGTAGGTACATAATAAATAACTTCACAAACATTTTATAGCAATACCCACATTATAAAAATATAACAGACTACAACTACGGTATTAGACTGTGCTACAACTGTACGCCGCTAATGAGACAACGAGGCAGGCATTCAGCGTTGCGTCGTTCGCGACGTTAGCCGCGACACGACTTGCTGGTTTTCAATGCCTGCCCCAAGTGACGTAACGAACGTATCTAACATTACAATACAATTGAACCTAATAAATAATAGTTTAAGTATAACAAAAAAAAATGCCTATAACTTGATACACAGTAAACAAAATAATACAAAGATATTGTTTAGTACCTACTATTTGTGCGTTTTAAAGTGCCAGTGATTTGTTTACAACTTTATCTGACCACTTAGTTACTTGTGTTGGCCGGTGGTGGCGCTGCGAGAGCGGCCCGCGTCAGCGAGCGTCACATAAACAAGTATTTTGCTCAGAGTGGTCACGTGATGTAAACATTGCTTATATCTTACATCAAGCATATACCCATAGCTCGCTTGTTAAATTATTGTTTACACGGGTTTTGTGTGGATATGACAACAAATGCACGCGGATCATCATTACAGGCAGGTAATTACATACAATATCATAATGTTTTAAAATAGGTATTAGATTATGATACAAATTATCAATCTGCTTTACTTATAAATTCCGTGCATAAAACTACGATCAGATATTACACATAGGTATATTTAAAGAAACAATAATAAAAGTAATATAGCACCGATCTTAATTAGGTAATTTCTCTTTACCCACAGCTCGTCTGACTCTATTTATTGTGGATGCTTAACAGATCTTCAGAACAATACCCAGAACCCAAAACCAATCTGCTGATGTATCGGTATACCTATTTTGACTAAAGGTCATTGCGTAAGTAATATTCTTACACGTTAATTTATTAAATTTTTCTGTTCCTCTAATAGATATTTTTTGTAGGCGAATTTTAAAACTTGTTTTTGTTTTTAGTGATCTTATGGGAGGCGGTATATCGTTCCAGCAATGAGTGGCAGCATGAGACGAATCTTTGAAATACTAATGGTCGATTTATTTCCTTTCGGCATGGTGGCTGGCGCGGCCTGGTGGCTGGCGCGGCCTGGAGGCCGGCGCGGCCTAGAGGCCGGCGCGGCCTGGTGGCCGGCGCGGCCTGGTGGCCGGCGCGGCCTGGTGGCCGGCGCGGCCTGGTGGCCGGCGCGGCCTGGAGGCCGTCGTGGCCTGGAGGCCCGCGCGGCCTGGTGGTGAGTGTGGCGAGAGTACGCACTCGACAGGTTGCGAAAAATGCCTGAAGGTCAAAGTACAACTGACGAAATTGAGGTAGAACAAAGTAGTTCTGACATTGAAGAAAGTGTTTAAGTTTACATGATGATCGGATCGGACCGTATCAGAGGCTGACGTGTAGCCGTAGCTCGGTAGAAATCGGCGTCTACTAACTTAGTAGCCCGTGAGTAGGCGGTATTGCAGTCAGCTCTGGCGGAGGTCGGGTTTCAGTGGAAACCATAGAGTCCTGGAGAGACTCGGCGTTCCGATGTGGGGTTCGCAGAAAGTAGAGTAACTGGAGGTTACTGGGCTATTCATAGCCATGATCACATGTAGAGCTTAAATGTTATGGTTTACTTGGTTTTAAATAATATCTTGAGAGATACAGCGATAGTAAAATGTCATTGAGTTTCCTGATTATTGATTTTGATACTGAAACTTTGTGCCAGAGGATCAGGGCATAGCTGACGATCTTGAAGAGAGCAAATTGTGAACTTTAATACTGATGAGACAGTAGAAAACTAGGCTTACATGTTGATTAATTGTGTGATTAAATGTCAGAGGTTGATTTGTAGCCGTAAATCAGTACAAATCGGATTCAATACAACTGTGAAGGCAGTTGTCCGTAAGTACACGGTAGGCAGACGACTCTGGTATTTGATTGGTTATGTGATTCAATGTCCGAGGTTGATTTGTAGCCGCAAATCAGTACAGATCGGATTTAATACAACTGTGAAAGCAGTTGTCCGTGAGTACGCAGTAGGCAGACAACTCTGGTGTTGGGGTTTCGTGGAAACCATAAAGTCCAGGAGGGACTTGGCGATCCTTGTGAGGATGCGCAGATAAATGGGTGGCAACCGAGTGACTGGTTTAAGTCCTGGTTTAGTAACTGTAGGTTACTGAATGGTGGCAACCGAGTGGCTGGTTGAGTGCCTGGTTTGGTAACTGGAGGTTACTGAATGGTTATGTATCACATGTAGAGCTTTAGTTATTTGATTTGATTATAAAACGTGAGTCTATGGTAATTGACTGTATTATCACTGATGCTCTGGATCCAGCTCCTATAATAGTTAGGAATGTAGGAGGTAATTTTGTAAAAAGAAAATTGTTTGGAATCCTAACACTGTTTTGATTCAACCCTTAACTGGGTTAAGTCAGAAGTAACCGAGCAATGTGATACTGTGCGTGTAATATTTTGTTACAGATTAACACACAGGGACGTGTGTCTTGTAGGGACGTCAATTGACTACGAAACGGAAGTGCGAAGATGGCGCGCTTCGACAGAGTCTGGTGTGACGTTCGCTATAGTTGAAGAGAGGGGAAGATGGTTGACGTTCAACGGAGCAACGACAACTATCACTTCTCTTGGAGACTCCGGGCGGAGAAAAAGTACCTAGAAACTATCACACGTTTCGTGTTCAGCTATGCAAAATAGTTATAGTCAGTTTTGTTAAATTTGATTTGGTGTGAACTTATAACAAACTGTGATGTGAAGTGTTGATACCGGCCAAGAATCAAGCAACCCGCCGATATATAAAACTAACGACCACCAACAAAAACTGTATCTAAAATTTCAACAACGTGTATTCAAAATTGCATTTATATTTGTTTAACAATATACGGCAGAAATACGTTGTTTGTTTGATGAACATTGTTACATACGTAGAGATTCAATTTGTACTAGAAGACTTCTTAAATCGTTCGAACGTTAGTTATTATATTTATTTTAATAAAACTTCCAATATCTTTCAATAAGTTCTTTACAACACGTTTACAGTAAAAGTACAGTAAGACTTTCCCTCTAGATAGAAACATAAAATATTTAGAACCATTTAGCCTTTTACAAGCGCTTACGTAATGCTCGAATGTATCAGCACCATACGACGAGTAGTTAGAATAACACATAAAGTTCAATAACTTTAAAAAGCCAATAGAAACAGGTGTATAGAGTTTTAATACAATGAAAAATGGCTAAATTGTGCCATATACTCTGAGTCTGTACGTTCAGAAAAAGAAGGTATTATCTCATTAGCCGATAACGTACAATTTGCTGAATACATGAAATGGTTGCCGTGTGGTTGACGGCATAGAATACAAGTATCACCACCCCCTATCTTCCCGTGGGTGTCGTAAGAGGCGACTAAGGGATAACACGATGCAAATACCATCTTTGCGTAGAGACGGAAAACTCGACATCAAACCCTATACGACTGCCTCGTTGGTCTCGCGGCATAAATGTGCGTGTAGGATCGGGAGGTCCCGGGTTCGATTCCTGGGTCGGGCAGTGTTATTGGGTTTTTCTATCACGAAATTCTCAGTAGCAGCACGGAGTCTGGAAATGTGTCCGGTACGGCAATAGGCTCTCCCCTTATTACGTGGGACTAAAATATATCTGGCGAAAAGTGGGTGTAGAAATACACCTCTGCCTACCCCTTCGGGGATAAAAGGCGTGACGATATGTATGTATGTATGTATGTATGAAATGGTTATTGATTTTGCTTGTATAGTAAAGATTATAAAGTGACGTTTACTGTTTATTCGCCATCACTGCTATCACATTACCTCGCAGTAGCCAAATTAATTGTCTAAAAAATATCAGCAAGGAAGATTATCAATAGAAAATACTTCTGGTCTTTCTAAGAAACCTGTAAGGTGGAGGCTAAAATCACCCTGTTACTACGCCTTCACCGTCTGCCCGTTTGACTGTCAGCTTTAGAAAACTGATAATTTGTTAACAGAGTATGTATTACTATGGCTAAAGAATACATTAACAGTAGTCCCTATTTGGACGTGAAACACCGATTGTGAGCGAGTCCGATTTGCACTTGATTGTTTTTTTCCTAATAACAATCTGTGACTTTGGTTAATCGTGGGAAATGGAAGGTCGCCGAATTGACGATACACTAGTATTCACGTCCTGAGTCTATGAAACACGTTTTCCCATATTTATAAGGTATAATACCTTAAATGTTAAAGCACTCAAGTCCATATCACCTACAATTTTTGTTACTGAATTCCATTGCATCTAAATACCAATGAATATTGGCGTGCGGACTGCGGTTTATATAAATTGTAAACCAAAATATTTGTACTGTAACTTTCGTAAAATGTTCTTCTTGAAACTAGTTAACAGTATCTACCGTAATTATTTTCATAACTTAAATATTTATGAATTTATCTAACGTTTAACGTCTGGACCACAACTGAAGATGATAATAAAAATAAGAACGTAGTTTGTAAATGTTTCGCAGAATTAATTTATTTCGAGTTATATCTTGAGAAAATATTTTCGTTTAAGCTAATAAAATTAATTTTATAATATTATGTTGGAGCAAAGTATCAACCGCATAAAATATACTTATTGCTGTATATTTTGGTTAGACATATGACATTTATTAAAAATATTTAAATTACGAGCGATTTAAATTAAATTACTGTTCATTTTGGCCATTTAACCCTTACATATTGTTACGAGCTGGGGTTCGACGATAAATTATATACACTATGCCAGAAAAACTGCACTTTATTTACTAACACAAACACACACTTATTTTTACAACACTAATAAACACACTTATTTCACACTTAATTCTCAGCTCTAATAAAACACACTTACTTCGAACACTTTTCCACTTCACTAAACACTTCCGAATTACTTCCTTCGCTTCTTGTTTATCGCTCCGATATTCAATTGTAACTATATCCGGTCCGTTCGCTCGCGCTCTATTTATACTAGCCGGATAACATCACTAGCGCATTCTAGATGCTTCTACAAAACTGTCGAAATAATCGCGAACAGTCGATACTCGATACAGCAACGCCATCTAGTACAGAGTAGCTGAATTACCTTTAAACCACCGATACATTCAAACTCTTCTAGTACCCCGCCCCCCCCCCATTCACCGATAGATGGCGTAACAATATTATTAATGAAATTAATAACATAGTTTTCAAATTTGGAAGCATCATACACCAACACATGTTGATCGGCGTATATTTAACTATTGACAACACCAATAATATATTTAGAAATTAATTCTAAGAAAGAGTAAAAAAGTAATATTAGTATTAGTGTGTAAAAAAAATTGTAGGAAATATTTTTCGCTAGTCACGTGTAACCGCGGCACTTTGCAATAGTTGGAACGTGTCTAAGTGAATGCTTGCAACTGCCTTGTTTTGAACATCAGTATAGACCGTATCCAGATATGTATCATTTGCCTGATTCGGTTCACCGTATCTGTATCCTCGATGCGTATTATGTTCGTCTATTTGGACTGGTCATAATCACAGTCTTGATATGCCGCTCTGACATGTGGCACGGCCCGACCCATAACGGGAAAATGAGGCGTCCACAGTAAGATACCTACGGAACTCGATACTATAATATGATGAGTGACACGATGATACAGATACGTGGATTAGATCGAGCAACTATTACATATCTGGACACGTCTTTAGATTGCATATATGACGTAGTGATTTATGCAGTCGCCTCACTGTACGGCGCTGCGCCGAGTGTTGTGGGCACGATTCTCACACGAGACAACACTTTGTGTGCTCCAAAAAAAATTGTTTCAATTTTGAGTATCCTTTGTGTCCGTTGATTGAAGGTAAATACAAGATAAATTCTCAACGAAATAGCTAGATAGCTTATGGAAATAAATTCGTAGAAACATTATAATAGTTAATATTTAACATAATTATATAGCCACATCGTTAGAACAATCTAGGAAAGAATAATTATTTCCATCCACACAATAATAACAGATTTAATCGTGACTCGCCGCAACTACAGCCAGTTCAATTGCTCTAGTTTGTACAATTACGGCCTTAATTAAATGAGGCTTAAAATATGTTTGTATCAACGTATTTGTCATGATTGTAACGTAAAAAGGACCTTTCGGGTGTGTGCTGTTACGATATCCCTACTAGGGGGTGTCTAAATGAGAAGCGTGGTTAAATGTTACAATAAAAATTGATTTAATTGCCAAATAAATTTTATACATCAATTAGCAAGCGTTACTTAAATGAAAAAGATTACGATTTATGTGATATTTAGAAAAATTAACACAGGGTCGCGTATTTCGGCGAGGGGTGGGGTTTGTGTGGAGAATCCAGCTGCCGATGGTCCAGGATAGTTGCTCAACTTAACTCCGAGCTGTAGTCGCCGCAGAAAGGGCGCGCGAAGCCAACGCGTCCGCTTATATAGAGGCTCGCAGTGCGGTGGGGACGGAACATGCAGGCAGCCGGGAGGCGGTGTCGTCCCGACGTCACAGCGACGTCACACACTCCCCCCATTAGGCCAGAATTTTCCCATAAGGAAAATTCTGTGGCTGGTAGGCGGCAACTGCATTCGGAGACCCTGTAACAGATGAGTGGTAGTGGTGTCAGTAGGTTAAATACGAGGCAACTATTAACCCTGAAAGAGGAAAAAAACAAGTATAACCCTCGGCCATTCATACGTCACCAAGCATTGAACGTTCCTATAACCTGACATTCATCACATTCAAAAAGGCCTACACACTATCATACGCATGAACAAGCCAACATTCATTCAAGATGCGAGTCGCATTCATTATAATACACGACGCGCGAAGAGGTATTATACGTGAGTTTTATAGTAAATAGTCACCCAGTCTATGTTGGTAGGCACCACCTGACCACCCATATTCGATTAGTGAAGTTAATTGAGAGAGTATAAGTCGTAAACCAATATTACGATCTTACTATATTACGATACTACAATCATACGATTAGTAGGCAGTACCACAAACAAATTGCTCATTAACAAGGTAGATGCAATATTGCAAGGACAATTTGTATTCATTTAAAATGGAATAACAATGAAGGTTTGAACCAGTGAACACGTAAGTCATCACTGCGCGCTTGGCGCCGGCCGCATTCCATTCTCGCGGACAAATAACTGGTTTCTGATTATGATACAAAATCGACAACGGCAAATACACAATTCGGAATAGGTTGCAATGTATAGTACATCATCGCAGGAGACAATCGATGACAAAGTGTACACAACCATAGCCAACAACACAAAAAAAATATTCGCTGCACGATATAATGTATAGTACGTCGTCGAAGGAGACTGTCGACGACATAGTACACACTACCATAGTTAAAAACACAAAAAAAAATAAAACAATCGAGAATCGAACCACAGACCGATCCGACAACAACCTTTCAGCCACTGAGCCATAAGGGAAAAAAAATATTTTATTATATTTCGATCAGTCATTACCAAAGCTATAAGTAACAAGATATTTGGGTACATGATTTAGCTGTAATTAGGAGTTAAAGATTTTTATATTATATGTAACGAAGTGTTAAGTTATTTTAGTGATTAAATCATTAGTGATGAGCATTAATCATTACATTCTTAAACTTTGTAGTGAGTTAATTTAAGATCTTCTATATGGCAATCACCAAGAGAAACATATCTGATATTTATATAGTTAGATAGTTATCTGATGTTTCGATATTTAGTTAGATAAATAACAGATTGTGCAAAAATATTAAGTTTGGAAAACCTCTTCGACAATTTATAACAGTAATAACTATTCATGTTTTATGTTAGCATATTTATTCATGTTTTATGTTAGCATATTTATTCATGTTTTATGTTAGCATGTTTATATAATTCGTTAACACAACAATGCGTTATCTTGTGACTTGTGAGCTCCAATTCGAAAACAAAAGAACCATTGTTGGCCTTCACAAATAATTATGTAGGTAATTATAACTTCGCATACCTATGCGTCTTACATTGTTGTAAATGACGCTGTACCCAATCGTTTATAAACTTATTTATGCTGTAATAGAATAAGATTCAGTTATTTTATTCAGCTTTTAGATTTAAAATAGTTGATTGTAAAATACGAAAGGGTATTCTTAAACTTGGACATCAATTAATTCGCTTTAGTTATTAAAGTATATAAATTATTGATTTATGTATAAGTACCCACATTAGTTATTTAAGTATTGAAATTATTTATTAATTTGTGTGTAAACAGCCACTTTAGTTATTTAAAGAGGTATAAATATTATTTATTTGATTCATATGTAAATAGGCACTTAGTTATTCAAGAATAGAAGTTAGTGATTTAATTTATGTGCAAATACCCACTTTAGTTAAAGTTAGTTTCAATTCAATTAAGTTTGATAAATTCAGTTTGATATAATAACATTAGCGTAAACACAAGAACACATTATAACCAGCACTATTTAAGATGGTTTAGTAAACCAGATGCATAGCATTTTGTATAAAGGAAACAAGTTACATATTGATAATTAAGTATTTATCCGGCCGTCAGCGGCTTAATTTTACCATTTATTTATCATTATATGTTTTATGTATTTCAATAGAAACCAGACCATTGAAAGAACAATCCTAGCGACACAAAACATTACAAAAAAATATAATTCAATAATTGCGACGCAGGAATTTTATGATTGAGTTCACAATGAACAGTAAATGCATAATTAGATGCATTTTCAAATAACATACCGATAGGCAGTAATAAGAAGATAAAATCGAAGACCAAAAACAACGATTGTAGCATAATAAACATTTGACAAAACGAACAACTAATAATTCTACGATGATATTCGTATTTCTATACCAAACAGACAAAGATTAAACTTTTTCATTATTGTTAGTGAGCAACCTGCATGTGACACGTGTACATTTTATTAATAAATGAACGCGGAATTCTAGCTAGATACCTAGTATATAATACGCTAGCATCTTTAGGTACGTTCATTCTCAGCCAGTCCAACTATGTTAGGTACACGTGGTATAATAAAGATGCAACTTTCTTAGTAAGAAAAATAGTTAATTTAAAAGATAATCGCCGTAGTAGGCGGTAAAAGTATTAAATAATACCGACTATATAGAAATATATCGCCGTACAAAATCACTAGCAGAAGGTTATAGTAGAAAATAGAAAGAAATGAAAAAGAGAAGGGTGTGAATTCGTTCCATAAGTCAGCCAAAGCAGATTATTAGCAATAATTACCAGTAGCACTTAATTACTTTAGTGGCATTTAAAAAAGCTAATCGCGAAGCAGTACGATCAAGGTGACCTAGGCACGTCGTTAGTGGACGTGAGGTCATAAATCGCAAAATACAAAGAATGCGATCGACGAATGTGACCTTAGCGCGTCTTTAGAGGACACGTGGCCGCAGTCGAACGATTATAACTCGTTACTTGTGCGGTTGATACACAGTAATTATCACACGCGGTAACAGAAAAAGTTATAATATAGAAATGCTTACCAAGCGTAGTAAGACAAAATTTGTCTGTTGTGACCGGCTCAACACAATACCGACCTTCCGAGCACAACAGAACAAAAAGAGAAAATGTCTATTGTGATCAGCACAACACCACCGACTTTCCGAGCACAATAGAACAAGCAAAAAGAAACAATAGGTAAATGCCACTAAAATAACTACACACTGCTTTGGAACGACTTCACACATACACAAAAAATAAAGAAAAGAAGACTCACCGGCAGCGGATTCTCAACAAAACCCTACCTATAATATTCCCGTGGGCGCCAGTGTAACGTAAAAAGGACCTTTCGGGTGTGTGCTGTTACGATATCCCTACTAGGGGGTGTCTAAATGAGAAGCGTGGTTAAATGTTACAATAAAAATTGATTTAATTGCCAAATAAATTTTATACATCAATTAGCAAGCGTTACTTAAATGAAAAAGATTACGATTTATGTGATATTTAGAAAAATTAACACAGGGTCGCGTATTTCGGCGAGGGGTGGGGTTTGTGTGGAGAATCCAGCTGCCGATGGTCCAGGATAGTTGCTCAACTTAACTCCGAGCTGTAGTCGCCGCAGAAAGGGCGCGCGAAGCCAACGCGTCCGCTTATATAGAGGCTCGCAGTGCGGTGGGGACGGAACATGCAGGCAGCCGGGAGGCGGTGTCGTCCCGACGTCACAGCGACGTCACATGATAAAGCTTTTATGTTTACTATTTTAGAATAATAGAATCCATAGTTGTAATCAGTCTTGTAGCTATTTGGGTTACAGGTATTTTTAAATGTATTGAGTTATTTTTGGTTACCCTTTTGGCTCCTTCCTCTCGTTCATCACCATCATCATCAGCCTGTAACAGTCCACTGCTGGACTAGGCCTCTCCTTTGAAAGGGGGAATTGGCCTACTATCATGGGATGATATGGGGTGGTGACATTCCGTATTCTTAATCCGTCACCACTCGGACCTCTCGTTACCGTTGTTATTTTGAGGATGTAAGACAAAAAGTAGTAATATTTTAGAGTTTTATGAAATCTTGTCTTTATAATGTAAACGTCCTACGTAAATCACGGTTTGTTATACCTTACGGCAAACCACTGAAGCAAAGTTATACAACAAAATCGCCTCAATGCAATTTTGAGAGCAAAAGTGAAAAAATAATCTTGTACGTACACTAAACCAACATTGAGTTCTTTTGCAAATAAGACACTCAAGGAGATGCACTTGGATTTTTCGTCGACCGTTAGAAAATGTCACGCCCAAATGGCAGACAAAAAAAACAGATTAGACAGGCTTTTACTTTGCATTGGGACAGACAAGCTAAAAACACTCCATTTCAATCAATCAATGACATCTGGGACGGAATAAGAAACGAGAACTTTTTCTCTATATCAAATTTCAACAAAATCGGTTCAGCCGTTTTAGCGTGAAAACGGCACATACATACATACATACACACTTTCGAATTTATAATATTAGTAGGGATTATTGTTGCTGTGACCTTATTATTAAGTCTGCTTTCGTAAGGGTCGTAGAACTTAGCGCAAGAAATTGCTGTACTATTGTTAGGTATTTTGTAGGTACTATATGAAAATCTCTATCAATCTATATCATTCACAATTTTATGACGAACACTTCAAACTTTTACCCCAATAGACATACCTTTTAGAAAAATAAGTTTTCAAGCAAGTATGCTATTTCAAAACGAATACCTACAAATTGAAACCTGCAAAATAATGTTTGAATTGTCAATACATACGTAGCATTCTGTTTCTCACGGAGGTGGACTCTTATTATGGCAATCGAAGAACTGAATAAACATACTTAAATTCTTACACATAGATATAGAAAAATTGATATGCTCATAACATAGTATTGTTCTGGATAGGAATCATACTAAGGACAGTAAGCCGAGACAAACATTTGTATGACGAAACCTAATGTGTATCTTATTACATACTGGCTTAATTTATTTACATAGACAGGTGGTGGGTGTAGTGAATGGTTTTCCAGGGCAAGTATAGAAGCTATTAATATTTTAATGAGAAAACCGACAAGAACTTAATGTAGTGAACCTTATTTCGTAAGGGCACCGGATATATTGACTTAGAAACCACAGAGTTCTTTTTTCCAGTTCACGATTGAGTAAAATTTCCTGTTTCCTACATAGAAAGTAAACGTCCGTGTACAATAAAGATGGTGTCTGACTATATCCCGCGTTCCCTCGAGTAAAACTTGCTGAATTGGGGTTGACAAGATAAAAGTATTATCGCAATGTGTGTGCGACATGATTTTATTTGAATCTGTGGGCGTTACGGGATACGTTTAGTGGTCAGCCAAATCGGCACCTTGGCATTGAAGACAATTTAAATGCCTATAAATACCATCGCACGTCCGTTGACTTGTAGATCACGTCATCGGTTAAAAATAACTTGATATCATTCCAAATACCTAACTTGGAAGACAATATTCTTTGCTTGCTACAAAATTTTGAATGAAATCTACCATTTGAAACTGTTGAACAGAGCTGTGAAAAAGCACGATTTTTCTTAACCTTTTAGTATGGACGTCACATTTTTATAACATTACTGTACCTCCAGTGTTATTTTACAAGATTATGCAAAAGAGCTTCAAAATAATATTTAGCTTGAAGTATGGATTAGTTATAGTGAAAATAGGTTGGGTATTAAATATCTAGGAACATACAAAATCAAAACATCGAGACAGTCTTTGGGTAGTTTTTTGCAGTTAAGTAATTAAAATAATAAAAGAAAACAAAATTAAACTAATTTTTATTAAATTCTAATATATAAAGAACTCAAAAAATAAAAACATCACTTCAGACAACAAATAACAAAAATTCTGACAACTGCTGTTTACGCTTAATTATTGACAGTATTTTCTCTTAGAAACAGAACAATGTAAGCACCCATACAACATATGGGACACAAATGTGGGTTGTTATTCTATGCTTCCTTTCAGGACAAATTCTATATGCATTTCCTGTCCTTTTTATGAGTGGTAGTGACTGGTCATCAACTGTTACCATATCACAAATTGTACATATTTATACCGTAGTTATGGACGTGTAGCCTGACAGGGTACAGGTGATTTTTTAATAAAGACAACTCACGTGTTTTTCATCGAATGACGCAACCTTGTCCTTTACTGATCGTTTCGTAATTAAAACTGAAGCTACTGAGCAGCTCAGGTATGGGGAATGAGGGGAAGTTCACAAAACTTAGAAACCAACATTCATCCGGAGCCTGTGAGGCTACACGTCCATACTTAAAGGTTAATGTTATAAAAAAATAAACATGGATTTTTATTTATTTGTTTAACTTCATATACATACACAATGTATACAGGCGGACTTAATGCCATAGGCATTTTCTCCTAGTCTACCTTAAAGTGGTGCAGAGAGAAATGAAGTAGGTGTAATGTATGACTAAAGAAAAAGAATTTTAACAAGTATGTCTTGAGCTGTGAGTCCAGTGTCTTTGTGCAAATACACGGAATTCGGAGAAACATTTTCTATAACATGAAAGTTTTTAGAATCCTGCATTTTTCTCAATGGGAAGTCAATACCTGCTGTAGCATTGTTAGAGTACTGAAAGGGACGGGGAAACTAATGATGTTTGTTGAAGGGGACGAGTTGAAGGATCTTTATTTATCATAATCAAATAGACCTTTTTCTTCGTTATTGTGAAAATTGAGTTTACTGGCTTAAACAGCTGTCTATTTTGTGCACTACAATGAATATTCTATGAAAAATATATGGACTATCTACTGACCAATGATTGGGTCTTAGAGAGGCTTTTGTAATTTTATAGTATTGTTTTAATGTGAGCATTAACAAGTACTACATAGCAACGAACGTGACATTCGTTTTCTATTATTTAGATCGATCATCACTACTTGAGGCAGATTTTACTGTAAGACGACCAAACGTAGTAACTAGTCTCCACGCCACTATTCAGAATATATCATTACGGCAGTTAAGTAGACGAGGTACTTTTATCTAGTTCTGGAGTGTCTTAACAGTCGGAGTAGTTTTTCTAAAGGGGGTAAGACGTAAGAAGTTTCTATATGGGGTAAGACTCAACGCCTTTGTATGCCCGGAGTGCTTTGTAACCTAGCCATATATGACTGAATATTGGCATTGCGACTGTCGTCTGTCCGCCGCTATCCAAATGGATATCGATATCCCATGGCAAGTATATTAAATCCATAACCGTCAACAGTATCACCATCAATAGTTTCAAAACATTCAAAAGAACCGGGTCTAATAGCTTTACGTGCTCACCGAGGCACACTAACGATTAATAATTAACTATACACACATTGACTTTAAACTCAGTAGTCCGTGCTGTACGTTTGAATCCGATATCCACTGCATGTGAAGGCAATCTGTTGGTACCTAACTCCTTTAAGCTATCTCTGTCTGCCCTTCTACCATAGTATGTAAGTTAATGTCATTTCACGGGAGTAACAATGCAGTAAATTGAAATTCTAAATATAGGTTTCACAGAGTGCGTCAATGCTGCCTATTGTTTAAAACCTAAATTTCCACAGTTCAGTTTAGATCGAACAATAGGGGAGTTGAGCGCCAAATTTTGAGTTACTCGTACAAGTTTATTTTCTGTGAAAACATTTATGGATCTTAACTGATTGTGAATGTCGTCACTAGGTATATCAAACAACGTATAAAAGTTAAAATAAAAGTATTGTGTACATTTAAATAAATATCGACTTCAAATCTACAATCACGTATTAAAGTTATTGAAGTAATAGAATACAGCATATTTTATTACTTATGCACTGTCCTAGAGAACCTATCTTTATACCTACGTGTAATTATTCTGTTCGTTCCAATCTCTAAAAAGTTTATTGAGTATTAAGTTGGGTCCCTGGAAGGGTTAGATTTACATTAAAATTCTTAAGATGGGAACTGCTTTCAAGGTCCAATTTTTTTACGTTTATACCACGACTTCTTTTGCACTACGCGAATCTGTAAGCAGAATATAATTATTTAATTTATAAAATTCTTGAATTACTGTCAGACAAGCTACAGCCTAAATATCCCTATTACTGAGGAAATTTTGTCAACGCGCATTACGTAAATTCAATTCCTCATTAATCATAGAATAAAAAATATAAATATGTATTAAGAATTCATATTTTCTGAGAATCTTTTCAATGATTTTCTGAGAATCTTTAATAATGATATAGTTCAGTGGCGATCACTGAATGAGAGTCGGCTAAAAGCGTGTTAAACCGATGATAGTTCAGTACTATTGAGGAAGGAATTAGTGGAGGATCGAGTAAAGTATGTGAGTACATAAGAATAGAAGAATAAAAATGTATAATTATGTTCATACAATGTGAGCTTAGTTTATGCTCATCTATAAAGAAAAATCAGTTTCGGTAATTATGGTCACGGCACAACTACTGTGCACTGACAAACTGACATTAAATGTCGGCAAGCCGTTATATTTTGTTGCTATTAATTGCTAATGGCGTTGTCTTAGTACTTATTTTGTGTCACTGATCATCCAGGCTTGATACAATAATTTGTAAATGGCAAAAACATTGAAATTCGATAAAACACCCGCATATGTACCGAAACACGGGTTGCCTTAAATGATGATTGGATAGTTAGTTTAAATAACCGTATCACTAAGTAAGATCACAGCGACCTTATTTTGATAACCATCAGTTTCAGTGTTGTCTTTTCATACGAAAAGTAAGCGGTGCGCGCCGCTGGTATGAATCCGAGATCATCCGCATAGCAGTATGTTAGTCTTTCCAATAGGCTATCACTGCCTTAATTATTATTTAGAAAGTAGTGTAGCATAAGCAGTAATGAAATAAAAATACACCGATATAACTCTACAAATCAAAGAAACAAAGTTTCCAATGAAGTCATTATAAGTTGTGTTGAAAGCAAAATGTTGATAAACGGAGAGTTACTTCGAGAACTGTTCTCGTAGGCGACCTTTCCATTTGTTTTATTTCACTTCATTTACTTTCTGCGGATCGTGGGTATTAGTTCAAATAATTCAATTAAAGCTATCGTACTTAATAAACTAATCTACGAAATTTTAAAAGTAAATATTAATATCATCTAAAATTGGTAATATACAGAGTGGCGCTTGCATAGCGGCACTTTTTAAACAAAGGCATAGCTTACAACATTCTTAAGCCTTGTACCAAAAATCAATTAAATCGGTGCAGTAGTTTAGCCACAATATCGATTTTAAGTTCCGCAATTTTTGCACACGCTTTGAGTTCCATACAGCTGATACAAAACGGTCAACGACCCTACATTGCGCGCCGCGACTCGCTAGGTACTACTCACGACGCGACGCCTCGACGTCATCCGAAGCTAGGCTCAGCGCAGACAGAAAGGAGCGCAGCGGAGAGGATTTTATCAACGCGCTTGAAAATAAACTTTAATGTTTTTACAATAAAGTTCATAAATGCTTGAACCTGAAAAAAAATATTCGCGCGTGCTCGAAGATACGCGGAAATCCCTGCGCAAAGTCGAGTCGGCGCCCGCGTCGTACGCGTATTTTCAGGGTTTAACGAACTTTCGCGCCAAAATATTTACTGTAGAGTGGTAAACCCAGAACGTTTTACTCACGCAGGCTCGCGAGGTCGCGCACAATCTTGAGCATACGCAATCCGTAAAGAAAATGCCCGAGACCGCGCGGGGATTATTCCTCTCTGTCTGCGTTGACCCTTCGACGACTTAGGACGATGACGTCTTCGTGTAACGTCGCTTCGGCTCGAAGGTACCTACCTAAGACTCGTCGTTGTAGGTTTTTGCGCCCAAGTTAATGCGTAACATTTTTAACAGAAAAAAACTTTTGAAACTTCCTAATTACCTTTTCAATAAAGTTATATAATAATAAAATGGATCGGTTCCGCAAGCACGAAAAAATCTGATTAGGTATGCACAGTAAATGCACTACGTGTGACAAGGACAAACATAGTCGAGCCAAATAGAGTTGCCCAATTATGAACAAAATATTGTCAATAGTATCGATAAAAAACGCACCGTAAAAGTTTGTAGTTTATTATATCGACATTGATTGTATTTAACGTTAATGTAATCGTCTTATCAATGATAGTATCGATAAATAATCCTACGCACTGTAAAAGTTTGTTGTTTACTGTATCGACATTGTTTGTATTTAACGTTAATGTAATCGTCTTATCAATGACTTTACGTTCGAAAATTTCAAAGTATGGTACAAATAAAGACGACGTTTTTAATAGGTAAACAATGATAAACATGTAAAGATATTCAATTATTTAATCATTTGAAGTAAGTTAATAATTATTGACTATTCACTATCTTTCCGTATGGTATTTTTAAATGGTCTAATGGGTTCAACAATCTACTTAAGAACATTGAATTATTACCTACAGAAAGTCAGTATTCAAACAACGCAAGCTCAGAAGTTAAGCCGAAAATTCGCTATGTGTGCGGAACTGTGCTGTGTTTACTTGCTGCATCACGCACACAGGCGCCATTATAGAGTTGCCAGTAACAACGTCTTTCCCCTAAAAATAGGGTAAATTCATAATTTTTGCATCAAATAAGTAATTGCATATTATAAATTCTAAAGTCACACTGTCTGCTTTTTAAGTTTTTACAACTGACAAACGATGGCTAAATCAATCTTGACGAAACTTACTCAAACGTGACCGCAAACAAGTGCCGAGTGATTTCCTAGTTAAATGCTCTTTATAGTACCTACATAAAAAGTATTTATGTATATTTGTGAGAAAAATTATCAAAAATCAACAGCGAGTACTATGTGTTGCGCTATGGTGACCAAAAAAGGCGACAAGTTTAAAAATTCTAATATAATTCGGTCGGTAACTTCATTCGTTCAACAACGAAGTTAGTTACGCATACCTACATTACAAGACAATACTAGATTTTAGATATTAGCCTTTCAATACAAAAACGGAAAAATCGAGTGCTTTGAGACAATGTCGTCTTAGCCGAGCTCGGCTAGAGCTTGACGTGACAAATTTGTCGTAACCGATTGGTATGTACCAGCCAGCGGTGTTTAAAAGGTTAAGTTTATATAATTATGTAACTACCTAATTCCTTTTTTTATTATTACTGTCAATAGAATAAATTTTGGTAAGGAATGTGTAAATTAAACTGGGACAATTTCACACCCAACTGGCAACACTCGGCTCGTACTTATTATGATTCACTGTATTTGTATTATTAGACAATTTACGTAATAAAATTTATGTCTGACCGGTGGAATGATACTCCAGCAACCTTATAATCTTTTTCTGAAGCATTGTGGCACAAAACACTGTACAATAGGTCATAATTTCGATTATTTTGCGGGAGATGCTTACGCTACCATGCGACTCGGACCACAGACAACGCGGCCGCCGATTGGGTCAGATTCTGACCCAAATGAACGGCGCGTATTGCGTGCGCGTACTTGGTTTCTGTAGGTAATAATTCAATGCTTAAGAATTATAATAATTATGTACTAAAACTACTAAACTAATTGAAGTATGTGCATAGTATTTCATAAACTTGTTTAACTGTGTCGTATTAGCAACACAATTAAGCAATAGCATTATTGTTAATACAAGTAAGAATAGAGATAGTTCGTTGTATAAAAACATTTTGTGTTATTTTGTTGTTAACGTATTAACGTGTCAAAAATATCGACATTCATAGTACCTATTGCGCATCTCTATTTCCTATCCTAGACATGTCGGCGCCAGCGGCGCATCGGTGATCGGTGACGCAAAAACTATTGGATTAATAAGTCGATCAGATCGCGCGCGCGCTTATCCGACAGTTGTTTTTGATATTGAATTGTGTGACTGTATTTAGTTGTGTAATTTAATTGTGTTGTTGTTTAGTGAACTTTATCATTCGTCATTTTTGCATTATTTGTGTTAATAATGACAAACTTTATGTCGTCCGAATATGCGGATATGATTGTGTAACGTGGGTTCTTGTTGTGAAAAAGACACCAGTGCTTTCCTAATTACTGAACTTTCATTAGAGTGATTTGTAGAATTACTGAAGTAGGTAATTCGTGATAACAATGGCGGCCATTGTGAGAATTTGAAAATTTTGTGCTACCTTTTACGTAGGTTTGTGTCAAGTGGGTTTTTGTTGATATGAAAAAGACACCAGTGCTTACTTAATGAATGACCAAACATTGAAGTTATGTGTAGAATTACTGAAATAGGTAATTCGTCAATAAATGTGAACTACCTCCGTGGCATCGTCTGCCGCATAGCACACGTTGCCGTTCTTACAAAGGTCAGTAACCTAATGTCATATTGGTCTGCAAATGTTGTTTCGTTTTGCTACTCATATTTTATAGTTTATTTTGTTTGAAAATTATATTATTTTATTTTGGCCCTATGACCTTTTTTGTTGATATAAAACATTTTATAGGCATCAATGCTAAGTCCTTTTTAAATAAATGCCCCTATGCAAGCTCCACCCTGTATAAGCTTAGTTTTATCTTGAATCTTCCAATAATCACAGGGATCACCATATTATATTATGCCGCCATTCACGCGATCGCGATTCGCGAGCTACTGGACTTCAAAGCACATCCTGTTTTAGAAAGTATGCCCCGTACACCTACTAAAACAAGGTGTCCTTTGACGTCACCTAGCTGAGCAACTACTACACTAAAGAGCCTTAGTTCAAAATTTAAGTCCGCAATGGATTTACCACAAAAAAATCATTTTATTTTTTACTTTTATCCGGCAGTTCTTCACAACTTAAAAAGGTTATAATATTTCGAAGCTAAAACCCAAAGACAGAATACTTGATACTGATGTGTATGATGACTGTTATAGACCTTGTCTACGACACATTGTCGTAGACACGTTACTAATAGTAATAATAATCTTTTGTGGAACATTGTGTGTCCTTTATTTACAGAAATGGCCACCAAAGCGAACAAATCTGATAATACGGAATTAATCAAACAACGTGGCATTGTTAAGAGGAAACTCACATTATTCAGAAAATATATTAATCTCATTCTGCCATATCAATCTTTAACAGATATTCAATTTATTGAATTAAAAAACAGACTATCGGACTTCAAGTCTACACACAGAACGTTCCAGGAAATTCAGACACTTATAGAATTAAACGCTGACATTTCAGAGATCACTGATGAACCGGACCCAGAGAGTGAGCAGTTTGAAAATGAATACCATCTGCTAGTGGCACAGGCTTCCCAGCTGATTCAATTGAACGACAGACCGGTAACTAATCCAGAATCAGACAAGGATAACTCAGGTGGGACCAAATCTTTTATTAAATTACCCACAATTGACTTGCCACACTTCTCGGGCGATCATCATGATTGGCTTGAGTACAGAGACACATTTCAATCACTCATCACCAGTCACAATTCATTAGACAACATTCAGAAGTTACATTACTTGCTTTCCTCACTATCGGGCAGAGCATAACTAGTTATTAAATCATTAGAAATGACAGGTGACAACTTTGAGGTTGCGTGGAAATTGTTGTGTGAAAGATATGACAACAAACGACAGTTGATAGCAAATCACATTCATGCATTATTCAACATAAATCACATTCAAACTGAATCCTCAGTGTGTTTGAGACAAGTACTTGACACAGTTAAGAAAAACCTCAGCGCATTAGCCACACTAGGTGAAAAAACAGAATACTGGGATACATTAATCATACATTTAGTATCTAGTAAATTCGACCCAAACACATTAAGATATTGGGAAGAATACAAAAACACACTCACAGACATGCCCACATTTGAGTGCCTGAGTAAATTTTTAAGCAATCGTGCTGATGTATTAGAAGTTTTAGAACAATCACATAGTAAAAACAACAACAAATCAGATACTCAAGTAGGACATAACACAAAGTCATTCACAAAAATGAACACATCAAAAGTACCCACATGTCCAATTTGTAAACAGCATCATCTAATATTTTCCTGTGAAAAGTTTAAACAGATGTCCATACAACAAAGGATCACAGAGGTTCAGAAATTAAATATCTGTTCCAACTGTTTACACCCTGGTCATGATCACAAAACTTGCCGAGGAGGGACATGTAAGCACTGTAACAAAAAACATAATACACTATTACATTCAGACACACAAAATTCACCATCAGTCACATTCACCAGTTACACACAGAACAAAACAACACTACTATCAACTGCACAAGTCATAATCTTGGACAAACATGGAAAACCACACACAGTACGAGCACTCCTAGACAATGGCAGCACAACTAGCTACATTACTAGGCACTTGTGCTCAAAGTTAGGTTTACCCATAAATACTATGGACACCACAGTCACTAGTATTAACAATCAGTCCACACACATAACAAAAAACACTAACATTCACATAAAATCAGCACACAACAGTTACAGCACAAACACATTGTGTCTTGTAGTTAATCAGATATCCAATGCAGTACCACACACATTAATAAACAAACACAACATTCAGATACCCAGTTGCATACAACTGGCAGACCCAGACTTTAATATTCCAGCCCCTATTGACTTGTTGTTGGGCGCAGACATATTCTGGCAAGTCATGGGTACTGGAAGATTGGAATTAGGGAAACAGCAACCAGTTCTAATTGAAACAAAATTAGGCTGGTTGATAACAGGCTGCATTTCAGACAATCAGAACACAATAACCAATCAGACCACTCAAATTCAGAACACATTATTTAATCAGACCTCAGACTTAAGAAACACACACAGATTTAGGGAAGTAGAAAACATTTCTTCTCCTTCAGACATACCTCAGACTCGTCAACAATCATGTAAGGAAATGGTTACATTAACCACACTGCTTAAACAATCACAAAATTGTTTAAGCCGGTCAGAAAAACAGAAAAATAATTGTTTTCTGAACAAAGGAAAGCAATTCAAATCACACCCAAAAACACAAGCACACAAACAAACATGGCAACACACTAAACAGAAACCCCCAGATATCATATCTAGGGTTGTCACACCATCATCACACAAACATCCACACTTGGGGTTCTCTGGTCCAGGCTTTCTCAGGGATGATGATAGCAGCTGCTGGCCAACATCACCTGGGCATATCAGCAATTGTTCTGACCTTCAAGAACTGCCACAGAACCACAACCACACACACAAACACAAGCATAAACACAAAATCATTCAATCATACACACACCCAAAAAATTCATACACTTACAATTCAGATCTTCTAGAACTGCCTCAGAACCACAACCACACACACAAACACAAGCACAAACAAAAACATTCAATTTAACACACACTCAGATAACTCATACATTAAGAATTACTCATATCTACAAGAACCGCCTCACAACCACAAGCACAAGCACAAAATCAATCAGTCATACACACACTCCTTACAACTCAAAACTCTAAGAACTGCCTCAGAACCACAAACAAAAAGACAATCATCACTTTCACACACACTCAGACAACTCATACATTTAGAGACAATTCAGAACTTCCAATAACACTAACAAGTGTTAGGAAATGGTTTTAAGAACCACACCGCTTAGCAATCATCAGATTGTTTAAGTCGGACAGACAAACAGAATTGTTTTTCCTTCACATAGAAGAACAATTCAAATCAGAACTTTCATAATCAGAATTTCAGAATTCCTAAAACACTACAAGTTTTAGGAATTGGTTTTAAGAACCACACCGCTTAGCAATCATCAGAGTGTTTAAGTGGACAGACAGAATTGTTTTCATATCATAGAAAATGATTCAAATCAGACAACAATTCAGATACAGATATTACTATATTACATACCTTTCAGAATCAGTATTTCAGTATCACTGACACACTAATCAGTGCTTACACACAATCAGACAATTTCTCAGAACTTTCAGACATAATTCACAATCTCAGAAACTATGTTCAGAATTATAAACAGACAATTCATTAATATACAACTTCACAAATTAACAGACATAACTGCATACATATTGCAGTTCATACACAATTATAAAATAAAACACAGTAATTCAGCTTCAAACAATTTCATATTACTACAACAGAACTATTTTCAACCAATTAAATTCATTAAAAACATACAATCATATTCATTTTCAACAAATCATTACAAAATAAAAATCATTAATTTCATAACATTAATTCATTTATTATCAGGCTGGTGCTCTCATTCGCGTGGGCGGCAGGCTCGCTAACCCGCGATTACAAAAAAAAAAAACAAATAGTTTGCAATCATCACATTAATTTGCAAACTCATTAAGTACTTCACATTTCACAGAACATTTTCCATGCTTCTTCACAGTTGCTACCAGTCCCTTAGTCATGATCAGTAACCATAGGGGGCGTGGTAGTCAATATTGAGTCATACATATGCATTTATGTATGCCAGTTCTAGCTGTCAATCTGGATCAGTTACCGACTTGACCAAAGAATCTTACTTAGCATTACTAAATGCATTCATCAGCTGCCGAGGAACCTGACATTCATTCACACTTTCAGACATTCATTTTCATACTGTTCAGTTTCAGACTTTCACTTTCAGACTGTTCACAGTCCACAGACATGCAAATTCAGGCAATGGCTTCACTTGTAGTGGCGTCAAATGTTGTCACAGGTTTCTGGCAGAGAATCACAGCTTAATCAGCGGCAGTGCAGCAGAACAAGGCATCACATCCACTTCATGCCTCCATAGTATCAACACTATGGTGGGTTATGGTGAGACATAGGCAATGGACGGCAACTTAGGCAGGTCTAAGGCTTAGCACACCACACACATGAGGCATTTCCCCACATACTTCTCACTTTCTAGGTCTTAGACGCCTCTCTTCCAGCCCGTCTGATTCACTCTCTGCCCTCACTCCATTTCACTTCTTAATTGGTCAACCATTGTCTGTATCCTGAGCCATCACTGGCCGACTGCAATGCAAATGAACATTATGTACAAGAAGCCAAATTTCACAGATCCAGACCATATGGCATGAGTCATTGGGACAGCTGCTATGATGCGCGTCCACCTGCCCGTTGCGTCCTGGGACGAGCAACACAGCTCCAACTGGGGCCTGACGGAGTCACAGAAGTGGTCGACATCAAGACCAGCACCATCAGAAGAGCATGCAACCCACTCGTTTGCGGCCCGGCAGAATGTCTACGACACATTGTCGTACACACGTTACTAATAGTAATTAGTAACAAACTTATTCACATCACTACAATCGTATCACAACACTACGGCGCCTGCGCACGGGAGCGCGCGCCGTCATCTGTCAGCCATCAGAAGCCCAACGAAACACACTTTCAAATATCTTTCGCTTGCGCTGAATATTGTCGGGCATATTCACTTTTGTATAGAACCAGTTACTACGAAATATAGTATACAGTCCACTGCCTAACACCTTTTATTTATAACTGGCGCGAACAGACCTTCTTGTCAGTCGGGGCTGAGGCAAGAAAAGGTATGAACTTTGTGACCCAGGCCAGCTATAAACCAGACGGTGACAAAGACGTAACTTCGCGAATCAAATAGATTCTTGAGGACGTCACACAAAGTTTAATGACTCTAAATAACAAATGTTTTAGTATTTACTGCCAAATAATTTACCCTGAATTTGATAAACATGTTCGGCGTGAATTAAAATGTAATATTAGATTTCTATATTCGTTTAACTTTGAATGTGATTGCTACCGTCCTCGTAAAAGCATACAGTGCCATGCCGTGGTCAGAGAGACATAATAGCAATCGGTTATTACATTTATAACACTAACAAAAATTAAACAATTATCTGCAGCTTTTTCTATTTTCAAGCGTAAATTTGCATGTATAAAAAGTTGTGTTAATAAATTAAAATCTCAATTCTTCTTTTATGGAGAATGGATATTGAAAATACTACTACTGAAAATTGCCAATATTTGCTGCAAACAAGAAATGATTGCAATACAAAACAAACTGGACAGCAAATAAAGACTAAGACTTATACCTAAGGATGAGACAAAACAATTTCTCGCCGAGTGGCTTAAAACGCTGCTGGCTGGACAAAACTTAATATCCGTTAGAGCGCGATTGTTGCTCGTATCCGTAGCATGTCACCAGCATCTGAGCAAACTGAGTACTTGTACACCGATAATAGAAAAAGCGTTACAATTTGCTTTGTCCAGACATTAAATAATTGTGCGCACTGTGCACGAATGGAGTGCCGAAATGACAGAGATCATGGCTTTTGTGTTGGAAAATTAAAAGTGTCAATTTTTTTTACAGGTTGTTAGTTATGTACTTGAGTGAAGCTTTTGAGGCACGAACGTAATTATTGTCCACACGGCAAATTAATCGTGCCTCATGTAAGAACACACAATAAACATCTGGACATATCCTTTTATTTTAGTTCTTTCATTCCGAATAAGGCCAACTTTACTGACGAGGAATGCTCTGCTTTCCGCTATTGATCATAACTGCACCTTTTTGGGTAGTTTTTGTGAACATAATGTTTAGTCATTGAGTTCTCTGTTTGCTTATTCTCAAATAGGTTGTTGGCATTTAGTATGCCTTGTCTGTTGTGCTTTTATATGTTTCTTTATTATTATTTCATTTATAGACTTGAATATGTTTTGATTCATCAACTTACAGGTAGTAGAGCCTTGCTGATTTCAGCATGAATGGGCCGGCTCGACCAGGGAAGTACTACCCTCTCACAGAAAATTAACGAAACAGTACTTAAACTGTTGCGTTTTGTTCGGTGAGAGAGAGTGCCGGAGGCCCTATCCCCTATTCCTTCACCCTCATCTCACTCCTCATCCTATACCTTTTACCATCCCCAAAGGGTGGCAACGCACTTGTGACTCTTGTGGTGTTGCTTGTGTCCATGGGCCGCGGTAATTGCTTGCCATCAGGCGATCCGTCTGCTCGCTAGCGCCTGTTACTATAAAAAAAACAAGTTCAGTTTTTAAACTGACATCAAATTAATTTTCAGGACATCTTTTCACAACGAGTTAATTTTGCAATGTTTAGAACTTTGTAGGAACCAAACGGTCAGGTCGATAACGTAACCATTGCTGTAGGTAATTTACTGTTGATTTATCAAAGCCTCAAATTCCACAGTACTCAGATTACGATCTTCTGAATCTACGTATTTGATAGCAACTATTTGCCGACGACAATACAATTTTATTATACCGCATTCTCCGAAATACCATTTACTATTCTCAGTTAAAGGCTACAGGTGTGACATCAAGCTGTATTACCTCCAAGAAACTAGTGTAATCTTGTTAAAGTTACATGTATTACGCTATAAAGTGTAATGAAGACATTTGTAGTACATTTCATCAGACCTACAGTAAGTGACGAGTCCGTCCAAAAAAAGAACAAGAGTGTAATCTAGATAAGAGTAAAAATTCATAACCTGCCCGTACGTAGGTACTTTATTATTATGTATTTGAAGAAAATATTAGATTTAAGAGCTATTTCATCTTGCTCATACATGACGGGAATAAAATTAAAAGATTCTTGTTGAGGTCAAAGCTTTCGATACTAGTTGAAATATAAAAGCAGCTGAATAAAAATTTTAATAAAAATACACTAGTTTAAGAATCATTGGTTGATAGATGCCGTGGACATAAGTAACAATCACCATTATATATACAGTTTAATTCAGTCTTCGAAGAAGACTATTAAAACCATTAAATAAATCGTAGATAAACTGTAGTACTTGCTATAGTCACACATAAATATACGACTCAGATGATGGCAGCAGGTTGTGGTCGTTTGGTATAGGGATGCAGGAGTAGATGGGTAGTTCCTCGACGCCTTTGTTCCTGAGGGAACTCCAGGTTCCTAATTAATGTACTGAAAATTAACATCATACATACATACATACATAGTCTCACGCCTATATCCCCGAAGAGGTAGGCAAAGGTATATTGCTACACCCACTTTTCGCCAGATTTATTTTAGTCCCACATAATAGAGGGCGAACCTATTGCCGTTCCGGGCACATTAACAGACTCCATGCTGCTACTGAGAATTTCCTAACGGAAAAACCCAATAACACTTTGCCCGACCCGGGGATCACACCTGATATTACATATCTTGTCCCGGCGTATCTCTCATAACTAACCCTAGAAACGAACGACTCCACGGCCAGCAATCACTAACATGATGTTATGTTAATTGGTTGGTCAAGTGTCCTAGCTCTCTTTGGAACAGTGTACCAGTACTCAATGACGTCTCAAGAGACTATTTGAACGCCTATATTAATAAAAAAAGTCTTTCAATTTGTATGTAATCATAGTATACAACATTTAATAGTTTACTAGTACACAAATACATCAATCACTAGCCTAATTCCAAATACTTAATTTTGAATACCACTAAAATCAGTACCTAGCAAAGCAAATTATTGCAACCAACCCGGCAAGTAGTCGCAACGTATTGATGACATATAGCACGGCATTGTTGGGAAAATCGTGTCCTCTGAGTCGAATGGAACGCATTGTTATTATTACTGTGCAATAATGATTGATGTACGCTGACCGAAGTCACCTCTCCGTCCATTCATATTCTCTTTGTAATCATATGTACCTACCTGTTTGAGATAGGCACAAAGCGAGGAAGCCTTATTAAAGTAGAAATTACTTCAACAATTTAACTACACTACTACAATAATTTAAAATAAATGAGACTGACCGTTTAAATTAAGTGGACACTGTAATAAATTTTGACACAGAGACTTTTTGTTTATGAAAGTGCCGAATATTATACTCTATTATTTTTTAATAACATTTATTGCGCTAGAAAATTATTTGAAAATAGTGACAGCTATCGGTCGGAAGGATAACTATAAGTATGCTCGGTTCGAGTAATTTATTTATCGAAAATACATAAAAATACAATATGTAACAAGTTTAATGCACATCCTGAAAGTACTTTGTTCAGAATCGGCTACTGAATCCATTTCTGACATTTTTAAAATCTTTTTTTTAAATCCTAAAATAATTAAAATTACGTAAATTATAGTCACTCATTGCTTTGAAAAGTCAAAATATACGAAAATAAAACTTAAGTCAACGTAGAACGGCTTCTTTTTAAATGCATTTGTTTAATGGTTCCACGTACAGGAACGCACACATTAATACAACATAACAGTCGGTACAAGACAATAACACACAATTGACCACCAAAATATCTATCATATTTCTTTCGCTTACGTATTAACAGCGGGAAAGAGCGAGACGTAATGTGTCTCACTTTTCACCGTCGGTGGCCCGCGCTGGTAGGTAGTTACAGCGCCAGCCGGACGGCCATTGTTGCGCTTCTTAGATAAATAAAATTAGTCATCTACCTGGATTCTCTGTGAGTGTAGTAAAAAAATATTTTAACAAGTTTACCTACTTGTTTATTTACAAAATGTGTATTATCAACATGATGGTGCCTCCGCGCATTTTACGTAGAACGTTCGAGATCATCGTGATGTCGAATACAAGGAGCGCTGGATCGATCGCGGCGGTCCTGTCCAGTAGCCTAGGTCGCCTGACTTGATGCCCCTGGACTTTTGCTTTATGGGGACATAACTATTAAACCACTAGTTGATTGTGACGAGATAACAAGTGCCGGGGAGTTAAAATAAGATATCAGCTGCTTTTGAAACAGTGAAAAGAAACACCGAAGTGTTATGTGAACTAAAGGAATATTTAAGCCAGGTGGTGGACACCTGGTGTCACCATTATAAAAAGAGGACGCCGAACAAGTGACAATAAGCTTGTGAGTCGTTTGGTTATTCTATTATTGTAAAAAAATTATGATTCACAACTTCAAACACGCCGTTCTTCTTTAATTCTCTCATTGATACTCTTTTACTTTAAGCCTCGTATTCATTAGGGGACATTTGTCCCGCGACCTTGTCGCCCGACACGAATTCTACGTGTTGAGTGACGTCGCCGGGGACATCGCCCGACATCGCAGGCGACATCTACGTGTCGGGGAACAAGTCGCTTGTCGACGCTCCGATAGCGTCGACCTTGCGCGACTTCATGTCCCTCGACAGTTTCCGACGGCATTTGACTTGTGACTCTTGTGAGGACTGTGTGTTGCTATTTGTTCCGCGACTACCCGCGATTATAGCGCACTTCGTTGGTCCACACTACCAACGAAACTGTGTTAACACTTAGGCGACATCTCGATCACAATGCCGATATGTGGACGAGCGAAATGCCGGTCGACATTGTCGCGGGACAGTCGCACGTAAATGTCCTGCGACTGTTCGCGATAAGTCGAGCGACTTTGTCCCCTAGTGAATACATGGCTTTAATTTCTAATGTATCAATAATGCTAACTAGGTATGATTAAATTAAGATAGTCGCAATAGCCACTAACGATGTTAAAAAATGATAGACCGTATCGTATTTCGCTGTCGTTTGTTTACCACAGCAAACGTTTCGTGTGATTGTGTGCGTGCGCAGGTTTGTAGTGACCACGCATTTCAGTTATAATCAAGTTTATACTTTCGATAAAAAACAATGTTAAGGCTAATAAAAAAAAAATTCAATGCATGCATTATGATTAAAAAAAGGTTTTCTAATTGGGGTGTCTGAGGATGTGCGTTATTTCCGTTACACGTTGTATACTGACGAAATTAAGAATCCCCTTCTTTTTTAAATTCGGGTAAATAACCATAAAACACTTTGAAGGTACCTATTTAGACTAACTATACTTTTACTAACAAACTTATAATGATCATAGATGGCACCATATATATAACCAGTTTTGGATGATCCCTGTTTTGTTTGGGAGTACGTACAAAGGAGGGGTCAAGCTGTACACTGAAAACCACTCAACCGATTGTGATGTAACATATACTATTTTATAGGTTTGAGTATCCTTTGTACATGAGTGTAAGCTTTATTGAAATCAATTTCGCCATTTTAGAGATCTTTAGCATTATAGAAGAGACAGACAAACAGACATAAATTCTAAAAAATATCAAGTATTGCTTTTAGCATTTTCCTAGATTTTTTAGCTAATTTTCGTCAAAATATCTTGAATGTACAGACTTTTTCACCTCTACAGTTTTATTATAGTATAGATTAGCCGTCATGTCTATTATGCAGTTTGCCTATACAGCTCTCTGATCGCCTTTAATTGCATAGTATTGTTTTAACATTCAGAACTAAAACCTATTGAATACCGTGAATTTCGAACATATTCTAATAATACCAAGAATTTGTGAGATTAAAATATACTGCTACATTTTAAATATTACTTGACTTCGAGAATTGCAAACTGCCAAGGACTTTGACATTTCTGGAGTAACATAACGAAATGTTAACAGCATTGGCACGTTGCTGGAGTGTTTACTTAACTAAAAAGTATAAAACTATCCGTATGGTGACGGATTAAGAATACAGAATGTCACCACCCCATATCATCCCATGGGTGTCGTAAGAGCCGACATAGGGAGCATGTTATGCAGAGAACAGCACTGTTAGAGAAGGAAAACTTGATACAAACCCTATTTCCAATTCCTCCTTTCAAAGGAGAGACCTAGTCCAGCAGTGGACTGTTTAAAGCTGATGATGATGATAAAACTTAAATTTTAGAACGAAAATATTCTATAAAATCTGTCAAGAGATATACCATTTCTATATATTTCACAGCAAATATTGACCTTTACTTACTGGTCTTGCGCGATAGAATGTATAGCGTGGAGCTATATGTATAGTTTGATATAGGTTATATAATTTCATCATAATAAAGTCCTTGTCGAACTTACTACCTACGTAGTTTTATGCCTATTATATATATATTTCTTTTTATAGTCTCACGCCTGTATCCCCGAAGGGGTAGGCAGAGGTGTAATATTACACCCACATATTATATTATGCAATTGTAGTAATATAAAGTTAGGGTAAATAATAATTAGGATCAATTTTAGAAAAGAGAATCTAAGAGAAGTCACTATTAGGCAAGTATATTTATAGAGACTGTATAGAAAGGGTACATTTTGTACTAGTTTTACTCTGTATTTAGACGTAGAACTTAGTGAATTTTCTTGGCACCTAATAGGCATATTTACACTTAGACGTAGAACATAATATTGTTACTCTTTTTATCTGATAAAGCTATATTTTATTATCG
Source organism: Euclidia mi (assembly GCA_944739405.2). NCBI lineage: Eukaryota > Metazoa > Arthropoda > Insecta > Lepidoptera > Erebidae > Euclidia > Euclidia mi. The sequence goes on along the minus strand of OX123186.2, from coordinate 27,694,763 downwards.
CGCAATATAACGTATGTTAGCTTATTAGTTTACTAATCCCAAATTCTCGTATTTGGAGGGCAAACGGCAGTCTAGGTCGCCATCTAAAAGCCGCTGCATACGTAACGAGATAATACCTCGGACGGGGCGTGAACAGGAACGGGACGTGACTGCCTCGTTCAAGACGGGAACATGTTCTTAATGCATACGTACCGTAACAGAGTGATTCGGATCTAACGTGCTAGTGTTGTGAAGAAGGAAATATGAATTTTTCATTTCAAGAATTGGCTTTAATTGCTATTGCTCTAGATGACAAAGTAGTTACGACCGTGAACAAGAAAAGGAGATTCTCTGTACATCCTACATTGCAGAATAGAGAACAGGAAGGAGAATACCACACTCTCTACAAAGAACTTCTGGATCAGACTCAAGTTTATCAGTATTTTCGTATGTCAAAAGAATGTTTTGTTTTGCTGGAAAATAAATCATTAGATCTTTCGACAAGTATCGACCAACGTCACGTTCGTTGAGCCGCGCACGCCAACAGCGCGCGCTGCGTATGCGCAGCAACACTCCGCGCCGACATCTCCAAGTTCTATCTGTTGTAAAGTTATGAATGCAATAAATGATTACCGTCTCCAGTGAGTGATAATTCGACTGCAATTTTACGCCACAGATGATTTTTGTACTTAGTGTCTAAATACTTTGAGGAGGTAGCTAAATTATATAATGCTGGATGTGACCGTACACACTCGATTAGTTTTTCGTCATCTATTTTTGACGCTGATGCTAACGTCAAACACTACTTTTCGCTCCGGAACGAACGGAGTGACTGTGCATACGTAGCGGAAACACGGACGGGACGGGGCACGCGCGGGGCGGGACATGCTAAACATCGTTGGCGACGATATTTTTCCCGCCCCGTCCGTGCAACGTTCCCGTCCCGTCCGTGTCCGTGACATATGCGCTTCCATATACATTTTGTATGAAACGGTATTTCCAAAATTTCCCGTTCCGTCCCGTCCGAGAAAAACCCGTCACATATGCAGCGGCCTTAAATTAGTTTTTAAATTTATATTGTTTTATAAAAATCTCGTAACGCCGAACTTTGAATTCGGAATAAATACGCACATACGTATGTATGTATATACTTCTGAAACACTTTGCTATACTACACACAACTAAGCCACCTGTATTTTAAGATGGCGGTCTTATAAACGTCTAACACTACTATGATATTAAAACAAAGACAATTAAAATTTTCTTTGGAAATTTTCAGTAATACGTGTTGGTTGGGACTATGAAACCGTCTCGCGCGTAAGCGTACAGTTATGACTGCATCTGGCGTGATAAAATATTTTAAAGAAACTGGTGTATTGCATAGCACCTTTATTCACTTAACAATTAAGGAACAATTAACTGCTATTTCTTCTAGATACTTGATTTTAGTTTTGCGCGCTCAAGAGTCAAATATTTGGTTGTAATTGTAAAGACCCAGGATTTGTTTTTAGTAACCATTGGTCTATTTTTAAACAATTACACTCACAATCAGAATAGCAGCAATTCTGTTCTGTTTCCGTGTCGTGGAGACTTTACAATAATTCAGTCAACGGACACAAATAAAACACAGACTCGAAACAATAATTTGTGGACCAGACAAAATGTTGTATTGTGTAAGAGTCGAATCCACAATACTCGGCGCAGTGCTAAACAGTGAGACGTCCGATTAACCAACTACGCCTTCTGTTCAGTCAAATTACTTGAGTTCTTAGTACTAGAATATATTGACATATACCAAATATAGACATTATTCTACAAATCATTACATAAATGTCGTACCACGCACGAGCCTTGTCAGAGAATTAATTGTATAAATAATTAGGTAAGTGCGATTGAAACATTGGCATAACAAATTATATTCGAGCGACATCCTACTTTTATGCGGACTCCGGGATCCAAGATGAGGGTTTTGGATCGCAACCGGGACAACGCAAAGATAATCATGATCCTCTTTCAAATGCAAGCCTTATAGGTTTATTTGAAATAAGCTCTTGCAAAGTTTTATTAAAATCTGTACCTTCTGTAGTTTTTGCGTGAAACTGTAACCAAAATTTATCCATCCATAAAGCCTCACAAACTTTTGCGGTTATACTACAAGTTAGATGTTCAATTCGATAAAAAGAGAACATGTAAAGAGTGATAAAAATAATATGATAAAAATGATGGATCATGATAAAATGTGAGTATATATACATCATTCTGTCATATATATCTAGGTATTGTATGAGAATATGAGCGATTCATTTATTAATCTGATGTACCATCTGTTTGTAATACATTTGTTCTTTTGCGCTTGATGTTTCTGTAAAGTTATACAGATATTGACTAGTTTTGGTAGGGTGCTGGGACAATGCTTAAATAGATTATCTTTTTTCGTCACACAAATAGTTTTACTTTCTTTCAAAGTTGCGCAATATATATCCACTTACTTGATCAACTTATCATGTTTTAGGTAAAGTACCACTTTTTTCTCCAAGTGTTGACCACCAGCTTACATCAATCAACGTCGCGCATTTCTTATTGCTTCTTATCTAGTACGTAGTAGTGCCTTGCTGATTTTGGCTCGAGCGGGCAAGTCTCCTCTAACAGACTCTATAGTAACAGTACATATACTGTTGCGCTTTGTCCAGTTAATGAGAGTGCCGGTGGCACCATCCCCTTTTCCTTCTCCTTCATGACGCTCCTCCTCCTGTTCCTTTTCTTATACAGTTCATACAGGGATAGTGTTTTCGTAGGAGTTGCGAGTGTGTTGAGTATCCATGGGCGGTGGTAATCACTTGCCATCAGGCGATCCGTCTCCTTTTTTGCCGCCGCAGCAGGTAGTGACAGTGCAAAAGGAGACTTTGCTTCAAACTTAGGCCTCAGCGTGACTCTGGTTAAAGCAGTATCAACCACTCAACTACGGGCTGCCTCAAGTGCATATACAGCTTTAGAACCATAAAAATGATTCCAAATGTGTAAACCAAAAAACTTTCTGAAATAAACAATAAGCTTCCTATTAAAGTCTTTACTGAATAATACCAGAGAGGAGCTATAAACAAAATTTATGGTTGCAACTTAAAACAATTGTTCTACAAACGCAATAATAAAGACCATCCATAGCACACGTTCCATTTTTAAAATCCAACAATCTAGCCTAATTTGGGAAACATTTCGTTCAGTTTATATTTAAGTGGGGCGTAAATTACCGAGTTAAAGTGCACAAGATTTTACGTCGAAGTAAGGCTGAATGCAATTTGTTGAATTTAATGACCGTTGTTGACTTCAAAACTATTCTGTGAACGGTAACAAAGCTATTGTTTTGTTCTCGCAATTGAAAAGTCTAGAAGAAATGTTGAGAGTCTCATTTCAAATTGAATTTTAAACTGTACGTCTGACTTACAAATGATTTAAGTTGTGTCGGTTATTTAAATAGTTTTGAGAAATCAGATCATCAATAAAATTATTGTGACTGTGTGTATATTGGTGAGATTTTTATCTACGTATTCCAGATAAGATAAACTTACAAAAAAAAATCCACATGTTTGTGATAAAGGTCCTTAGGTCTCGTCGAATTTGCCAACATACACGTTAAGTATAACCAATTAAGTATAATAAAGTGAAAAAGTGAGGTAATAATCAGACAAGGCTTTTCTGTGTCAAATGTCGACTGTGACATTGATTAAGTCAAAACTAATTTAATAAATATAATTTAATGTATAAAATTATTTTTGGCTGGGAGCCTTTCATAAAGTTACTGCTACTATTTAAAATTGATTTGAATAATGTATTTTCATGTCACGTAATTTCGTATAGGCCTATAAGTCAAATATAATAACATTAAAAACACAAAAATTCATACTGTTAATATTTTATTTAGATGCGTCATTATTTATCTTTAAGTATGGTTGTCACATTTTTATAACATTACCGTGGACGTGCAGTCTCACAGGCTCCTTCACTGTCTAGTGTTATTTTTTCAATAAAATTATGCAAAAGAGCTTCAAAATTATATTGAATTTGAAGTATGGGTTAGTTATAGCGAAAATACGTAAAAATATATATATTTTTTATTTTTTATTTATTTATTTAGATTTTACTTAATTAGAACGGCCGGAAGCCACTTACACTAATTAAGGACACAACTAATTCACAGACATCTCACAGAATTCCATGCACACCAACAATATCTTCTTCCATTCATCTGCGAAAATATCGCTCTATGCGCCTGACACTAAGAGCGCATTAAGTGTGGCGAGAGAACGGGGTATAGGCGTGCGAGTACGAGAGAATAGGCGAGTTTGAAAGGGCCACGGTGCGGCAAGCTGGTAGGGCGAAAAGCCTATGCTTTCTGCCGCGGCAGTAATTATTTGGTACAAACAATCGCAATAAATCGTTATGCAGTTCTGGTGCCACGATTTTGCCGTGAAGAATTTTGCACATAGTTCCGACCTGATCAAAATTTCTTTTAACCTTCAAGGAATTATAACCTAGACTTGCCTTCGGTGCATATAGCGCTGTATAGCTTTAAGTCATCGGCATAAAGCAGACATTTGGAATGTTTTAGCACATTCGGTAAGTCATTGATCATAATGAGAAAGAGAAGTGGACCAAGTATCGAACCTTGACTCACACCAGAGCGTGTATGGTAGGGATTGGAAACGTATAAACCTAGCTTAACAAACTGTTGCCTATCCCGAAGATAGTCGGCGAGAAATTTAAGAAGTTTGGGAGCCACTCCGATAGCGCTAAGTTTTGCAAGTAGGACGTCTTTATTAACCCTGTCGAATGCCTTTTGAAAATCGAAGTAAACGACGTCTACCTGAATATCTTTATCAAAACTCAACGCTATAAATTCAACGAGGGTTAGCAGGTTGGAGTTAACAGATCTCTTGGGTCTAAAGCCATGTTGGTCATCACTCAAATATTTTTCAACCTGTGTATGTATATATTTGTGAAGGATGGTTTCAAAGACGTTGGCTGAGGATGACAAAACTGCTATAGGACGGTAGTCCTCAACCGTCTTTTTTGGGTACTTTTAGGGATTGGCACTACCCTAGAAAGTTTCCATTGAGATGGATACACACCAGTACCCAAGGCCAGATAAAAAATATAGTGGAGTGGATGTCTAATAATCTTTTTGGCGCGTTTGAGGACAACAGAAGGGATTCCATCAGGACCTGAAGAGCTGCTAGGTTTCAGTTTGTTAATACCAAATAGAACATCAGGCATGCTTATATCGGCAATGTTTATATAATTGCTATTGCTAATAATTTCATAGTTTGCCACCTTGCTGGCATTGAGTTTCGGAACATCAGGAAGAAAAACATTCGAAAAATAGTTGGCGAATGTGTTTGCTGCATGGACACCACTGAACATCTCACCTTTGTGAATGATAGTTGGTTCAAAGCCACCCTTAGAGCGGAGATTTGAGATATGCCTCCAAAACGCGCGCGGGTTTGTCTTAATTTCATTGCCAATGCGGTTCATGTACGTGCTATATGCTTTCTCTACGCGTAGCTTTAGGCTTTTCCTGAGACTGGAAAACTCTTCATAAACATCTTGGCAGTGCGTACGCTTCCAAACTGCATGTAGTTTATTTTTGCGTTTAGTATCTTGTATGATATCATTTGTGAACCAAACCGGGTACAGTCGACTTTTGTTTTATGAGCGTTTAAACTTAGGAACACAAGTGTCAAAAATGTTATACAATGTTCTGTTATAGTTCTCTACAGCCTCATTAACGTCGTTCGATTGAAAAACGCACTCCCATGATTGTTCATAAAGCAAGGAATTCAGTAAGTTAAAATCACATTTTTTTAAATATATAATCTACTTTTGTTATTAAATATCTAGGAACATACAAAATCCAAACATCGGACAGTCTTTGAGTAGTTTTAAGTGTAGCTTTGTTTTTTGCAGTTAAACAATTAAAATAATAAAAGAAACAAAATGAAACTTCTTTTTATTAAATTCTAACGGATAAGGAACTCAAAAAATAAAAACCTCACTTCAGACTACAATTAATAACAAAAATTCTGACAACTGCTGTTTACGCTTAATTATTGACAGCATGTTCTCTTAGAAGCAGAACAATGTAAGCACACTGGCTTGTTGGATGGAACACAAATGTGGGTTTTTATTCTATACATCTTTTCAAGAGAAATTCTACATGCATTTCCCGTCCTTTTTATGAGTGGTAGTGACTGGTCATCCACTGTTCACATCCACCAAATCACCTATTGTACATATTTTATAACGTAGTTATGGTCGTGTAGCCTGACAGGCAACTTGTAAATAAACATTGCTCACGTGTTTTTCATCGAATGACGCAACCCCTTCCTTTACTAATCATTTCGTTACTAAAACTGAAGCTACTGAGCAGCTTAGGTATGGGGAGTGAGGGGAAGTTCACAAAACATAGAAACCAACATTTGTCCGGAGCCTGTGAGGCTACACGTTCATACTTAAAGGTTAAGATGCCTTCACGCTTTTCAATTCATTTCCCTCTAAAGGCTTGATGCGCCGTACCAAAACCTATTAAAAATACTTAGTAGGTACATATTTTTTACATACCTAGTACAGAATCTCATTATGACATTAGTCATTCATTCATTACAAATATTGTGTAGAATTTCCAACTTACATAAAAAAAAACATACAAAAAAATAATAACAATAGCATTTAGAATTCTAAATTATAACAATTCAGTCCAGTTTATATTACATTACCACCAGTAAGTACAAAACTGCAAACCAGTATTCTCGTACCTAATCTATTTTTCAGATGCGTCATTATTAAGATTTTTTCACACCTTTCAACGCGCCAAATCGTTCTTTTACCATACTACGCTACGTGGAGATGGCTTCAGTAGTGATGTGGTACATGTTACAATATTTTATAGTATAGTCCTACATATTCATAGCTCCACTGGTTTAATAGAAAAACAGAAACCTGCATAATGCTAATCTATTCTTCAAACGCGTCATCATTAAGTTGCCCTCACACTTATCAATACATTTCCATCTTACGCATCCACATGTCAAGTGAGGTCATATCGTCGACGCCGTAGCACGCGCCGCCATTATAAATAATTTGATTGATGTTTTGATTGTGAATGCGTAATGGTGTATTGATTGATAGATCCTACAGGAGTTTATCGGAGTTCCAACGTGGATTGAATTACGAAGCTTTGTCTTTGTATGCGTGTACTTACTGTTTGTGTTTGTGATCTAATGGAGTCGGGTTGAATATAGATAACACTAAGGATAACTCGATAAACGAAATTAGATACATATAGGTCAAATGGGAGTATACTGATGTTCTGTAAAGACTCGATGCAGAACCATCTGATAACTAACTGTAAAATATGTTTGATGTTGCTCTAGTTTTCCATTTGTTATAATATTCGCAGCAGTTCATTGGATCATAAATTGGCTGTAAAGTGAAAGTTCCACAATTTGAAGCTAATGTTATATTTCTAGAAAAATGGTTTTAGATGACTTTTTTTAAAATAACTCCCGCACTAGTTACAAATCCTGTATCACGCGGGTTTTTACAAACATGCAAGTAACGGACATAACGAAAACCCAGATAGACGAAACAACAAAGCATTGATCACAGATGGTGGTGTTGTTTCAGGGATCGAATCTACAACACAACGCAGTGTCAAGAGGCGAGGCGACCGACCGCTTAAGCCGCTACGGCAAACGTGCAATCGATGAGTATAATATGTTATGATACACTTGAGCATGCACGTGTAGTGAGTATTCTTGCGAATGGTACAAAACAGAAAAACAAACGAGTGTGTTGTGAGCATTCTAACAAACATTCTGGCGAGCATTCTAGCGAATGTAAAATAAATTTATTTCAACCCTTTGCTGATTAGAGCGTTCGTTAGAAAGATCATGCAAATGTTCGAAACAATGTTCGGCCTTGTTTGTTGTTCCGTTCGACATAACAAAATAACGGCGAATGATCGCTGTTCTGTTACAAGTGAATGCTCAAATGTATCAGCACCATTATATTCTTTTTGGTAATATTTTAGAACGCCTAAGAGTAAAGTTTAAAATTATATTTTTTGCAACAATTCCCACCCCATGTTCTGATTCCCAACTAGGCAGAGCGTGTTGTATTGCAAGCTTTGAATTGAGTTATAGCATTGTATCCAATTATCATAATAGCAGTAATTTGGTAAATTACAGACACGCTTATATAATTATATTTTGAGGATTTATCCCTGTAAAGACATAAATACATATTTATTTCTGCATTTTGGTTGTTTACAACATTTATACAAGTCATAACCTTATTTTAGATGATGCCGGCTTTTCCTAGCTAAATTACTTTTTGAGAAGAAAGGCTGAAACAAATTCAGAGTCATAGTTTTTTTGCCACTTCAATTTCTTTCATCTATTCTTAATCTTTTAAAGTGCAGACCAAATGGGCTTTGTATGCAAGTACAATGCTGGATATCGTCTGACACTTTTGACGGACTCAGCTCCCTCTTAATTGCATATCACCATAAATACCTCGCGATGGATTTTGTGCTATCAATAAAATAAAAGGCTTACACCTACTTTATAAATAGTTATAAAATTGAGTTTTACAGTAGTTATAACAAACCTGAAAAATTGACTTTCTGGTGTATCTAAAGTCACTATACTATGACAAGCTTTTGAGTAGATATCACTCACTAGCCCATTTTATTCTGTAGGTGTTGTAAGTGCCGAGGAACTATCGATACATATGTTCTAACACGAGGAACTAAGGAATAGTATACAAAGCCAATAGTACCTTTGTAAAGAGATGGCAAACTTGACATCAAATCGTCTAGCCAGCGGGCTTTTTTCTTTTGACTCACAATGTTATTGTGATGGTAATTATGAGAGCCTATGTTTAGTAGCGGAGTAGGTACACGTTTATCTATGTTATAAAGTAGTTTGCAAACTTTTTAAAGTTCACCGATACAAATTACTTGAAGAGTAATTACTAAATACCCATTAAGAGACTTTAAATCTAAACAAAACTTTAAGGCTATTTGAAGATGTTAACAGCCAAAAATTAATTTATGAACTATCATGAATATGAAACAATTTTAAAACAATACTTAGACCAAACTCTTGAGGCCGACGTCTACATTCTACGTTCTTACAACATAGGCTGAAGTTGAGACCCAACAAATTCCTTGTAAAATTTTCGTTATGTTGAAATTGTGTCTATAGAAGATACTACAGCGTAATTGTCTACTACCAACGACTCGTCGTGGTACAACTTGATTTAATGATTCCTAATAGCTCGGTAAAGTAAAGCAACGTTTGCAAAGGTCACCTCTTGGATGGGTGACAGCTTGTAATTACATTTAGCTAAGATCGACAAAATCATTTGGAGGCCATGTAAAGCTGTCAGCCCTAATACTTGTCTCATAAAAAGAATCGTAATGCCATCTCAGACTACTTCGGGTGGTCCATAATCTACGAGACCAGATTAGCTACACAGTAACACGAGATGGAATTTGAAAATACAAATATATCAATATTTATTATAATAAACGTTTATTTAAGCATATCTTGAATTAGCTACTCAACAATATACACTAGATTTTCATAATAGAGTACAAGAAGAAAGCAGTAACGTCACACCTTGCTACAACCTCTTGGTCCTCTCTTCAATTCAGCAATATCAAAACACATGTAACTAACTCATTATGAAACTGATTACAATGTCGTTTTCGATAATCAGTATAACCAATTGTCCTATATTTTATACTTCTGACATAAAAAAGATATTGTTAACTACCCTATGGTATAGTATCCTGGTATAGTAGAGTATCATGGTAATATCCTTATGTAATATTGACAACGTAGTGGCCAAAACGGGGTTTGAGTGAGTGACCGTGCTCAAGCATTTAACTTCAAACTGATGACTGACGCGGTTCCTATTGGTACGTGAATAAAGCTGACACAACAATGGATGTCAAAAATTTTATTAATATAATCTATGCCCATCTAGCCCCAAGTCAAATGATACGGATAATGGTGTGATTGCACATTTCCTTAGTTTTTATAATTGTCATTTAATAGTCCAGTAAACTGCGTTACATTTTCTTTATCTCTAATAAATAAATTAATTCGTCTGAGAGTAAGATTACAAGATTAGATAAGTAATAATCTTGTAACAATCCTCCAACAAAATCCGCATAGATATACTACGCAATTCTTAATAACTAACAGTGGCTTAAACAGAAAAAAAACTTACAAGTCAATGTTATCAAGATCCGGAACACGGAACATTTATTTAATTTTAAAACAAGCACGGTTCGACTTTACAACTGGTTGCCAACGACTGATATTTGCTGACAAAGTCAAAGAGTAAATTCAAACCGTGGCATGCCCTTTTTATGAAGTGACATTTCCAATCTCTTCAGAAACTTCGACACACTTAATTAGTTGGCCGGCACAAAGTTAAACACAATCGCCATTAAACACAAGAGCTTGTAGCTAAGAGCGACCGGCGCTACGGCAAGTGACCGCGCGTGCTCAAGAACTCGTCTTAGCTCGACACGACAAATATAACAATATGGAGCTATAAGGGGTAGATAATTAACCATATTTGAGACTATGGGAATTTATTTTGTCGCAATGTATCATTATTGCGCAAGTAGGTATACATTCGGACATGCATCTTCATCATTATCCTAAACTTGCCCAGCGTTTGTAAGACTTTCTAGTTTCTACCATACACAGACTGCCGCATTCAACTTTCGTCATAAAGTGAATTTCTTTAGGCGATATAAAATTAAATGACAATTTAAAATATACTAGTCAAATTCATAATAATATAAAAATGATTGGTCCATATTTTATGACTTATCATAAAATATGGACCAATCATTGTATTTAATAAATTATATAAAAAAAAAAGAAAATACAGCGCTGTACTACTTTAACAATACCAATTAGTAAAATAGATTGGCGTTCATTAGTATCGCTACAAAGAAATATTTGATAAAAGCATATAATTTTATTTCTTTGAATTTTATTTAAAAAAATAACAAGTTTGGCGAAACGAACTTTTATTATTAGATATAGCACTATCAAGAGAATTATAATTACCGATCCCTGCTCAGCTTTGAAGAAATAAAATAGTCCTTGGGCATTGAGTTTTTTTTCAGTATATTGTATTTAAAGAGATTACTTTTATTTCTATTGTGTGTCGCGCGATAAGTATACATATGGGCTAAAACTTTAGAGGTACCTGTTGGATAATATCGGTCTGGAGGTGAGCCGAAACAAAACGACTCTTTACATTTCTGTTCTTCGAAATTACTTTAAGTGAATTCATTACTATCGAAACTTTTTCTTCTCTGTTTTTTGTAGTTTATTCTATTCAGTTATATTGGTTTATTTTATTACAATTGCTTTATCTAGCCTTGTTACACATTTTTACTTATAATATTTTTTTATATTACGTTCACGTGTGTGCAATAATATTAATTTGCCCCAAATGTATTAAGGATGATCATTCTTAGCATGATCAAGAAGTGTTCGTATTTTAAAACGATGTAAGTTTTATTGTTTGTATCTTACCGCAATTGAATTGTTGTGATAAGACAGATTAAGATCTGTCATAATGAAAAGATGAGCTTACGATAGAATATTAATTATTTTAGCTTTGGTAGACCTAGACTAGCCTAACTTAATTTCACAAATGATTGGATTTCCACCGAATAGTTACTTGCCGATATCCTAAGCTAGATAGCAATTTTATACAGACGAGAAGCATTTTCACAAAGGACTATCCTTTGTGAAAATACTTCTCGCACTAAATATAAAGATATAAACTCATTTTTGCGAAGAATCCATGTGGTTATTTTGCTAAAAATATTTTACTCCTACCATATATACTGAAAGACTGACCAAACAGATATATAAAGCAAGTGTGAATGGGACAGGATGAAGGGGAAGACCTAGGCGGACGTTCTCTGAACAGATTGGAGGCATTCTTAAAACAGGAAAGGTTAGAAGTACTCTAAACAGAAGAGCATGCGTGAGGAATTTGATGGGAGTGAATGAAGCAAGAGAGATATGTCAGGATCGTTGCAAATGGCGTTCCGTAGTCTCTGCCTACCCCTTCGGGAAACAGGCGTGAGTCTATGTATGTATGTATAAATAAACTATAATCCTGCAAAGTAATGCTATAATGGCATTGTAGTTTTTGTTGTTTGACATCTTTAACTAGTTTTAATTCCAGGTGCAAAGAATACATAAAAAAATGAAACACCTGCTAACAGTTAAAAATATTTTTATTAACCTTTCAATCAATATCAATAATAATGTGACTGTGACTGCCTCCGTGGTCCAGTGGTTAATCCACAGGTAGGTCATCTAAACGATATTATTATTGATTTTTATATTTTTTTTTATAGTCTCACGCCTGTATCTCCGAAGGGGTAGACTAGTAGTGTTAAATTGTATGTGCCGAAAGGATACACGAAAACAAACAGCTAACACCGTGAGAATCACGAGTCGACTCACTGAGAGCAGACGGACACGCCCGGGCAAGCAGAGAGGTGTGAGAGGAATGGAGAGTGTTGTAAATCACACGGGCGCAAGCGCATCTATTGCTTACCATCATTTTAAAGTATGAATATATTGTTACTAAAACAGTTTTATGACAAAAAATTGTGTTACTGCGTTCCATCGCAGCGGGCCACCGCCGGCTAGTGAGGACCGGTTCTTCGGCCGACTCCGCCTGCGCGCCGCACTCCACTCACTCGTCGTACATTGCACCGCACACACGCCACGGCCATATATGTATTATATTGTACTTGCGACCTATGCAATACAGTCTTTCTACCAAATATCGAAGCTTTTTCATTAGCCTAGACCACCAGCATCACATCTGGAGCTAGGCACTAATACAGATGGTCCTTCGCATACAAGAAGCGCCGTCTTAAAGCTGTGTATCTTCAAGCAAATTTTTTCCTGTGGACTTCGGATTGCCGGAGGCCGCTTGAGCAACGAACACGTTGGAGGTCACTTGGAGGACAATCTACCCGAGGAATAATTTTTTTCTGAGTGAGTCCGTTCCATATACTTTCTTTACCTTGTTTTCTCCTTTATTCCAGGAATTTAAAATAGTGCTATTGCGGATCAGGCATGTTGATCTCTTCATAATAGCCTATTCTTACAGCTATAAATCATTTTCGTTATTACTTACATATCTTTATAATAGCAATCATACGAACATTGCCAAAATATTAAAATACGTTCATCAAGCATTCGCATTATTACTTTATTTATGCAAAACAAATAGTTTTATGCTTAATGATTGATTTATTGAACATCGTCGCTTACCTACGATCTATGGTGTCGACCGGTAATATGACCCGTCTATTGTTCTCGCAACAGCTGTGAATCACCGTTAGCTTTGCGTACCTAACTTATTAAGTTATATAAATTCATTATAACATTATTTTATGCTGCCGATTTTTCCATTAATACTTGCCTACCTACCTACCTTTCGCTTTTTTTGGACTTTGCACATTTAGTTAAAACTTCTTAATATGTCTGATGCTAAACTTAAGGAACTTGTAAGGAAGCGTGGCAGTTATAAAGCGAAGCTTACGTCTTTTATAATATTTCTGAAATTTTTACCAAGTACCGACTTAGATGCTTTTCAATCATCCGAGCTTCAATGCCGGCTTGAGCAAATGGAGCTACTATTATAAGGAATTCGACGCGTTACAGATGGAATTGGAGACGTTGTCGGATAATGCGGGCGACCAGTACATCGAGCGTGAATAGTTTGAGGGTCTGTACTACGCGCAGTTGGGCCGCGCAAAGGCAATGCTTGCGCCTTCGTGCTCCTCTGCGCCAGCTTCAGCCAACAGTGCAGATGACCCCATCCAACACGAATCTGGTTGCAAGCACGATTTCGCCTGACTACCCAAGATAGAATTGCCTCACTTCAACGGGGACTATCAGCACTGGCTTGAATTCCGAGATACGTATATTGCATTAATTCATAACAATAACAGTATACAATCAATTAATAAATTTCATTATCTGCGTGCTGCTTTGACAGGTAGCGCGTCTTTAGTAATCAAAAACATCGATTTTAAATCTGACAACTATGCCATCGCTTGGTAGTTATTATTAGAACGTTACAATAACGAAAGGTTGCTTGTAAATAATCACTTACATTCATTATTTAATTTTAACTCCATTCAAAAATAATATTGCAGTTCTTTACGTAGCATGATTGACACCATTAATAAAAATTTAAGGGCTCTTGACACTCTCGGCCAGTCCACAGAACATTGGGACACTTTAATTATATACATGATGTCTAAGAAATTAGATTATGTCACTAGCCGAGAGTGGGAAGAACACAAAAACATTCTAGATACATTTCCAAATTTAAAACATTTTATAAAATTCTTATGCAACCGCGCAGACTTACTCGAAACCTTTATGACTATAAAAACTTAAAATCTATTAACAACACAAACACTAAACAAAACTACGATACAAAATCAAATTACCTTACAAATACAAAACCTATTTACAGGTAACCTGACAAGGTAACATGTCCTATATGTTCTCAAGGTCACTTTTTATTCAATTGTCAAACTTTTAGAAATCTTGATGTTGACTCAAGAGTCAAAGCTTCAGAATGTAATGTTTGTATGATTTGTCTACGTCCTGGTCATACAGAAAACCGTTGTAAAATATCACATTGCAAATATTGCAAATTCAGACATAATACCCTTTTACATAAGGATACAGCTTCAAACAATGACCAAAATGTTGCTTTATCTACCAACACAGAACAACAAACTAATCAGGCATACGTACTATTATCCACAGCTTTGGCAAAGGTGGCAGACGTCAATGGGAGGCTCCATACAGTCCGACTTCTACTGGACAACGGCAGTTCTTCCAATTTTGTCACTGAAAGCCTCTGTGATAAGCTTGGCGTGGTAAAACGAAGCACTAGTTCAACCTTCTCAGGTATTAACGGCCTTATTTCTAGTACCTCCGAGAGTTGTAGTCTTACTGTGCAATCTTTTTATGGTAGTTATCGGGCGAGCATAAACTGTCTTATTTTACCGATGATTACGCAAAAGCTACCTGGCTCTTATGTAGATAAAAATATTATATCTATCCCGCCAGGCCTTCAGCTAGCAGACCCAACATTCAATATACCCTCAGCAATTGACACTCTTGTTGGTGCCGAGGTCTTCTGGGACGTCTTAGGTTCCGATTTAATAAATTTAGGTAAACATAAACATAAATTACATTCTTCAAAGTTAGGTTGGCTTATTTCGAGATGTGTATATCAGTCTCGCTTTCATCAACCTGCTTTATGTAATTTCTTAACAGACAAGGAGTCTGAGCTATTTACTCGCTTTTGGGAGCTTGAATCTGTGTTCAGTAAAGAAACTATTCTTAGTTTCTCTACAGAAGAGCAAGCTTGCGAAAAGTTGTTTCAAGAGACGACACAACGTTATCAGCTTGGTCAATTTGTCGTCACCATCTCATTGAGGGAATCGCCTGAGTGCTTAGGTGACTCTTATGCGATGGCCAAGCGTCGATTTATATCCTTAGAGCGAAGATTTGATCGTGACCCTGTCTTTAAAAACAGATATTTACAATTTATCAAAGAATACATTGACCTTAATCACATGACACAAAATTCATCATTAAAACATTCTAAATTTAATTATTTCATGTCTCATCATGGTGTTGTGCGAGAGTCCAGTACAACTACAAAACTTCGTGTAGTTTACGACGCATCGGCATCCAGTACCTCAGGCAAATCCTTTAACGATATACAGATGGTAGGTCCCACTGTTCAAGAGGATTTATTGTCCATACTCTTAAGGTACAGACAGCATCACTTTGTTGTAACAGGTGACATTGAAAAAATGTACAGAGCTATTTTAATCCATCCTTCGCAGCGCTCGTTGCAGCAAATTGTCTTTAGGTTTGATTCCTCAGAGCCTTTACGGACATACACTTTGAATACAGTGACGTACATCGGCATCAGCACCGTACTTAGCTACCAAATGCTTAGTATCTCTTGCAGACCAATGTTCAGATCCTAAAGTAAGTGAGTCCATCAAGCGAGACTTTTACGTCGACGATTATTTAGGCGGCGGGGATTCAATTCAGTCAGTCATAGAGTTATGCCAAGGTGTCATTACTGCTCTCAAATGAGCTAAGTTTCATCTCCGCAAATGGCAATCAACACTGATACAACAAATTCAAATAAAACATTGAATTTAAATTACGAATCTCCTTGTAAAACGCTTGGTCTTTATTGGGACTGTAAATCAGACCATTTATTATTTTCAGTTAACTTAGAATATTCAAAAATTAAAATTACAAAACGTAACATATTATCCTTAATCAGTCAAGTTTTTGATCCACTTGGTCTCGTCGGGCCATGTATAGTTAAAGCCAAATTATTATTACAGTAATTATGGATTCTTAAATGTGATTGGGATGAAGACATATCTTTAAGTATACAGTCACAATTTCTTGAATTTATACAATCTCTTTCATGTCTTAACTCTCTTCGTATTCCTCGTTGGATTTCCTGTAGCAATCCATCTGTAGTCGAGCTTCATACCTTCACGGACGCTTCCGAACGTTGTTACGCCGCCTGTGTCTATGTGAGAACAGTGACAGTAGACGGGGCAGTTTGCGTTCGCCTTTTAGCTTCCAAAAGCAAGATTGCTCCTATAAAGCCCTTAAGCATTCCACGTAAAGAGCTATGTGGTTGTTTGATTGGTTCACGACTTTTCATGAAAGTACGTTAATCAGTTACATTACAATTTCATAACTGCTTCTTTTGGTGTGACTCGACGATAGTTCTCGGCTGGCTCTCTATGCAAGAACCAACCCGACTTGAACAATTCGTTCGAAACAGAATATTCGAAATACAGGAGACTACAACTGGCCATAAATGGAGTTATGTACCTTCCAAGAGTAATCCCGCTGATCTCGCAACTCAGGGGGTGAAGGCTGATTCCATCAGCGCATCCGCTCTCTGGTGGTCAGGTCCAGAATTCCTTCACCAGGTCGATATACAATTTCCTATAGTACCTAACCCACAACTTCATTTATTACCCGAGACATCTTTACATACAAAAGTGGATAATAGTTTGAATAAATATAATAATATAATCTTAAATTTAATACACAATACATCATCATTTACAAAATTAATCAGAATCGTCGCTTATATACACCGATTTATACATAATTGCAAGAAAAAGAACACAAAAATACTATCATACGTAAGGTATGATACATAGAATTACAAACATCACAGAACCTAATATTACAAATTTCTCAGCAGGAAATGTTCCCTGAGGAATTCACAATTCTTAAAAACAAACAGACCTTACATAAGAAAAATAGACTTTTTAGTTTATCACCATTTATAGATTCTGAAAATCTTATACGTGTCGGTGGGCGTCTTAAAAACTCATAATACAGTTTAAGCGTTAATCACCCAATCTTACTGTGTAGCCACCACTTAACAAGAATAATATTTCAAAAAGAACACAAATCACTTTTTCATGCTGGGCCTCATTTACTTCTAGCATATATTAGGCTTACTTACTGGCCTTTAGCTGGGAGAAACCTAGCTAAGCAAACTGTGCGTAACTGTGTACGTTGTACTCACTTTAAAGCGGAACCTGTCCAGGTCATAATGGGTAACCTGCCTGGTGACAGGACGCACTTAGAGTTTCCCTTCTTAAACACAGGTCTTGACTACGCCGGGCCAGTGCTGATAGCCGACCGCAAAGGTAGAGGTTGTTGGCTACTTAAATCATATATTTGCGTGTTTATATGTTTCGCAGTCAAAGCTGTTCACCTCGAACTGGTCGCCGACCTTACAAAGGAGGCGTTTCTTGCAGCCTTCAGTCGGTTCATAAGTCGTCGTGGTAAACCTCAGCGCGTATACTCCGACAACGGCACCTCGTTTGTAGGCGCTTTCAACGAGCTCTCACGCTTCCTTCAAGAGTCTCGTAATTCAGTCGAATCAGACATTGCCAACCAGGGTATCAAATTTAAATTTATTCCAGCTTACTCCCCGCATTTTGGTGGCATCTGAGAGGCAGCAGTCAAATCAACGAAATATCTATTACGTAGAGTCATGAGCTTAACTCACATAACGTATGAAGAGCTTTCAACATGCCTGGTCCGCATAGAGGCTGTTTTCAATTCCAGGCCTTTAACACCCCTTTCCACAGATCCTACCGATTTATCTTATCTTTCTCTTTCTCATTTCCTTATTGGACGGACTCTCACGTCGTTTCCCCGGCCTCAAATAGATGACCGCAATATGCAGCGGCTACAACGTTTTGACCGCATCGAGAAGCTACGCCAACATTTTTGGCAACGTTATTCAAATGAATACATTTCTACACTTCAGCAGTGGACAAAATGGCAGACGTCAAGGCATGATCTTAAGCCATGCACGATGATTTTGGTGAAGGACGCCAATCTGCCACCTCTTCTTTGGCTGCTACATTCAACTTCTAGATTCCATGGATTTGGGGTCTGAAATTTATTGAGTATATGAGGAAAGTAAAGAGCATCATTTCTGTATATATAACTTTTCCACATTTGGTAGAATCTTCGGGAAAAGTAAGAAAGTCTAAAAATCCAAAATCTCGCTTAAATTTGAATCTAGTCAAGTTATGAGGTTCATTTTAACTGTAAAATGTGCAGTGAAAGAGACGCTATCGGTGCTTGTAACATTATTATTGCGTATTATGCTTAGTTTAAGAGGAATATATTTTTTCTAAATATCCGCTTTAAAATATGATGATTTTCAAAACCGTTTTTCTAAAAAACTAGAGATGCTAGCTTAATGGGGATACGAAATATTTCTTTTTATTGAATATATCTATTAGCTTCTTTAATAAAAAGACGGTGTCCGAAAAATGGTCTTCATAAAACACTGTGCGGCCATATACATTATATTGTACCACGACCTATAGAAATACAGTCTTTCTACCAGATATCGAAGCCTTTTCAATAGCCTAGACCACCAGCATCACACCACTGGAGCTAGGCACTCATACAATTGTATATTCTACAAAATCTATTTCAGTGCATATCTTTTTTCTGCAATGGAAATGAAGGTGGTGCCGGTAGTAACAATTTTAGTACGAACAAAATCCTTTACAATGGCAATAATATGCCATAACTGTGTTGGACACTGAGCCCAATTTGACTCATGGTCCCTTAATGCTTCTACTATCACACATGTTTTTCGACTTTTGTATCTTCTAGTCGCGCAGGTGCATTCAACTATCTACATTTCTTTTTTTAATTTAAATACCCTAGTATGGTATGATTAATATGAGTGCATATGATCATTATAGCTGAAGAATTAGTACTTGTCTACTGTGCTGCCATGTGCCAAAAATATCGGGTCTTTTTTTACGCAATAGAATGCTCTTTGCAGAATAAAAGCAATTTCTACACAAATTTTCACCTTTATTTTAGTTAGACAATTTGATCTTATGTCTAAATTAACATGAAATTAATCATAAAATGCAATATGTATGTATCAAATTGCATCTTTTTTAAAAACGGCAAGGCGAGATATAATTACAAAGTGCGAAGTCAAAGCTTAAATCAAGTAAATTTTTATTTATTTATTTATTTTAAACTTCTTGCACAATTACAAAAAAGTAATGCACAAAGGCGGGCTTAATGCCAGAGGCATTCTCTACCAGCCAACCTTTGGGTGATGCAGAGATGATTGAAGTAGGTGCTTAAACAGAAAGTAATTTAACAAATAATATTAATTTAAAACAACATAATTAATAGATATCACACTAAATAAATATGTAATAATAGGCATACTAATAGTAACATATTATTATAAATATATACATACAAAATATAATAAATTGCTTTTTGAAATTTTCTTTCTCCCGTTATTATCAAAATATTTTGAGCAAATACGCCAATGATCCATTCCATTGAGGTCGTTAAGTCATATGGCTGCCAAGATTTTCATATCAAATTGTTTTTCTTTTAATTTCCTCTTTGTACCGCGCTCTGAGGCGGACGTGTAACGCGTAGAAATAATTAATTTTATTGTTTAGCGCGGCGCAAGCCGACGCTCGCAATTTTTTATCGCCATGAGTGACTAACTTGTGGCGAACGAGCTGCTGGCGTTCCTGCAACAGAAGCTGGATGTCTTGGACGAAGTCTCGGCTATTCAGATCTGTGCTTCAAACTTCAGCGAGGAGGAAATAGCGGCTGCCTAGCTGCTTGCGTACAGGTCCATAAAAAAATGCGATCAGATGGTGTCCCGCAGGCGTGACGGGACGAAGAAAAGTCTGCAGGATATTATCACGCTGCTGAAGGAGACCGATCCTGACGACGTGCCGACGTTTGTGGCTAGGGACTTGAACAAGTTGCCTCCTGTCACCTTCGACCACGTCGATGTCACAAGCCTCTTGAGAGACATCGTCTTTCTTAAGGCAAGTTTAGCGGATGTGAACAAGAAATTGGAATCATCCCAGGAAACCGTCGCACACTTGCGCACGGAGGTGGACGACCTACATAATGCAGTTGCAGTAACTGGGTCACCGGCTCGTAGTAAATTCAACACGCGCCGAGGGGCGTGCGTTGATACGTCAGTCAAAAGTTTCGCGTCAGCAGTTTTGTCGCCGCGGAATGCTGTGACTGTTGAGTGCGCTACCCGAGCGCCGCGCAGCCCTGCCCCCGTCCCCGCGGCTCCCTCTATCGCCGCGCGACCTAAAAAAGAAGAGGCGCAGCGAGTAATTGCTAGCACCCCTGCTGCTACTAAGAAGTTTATGCCGGAGAAGGCCTCGAGGAACGAGGTAGCTGATGATGGTTTTGTGACGGTGCAGAAAAAGAAGCTTCGTCAGAAAACCGTCAAGAACTGCTGCGGCACGGCTCCTGTGGAGCCTGGTGCAAACCTGCGCGCCGCCGCACCGAACACACCCGTGTACATCTCTAGCCTGCACTACACCACGTCGGCGGGGGACATCGCGGAGTACGTACGCCAAAAGACCAAGTACATTCCGAGAGTGCAGTTGCTGGAGTCGCGCCGTAATGTCAACTTCAAGGCGTTTGTGGTGCGGATCCCAACATGCTATCTACATGTCGTCATGAAGGAGGACTTTTGGCCGAATGGTGTGGTTTTCCGTCGCTTCTGCGGACAAGTGCCACACGAACACACAGCATCATCGTGCAAATTTTTTTAACATAGTTCATAAGTATACTTACTAACAAAAATTGTATATTGTATGTATGTTCATTCTGTAAGATATCTATCATAATTAAAATTATGTATGTCAATCCATTGTCTAGTACCCATAGTATAAGCTCTGCTTAGTTTGGGACTAGATGGTGTTGCGTGTATTATATTGTGTCTATATTTATACTTATATAAATACAAATTGATTTGATTGATTGAATTTAAAGGTAAATATATGGAATAATCCGTTTGGTAGTCTTTGAGTTTATCGCGTTCCTACAGACATGACGAGATGGGGACTTCAGATCATAATATGTATAGATAACACGATTAAAACCCGACTATAAAGTAAAATATTAAAATCTAAAACTTTCCCACAGTAACCACCGTTAAACTACGGTTGAACGGAGTCAAGACCAAGTGAAGCGTACATACTAGTAATTGTTATCCAATTCAATTCACTTGTTACCTGGCCCGAAACCGCTTTGTGAAGCTTTGTCTGTGATTATGAAATCACCTTAATTAATTAACCTTAACTATTACTAAACTATTGCTTTGTGTGTGGCATATGACCGTGAATGGTCATTTCAAAGAAAACTATCTTGCTATAGGCTTGTTACTGCCTAGGCAATATAAGTCTTCCTGAAGATTTATAATTTGTAATACTGATTTTATCCATATTTGTGTATAGCTGAATACGCCGGATGCTGATGGGATTAAGAAATTAATAATAAGCTGTGTCGATATCTTCATGAAATAAACTATGAAGGTTATATAGAATGAACAATGAAATACTACAAAAAATTCAATATTTTCAAAATGTGTCAAATGTATTCTTTTAGATACATTTGACTTATACAGCTGTCGGCAAATAGGTCGAAATAAGTAAAAGAAATTTGGAATATCCCTATGTAGAATCACAAGTTTACAATCACGATCTTTTTCTAAGCGTTTGTGTAACAGCGGTGCATTTGAGGACCCAGTGGCAGGAATGCAAACGACTGCCGAAAGTGAATGAATGAAATAATGAAATAAATTAATTTGATCCCACACAACAATAATTAACATACATACAAAATATAAGAACAGTCAGAAGAACAAAAAAATACATAGCATTTACAACAGAATAAACAGAAATAATAATAAAAAAAGAATAACATAGATAGATAGATAATTCTTTATTGTGCAAATGTTGGTACAAATTCGGTGTAAATGACAAGTGTACTACATACATATCAAATGCACAAGGGCGGCCTTATCGCAAAGTGCGATCTCTTCCAGGCAACCTTAGGATGGACAGACTGAAAAGACAAAAAGCTTTGATGTGTAGTGACTAATTTTCTGATTACTATAAATTGGTTTTATTTATTATACATACATACGCAGGCATATATACAATAGATATGATAGGTGCTAAACATATTATAAATAAATACATACATAATATGATAAATACATATATAAACATATTTAATATTATACATTAATATAATACATACACATAAATATAATGCATATACATAGGTACATATAATAATAAGAACACAAGATACAGTGATAAAATTAGTTTACAATGACAAATAATGTTTCTTTAGTGCATTTTTTAAAATGTTCAATGATTTAGCTTGCCTAATTTCGACCGGCAGCGCATTCCACAAACGGACAGCTTGAACAGCGAAGGATTTATCGTAGAAGTTTGTGGATCAGATCCACCGACGAACTCAAGGTCTTTAAAAGTGTGCCATGAAGGAACTTAAAACGTTCTTTGAGATATGTGGGGGTATTAGGATTAAACAACACGTTGTACAGTAACATAAGAATATGGGTATTCCGGCGAAGTCGAATTGGGAGCCACTTGAGCCTGGATCGAAATTCAGATACATGATCATATTTGCGTAAACCAAAAATGAATCTAATACAGAAGTTTTGGAGACGCTCAAGTTTATCAAGTTGGTCCTCATTAAGATCAAGTTAGCTGACATCAGCATAATCGAGTATTGGGAGAAGCAAGGATTGTGCAAGCGCAATCTTGGTGTTGGTGGGAAAAAAGTTCCTCAGCCTACGTAATGACCCAGCTGAAACAAACAATTTACGGCTGGTCTCTTGTAATTGATTTCCCCATGAAAAAGTTTTGTCCAGATAAATACCAAGGTTTTTCACATATCGTCACGCCTTTTATCCCCGAAGGGGTAGGCAGAGGTGTATTTCTACACCCACTTTCGGCGGATGATGTGTAGCATTGAGAGGAAGAATAGATAGATTGTTCGAATGTAAAATACGCTCGAAGGTCCTGGCATGATTATCCTGTTTTATAATGCAGGTGTTAAAATCACCCATTATAATTGCGTGACTGTAAGAGGGTACTAAAGTAACATACTTATAGGTACAGACAGTAGAAGAAAAAAGTTGTTCAAGATCAGGTGTGTGTGGTCAAAAAAGGACCCGATTCGGCATGTGCCAGGCGCGTACCTGGCTCCGATTTTCAATTAGGCCCTCAAGTGACTCACGAAAGAGATATCAAAAAATTTTTATAGGTATAAATAGATAGGTAGGTGGTACATGATAATATAAAATAAATAATGTAGTAATATAAAGGAGAAATACCAAATACGGCCTGCAGCGGCCAGAAAGTTGTGAATCGTTGAAATTAAACATATAATTTTTAAAATTTATACATCGTTTTCGTTTCTTGATAGAGCTTCGGTGAAAGAATTTAGTTTTTAAAGATTATTATTTTGAATAGGCTATGGTAATAGCGGATGAATGTCTTATGTTGCCAGCATTAAAAATAAAATGAAGTATGGTAGGCAGAAATTGTCTTAAGGAAATAATATTTTTATTATTATATTAGAAAACAATATATTTTATTTACTTAATAAGTATATTTGTAAAAAAAATCAAGAAATATATAATTTATTATATATTCCATATTTATTAATCGGTAAAAATCGTTTTGTTTTTTAATCGATAGTAGAAATATTTTTTCAAACCATTTGCAACAATTTTTTTATCTGTTATGTCATTCGTGTTGCTACTGCGCATCGTGAATATTTTGCTCTGATTTATTGGTGTTTTCGTACGGTTTTAATGTAATGTAATTGAATATAATTTCAATAATAATAATAATTACCTTCTACCCATGCTAAGAATATGCAGTGGTGTTTGTGATTGTGGTTAGTTTTTTTGGACGAGTATACTTACATAGTACGAGGTTCCCTAGTACACATTTCCCTAGTACACATTTCCCTAGTACACATTATTATTGGCCTCTCTTTATGTAGTTTTTGTTCTTTATGACGCAAAGACATACCTTTATTTACATCTAGGTATAATATTTATGTTAAAATTCAATTTTGAGGTATATTTAGTTGTGGAATAATTTCCATTTCAAATATCTCGTATCTTATTTCCACCAAACGTTATTTAAAAATAAATTATACAGGTAAATAGAGTAGTTACTTATCTTCAAAACACACATGGTTTCGTGTTTGGCCGTGCCAGGCCCATAATGTATGGCCAAATGGTACATCTCCTTTACGTAAATACCTATTTTATTAAAACATAATACGTGTAAATAGCAATAAAGTTATATAATAAGTGTAAAATATAGACTAGTGTGCTAGTGTAAACGATAGACTAGTGTGCTGGCCATACCTACTCATGACTTTAACTTAGTTACATAACTATAACTTAGTCACTGTGTATGAAATAGTTCGGCGCCAAAGTGGCGCGTGAAGCCGTGTGGTACGGGGGGAAGCCTTAACGCCCCTTGTTTGGCCAGGACACCAGTCCAGTGGCCGCATCACAGCCGGCGTATCTGCACGCATATAAATTATACGCATTCGCGCTTTCAATAATTTGATATTTTGCACGTAAATACATAGTTATGAATATATAAGATAAGGCAGAATAAAACATTGCTTTGTGTACAAGATAAATGAGACGAAATACTCAAGACAACTGGGGTAAGTGCAGCAAAGTCACGCGTTTGATTCCAAAGGAAACTCAATACAAAAAATTGTGTGTGTGATCATATATGTTTCTCTTAGGCTGCTTGTTTCTACATATGTATGTCGCTACGTGTAACGTACATACCAAGATGTTACCTAAACTGAGCACTAGATGTCGCTCGTGTGAGTGCCTGAGACATAATCAGCCTGCCACTTGTCAAGTTCGCGAAACGTCAATGTCATTCATGAGCACATTCGGCCTGTCATTTGTTAAAGTGCAGAGGCGATGTCGATTAAGTCAGTTAGTTGAGTCGACACGTGCAAGCGAGAGTGAGCTCACGAAAGGCATCCGTTTCCATCCGATTAGTTGGTGAATAATTGTGATTGGTGATATTCTTAAATCATTAAAGAAGACATTTACTATCCATATGTGGTGTTATTTCGTATCCCCAGATGACTGCAACTTTATGGGTACCCCGTCATCAGAATTGGGATGGGACCACAACGACCCACGTGTTCAAAATTAAGACGCTAGTAACGAAAAATTGCTGGGCCTGTTGGAACTACAAAATCGCAATTTTCTGACGCTGAGACTGAGACTACATCGACGCATGGCCTTTGTTTACCGGAGTTCGATCCTGAGGCACAAGATATGGATGCACGTGCTTGGGTGACGACTGCAGACATGTGATTGAAGATCAAGACCCACATTGCGCCCCGCTTGTGGTCGCACTAATGCGTATCGTTTCCTGGGATGATAGTGTGTACAATGCATTGTGCACAAAGGCGCGAGCGATGGAGACTGCTAACGCTGCTATGCTGGTGAATCAGCTGAGCATTCAACTGCAACCGTGGTGAGCGTATTTTGTCTAATTGTTTATTGGTACCTACTGCCAATTTTATTTAGTGACGGTAGTTGTAAAATATAACGCGATTAATTTTGGAAATGTCGTAATCGTTGTGGTGATATCGCCATTACATCGTACCGAGTGTTGTAGGTTGGATTCCTACACGAGACGCTGAAATGTGGAACCATTTGACCTTTGCCGTATTTTATGCTAGCGTATGGTTGTCTGACTACCACAGTGACCTAGCTATAGCGTAAATATCGAACGGAGGTTTTGAGTTTGATACGCCGGTTAAAAATAAAGCGATTATTTTTATTTCTACATGCGAGGGTGGCTCGCACTCACGAACCTTGTGATCATATTTTGCTTGCTTGCAAATAGACTATCTTGTCTCGGTCCTACTTTATGGACTGTATCAGTAACGAGAGTGAGCGTACAGGCCGACTTTCATTATTCCAAACAAGTGCGGTTGGTTGGTTAGTGTAACCTGACCATAATCGAAAGATATTACTAGCACCATTATTTTATCGACTTGTGGTGTTGATAATACCTAACTGTTTTCGTTTGAACGTAATCAGAGCCTTAGTAAAAAGTGGCACTGTTACTCGTTGTAATTCTGAGTTGTACAGACGATCTCGGTATTGCAATGACACATGCTTCTTTGTGTGCATAAATGTTTAACATAGCACATTAAAATGTTTCTTACTCTGATTATTAGATGGCACCACTAGTAAAATTAAATTCAATTTTAAGATTTTATGCGTGAAAATTACCTACTGTGTGTTTTTAAAATTCATGTGATACGCTGTGAATTTTTATCAAGTGCCCCGAGTTCTCTGGCCAACTCCAAGTTATGCTTAGGTCATTTAAGAGTGATAGTGTTTCTAGTAGAAGCTGATAAACTCGATTATCAGACGTAGAAGAAAATGATTGAGTTATCATCGTAGTGCGTTAATGTGCGTGTAGGTAGAACTACATTAGTGATCGTTAGTGATGATTGTATGCTTAACCTTATTCTCATGAAATGGGTACTTTGTTAGTCGTTGTTGTGATAGTTTTGTGGTAGGTACCCACGTTTCCGTCAGTGTGGATTTGCATAAACTGGATAAGCCGTTTGTGCGGCTGCATGTTTAGCCATGCGTTGCCGTTGGTTGGACCGGTAAAGTGCCTTTCTGGTTAGCCTAGTTTACCCTTGAGTTTTTGTGTTAGTCATTGAAAGCAAGACAGCCGTTAGTGCATTTGTCATAGTATCACAAACGTTGTCCATCGTCTTGAACGTGAAAGGTCCGACGCTGTATCGCTAATGATTAAGATAGGATAAGCTTCGTATTTAGACTATCCATGACAAAATTATAACGCTATAAAGACTGGTTGGATACTTGGTAGTAAATTTTACATCTAGACTATCAGCCTAGTAAGATTTTCTTATAGTCTGTTATGTGATAAGGAAAACCAAAGCAACATGTTCAACAAACCTACTTTAAGATTACTTTGTTAAACGCTCGAAATGGTTATCCGGGTGGTGTTGTATAACCGGATGGAGGTTGTATAGCGTGATGTTGAAGACCCGATGGATGTCAGAGTATGAGCAATGCAATATTTTAATGAGTTTCCTATTATTTTAACGAGTATGCGTGTTGTTCAACATGTCAGCTTCGAGAGAAAGAGTTGTGATTTTCATTAAAACCTATAATGATTTTAATCAGAGTAGCTTTATTCCCCACCGACTTGAGTCAGGAATAGCCGAACGACTAGAATGAGTGTTATGCGATAACTTTCTGTTATTCCTAGAGCGAAGTACATTAAAGCGTGGTCGTTGATCGTAATCACGGATACCCTGCTACTCAAGTAGCTCTCATTTGATTTTTGATCGCTAAAATTATCTACCACTGGTTTCTGTGTGGTATAACAAGAGCGTGTTGCGAGAATCTGAAAGTACTCATAGAGTGTCGATTGGTTATCTCAGAACTGTAGTCGTTGCCTCTATGTAGCCAAAGAAAATCAGTTTGTCCGAAAGTAGCTTATCAGTCCTCGCCATGTTCGCATTTGGTTTTAGTTCTTGTCAGTGGTCAAATCCAGTTTTGACATAGCTCATTGAGAGTATGGACGGGTGTTACGTTCTGTGCAGTTGTGAAGTTGTAAATGAATTTGATAATCGCTTAACATTGACGAAGTGCGGATGGAGTTAGTCTGAAAGAACTGGAACTCTATTAAGTAGGTATACACTGAGACAAATCTTTGTAATACTAATGGTAGATTTATTTCCTTTTTGGGTAATCCTGGTGGCTAGCGCGGTCTGGTAGCTGGCGCGGCCTGGTGGCCGGCGTGGCCTAGTGGCCGGCGCGGCCTGGAGGCCGGCGCGGCATGGTGGCTGGCACGGCATGGTGACTGGCGCAGCCCGGAGGCCGGCGCGGCCTGGTGACCGGCGCGGCTTGGTGACCGGCGCGGCTTGGTGGTCGGCGCGGCCTGGTGGCCGGCGCGGCCTGGTGGCGAGTGTGGCATGGTGACCAGGATAGCCTGTGTGGCGCGCGGCCCGTGTGTGGCGCGCGGCCCGTGTGTGGCGCGCGGCCCGTGTGTGGCGCGGGGCCTGTGTGAGGCCTGTATGTGGTTTTGAGGAGCCTGGTAACTGGTATAGCTAAAGCCTATCTGGCCGAAACTGGCAATTTAAGTGTAGGTAGTTTATTAAAGGACTTTGGTTAGAAGATGTAGAGTTTAAAGACCTTAGCTTAAATGTTTTGGTTTACTTTGTTTGAAATAATATCTTGAGAGATATCGCGATAATAAAATGTCAGTTTTACTTTGAGTTTCCTGATTATTGATTTGGGTACTGAAATTTAGTGCCAGAGGATCAGAGCATAACTGACGATCTTGAAAAGAGCAAAGTGTTAGACAAACCTGGTTTAAGATTACTTAGTTAAGGACCCCTATAAGATATTTGAGCTGTTGGATGGTGATAGGTACCTGGTTAAGGCTCTTAACTCTAATAGAACTTATAAGTATGCACATGCTCGTGTTCATAATATGCCTGAATGTTACGTTCCATTGGAGTTAATTGGCGCACTAGAACCAAAAGTAGAATGTGCCGATGACGGCGCACGTGAGTAATTTGATATCTATTTTGTGTAAGTGTAAACAATAAGCTGCTAACAATTGACGTGACTTGACTAGCCCTTTGACCATTTAACTTTCAACCTGATTACCTGACTGATTGAACTTGATGTTGATAGAGTAGGTTTGTATTCGTAGTTCTTGTCACTCTTATATGCCCCTGGTTAAGGGATGCCCCTGGTTAAGGGATGCCCCTGGTTAAGGGATGCCCCTGGTTAAGGGATGCCGCTGGTTAAGTGATGCCCCTGGTTAAGGGATGCCCCTGACTTAGGGATGCCCCTGGTTAAGGGATGCCACTGGTTAAGTGATGCCCCTGGTAAAGGGATGCCCCTGGTTAAGGGATGCCGCTGGCTAAGTGACGCCCCTGGTTAAGGGATGCTAGTTATGTGATGTCCCTGTCCCAGTGATATCTCATGATCATATTACCTGACCCACGATTCACGTGGTCAGGCATGGCCGAGCAAAATACGTAGCCAGATATAATTTCTGTTTCAGAACACTTACACGAGGACATGTAAGGCGCAGGACGCCCGTGTCGCAACGCGTAACGTACATACCAAGATGTTACCTAAACTGAGCACTAGATATCGCTCGTGAGAGTACCTGTAACATAATCAGCCTGCCACTTGTCAAGTTCGCGAAACGTCAATGTCATTCATGAGCACATTCGGCCTATCATTTGTCAAAGTGCAGAGGCGATGTCTATTAAGTCAGTTAGTTGAGTCGACACGTGCGAGCGAGAGTGAGCTCACGAAAGGCATCCGTTTCCATCCGATTTGTTTGTGAATTATTGTGATTGGTGATATTCTTAAATCATTAAAGAAGACATTTACTATCCATCTGTGGTGTTATTTCGTATCCCCACAAGATGCAAGAGGAGAATAACCGTGTACCAGATGACTGCAACTTTATGGGTACCCCGTCATGTATAATATGTATGTGTTTACAAAGAAGTAATATATGTATGCTTATCTATTTTCTAGTGGCGATAGTACAAGCTCTGCTTAGTTTGGGACTAGATGTTTCTGTGTGTATGTGGTATAATATAGAATATAATAGCTTTATTCAACTGCAATTAGCTAAATACACACTTGTGAAAAATACAGCATGTGGGGTGTTTGGTTATTACTAAGCTGACCATCTTAAATTGTTAAACCAGGACTTTTTTAAAATGGCTATTAAAAATACGTAGATACTTCACTCTAAAATATGATGGTGCTTATAAATTACTGTCTGTACTAACAATTGATTGCCTCACAGTTTGATAGCAATTTATCTGGCCTGTTAAATAGAACGATTGAAAGAGTATTACAGTCTAGTCACTAGACTGTCGGTAATACGTTTCATACACTAGACTGTAATACGTTTCGTACGTTCGCACTAGACTCTAGTGTGTCGTTGTATAATAACGTGCATAGTTTGTACAATGAAATGGCTAATGATCTCGTTTACTGCTTTGGTTATATTCACCCATATATTGTTATTCTGATGTTATTGGTGATGTTATTATGCGTACGTAAATTATTGCCTATGTGTAATTTATGAGGTAGGCAGAGTACACAGGTGACGTTCAAGTTTCTATAACTGACTTTGAAGATAACATACATCTTCATCATTTGAAGACGTCATGTCAACTTAGCTATTACAAGTGCCTAAGTTCTTTAGCTACCTACTTATGAACGAGGTGTCTATTAGATATCTGATTAAATAGAAGTAAAAATAGACCCAGAAGACAAACAGCAACTTTTTGGAGACCTAAAAATCGTTGACTTGCAAAAGTGTATGTCTCGTGAAAACGACTGAACTATTTTAGGATACAAAAAGATTAAACCCTGGTGACGGACAGAGACTTTAAACCTTTATTGTGTATGGTGTGTTTAAAAATCGATCTATTTTTGTACACAAAGATGTTTTTCACATTTGGTTATTTGATATGACGTTACAAAGGATGTTACCTGTCAATCCGCGCAATTTCGCTCGTGGATTGACGGGTAATGAAATGAAATAAAATGCAATGAAATGCATTTATTTACAAGAAATGTGGTTTCATAGTGGTGTTAAGGTAATATAAGTCTTCTCACATTCTACCATAATAATGGTGCGTAAATATTTAAACTTATACAATAATATTATCCAATTAAATTCTGCTTATTAGTATTGATTAATTACGTAATTAATGTCAAAATTTTTGTCATTGATAATTGTAAATTTATAATAGTAAATCAATAATTGTATATAAATGTCAACTGAAATAAGTTTAACAGTCAAAATATATTATCTTCTATCTCTATCTCTATAATGGTGAGATTCACTGTTTAAGTACCTATTTGTATGTGTCTTTTTCCTATACACAGTGTGGCTCAAAGAGTTGTTTTTGTTCCCGATAACAAGTACATCTAAGAAAGCTAAAGAATTTTTTGCCTCTAATTCCATTGTAAATTTGATGTGGTTATGAATAGAATGAAGATGGTCTAGGAATACATTAACACTATCTGTTAGTAAAATTGTAAAAGTGTCATCTACATACCGCTTGTAGAACCTCGGTGTGATGGTGGCAGTCTGCAGGGCTCGCGCTTCGAAGTCCTCCATGAAGATGTCAGCAACAACAGGCGATACTGGAGAGCCCATTGCCACACCGTCTACTTAGGGTATAATATAAAAGAAGATAAGTGGAAGGTCGCACAAAATCAGAGGCAAGCCGCATAACAAAACCAAACATTTGAAATGCTTTTGTTATTATGTAGTTTATATATATGTAGTTATCATAAAATAATATGCCTAGGTCTTTTACATTCGTTACCCGCGTTAAAACGTTATCGCACAAGGAGTAATTGTAATTTATAATGGTTTTGTTTTTGGTAAAGCTTATAGTGTGACATTTAGAAATATTTAGATTTAGTTTATTAAGTTTGCAATACTCTGTTAGTCCATTAAGATCATTTTGAAAACTGATACAGTCATTGATATTTTTGATAGTTTTATATACTTTTAAGTCATCAGCATACAAAAGAAAGTTTGTATCCTGAAAGCATGTATTTATGTCATTTATAAAGATAATAAAAAGAAGTGGGCCTAATATGGAGCCCTGCGGAATACCTGATTTTACCCTGACGTTTTCTGACTTATATCCTTTAACCACAACTACTTGACTCCTATTGTTAATATACGAGCTGAACCATCGTAATAAGTTGCCTCTTACTCTTTTCTTATCTTACTGCCATTGAACGCAATTTTATTAAGAAGAATTTCACGATCTACTCTATCAAACGCCTTTTAGCAATCAGTGTAGATTGCGTCTACCTGTATACGTCTATCAATGTTGCGGAACAAGAAGTCTGAGTATAGGGCTTAGTTAGAGGTCGACGGTATTCCGTCCTTAACTTTTTTGTTTGATACGTATGACCAAAAGTGCTTGATATCTTTTGTAACATTGACTAACTTCTGTCTTGAATTTAGCCCTGAACAGTGAAAATATTTCGTAACTAGATGTGTTTTTATAAACTTTCCATTTATGCCACGCTTTTTGTTTATTTTGTATATATGTATGAGTGACGGGCTAAACCAAACCGGATACTTCATTGATCTTGGCTTATTTAAAGGAACATGTGATTTCACAATGCTGTAAATTTTTTCATAAAATATTTTAATTTTTTTTAATATGAAAATTACCTACTGTGTGTTTTTAAAATTCATGTGATACGCTGTGAATTTTTATCAAGTGCCCCGAGTTCTCTGGCCAACTCCAAGTTATGCTTAGGTCATTTAAGAGTGATAGTGTTTCTAGTAGAAGCTGATAAACTCGATTATCAGACGTAGAAGAAAATGATTGAGTTATCATCGTAGTGCGTTAATGTGCGTGTAGGTAGAACTACATTAGTGATCGTTAGTGATGATTGTATGCTTAACCTTATTCTCATGAAATGGGTACTTTGTTAGTCGTTGTTGTGATAGTTTTGTGGTAGGTACCCACGTTTCCGTCAGTGTGGATTTGCATAAACTGGATAAGCCGTTTGTGCGGCTGCATGTTTAGCCATGCGTTGCCGTTGGTTGGACCGGTAAAGTGCCTTTCTGGTTAGCCTAGTTTACCCTTGAGTTTTTGTGTTAGTCATTGAAATTGGCGCACTAGAACCAAAAGTAGAATGTGCCGATGACGGCGCACGTGAGTAATTTGATATCTATTTTGTGTAAGTGTAAACAATAAGCTGCTAACAATTGACGTGACTTGACTAGCCCTTTGACCATTTAACTTTCAACCTGATTACCTGACTGATTGAACTTGATGTTGATAGAGTAGGTTTGTATTCGTAGTTCTTGTCACTCTTATATGCCCCTGGTTAAGGGATGCCCCTGGTTAAGGGATGCCCCTGGTTAAGGGATGCCCCTGGTTAAGGGATGCCGCTGGTTAAGTGATGCCCCTGGTTAAGGGATGCCCCTGACTTAGGGATGCCCCTGGTTAAGGGATGCCACTGGTTAAGTGATGCCCCTGGTAAAGGGATGCCCCTGGTTAAGGGATGCCGCTGGCTAAGTGACGCCCCTGGTTAAGGGATGCTAGTTATGTGATGTCCCTGTCCCAGTGATATCTCATGATCATATTACCTGACCCACGATTCACGTGGTCAGGCATGGCCGAGCAAAATACGTAGCCAGATATAATTTCTGTTTCAGAACACTTACACGAGGACATGTAAGGCGCAGGACGCCCGTGTCGCAACGCGTAACGTACATACCAAGATGTTACCTAAACTGAGCACTAGATATCGCTCGTGAGAGTACCTGTAACATAATCAGCCTGCCACTTGTCAAGTTCGCGAAACGTCAATGTCATTCATGAGCACATTCGGCCTATCATTTGTCAAAGTGCAGAGGCGATGTCTATTAAGTCAGTTAGTTGAGTCGACACGTGTGAGCGAGAGTGAGCTCACGAAAGGCATCCGTTTCCATCCGATTTGTTTGTGAATTATTGTGATTGGTGATATTCTTAAATCATTAAAGAAGACATTTACTATCCATCTGTGGTGTTATTTCGTATCCCCACAAGATGCAAGAGGAGAATAACCGTGTACCAGATGACTGCAACTTTATGGGTACCCCGTCATGTATAATATGTATGTGTTTACAAAGAAGTAATATATGTATGCTTATCTATTTTCTAGTGGCGATAGTACAAGCTCTGCTTAGTTTGGGACTAGATGTTTCTGTGTGTATGTGGTATAATATAGAATATAATAGCTTTATTCAACTGCAATTAGCTAAATACACACTTGTGAAAAATACAGCATGTGGGGTGTTTGGTTATTACTAAGCTGACCATCTTAAATTGTTAAACCAGGACTTTTTTAAAATGGCTATTAAAAATACGTAGATACTTCACTCTAAAATATGATGGTGCTTATAAATTACTGTCTGTACTAACAATTGATTGCCTCACAGTTTGATAGCAATTTATCTGGCCTGTTAAATAGAACGATTGAAAGAGTATTACAGTCTAGTCACTAGACTGTCGGTAATACGTTTCATACACTAGACTGTAATACGTTTCGTACGTTCGCACTAGACTCTAGTGTGTCGTTGTATAATAACGTGCATAGTTTGTACAATGAAATGGCTAATGATCTCGTTTACTGCTTTGGTTATATTCACCCATATATTGTTATTCTGATGTTATTGGTGATGTTATTATGCGTACGTAAATTATTGCCTATGTGTAATTTATGAGGTAGGCAGAGTACACAGGTGACGTTCAAGTTTCTATAACTGACTTTGAAGATAACATACATCTTCATCATTTGAAGACGTCATGTCAACTTAGCTATTACAAGTGCCTAAGTTCTTTAGCTACCTACTTATGAACGAGGTGTCTATTAGATATCTGATTAAATAGAAGTAAAAATAGACCCAGAAGACAAACAGCAACTTTTTGGAGACCTAAAAATCGTTGACTTGCAAAAGTGTATGTCTCGTGAAAACGACTGAACTATTTTAGGATACAAAAAGATTAAACCCTGGTGACGGACAGAGACTTTAAACCTTTATTGTGTATGGTGTGTTTAAAAATCGATCTATTTTTGTACACAAAGATGTTTTTCACATTTGGTTATTTGATATGACGTTACAAAGGATGTTACCTGTCAATCCGCGCAATTTCGCTCGTGGATTGACGGGTAATGAAATGAAATAAAATGCAATGAAATGCATTTATTTACAAGAAATGTGGTTTCATAGTGGTGTTAAGGTAATATAAGTCTTCTCACATTCTACCATAATAATGGTGCGTAAATATTTAAACTTATACAATAATATTATCCAATTAAATTCTGCTTATTAGTATTGATTAATTACGTAATTAATGTCAAAATTTTTGTCATTGATAATTGTAAATTTATAATAGTAAATCAATAATTGTATATAAATGTCAACTGAAATAAGTTTAACAGTCAAAATATATTATCTTCTATCTCTATCTCTATAATGGTGAGATTCACTGTTTAAGTACCTATTTGTATGTGTCTTTTTCCTATACACAGTGTGGCTCAAAGAGTTGTTTTTGTTCCCGATAACAAGTACATCTAAGAAAGCTAAAGAATTTTTTGCCTCTAATTCCATTGTAAATTTGATGTGGTTATGAATAGAATGAAGATGGTCTAGGAATACATTAACACTATCTGTTAGTAAAATTGTAAAAGTGTCATCTACATACCGCTTGTAGAACCTCGGTGTGATGGTGGCAGTCTGCAGGGCTCGCGCTTCGAAGTCCTCCATGAAGATGTCAGCAACAACAGGCGATACTGGAGAGCCCATTGCCACACCGTCTACTTAGGGTATAATATAAAAGAAGATAAGTGGAAGGTCGCACAAAATCAGAGGCAAGCCGCATAACAAAACCAAACATTTGAAATGCTTTTGTTATTATGTAGTTTATATATATGTAGTTATCATAAAATAATATGCCTAGGTCTTTTACATTCGTTACCCGCGTTAAAACGTTATCGCACAAGGAGTAATTGTAATTTATAATGGTTTTGTTTTTGGTAAAGCTTATAGTGTGACATTTAGAAATATTTAGATTTAGTTTATTAAGTTTGCAATACTCTGTTAGTCCATTAAGATCATTTTGAAAACTGATACAGTCATTGATATTTTTGATAGTTTTATATACTTTTAAGTCATCAGCATACAAAAGAAAGTTTGTATCCTGAAAGCATGTATTTATGTCATTTATAAAGATAATAAAAAGAAGTGGGCCTAATATGGAGCCCTGCGGAATACCTGATTTTACCCTGACGTTTTCTGACTTATATCCTTTAACCACAACTACTTGACTCCTATTGTTAATATACGAGCTGAACCATCGTAATAAGTTGCCTCTTACTCTTTTCTTATCTTACTGCCATTGAACGCAATTTTATTAAGAAGAATTTCACGATCTACTCTATCAAACGCCTTTTAGCAATCAGTGTAGATTGCGTCTACCTGTATACGTCTATCAATGTTGCGGAACAAGAAGTCTGAGTATAGGGCTTAGTTAGAGGTCGACGGTATTCCGTCCTTAACTTTTTTGTTTGATACGTATGACCAAAAGTGCTTGATATCTTTTGTAACATTGACTAACTTCTGTCTTGAATTTAGCCCTGAACAGTGAAAATATTTCGTAACTAGATGTGTTTTTATAAACTTTCCATTTATGCCACGCTTTTTGTTTATTTTGTATATATGTATGAGTG
This sequence comes from Euclidia mi, assembly GCA_944739405.2. Classification (NCBI taxonomy): domain Eukaryota; kingdom Metazoa; phylum Arthropoda; class Insecta; order Lepidoptera; family Erebidae; genus Euclidia; species Euclidia mi. The sequence goes on along the minus strand of OX123186.2, from coordinate 27,657,848 downwards.
ACGGGCTAAACCAAACCGGATACTTCATTGATCTTGGCTTATTTAAAGGAACATGTGATTTCACAATGCTGTAAATTTTTTCATAAAATATTTTAATTTTTTTTAATATAGTGATTGGTGCCCGATTGAAGTAAAGCAAACTAAAAAAGAAGTAAAAGCGGACTATCGCTGAACGTATAAAGGAGCACATCGCAGCTGTAAAGAACCGTCAAACGAACAAATCGGCGATTGCGAAATTAAAATTGTTTAGAGTTACCGTAGGCAGGTAGGAAATTGTTCAGAGTGCGCAGTGGAAATTGTATTATATCTACTTGACCACGATAAGGCAAGGATCTAAACACCTATGCACTGCGTTGCACAGTGATGAATTGAAATCCAAATTACAATATTGATTGCTTACCAAATATCTTCACTGATGTCAGGCTTGAGCTAAATTAGACACATTCATACAAATATATTGGCCAAAATAGATGAATAAAGTATCTTATACTTAGCTACCTTAGGGTCCAGTTCGGCGTCCTTCATCAGCGAAGTCGTCGGGCACCAAGCTCGTGCATCGGATTCACACAAGTTTTAAAAAGTTCAGTTACTTATAAGTTTATCTTTTATCACAAAACGCGAAGCTACTGGCTTTCCAAAAGACGATCAGTAAAATGTCAACACACAAAATTACAAATTTTCAATACTGCGTGGGCGAGCCAATTTTATAACAGGAAACCGACCATGAACCAAAGAGAGTAAATGACAGTTCAGTGTGTTCACACTGAACTGTCATTCACTCTCTCACATCTCAGATATGTATGCCCAGAAATAAAACAGCCTTATTAAATAAGAGTGCACTTTGCATGGCTGTTCGATTGTACAATCGTTTACCTAAAACAGTGCTCGATATCTCAAATAGCGTGTATATATTAAAAAAAAAAGTGAAATAAATATTACTTGAAAAGAGTTACTATTCGGTAAACGATTATTTAATTGATAAGTAATACAAAGTTTAATTCAATTTAATTCATATTCAAGTAATAATTATTGTTTGAAATAGAAATATTATTTGTGATAGGTCAAGTCGATTATATCGATTTAGTAACGTTTAGTTTAGTCTATTGTAAATTTTGACTATGTTCACACTGAACTGTCATTCACTCTCTTTGGTTAATATAAATAATAAATAAATCTTTATTAACCGGTACCTTCCCAACTGTGTGGAAAACTGCTAAAGTGGTTCCTATTTATAAGGCTGGCGGTAAAGAAGTAATTTCTAACTACAGGCCTATTTCAATACTTTCGGCTTTTGCTAAATTATTTGAAGCTTTAATATACCCTTATTTGAAAAATCATACACGACATATTTTTGTTAACGAACAGCATGGTTTCATAGAGGCTCGATCGACAAATACAAATCTCGTGGCGTATCATAATGAGCTTACGAATGCAGTTGACGCAGGTATTCAAGTGAGCTCGGTTTATATGGATTTTGCTGAGGCGTTCGATAGAGTTTGCCACGACGTGCTAATAAAAAAGTTGCATTCATATGGTATTTGCGGTACCCTCTTGAAGTGGTTTCAGTCATATTTATCCAACAGAAAGCAATATGTTGTAGTTAAGGGGTTTCATTCCAAAACATATGCATCTACTTCCGGCGTTTCGTAAGGTTCCCATTTGGGACCCTGGCTATTTAATTTATTTATTAATGACATAGTCTCTTCCATTAAATTTTTAGTAGCGTTTATCTATTTGCGGACGATTTGAAAATATATAAAACTATAAGAGATTCACTGGACTGTGATTTTCTACAAAAGGACTTTGATTCCATAAGTGAGTGGTGTGCTTGATTAAGCTTAAATTGTATTATACAATAGTTATGTACGGAGTCATCTGGAATATTGCTCTGTTGTCTGGTCGCCTCAATACACCGTGCATCAATTAAGAATAGAGAGAGTCCAAAAGCGATTTCTTAGGCATCTAGCCTTCTCTTGTAAGTTGCATAAACAACTGGCATCCTAAACTGATAAGCTATGGTACTTTGAAATAGATAGCCTGTCATGTCGTAGACAAGTTAACGATATGGTTTTTCTCTACAAACTATTAAAAAGCGATATCGACTGTCCATCCCTCTTGGATTCATTTAATCTACGTGTCCCTCGCCGTGTACCTAGGCGTGACTTAGTTAATGTAGGACTTTTACACCAGCCATTTGCCAGGACCAATTATTTAAAGCAATTTTCGCCCGTAAATCGGTTTTCCAAAGCATACAATGCCATATCGGGTAAAGGTGATATATTTGCGGACAAGCTCTCCACATTTAAAACAACACTTCTAAGGTTATTAAGATTAATTTAAGTTTATTATTAAAATTGTCTAATTGTTTTTTTTTTTCATTTCTTTTCTCATTGTGTTTTTCAATTTAGTTTTTAATTACTTAATATTTTATTATCAAATAAATACTTGCGTCTAAATCTTTAAAACACAGTAACTGTCCAACGATCTGCCTATGTTATTAGATCTTATATACATTACTAATACTGCATTTAATATTTTTCAGATATCAAATTGTGGAAAATTGGCAACTCCTGTAAAATATGCCAAAGGCTTTGAAATAAATTGACGAAAATTGTCTTAATATTTAATTGTCTGTTTTTTTTTATATCTATACGTGAATGTCACCTTTTGGTGCTTGTTGTGACACCCTAAAATGTTGTGCATTTAGTTTTTATCTAATTAATTCTGTTTTTTTATCATTTATTACAATGTAACAACTACTGGTTGTCCTAAATAAATAAATAAACTTATTTTTGTGGAACTCCCGGGTACCGAATTGACGGGATGTTATATAGTTGGTGCGGCATATGTCTCGGACAAAGCACCTGTAGCCGCTTACAACTTATATTTTGACATTACTAACGACGTAATAAGAACAAGTGGTAGCGCTAATTTTCTACTAGCTGGCGACTTTAATATCCCTGAAGCTAACTGTGAGCCACAATCTAATACAAATTTGGTTATATGTAAAGGTACATCTACTGTTTGCGAACAGTTACGCAATTTTATCACTATTCATAACGCCTTCCAATGTAATGCGATACAAAATGCACATACTAGAACATTAATTTTAGTTATCACTAATATAAGTGATTGCTTTACTTTCGAATCTCAAAATTTTCTTCCGTTTCTGTAGATGCCCATCATCTGCCGTTTTATACTACTATTCCTTTCACATCTGGTACGACTGGTACTACTCCCATGAATCATCTACGTTTAACTAAATACAACTTTACTAGAGCAAATTATCGACTTATAAATGATGAACTGAACATTATTCAATGGGATGTCCTATTGAGAGATATATCAGCAGAGAACTCAGTTAATACATTTTTTGAAAAAAATTACAGCATTGTGAAATCACATGTTCCTTTAAATAAGCCAAGATCAATGAAGTATCCGGTTTGGTTTAGACCGTCACTCATACATATATACAAAAATAAACAAAAAGCGTGGCATAAATGGAAAGTTTATAAAAACACATCTAGTTACGAAATATTTTCACTGTTCAGGGCTAAATTCAAGACAGAAGTTAGTCAATGTTACAGAAGGTACATAAAATGTGTAGAGGATTCCATTCCAAAAAATATCAAGCACTTTTGGTCATACGTATCAAACAAAAAAGTTAAGGATGGAATACCATCGACTTTATCGTACATTAACCAAACCTCAAGTGATCCTGACAAAAATTGTGGTATGTTCTCTTCATTTTTCCACTCTGTCTATGCAGCATCCACTTTATCGCCTAATTGGTCACCACCTGCTAACATCTCTGAACAATGCCATATTGTAAATGATCTCTATTTCGACATCAACACAGTTAATCGGGAATGAAGGTGTTTAGATGCTATTAAAGGACCCGGACCAGATATGTTGCCTGCGGTGTTCCTCAAACATACAGCTGAATCCATAAGTAAACCACAGCATATAATTTTTAACAAATGTATAACTGAGGGATATTTCCCTGATCTATGGAAATGTGCATACATTGTACCTGTTTATAAAAGTGGTTCCAGAAATATGGTAGAGAACTACCGACCCATATCAATATTGTGTTCAATTGCCAAGCTTCTTGTTCCGCAACATTGATAGACGTATACAGGTAGACGCAATCTACACTGATTGCTAAAAAGCGTTTGATAGAGTAGATCATGAAATTCTTCTTAATAAAATTGTGTTCAATGGCATCAGAGGCAACTTATTACGATGATTCAGCTCGTATATTAACAAAAGGAGTCAAGTAGTTGTGGTTAAAGGATATAAGTCAGAAAGCGTCAGGGTAAAATCAGGTATTCCGCAGGGCTCCATATTAGGCCCACTTCTTTTTATTATCTTTATAAATGACATAAATACATGCTTTCAGGATACAAACTTTCTTTTGTATGCTGATGACTTAAAAGTATATAAAACTATCAAAAATATTAATGACTGTATCAGCTTTCAAAATGATCTTAATGGACTAACAGAGTATTGCAAACTTAATAAACTAAATCTAAATATTTCTAAATGTCACACTATAAGCTTTACCAAAAACAAAACCATTATAAATTACAATTACTCCTTGTGCGATAACGTTTTAACGCGGGTTACGAATGTAAAAGACCTAGGCATATTATTTTATGATAACTACATATATATAAACTACATAATAACAAAAGCATTTCAAATGTTTGGTTTTGTTATGCGGCTTGCCTCTGATTTTGTGCGACCTTCCACTTATCTTCTTTTATATTATACCCTAAGTAGACGGTGTGGCAATGGGCTCTCCAGTATCGCCTGTTGTTGCTGACATCTTCATGGAGGACTTCGAAGCGCGAGCCCTGCAGACTGCCACCATCACACCGAGGTTCTACAAGCGCTATGTAGATGACACTTTTACAATTTTACTAACAGATAGTGTTAATGTATTCCTAGACCATCTTCATTCTATTCATAACCACATCAAATTTACAATGGAATTAGAGGCAAAAAATTCTTTAGCTTTCTAAGATGTACTTGTTATCAGGAACAAAAACAACTCTTTGAGCCACACTGTGTATAGGAAAAAGACACATACAAATAGGTACTTAAACAGTGAATCTCACCATTATCGTAAACAGTTAGCTACCGTGGGAATGTCTTTGTTTCAGAGAGCCCGGGGGATCTGTGACAAGAAACACTTGGACGCTGAGCTTCAACAAGTCAAGCAAGTTCTGCAAGACAACAAGCTCCGACCGCCGCGCCAACGTCACAGATCCCCGAAGAAAAAGCCAGCCACAGTAGAAAAACAACCTGCTGTCTTCCCATACATCAAGGGCGTGACCGACAAGATTGGCTACTTCTTGAAGCGAGCTTCAATCAAAACTTTCTACAAGCCGCCAACGAAGGTAAGACAATTATTACCATCTGTCAAGAGTCAGTTACCCTTGCAAGAGGCCGGGTTTTACAAAATAGACTGTGAGTGTGGTCTCTCATACATTTAACAAACCAAGAGAAGCATAGGCATTCGACTAAAGGAACATATAGCTGACATTAAACACAAACGCTCGACGAAGTCTGCTGTGTGTGAACATGTAGAACAAGGAACCAACCATTACCTGCGATTTGATAAACCACAGATACTCGCAAAAGAACACCGCTTTATTCCAATAATGATACGTGAAGCTATTGAAATTAAAAAACATCCTTATTTCAATAGGGAAGATGGTTGGAATGTTCCTCCAGCTTGGGACCCTGTTATCAGGCTAATGAAACCCAAGAAGGACAAAGTCACCAGAAGACATCAAGACACAGTGAGCACATTCTGCGTAGATAGTAACACCAATAGTTGAAAAATGTTCGGGTACTTCGAGATAACTTTTAAATTCAAGACAAAGACAAATATCACCTCAGTCTGCCGTGAACATGAATCCTGTAAGGAATTCGAAACGTCAGCTAGTTATAAAAAATTAGTTTCTAGATCATTCGGTTTAAATGTTATAACTAATAACCAGTAAAACCAATTTAACGCGATAAAATCCGTAAACTGTAGTTTATTTTCAATGTTGCTATTTTTGCCTTACCAAGACACGTATTTAGAAAACAAATAATTGAAAAGTTAAAGTTAATGATATGATATATTCGCTTGAGACATAACCAAACTCGAAATAAGATTAAAATCAAACAAATTAAATAAGATTAAAATAAAAAAAACTTGCAATATTAAAGTTCCCAAATATGTTTGTTTGCAAATAAAACTGATAGCTTATTTGTTTGTAACACGTTTAGAACAGCAATGTTTAAAAGTAATCTGTGGAAAATGTCGCAGTAATTACAATAAGTAATTTACAAGAAAATGTACTACCTTAAGCATATACATATATTGTAATGTCGTTTTTTTTTTCAAATAAAGTAAAATAAAATAAAATAGATTTGCGCTAAATTTAATTATAATAAATAATTAATAATTTTACTTTCGGGAACAATTTCGCGAATGTTCAAACAATAATAATCTCTTGTATCAAATTCACAAAATAATTGTGTAAGACTCACAATTTGTTTCAGAGTTGCGCAACGTTTTATGATCCTTTTTATCTGTTATAGACCATCCTTTATAATACTACTAAATTAGCCGCACAGTTAACCTTACTGCTACGCACCCGTGGCTCATAGCGTCATGCTATAGCCTTCCTCCTATAGCCTTCCTCCTATAGCCTTCCTCGATTAATGGGCTATCCAACAAATAAGACATACATAACCAAACACAACACAAAAGAATTATCCAAATCGGACCAGTAGTTGCTGAAATCATGTTCCATCAAACAAACAAACTCTTCAGCTTTATTATATGAAAGATAGATTTTAAAATAAATAATTCCAATTAGTCGTTAATTCCTTCTTTATAACATTGATGCTATGCAAAACAAAAATCTACTGCTGATCTCGCATACGTAAAACATTTAAGTTAGAACAAAGTACGAGTTTACACGTTGCAGACGATAAACCATGACAAGGATTCCTAAGGTTAAATTTGTCGAAATTGAATCTAGAAAAGATTATGTCGAATAATTTATAAAGGACGTTTGCCGAATCTGTTTTGCTTCGTAATTTCTGTGATGTCTAAAATAGAATTTTATTTAAATTAAAGTGTGTCATAGAGTGAAATGTGTCAATCTAGATAATTATACTAAATGGCTTAGGGGTAAATATCGAGACACTTTCTCTGATTATTATGGAATTTACTTACTTTTTCCTTCCGTGAGGTGGAGTAAAGAAATGATGGAGTGGAAAAGGTAAGTTGGTGGCATACTCTCTCCCTACAGCCTTTAAAAGTCCACCGCTGGACTTAAGACTATCCTTATATGCTTCTCCTTACTAGTACTGTGAGACAATAGAAGCCTCCTTTACCACACTGGTCAGAAGGGTCGGTACAAGGTTTAATGTCAAGTTTTCCGTCTCTTCACAAATATACTATTTGTTTCATGTTTTTCTTTGGTCATTTCTTACAACAACCACGGTCCATGGAATGAAATGAGTGGTGAAATGTTGTATTCCTAATCCGTCAACGACACTAGCCCTAAGCACAGTTTAATAATTCGAAGAAAGTGTCACGATCTCCAGCCATTGTAAGAAGTTGCCAGTGGAAGTCGAACTCGGAAGTAGCTCGTCGTTCAAGCAGTCTCCGGAGTCAGAACCGTGTCTACGTGCGTCTACTAACTGACAAGAAGAGTAGGCTGGGTCTGCTGTTCTTGGCAGGCCAAACTAATGGTGGGGTCGCAAATATATACAATAATTCCAACACATATAGGACACTGCGAAACACTGCAGTTTTAAGTTGGTAAGCGCCAGACTTTTCGTGTTCCTATACCCTTTGGACAAAGAACGCGTGATTTCATGTATTCTATACGTCTTCCAGTTTTGAAGATTTTAAACTATTATTACATCTTAAATCTTTTCAAAGAAGAGCAGTTTCTGAGGAGTAGTGAACTCCTCAAAAACTGCTATCGAATCATCATATCGAAATCAAGTAGGTATTTCAGTTTCAGTATTTTCTTTTATCGCAATATAATTGCGTATTACGCAAAAGCCATAATATACGCTATTTTTACGTGACATAACGTGGACAATCTTTAAACTAAGCCCACAGAAATTACTTCAAAACAGAAACCCGAAACGTGAAAGTTCAACTTAAATTTACTTTTACTACTTCAACCAACTTTAATGCAACAATTTGTAAATGCAAATTCGTTCTACTTGTCAGAAATTTGTAAAAAATTGAGCAAAGCGGGAAACTGCTGCGACATTTAATAGCCAACCCACAGCGATGGACGGTAGGACTCGCCAAATTAAGGTGAACTTCGTGAATTCAAAAAAATTTGCTCCGTGCAACGAATATTTGGTACGTTTGATATTTTTGAAAGTTCAAGTAATGTTGGTTGAATTGAACTCTATTTTATTTTGGAGCCATCAGCTCGTATGCGACGAAAAGTGTAGCTTTAAGCGCGAAAAATAAAAAGATAGTGCTAAAGTGAAAAATAAATAGATAGTGCCAAATTACCGGTTCATTTGGTGAATTTCCCACTCCTATTAAGACTTATTCCTATATTTTTAAAAAGCTTTTCTTGAAAGTCATTGTGGACCTATATCTTTGAAGACTAGCACTAAAGTTCAAATTATATTTAGCCTGTGTTTTCAGTCAAATAATTTTATTATATCTTGCAGGTAAAGTCGAGTGCATCTACAAGCGCCATACACGCCATGTAAATTCTCATATCCCATTTTATTTTTGATTACTTGACTTTTCAACCAGCAAGCTACGGCCGTGGGGTCGCAAGAAAACTGACACAAGGATTTTTGTGAGTTAGACATTTGTTTATCTACCCTTATTGTATTTTTAAGTGCTTGGTTTCCTGAAAGCTTTTATATATTTGTATTATTACGTGTTCTCATTCGGATCTTTCAATGAATCGTATCGAATACATACAAAATTCCTTAACATAAAATTATTATTATTTTATTTAATCAGGCAGGCAGTTGTGACAACTGATGATGCCTGTATCTCGCAATTTCTACTGGTTTTAATTTGCAGCTAGATATTTGTCCAGACGGTTTTTAAATTGATTTATGTTGTCAGCTGCAATCACATGTTCTGAAAGTTTATTCCACGCTCTAACCACTCGGTTACTCAAAAAGTGTTTGTGTGGATTATTGTTTGAGAAACTGGTACATAGTTTTAAGGAATGGTCTCTTAGGTGGGTATTTTCGTTACGTGTGAAAATGTGTTCAAAGTCGCAGTGTCCAGTTAGATTCTTATCAGATCTCCACGGGCCCTGTGATCCTGGGAGATAAAATTGATATACATTTTTCTGTAGTCCAAGCGGATATACGCCTCGCATGTAAAAAGGGTGCAGGTAAAAGGGCTAAATTTTACAGTAGATATGCATTAGCTGTGAATGTCCTTACTTTAGAGCACTATGAGATAGACAAATGTGTACTTACCGGGTAATTAGGCAACGACATAGATGTAAAGATTGGATTCAAAACCAGCTTCAAAAAAAGGTGACATAGATGTGTATTATAGCCCTTTGTTTACAATAATCATATCATAGTCATTACTTTTTGTAAAAAATAAAAATTCATCATCATCCTCCTAGCGTTATCCCATCCCAGATTGAATATTAGCTTTTCCACAGAGCGACTGCCTGTCTGACCTCTGCAACCTGAAGTGATAGCGATATTCAATGGTTTAGACTAGTGTCAGTTTATTTAGAAGGTACTGACTGTCAAAGATCTTTATAATAGCTGATACAGATGACTTAACGTGCTCTCCGAGGCACGGGGCAAGCGATAATTATTATTAATTTGATTCGAACATAACTCCAAAAAGTCAGTGGTGCGCGCCGTGAATTCGAACCCGATACCGTATGCATGGCAGTCTGTTGGTATCTCCACCAGGCTATCGCTGCCTCTGTGTAAAAAATAAAAAGTATTATCATAATAATCTATTTTAAAGGACAATGGGCAAAAATGTATGGAACGTGGTACCCGCTCCAATTGATATATCATTGAAAAGACAGTTTGATACAGAATAACGTCTACCATGGTGCTTGTCCCTATTCACGTTTGGGAAGCAGTGATCTCACTGAGTTTTATAAATCAGAATTTACTACAAACTACTTATATTAGTAAAATAAAGCTGGAGAAAGATAGAATTAGACGCTGATATAACACACTTAGGATTCTATTATTAAAAGAAGTAAGAAAACAAGCGATCTTCAAATAAAAATCATATATTTTAGTTATTTTTTTATATTTTTAGTTTATTATAGCGAGTAGGATCTAAAACATTATATATCGGTATCAATAACAGCATTGAGGAAATATGCCGGAGCAGTAAATCCCGCATGCCTCGCATAACCCAGGTACCATACGATGGACACTATATGTGCACAAGTGCCCATCGTACGTCGCAGATAAACATGTGCAATACTGTGGGACAAGATTATTTGCACTGTTGATTAATATATAACATCACCAACACTATCACCAACATCGATGAAACACACGTAGTGTGCCATCGAATACCACCTAAAAGTAGCAAAAATATGATTTAATGTTTTTTTTTTGTATAAGTGCATTATATACTTGGATTAAGAGAATAAACGGCACCGACGAAGGAATGGTGAAATAAAACTTCACCTTGATTATAATAATGAAAGTGCTTACCTCCAGAACGGCATGTTCATGAATAAACGCAGCGAACTCAGGACGCGTTCTTGACAGATTAGCTGTCAAAACATGTTGTTGGTATCTTCTGGTATATAATGCTCGCCGACACATTACACAGTTGAGACGTTCCATTGCGATATTTCAGTTCGAAAAACAAATCAGTATAGTGCACAAGACTAGCACAGGTCAACGTTAATAATAGCGGGTAACAAGTCCAGTAGAAGCGCAGGGGTCAGTAATTAATGAAAGCGAGTTATGAAAGCAAAAAAGAAACTAAAACAGCAGCTAAGCGTCGTCACGAGCGCAAAACGAACGAGCGACTGACGCGGACACCGAGGAGCTCGAGTTGAGTTGAAAGGAGAGGTGAATGGCAAAGCCTAACGTAAGACTTTGCCGTGCAAAGCGTTATTAATAGAAAACATGAACGGAAATGCAGAAAATATTACCTTAGTACTAATTTTCTTCAATAGATAAGTTGTACCTTATATACTCGAATATGTATGTTTATCGCCGGGGCCAGGACTGTCTAAACCAGTTTCCCTTGGCCCTGGAACGCAAAGGGAAACCGAAGGAACAGGGTTTTTATTAGTTAGTAAGACTATCGTTTATCTCCAAACGCAATCAGATTTGAGACTGGCGGCGATAGTAAATATTGTTCCTCTCGGTAAGACCTTTTAAACGACACTACAATCATATCTATTGGAGCCGGGTACCATTTTGCCCATAGTCATTTACTTCAGTATTTCTCTTGAGAGAAAGCCAATATCATTTTCATGCCACGAGTTATAAAACCTTCTTACCTTTCTACGTTTACAATACTGTGAACATATGCAAAGGTTATAATATTACAATTATTTGATACGCTAATAATTCACACATCATTAGCTCTGCATTTAAAATAAAACTTTGTGTTAACTAAATCAGATGGTTTGTATCAAAATCAGGAAACAAACTAATCCACTTATGTTGGAATGGATATGCTGGGACTTGAACCCAGGACTTTCAGCATGCGAAGCAGGCACTCTCCCATTGAGTTACATTCCCTGATACCCAGTGTCGGGTAAATAGTGTTCTTATTGTAATAATAATAATAATAATAAAACCCCTCTGGGGCAGCCGTTATGTCATCATGAGACTAACGCAATCTCAGAGGGCAGAGTAACAGCTTTCAAACATCGCCTTCATCGGGTAATAGAAACAAAAAATGTATTACAAGATGAAAAGAAAGCTTACAACCGCAGGGCAGCTTTGTGGCGAGCTGAATGTGTGTGGCGACTCTGCTGTCCCGAATGCTTCAGAGAGTCGATCAAGGCCTCGTCTCCGGCTTGCCTTTATTGGCTGGCCAGAGTAGATATCCAAGAGTGCCCGCAGGACTCTCAACTCTGGCTTGCCTTGGTCGGCCGGCCAGAGGGAAGCCGCAAGAGCAATTAGCTCGGGGGTGGAAGTGTCATTCTCAAGGGGGGGAACCCCGCTCCGGGCCTCCGTTGTCACGAGGCCCGCGATGGTGAAACCGGTGCCGCACCGCTCGACACCCCTAGCCACTCGCACCGGTGTTGCCCTCTGGCTGCCTTTATGGCAGAGAGGCCCATCTAGTGAGTTGGCGAGTCACCACCTGCCACGCGGACGTATGCTATTGGAGTATCACTGGCAGGTGCCGTTTATTATCCATAGTCTTATTTTCAGTCCATTCAACACCCATTCCCATAATCCAATTAAATTAGGCTCCTCATCATTACAATAGTCCTACACGTGCTGCGGCTAGTTCATAGCTGTACTCAGTAGTGTACTTGTGGAGGCTCCGCGGCACGTGTCCCATCCCATTTTAGATTAAAGTTCTCTACGGGCCTCTGCACGTTGGATCCATATCCCCGTGTAAGCCTCCCAAAGGTCCGGTTATTCTTTTGACACTAAATGTTAGAAGAGTAGCCGTGTAACTCTCTGTTACACATAATAATAATAATAATAAATTTATTTCCAAAATAGTGCAAAAACATTTACAATTCAGGTCTTATAAGTACATTTAAAGGATGAATACATATTTGCCTGTACTAGGTTAAAAACCTATGCTTCAGGCGATCAAGTAAAACTATATTATATGGTAAAACTACATTAAAATAACTAAAGCTAAAATAATAAAAGTTGTATACAGTTATGTTCTTAGTTCTATTTTAACCCTTGAGGTACGATCAAACTAAAGGCAAAGTGCCACAAGTACAAAGGGTCACGTTGCTGCAAATTTTCATTGGCATAGGTTACCGGCAAAAAAATAATTATGACACCTTAATATAATTATATCACATAAATTGCATATCATTGTGTTGGTTATAAAATCAGCTATGATAATAATAACATAAATTACTACTAAATACTCACCTTTCCGGCATAACAAGCTTACAAACTTAGAAGTTTGTTATTTTTCACTGGTTCGCACAAACATTTCATCACATATTAATGAATTTCATTACTTGTTTGGTTCATAAACACAAAAACATCAAATATACCTTTAAGTTTTCACACAATACATTATTTATTTGTAACAAATGAATCTAACGCCACTAAAAAAATTATAATCCGAACGCGTAACAAAAAGTTCGCCGTGCCGGGCCGCCATGTTACTGTAGCGAACACTGTGGCTGTGAATTATTTACCATTTGAAACACGATAACAGTGAAAACGTACAACAATACTAGTATTTAATTGCTTAAATATGTTTTCAGATAAATAATCTGGGTATTTTTATGTCTTTCATAACTATTAAAAGAGTATTTATCATAAAACTATTACGAAAATAGCAAGTTTCAAGAGTAGAAATAGCCGTTCTTAAAAGTTTTTGCCTTTTATCACTGTATTTCTTGTCTCTGTCACGAACAATGTCACTTCACAATTAATATTTATTTATTTCTGAGTAAATCTAAATAAGTATCTTTATAAAATATTCACCGGTTTCTTCCACAAGACAACTTTTATTATAAAGATCGCGGAACAAAACACAACAATGGCGGACGCTTTCGCAACTGAGACACAGATAATTATATTTCAATATTTTTTGGCACGTTTCGTTTCTCTCACCCTTCTAAAAGGATTTAGTTGCATAGAATATGAACTATTCTAATAGTTACTACTTTCGTTTCTTGGTTTAAGTAAAACAAAACGTAAAAAATCCGCGACTAATAGGACGACATTTTTAGAGCACGACCATGCGTGCTGTAAACACATGGGACCACTTAAATTAGAGCACGACCGTGCGTGCTGTAATCACGTGGGGGTTAATATTGCAAGTAACTCTTCTATCTGTTCATATGGCATGTCTTGTAAATAATTACAGAGTGTTTTTTTACAATTATAATAGTTTGAGGTATATAAACTTATGACTCTATTTAATTTGTTATATAAATATGGACCCATAAATGTGAAAAATCTCTTTGTAAAAGTAAATCTTGAGGTCGGGTGTGAAATGCAGACTATATCTTGCCGCCTCTTGTTAGTATTGTGTGTATTATAGGTAAGCATGGCATGTTGTTTTAAAACTATGTGCATGATGAAGAGTTGACGAACAGTTAACACATGACAGGATTTATATAATAGGGTTGTGGGAAAGAGAAAACGGCGAGAGTGTGCTACTTTTAAGATCGTTCTCTGTGCTCGCTCATGGGGCAATAAGATCGTTTTCAGAGCACCACCCCAAGAAGTTATACAATATTGGATTATAGATTGACACAGGGCCAGATAGACTTGTGTGATTAATTTTGAGTCCGCAAATGTCCTTTGTTTTTTAAATACATAAATTAATTTCCGGAAACGATTGACTAAGTTTGTTATATGTTCACGGAAGGAAAGTGTTTCATCAATAGTAATCCCGAGATATTTTGTGTATTTAGTACGGAGGATAGTAGGACAATTACATACAGTGTTCCCAGATGGAGTTGTGCATTCGTGTACGTATAGGTGAGGTTTAGTAACAATTTGTTTACTCTTGCGCATGACAAAATGAATATATTTTGTTTTGTCCGCATTTAATGTGATGCAGCCAGTTGTTTACTACATTAAAGCCTGACTGCGCTTTTTCATAAAGTTCATTGACAGTTGAGGCGGTAAAAATAAGTGCCGTATCGTCAGCGTATGATATTAATTTGCCGTGATCTACACAGGTCGTTAATATAAATTAGGAACAGTGTGGGGCCCAAAATACTTCCTTGAGGCAAACCAAATTTAGTGTTTTTTTGATAATTGCTCGTAATATTATCTATCTTAACACACTGATGCCGATCATTTAAGTAGTCCGCAAACAGTTTAAGCTGCATTTCTCTTACACCAAGGGACTCCAATTTGTGTAGAAGTGAAGAAATACATACAGTATCGAATTCTTTGGCTAGGTCAAGAAAGATCCCTAAGGTGTAGTTGCCTTTTCCAAGTTCCTGTGTAATATAGTCAGTCAGGCTATGCACGGCGTCAGACGTTGATAATTTTGCTCGGAAGCCGAATTGGGAAGAAGAGAGATAGTGTGTCTTTTCGAGGAAGTTAACTAATCGGCTATTAATAATCTTTTCAATTATTTTTGATAGTGCGGGAAGTAATGATATAGGTCTATAATTAATAATTAGGTCCTTTTCTCCAGATTTATAAATCGGAATTACTACTGCCTTTTTGAGGCATTTAGGAAAAGTAGCCTTGGATAGGCATGTTCGGAAAACGTACGTTTGAGGGGGTACAAAAATGTGCATAAAACGTTTAAGAATCTTATTACTTATACTATCCCAGCCAACAGCACTGTTGTTCTTTAATCCTGTAATTATTCTCTCTATTTCGTGTTCGTCAGTGTCCAACAGTACAAAAGATGACGCACAACTACTCGATTTCTGCAACGGTGCAGTCTGGTAGCCAGTTTGGTTAGTTTTAATTTCAGCCAAGTTTTTGCCCACGTTAACAAAGTATTCATTGACGTCATTGGCAGAAGAAAGCGGTGAGGTGTTTGTTAATAATAAACTCGAATGTGATATATGTTGTTTTGAGCTATAAGTGACTTCTTTTATATGTTCCCAGATAAGTTTACTGTTTTTACCAGCCCTATTAAATTTTTCTTTATCGTAATTAGATTTAATTTTTTTGAGGAGATTATTGCAGATATTTCTGTATCTTTTGTAAGTTAATTGAAGAATTAAGTTATTAGGGTATTTCTTAGTCTTTTGGTGTAGTTTATTTCTGTTTCTTATGCATCTAATAAGCCCGGGTGTAATCCATGGCTTAATGTTGTAGGTTTTCTTATTAATTGTTACTTCTGCTGTGTTATTTAAAATGACTTGCTGGACAAATTTTATAAAATACGATAGTGACTCATTTGGGTCGGCAGTATTGTAAACTACAGAGGACGCCAGGAGGTACGCCTGCATTTTTAAAATTTACGCGTTTTGGCCGATCCCGTGGGAATTTCGGGAAATCACTTCTTAGTGCACCCCTACGGTCCCCAAGGAACATACATGCCAAATTTCAGCTTCCTGCGCCTAATAGTTTCAGCTCTAGCGTGTCTGTCAGTCAGTCAGTAACGCAAGGATTTTATATATTAAGATACTAAAGTCAATATTGCATAAATCACATTCGAGTTTGTTTATGTTTAGCTTAGGTTTTGTCCGGGGACGAATTTGCTTAGGCAGTGTTAAATTTATGGTGAGTAGGACAGCGTGATGATCAGTGATAGTCGAATTTCTAACAAGCGTATTATATTGATGAATAGATTTTACAAACATATGATCGATACATGAACCACTATTATGTGTAGACAGTGTGTGAGCGGGTAGTAGACCATGGTATGCGCAGATATTCAGACAGTCTTGGGTACCTGTATCATGAAATTCAGATCCAATATTAACATTTATATCGCCTGTTAGTATTAAATTTTGGATAGAGCACAGAGCCTGAAGTGTGTTATTAAGGGAAGTTTGGAATACGTCTAAATTTTTCTGCGCTGGCGATCTATACATAGCAAAAATTGCCGTGTTGGAGCCAATTTTAATCACTAAGCAATTACAATCCTGTAGAGTTGGTTGTTCGATTGTCACTTTTAACGAGGATTTGGCATAGACAACAATTCCATCATTCTGATTGTGGTTTACTGTAGTGTAATATGTATTGTATCCCTGAATTTCCGGTAAGTTGGTATGTCGATTTAATATCCAGCACTCCGTAAGCACTAGTAGTCCTACTTCCTACTTAGGAAAACATTAAAGCAGTCTATATTCTTGGAAATACTGCGAAAATTTTGTGTTGTTAGCGAGGTTGGTAGCTGGAAAGATACTTTTTGCACTCCTCGACCTCACATGATTGTGCTTGAAGTACAAATATATTATCTAATTCCTTAATTAAATTTAAATTTACATCCATATCAAAATCTTATAGTTAAAGTGCTTTTAAACAATTAAGTGAGTGGCGCTCTTAGGCGCCAACATAATATATGGAGTTAATGTACCTGTGTTCGGCTGCTTTTTTAGCTGGGCATTCGGCGTCTCCAGTTTTGTGTTCATGAGGCTTCTTAAAGCGCAGGCATATTCCACATTTGGTAGACTCTGCTTGCTTCGTGTGTGATTGTGTTAAAACTATGTTACTAATAAATTAATGTCAGATCTATCAACATACCTATTGCCTAACCTACTAACTATATCTCTGGCGCCGTTGGGTGCGCGATTACCTACCCGAGCTGCAACACCGGTGGGAGCCCCATGGGTCTGGGCTCAACCTTGAGGTCGGCGACCCCGTCCTGATCGCCGACGGCCAACTCCCGCGCAATACATGGCCGCGCGGTTGAGTTGTGGCCGTCTACCCAGGCGCCGCACTGTCGAGGTGCGCACAGCAGCAGGCGTCCTCAAACGGCCGGCTAAGAAGCTGGTCCCCCTGCCCAAGTGACAAGGCGTCGCTCACCGGGTGCTCTGCAGCACTCCCATACGACGGTTCGCGCGCGTTGCTGCACAACGGGGGAGATGTTCGCGACTTAGGTGTAATCGAAACCGCGAGTGAAAATCGTATAAAAATAGTGCTATCCAATCGTGAGGTACACCGGATTCGGTTCCCGGACGCGTCAAAGTGATAAAACAACGCTAGAATAGTGAAAATTCGCAAATCCGTAATAAGAAGTGATGTGTGGTGCATGGACATTAGTTTAAAACTTGTGTTAACTGCAGGGACTTAGATATCGATCATAAATAGTGTTATCAGTTGTAATAGATAAGAACTAATAGTTGATAAACAGCTGTTTTGTTTACATAGTCGTTTTATAGTTTAATAAGTGTTTTTAGCTTCGAATAGGCCTGAAATCATGTCTATATACTTTCTTATTGCTAGTTATTACCTTATATAGTGAAAATAAACATAATAACAAACATTTGCATGTTTATCATAAACTTTGTTCATGTGCGATTATGTTTACTTAAGAAAATTTGTATTTTTATTTATGCATCGTAGGTTTTCCTGTAATAACTTAGAATTGCATAAAGATATTTTCATGGCGTTTGTTTCATTAGATGCTACATAGTTGCACACAAAGGCCTACCAAAATTATACATATAACTATAGTATTTAATAGTTTTTTAATAGAAAATATAGTGGGCGGGCCCTTGTGTGACGACATTTTTCGATAGTTTTTCTTGAATAACTTAGTGACGCAAACAGTTAGGTTTAGGTGTTATATACTAATAGATAGAACTTTTTAAGACCTATCTAGCTAAGTATAGAACATATATGCATGTACCATAGTATCTAAGTTAATTACATGTATGTATTTTATCAAAAATAAAGATTTGCTGTGCATATGTTCGGTGCGGTGGTCGTCGTTAAGGTAAAGTTCCGAAGTACCTAAGCGACCATGTTTTCGGCCAGTTTGTTGGCGTCCCAACCACCATCTTGTGACCAAGTAACCATATATTATGTAACCACCAAGCACCGAACATCTGAACAGCATCGCTCCCAACGTATGAAGATGTTTTATTTCTAAAGCCCCGAATAGATCGAAGCCATACAGTCCACACATATAGAAGAGGCACGTCGTCGTAGGAACATTCGCCAGTCACACACCACCAGCGCACTGTGACGGACCAGCTAAGGTTCAACTCCTGGCATCCGTTACACCTACAATTGTATAACGAAAGATCTTTACTGACTAACATTGTATTGTAACATTATACATTATTTATTGACAACCAACCTTTTTCTACCAAATAAAATACCACACATTATTTGTCTACTATTATTCCATTCAGTGGCATGGAAAAACTTTCATAATAACATACCTAATTCTTATAAATACGCTCGAATGATTCAGAAGAAAACGATCGCTTTGTCGTCCAATTCAAATAGGAAGGCAATATAGTTCACTGGGCTACAAAACTCCTTCCTAATTAGTGCTGTTTAGTAATAACGAGCGACTAACCGCAACACAAATGCAAACTTACAAGTTAATTTGTGCGCAATTCGTGTAAACACAAGTGGACCAAACTTCGCGGTCAAAGTTACACAATAGAAACTGTTCTATCCATTGTTGTGGCGTTCGCAGACGGCAACGAATTGAATTTCTTGACTGTACAGTTGCTTACAAAATTCCATTGCTTGTTTTTTCCAATAAGGGACCAGTGAATTAACGTTAACCGTACATAAAACTAATTAGAATACATTATTTTCTAGGTGGAGAGTCAGATAGGCTACCTTGCCAATCAAAAGGTGGCTTTGTCACAGTACTTTTCTATAATATTATGCAATAATTCTTGTAATAATGAAACGGCCAAGCCACATATTTTGATCAAAGTGCAGAGTATGTAGAGGTAGAAGCTTAGTTCTACTTAAGATCTCGTAAATGTTTTACAGTGCGAGCAATATATCAAGCCATCCGACAACTTTCCACATGAAAATTCGCAAAAAGACTCAAAATGCTTGAAATTATTAAATTCTATAAAAAGCTTTTGATATTTTTGGATGCGTCAGCATGAAAATAAAATAAAAAAGAACAAATGAGCATTCAAAACGATGAAAGATCTCTTACAGGAATAGAGCATACATTGTCAGCATATAAATGATTCGATAAGTACCGCATTTTAGTAGACCTTTACCGGTATTCCGTTACCGTGTTCCTAATCAATCATTTTACGCCAGCAGTATCTAGTTTCCACCCAAGTATTCCCGCTATCTAGGGACACACTTTAGTATTTCAAATTATAATATGGATTGGAAATTTATATCAATTCACTTGGTAAAACTTTTTGTCACCTTACAGACTTCTGGTTAAAGGAAATTATATAAAACTCGTATACAAGACACCCATAGTTCAAATGCTAAATAAAATCCAGTTCGGTGATAACCTTTTATCCATTTTTAACCCATTTAGTACAGAGTAACAAAATGCCTTCCACCCCATTCACAAAGTATAGGAATAAAGTCTCACAAAGAGTAAAAGTGCCAAGCTTTTTACGCAACGTAACTTAAAATAATGCTGGAATGAGTGGCAGCAATGATTTTAATTTTTTGCCAAAAGTACCGTCAATATTGATGGATTACAGTGACACTAGTTCATTATAAATTTCATCTAAGTGGACGTTTATTCGACGTCAGTTAGTTTGGTGAACATGATCGTTAATTCTATTCCCTTGTACAAATATTGGTATTGAAGTTTTTTGTACCGTATCTTGGAGTCAAGAGAGTAATGTTACAATCCTCGTGTAATTAGCTATCGCCAGTTTCGATTCTGGACCCCATGTCATGACTGTAAATGACAAGTTTGACAAGCACTTACAGAATAATTAGGTATGCCTGAACCTAGTTTACGAACTAGTATTGAATATCGAATATGGTAAAGATAAGGATTAATTGTTTAAGTTGGTCATTTATGATGATCCCAAATCGAAATAGTTCCTTGTTAGAATTTACACTCTTTAACCAACGCTAGAGTGTCACAATTCGATCTTACATAAAATGCAGTGGTGTTTTGTATTCGTATTATATATTAATTTGATAATAGAACGTGACAGAAGAAGAAGAAAAGAAGCTAAAAAGTTGTAGTTGAAGATTCGTAAAAGTACAAACCTCAACCTTCCGTTCAAGGGTGATAATATTTATTATCAAATTTAGTATGCCAAAAATAAATCACGAATATATATGCCAGCAAGAAACCTAGCATGACTAACATTCATTAAAGAAATATAATATGCTCTAATGAACTAAACGAATAAATTTCACACCAACCACAAAAGTTTATGTAATCACATATTAAAATTTATCACGCTCTTTGAGACAAAATCTTAATTTCATATAATAAAATCTCAAGAAAAGATATTTGAATAATGTTTTTTGAACTTAAAAATTAGTTTCGTAGCTTTCGTAATGTTTTACTTGATAATCAAAAAAGATAAATATTTATGAATCCAATATTAATCTATTCTGTGCACTGCACATTTTTGGCGAGCTTACTTTATATTAAATCGCTGTGAAAAATAATTTTCTGATTGATTTCATATTGTTTATTACAGATGTTACGCATTGATTACAGTTCATTTTACACAATTCTTTGTAGATAATATTTGAGAAGCTTGACCTTCATTATCGTCACTGGACCGTGACATGTGATTCGTCTATCTCTCGCACTATTTCAGTTAGTATGCGTCTAGCTTCCATATGTTCTTATGACACTTTCTTGGCATTTTTTATGTAATGCTAAATAACATTACGATGTTCTTGATACAGCGTTGCTGGTTGGTATGGAGTGGATAACTACGATAGTTCGTCTATCAGTGGTAGTCATAAATAAGGCCATATATAGCGGAGAGCATTTTTCGCTGTCAATATTATTTTTTTTCGGAATAGTCCTAAATCAATTATCACATACCTAATCGATTTTTGTGTTTGTGCGTTCGTGTTGTAAACGTTGTTTTGTTAGGTAATTGATTTTGAACGTAATTTTAAATAAGAGTAATTTCGATATTAGTTTAACAGTGAAAAATGCACTACACTGCGTTTCACCAAATGGACCAAATTTGTTCCGCAAAATTAACTTCTTCGTCGTACGTCAACCGATCTTACTACTTATTCAGGCATCCGGAGTTCTATCAGCTGGGTGTACTTATAAATTTTTTAACTCGTGACACCTTTTAAGCCTATAAGTGAGATCAGGTGTCTTCTGAAGAATGGGCTTCCGTTCTATCAGAATTCTAAAACTCTACTTAAGTGTAGTTATAAATTTTTGTTGGAATACACTTTACGAATACATGATGAATACTTGGTTTATCTAGCGTAGATGAAAAGTACTATAACTAAAAAAAAATAACTAGAAAGATCATCGGATCGCCAGTGAAGAAATTCTCGGAAACACCAAGCCGGCTAAGCGTAGGGTAAACACTATAAACCTGATATAAAAGTTCCTAGAAAGGCTGTAATGCCTATTGACTCCGTTATGCTAGGCAAGCATAGCAATAATATCTATGAACGGTAGTTCATAGGACAGTAACTAAATATTTAAGATTTTCGAAACTTTTCCTATATGCAATAAAACGTTGCTTCATGCCAAATTTCAAGATTCTAGACCGACTGGAAGTACCCTTTAGTTTTGACTTGAGCATTTGATATGAATTTCAATTTTATATCTCTATGGGTTTGTAGCGGCCAGATACATAACACCCGCACAACGCCATCTAGCCAATGACGAAAGAACTACCTCGACACTCGCCACCTAACAACGCGGGAAAAATTCAAAAATCCTGAACCGCGATATCAACTTTCGCGAGCGACGCGGCATATATACAACTTCAAAAGTATGTCCGTCGGCCTGCAGGCCACCAAGCAAAGACCACCCAGCTTGGTAAGAGGCTCCTCCCTCTAGTTGGAGGAACACCACACCTTTATCCTCCACAGTGAGGAAAGGGGTAAGTACCTTTAAAATTATTAAAAATATTTCAGTTATATAACGTAACAAAAAAATTACGGTTTTCACAATTGTTCCTTTATCTGTGCTATAAGATGTTGCTTCATGCCAAATTTCAAGATTCACATTTCACGAGAAGTACCCTGTAGGTTTTGATTCCCTTGCGAGTTTCGAAAATTAGCGGAAATTTGCAGCATAAACGACTGTATCTTTTGATTGCGTTGGCTTAGAAGTTAACTTTTTCACAGCTTCAAGGGACAGTAGACTTGACTATTTGATATAAATTTCATGTTGATACGTCCACGCGTTTCTGTGAAAAAGGGTCTTGACAGACGGACGGACAACAACGTGATCCTATAAAGGTTCCGTTTTCTCCTTTCGTGGTACGGAACCCTAAAAATACGGCTGTTCAACCTATTATATGTATTCCTGAGTATTCATCGATATATTTTTAATTTGAAGCTGAAATTTGGCAGAAAGATGGATCCTTATTAGAAAGAAACATTAGTTAAATATTTTTCGTTTGAAGTGAAAGAAACAACATATCGATAACAAAATCAATTGGAAAACACATGTTGACTTTGTGTGTAAAAGACTAAGCCAGTTTTCATATGCCCTGAATCGGTTAAGAAAAGTATCAAATAAAGAAACACTTTTGACAGCATACCATGGCTACGTCAGTTCAACCCTAAGGTTCGGCGTAATATTTTGTGGCAATAGTACAGATAAAGGCCGGGCATTTATAGCACAGAAACGCTGTATACGGGCTATGTTTAATCTGCACCAAACCGACTCGTGTGTACCATATTTTAAAGAATTTAAAATCTTACCTTTGCCAAGTCTATGCATTTTGGAAGTTGCTCTATTTGTAAAAAACAATTCTGAGCTATTCGACTTTCGAAAACGTGTAAGACATGAGGATAAACTATACGTAGTCGCTTCTAAGACACATTTTATGCACGAAAGTATATTCTGTACAGCTCCACGCATATTCAACAATATTCCGAAAGAAATTAGAATGATAACAAACATAAAAACATTTAAAAATAAACTACATGACTTGCTAATAAACAAATGTTATTATACAGTAACAGAGTACCTATCTGACAAATCTCTACTCAGTTACTCTGTGCCTTAGTCATGATGTGTTCAGTATTATCTACTTTTATATGAATTATTATCATTGCCTGTATACAATTTTGTGACACTTTATCCGTATTTCAAAATGCATGTACCTACGCCATTTATTGCAACCATTGTATGCCCAATGGGCGGGACATAGCTGAACTAGAATTATTGAAACTATAACATCTGTATTATGTACCAACCTATGATCCACAGTAAATATTATTATTATTATTATTAAAAAAAAGAGAGTCTACGTCGTAAGTTGATACAAAATTCATTATATTGGACGATAGTACTAAAGATATTGTTAAGTTATTTTGGTGTATAGTGTTCTCAACATAAGTACTTATGAGAATAAGATTGTGAAATTGAATTTAAAAAAGGTAAATATTTATTTGGCTAAACGGCACCAATAAATTAAAGCCCTCGCTTCTCGTGTTTGTATACTGACGCATAATGCAGCGTTTTGGGTCGGGGAATGCAAATCATTGGTTACCTACGGCTATTCGGACGGGCAAATACGTGTTTGCCTACAATGTAATTTCTGAATACCTGCATCTCACTGGATGCCAATGATAAACATTGGCATAGATATTGCATTTAAATAGCCAGCCGGACCGATTCCAATCAATAATTTCGATTCAGTACCCAACTAGAAAAGTGTGGTTTCAATGCACAAAACATGAGAAACCTAGTCAAACATATTACTTATTTGGATGGTCAAAAAATAATGTATCGATCCCCAAACCGGAAACCTCAAAGTACAATCTTCTTTGAAAATTGTTGATACCATAATAAGGCCGCCCTATTAAAAATAATCAGTAGCCTTTTTACAAAATGTCCTTTTCCTTAGCCAAGAACAGCTATCATTAAGACCTGACATTCATAATAGAACAACCTTTTTGCTTCCACGAAGCCCCAAAAATTTTGCTAAAGAATTTAAATTTGATGCTTAAAATACAATTTAAATTCACTACATGGACGTTTATGAAAGGAAAGCGGAACATTACCGCAAACAACAACCCTTTTTGTAATACGGTTAACGGAGATAGCGTCCAAGTATTCATGTTTCAAAAATTTAAATCTTACCACGCAGTCATGTTGTTAAGTAAACCGATAAAAAGCGCTTGTTGCCTGGAAAGAGGATTTGCACTTGCGCAAAAGAACTTTTAAAAGCAACTGTTTAGAAACCGCACGCAAATTTGAATCTTATATCTAAAACAGTAACGTTCCTGAATATTGAAAATATGATTTCTTATAAATGAAATTAACTTTACGACTTGTATACAGAGGGTAGCAAGCAAGTTGCCCGACATGTACGACCCGCAGTGGTATTAATTTCAAAAGTTGGAAAAAATTTCGCCTGGAGAAATGCAATACTACTTGGGAAATATTTGGAGCCGGGAGGAAATTGCATGTCAGCGATTAAACACGGGCTTTTGAGGAAAAAGTGCACAGGCATAATTTATTTCTTGATCAAATGTCGGCTTGACTTTTCTCAATTTTATACCGCAGAATACATAACTGAGAAATTATTTGTTATTTTATTACGGATGTTGTTTAAAAACTTAGGTAATAAATGTGTTTCATGGTGAGTTTGATAATGTTACGCATGGCGATAATTGAAGATAACGCCATCTACCCGTGAATGTGTGTATTAGAAGAGATTTAATGTATCGGTGGTTTAAAGGTAATTCATCTACTCTGTACTAGATGGTGTTGCTGTATCGAGTATCGACTGTTCGCGATTATTTCGACAGTTTTGTGGAAGTGTCTAGAATTCACTAGTGATGTTATCCGGCCAGTATAAATAGCGCGGACGAGCGAACCGGACTCAGTTACAATTGAATATCGGAGCGATAAAAAAGAAGCGAAGGAAGTAATTCAGAAGTGTTTAGTGAAGTGGAAAAGTGTTCGAAGTAAGCGTGTGTTTATTAGTGCTCAGAATTAAGTGTGAAATAAGTGTGTTTATTAGTGTTGTAAAAATAAGTGTGTATAGTGTTTGTGTTAGTAAATAAAGTACAGTTTAGTGGCATAGCGAGTTATAATTTATCGTCAAACCCCAGCTCGTAACAAATTGGTGTCAGAAGAAAGGGATAAATTATGCCAGTTATGCCGAAAGAAGAAACTGAAGGAGTGCGCACCAGGAACCAGCGCCAGCAAGACCTGGACCAGAGACGCTTCGGAGACGTTCCTACTCCATCGTCTGGTGGACCAGGCGTCTCCGAAGCTGCAGTGGAGCCTGCAAGCGCCTCACACTCCGTGACGGTGCCCGACATCGTGGCTCTGATGGCGTTCATGCAGGAGCAGGCCCGCCGTCAGGAGGAGCAGGCTCGCCGTCAAGAGGAGCACGCGCGCCGCCTGGAGGAACAGCTTCAGCGTGACAAGGAGGAGCAGGCTCTCCGTCAAGAGGAGCACTCGCGCCGCCTGGAGGAACAGTTTCAGCGCGACAAGGAGGTGCAGGCTCGCCGTCAAGAGGAGCACGCGCGCCGCCTGGAAGAACAGCTTCAGCGCGATAAGGAGGAGCAGGCTCGCCGTCAAGAGGAGCACGCACTCCGCCTAGAAGAACAGCTACAGCGCGACAAGGAGGAGCACGCGAGCCGCCTAGACGAGCAGGTGGTGCTTATGAAGGACCTCAGCGCCGCTGTAGGGAAGGACTTGAAGGCGGTCAAGGAGGAACTTCAGCAGCACGAGGCCCGTATCAGCGACGTAGAGATGCTCGTACACGATAAGCTTGAGACTCGCGTCGCCTTTATAGAGAAGCGTGTACACGACCACCACGAGACCTGTGTTGCTGAAGTGGAGAAGAAGGTGCGTGGGCTCGAAGTGACACCAGCGGCTGTAGCGCCTTCACCTCGTGGATTTAAGGTTCCACCATTGGCTCGTCATCATGGTCGGCATACAAGGTCCAGTTCGAGGCTGTAATGCGATCAAATGGGTGGGATAAAGAACAGGTCTTAACCGCCCTAACCTTGGCCCTTCGCGACCGGGCCTTGACAGTGTTGGAGGCACTCGGACAAGACGTCACCTACGAGAAGCTTCTGGAGGCGCTGGAGGCGAGGTACGGAGACGCGCACCTCGAACATGTGTATCGTGCTCAGCTGAAGGACAGGACGCAACACACCGGAGAAACTCTGCAGCAGTGGGCTCTAGAGGTGGAAAAGCTGGTCAGGAAGGCATACTAGTCGTCTCCTGCGCTTATTGACGGGAACCTCGTACAGGCGTTTACGGATGGGATCCGGGACCTGGAGGTAAGAGCAGCAGTGAGGCTTGGGCACTTCAAGGACCTCAAGGATGCTTTAGCCCACGCTCTGGAGGTGGAAGCAGTGCGACGCGATGACCGAGGTCGCAGCATCAGGGAAGTTGTGTCGTCACCTCGGTGCTACAACTGCGGAGAAAGAGGCCATATCCGCTTGAGCTGCCCAAAGCGTAGGCAGCCTGGTGACACCCTGTCTCCACTAAAGGGGTCGCCTGATATGCCTGCCAGGCAGCGAGAGCAGGGAAACGAGTAGAAGCCAGGACTGAGGGGCGGGTGCTGGCTGGTAATGAAAGAGCCCCAAATATCTCGATCTCGCAATCATGCGACGGGAACAGCCTGATCATCGAAGGCGAAATTAACAGAACACCATGCAAGCTGATATTGGACACGGGTGCTTCTCGGACAGTCGTCGGTTTCCATCTGGCAAGACGGGTTCTTCGGGGCTGCTTCAGGAACAATGAATGTGTGAATCTGAGAACAGCTACCGGTCAGCACATAACCGTCCGAGGTGAAATGGAGGTGGATCTGAAGCTAGGCAACAAAGTTTACCGTCACCAAGTCATCGTAGCCGATATAGTGGACGACTGCATCTTGGGCCTAGACTTCATGCGAAAGTTAGATAAGATAAGATAAGATAAGAATTCATTTATTTGCACACAATAACAATAACATGAATTTTACAGCAAGTAAGAACCAAGAATTGAGATAAAATACATACGAATTAAAGTAAGCAGATAAGTACATACATAACATTATAGGTGCAACAACAATCTATAGCTAGCATTAGGTAGGCAGCATCGCGACAAAACGCCGACACGTGACGGCCGGCCTGCCGACCTGACCGGCGACCAGTGCCGCTTGAACAGCGCTGCTCGACGCACGCGCACGCGCCGCAAGCACAGCGCCAGCCATGCCGACCGATAAGTTAACGCGTCGCAGCATTATATAACACAAATTATTATGTTGTCATAGGCGCCAAGCGCTTGCAACGTCAGTCTCATAAATAACGCACATTTACACGCACCTTACTTACATTATAAATAACAATAACAATAGGATCAGCATAAAGGTACGTGTTCTACACTATAAACAAACTATGCTTATGTACAGGTAAATTAAATAATAATTATGTTATTGTTATGCTATGACTGAAACGGATCTCGTTTATTATTTTAGAATTCATGGAAAAAGCAGAATCAGCTAATACACAAAGATATGTAGCGACGCGTTCAGAGTAGTCAGCATAATTCGCAGCTATTATGTATCAGCTACCTACCGATCCTGCTGGCGGCTAGCGGCACAAATGCCCAAGACACAATAAGATCTATATTTTTTTATGAGCAAACCATGAACAATGGGTAAGCAGTATTTAATTATTAAAATAATGATAAGCAGATAAGCAGGCTATTCCTTTTCATTTCTTTTCAGTTTTTGGGCTTCCTTCAGATAAATTGCGAAAGCATCGTGCCGCCAACACAGAGGAATACAGAAGCTTGTCAAAAAAAAAACTACTAATAAAAGCAAGAGAGCTCGGCTTGGTTCGGTATAATATTGTGTGGCAAATAGGCCATCAGCTCAGTATTGTTGCAAAAATAAAATTTTGCAACCCTGCTTTTCAGCTGAGGCCTCTGAAGGGCTAGTGGGCTTACTATTTCTACAGTCAGATGTT
Source organism: Euclidia mi (assembly GCA_944739405.2). NCBI lineage: Eukaryota > Metazoa > Arthropoda > Insecta > Lepidoptera > Erebidae > Euclidia > Euclidia mi. The sequence continues at coordinate 27,629,180 of OX123186.2, read as the reverse complement.
ACTTATTTATGCAATCAGATGGATAAATTAGGTTCCAGTTATAAGTCAAATATGCAGTCAATAACACCAAAAAATACTGCTAGAAACATTTCAACTCCTATATATATATAGTAAAATAGGCCTGTAAAGAGGGCAATGGGATAAAATTAATACATATTAACAAGCAAATAAAAAGGATTATTAGACATATTATAAAAGTATAGTAAATACATACGTATTATAAAAGGAAGTATCGCTGCGAGATCGATGTTAACCTGTGTAAGTCTTCATGGAAGGTGCAACTTCAGGAAAAGTGTACTGCCTGAAGAATGTCATTCTTCACCCGCGGTCGGAAACGGTTGTACCAGTTTGTTTACCAGGGAATTCTGGTCGAGGAAACCGCTGCGTACCAATCGAAGGCCTAGAGAAAGAGGCCTTGTGGAAGATTGCACGAAACTTGGTAAGGGGTACCAAAGTTTCATCAGTACGCTCACTGAATGCAAGTGACAAGGAAGTGTCGCTCAAGAAAGGGATGGAATTGGGCACCTATGAAGGAGCGGCTTGGATGCGTAGATGTCAAGAGCAACCTACCAGCGCCAAGGTTCAGGGTGCACGATTCGACGTGTCTTCACTTTTGGAGGACTGCTAAAGTACCCTGTCAGAAGAAGAGAAGACCAAGGCTAAGAAGATGCTAAACCGGTTCGCCGATATTTTTTCGACCAGTGATGCTGACATAGGGAAGACAGCACTAGTCCAGCACAAAATAAACACGGGAAGTGAAGCGATTCGCCAGCGACCAAGACGTCTGCCAGTGTCACGGGAACGTGAAGTGGAAGCTATGATCGACGGTATGGTGAAAGAAGGCGTAATCGAGCCTTCGTCCAGCCTGTGGTGCTCTCCGGTGGTGTTAGTTAAGAAGAAGGATGGCAGCATGCGCTTCTGTGTAGACTACCGCCGATTAAATGACATCACGAAGAAGGACAGCTACCCACTGCCAAGAATTGATGACACACTGGATATGCTGACGCGAATGAAGTGGTTTTCTACATTAGATCTAAAAAGTGGCTACTGGCAGGTGGAAATAGATCCTCGAGACAAAGAGAAGACGGCATTCTCCACAGGCAAAGGATTGTGGCAATTTAACGTCATGCCCTTTGGATTGTGCAACGCTCCGGCTACTTTTGAGAGACTGATGGAGCGAGTGCTTATGGGACTGATTGGAGACGCCTGCCTGGTCTTCTTGGATGACATCATCATCGTGGGGCGCACCTTCCAGGATCACATTCGAAACTTGGAGCAAGTGCTGTCAAAGATACGAGGAGCTAATTTGAAGCTGAGTCCAAAGAAATGCGCGTTATTCAGACGGCAAGTGAACTTTCTAGGACATGTGGTCTCGGAGAACGGTATTCAAACTGACCCGGATAAGATCATTGCCGTGAAGGAATGGCCAGTTCCAGAGAACAAAACGCAGGTCAGAGCATTCCTCGGATTATGCTCCTACTATCTACGGTTTGTGAAGAACTTTACTGACATTGCTCGACCTCTTCATAAGCTCACCGAACACAGAGTACAGTTCTGTTGGAATGAAAGCTGTGACGTTGCGTTCCAGAAGCTCAAGGAACATCTGTGTACTGCACCTATTTTAGGCTACCCTGACAATGAGCATGAATTTATAGTTGACACAGTTGCCAGTAACACCGGAATTGGCGGCGTGCTATCACAAAAGAAAGGTGATCAAGAAGTTGTTATAGCATACTTCAGCAAGGCCTTATCCAAACCCGAAAGAAACTACTGCGTCACCAGGCGGGAACACATGGCTGTAGTAAAGACATTGCAGCATTTCAACAAATACTTGTTGGGCCGTAAATTCCACCTGCGAACCGACCATGCAGCGCTGAAATGGCTACTTCAATTTAAGGACCCAGAAGGACAAGTAGCTAGATGGATTGAACTACTGCAAGAGTTTGATTTTGTAATACAACATCGCAGCGGCAAGTCCCATGGTAATGCAGATGCCCTATCGCGTAGGCCGTGTACCGACGAGTGCAAGCACTGTACCCGACAGGAAGCAAAGCAGGCAGCATTAGTGAAGATGTTGAAGACGGATCTGAGCGACGAATGGAAAGAAACTTTGCGAAGTACTCAGCAAGACGACAAGGATATACAGCCGATTCTTGAATGGAAGTAATCAGACGCTCCTAGGCCCAAATGGAGTGATATCGCAGCAATGAGCCCCATCACCAAGAGTTATTGGGCACAGTGGGAAAGCTTGGTTGTCCAGGATGGAGTTCTGTGCCGCAAATGGGAAAACGCTCGCGGTAACCAGTGCCATTTGCAAATGGTAGTGCCTAAAACTAAGGTGCCGGAAGTCTTGCAGCTCTATCACAATGGTGCTTCGGGAGGTCACATGGGAGTTATGAAGACGCTTACTAAGATCTGAGAGCGGTTTTATTGGCTCCACTGACGGGATGACGTCGAGGATTGGTGCCGCAAATGCACAAGTTGTGCGGCTGTGAAGGGCCCATGGGAGCGCATAGCATTGGATGTCGCTGGGCCGTTTCCTGAGAGCCAGGACGGAAACAAATATTTTTTGGTTGTGATGGATTACTTCACGAAGTGGCCTGAAGTGTTTGCAATCCCAAATCAAGAAGCTACCACAGTGGCCGATAAGGTGGTGCATGAAGTCTTTTGTCGGTTCGGGGTGCCCTTGGAAATCCACAGCGATCAAGGCCAGAACTACGAAACTGAGGTGTTCAAGGAGACTTGTCACGTAATGGGTGCACATAAAACCAGGACCACGGCTTATCATCCGCAATCAGATGGCATGGTCGAACGATTTAACCAATCCCTGGAAAGGTATCTGGCGAAGGTCGTGGAGAGCAAACAAAGAGATTGGGACAAGCACATCCAACCATTTCTCCTGTCATATCGCATTGCGGTCCACGAAACTACAGGAGTAACACCAGCTTTTGCCAATTTCGGTAGAGAACTACGTTTACATGCAGACTTAATCACCGGTATTCCACCAAAATCTCCACGCAATATAACGGGTTACGCGACCGAGCTACGCAACAAGATGATCGACGTATACGAGTACATCAGGGAGTCAGGACAACAGATGTCTGAAAAGATGAAGACTCGCTACGATCGGAAGGCGAACAACAAAGGCTTCGATGAGGGATCATTGGTGTGGCTTCATAACCCAGTACGAAGCAAAGGTAAATCGCCTAAGTTACAAGCCAGGTGGGACGGGCCATATCGCATAATTATCAGGATGAACGACGTCACCTATCGAATCCAGAAGGGGTTGTGAGGTACACCGAAGATAGTTCATGTGGACCGGTTGGCTCGTTACTATTGGTCCAACGATGTTCGAGACGAACACGTTTAAGAGGGGGGCAGTGTTACGCATGGCGATAATTGAAGGTAACGCCATCTATCGGTGAATGGGTGTATTAGAAGAGATTTAATGTATCGGTGGTTTAAAGGTAATTCATCTACTCTGTACTAGATGGCGTTGCTGTATCGAGTATCGATTGTTCGCGATTATTTCGACAGTTTTGTGGAAGTGTCTAGAATTCACTAGTGATGTTATCCGGCCAGTATAAATAGTGCGGACGAGCGGACCGGACTCAGTTACAATTGAATATCGGAGCGATAAACAAGAAGCGAAGGAAGTAATTCGGAAGTGTTTAGTGAAGTGGAAAAGTGTTCGAAGTAAGTGTGTTTTTATTAGTGCTGAGAATTAAGTTTGAAATAAGTGTGTTTATTAGTGTTGTAAAAATAAGTGTGTATAGTGTTTGTGTTAGTAAATAAAGTACAGTTTAGTGGCATAGTGAGTTATAATTTATCGTCAAACCCCAGTTCGTAACAATAATTATCCTAAAAATTGTCAGTCCCGTCTTGGCTTGGGATGCAAGTCTCTTAAAATCAAACAGAATTTAATATCAAAGTCACATGTATACACATAGGTCGGCCTTAAGAGCTTTTATTCCGGCCGCGCCGATTTCATGGATTTTCATTGTAAGATTACGGTGAAGATAAATAACACTGAATAATAAAAACTTGAAAATCTGAAAAGTCATTCTATAACTAAGAAAGTGTATTAGAAAAGTATATGACCTTTCATAATAAATATTTGAAAACTGACGAATTTAAATTGCACGTTTTCGTAAAATCTGTAGATCAAGGTTGATTCATTGCTGGATTGTGCAAAAATGGCAAGATTTTTTTTTAAATCCTGTAAATGCAATCTATATAATCATAAGACGTTCCTGAATATGTATTAACAAAATTGTGTACTTTCATCCAATTTTTTAAAGAAAACCGTCGTTCAAAACAGAGTTATAGCTCAATTTTGGCGCTCAATCCTGCTATTAGTTCTAATAAACCACTGTGATAATCATATAAATACAAACACATATCTGAAGTTTCAGTTGCATATTACATCATATAAAAAAAATTGGAATCTAAACATTTGATTTGGAATTTATATGATTTTTTTAAAGTGACCTATAAATCTTGAAACTCAACGCCGTCTCAGCCACTCCGCGCCAAGCGCTCTCAAGGGGTGGACGTATCGCTCGTCGCCGCGCACGCATATTACGTAAATATAATATTTCACTACGTTTATAGCACGGCCGAGCCTTCTTGATCCGTAAGATTTTTTTACTCATATAAATACTTCATCTAACTGTTCATGTTATTATTTTGTAACTTGACTGACCTGTTGGTTTAGTCTAACGATTAGTATTACCAGACTGCTAAGTCATACATATATCTATGATTTGATTCCCGTCATTAAATAATATTTGCATGGATTATGGTTCTTTAAAATTAGACTTTACACGCACATGTATAAAGACGTAGTTATGTGTTATATTCAGATTACAGGAAATATGGGTAAAGGACAAAACCCTGGGCACATCCCTATGGGAACGGTAAATGAAAAAAAAAAAACTAAACAGAGGCTAAAAAGGAGTAAAATATGTTTATATTTTTGTTAGAATCAATCTTTTAGAAATTTTGTAACAGTGTTATATCATATAGGTGCATAGGGTTCCCACCAAGAACTTAGGGTCCCTAGCCAACCTCACCTGCAAGTGGTGCACCTGCCGATCAACGGACGAGGCTTTGGCAAACAAAATATCCCGATAAGCGGCAATAGGCTCGCCACCTATTACGTGGGATCAAAACACTGGCGAAAAGTGGGCGTTTAATATGCCTCTGCATACCCCTTCGGGGAAACAGGCGTGAGTCTATGTATGTATGTATGTTATATCTTACATCAAATTATTTAATTACAGAAAGGTACTCTCTAATGCAGCTAACACAAAGGCACTAGATAACACAGATGCAATTCTGCAAAATCAAGTAATTTTATACTTAATAAATTTATTTTTCCCTTCATATACGTTCTACTTTTCGATTCTTTCAATATTGTGTTATATTTCAAGATGCATGCATCAGTGGGAACATGTACTTCTGATTCCTCAAAAAATAATCTGATCGATCAACCTTTTGGCACACCTCCACCTATCACTTCGCTAAGTTCTATTAGTAATAACGACACTGATGATACAATGGTGACTATATGTATTTATTTAATTTAGTTTTGTGATGATAACTTGATGAAGTAAAGCGACGTTTCGGCTGTTTTACATGAACCGTAGTCACGCAGATGGACCACGGGTTAGTTAGTAATGAATTATCAATTCAAGATCTGTCAGTTTAAAAGGAATTACTACAAAACTAAACATTAACAGCATAAAAAGTCCGTAAACAGGAGTTTAATAACAAGATATTCAGTCAGTTGATTTTGGACTGATTTTCAACCATTGTTTTATTAGAAATTTTATCAATTGAAAGGTAAATTGGCAGTTTGGCACCTTAGTATGAAAACCACATACATGGCGAAAACAAACAAAAATATAGCAGAGTATATTCATCTATGGATCTAATTTACTATGGCGTTAGTCGCATTAATGTGAGCTACAGGACACTAAAAAAATCAAATGTTATCTATGTATATATCCATACTCATTATCTCTGAAACTACTGATCCGATTTTAAAAAGTCTTTATTAGTATTTTTGTGTGCGGTAGCCACATTCATGGGAAAGGTCATAGGTTACTTTTTATCCCGATATTCCCGCGGGATCACTGAATGAGGCCAACGAAGTCGCGGGCGTCCGCTTATTAATTGATATAGGTAAGAAAAATTAGATGCTAATTCATTAAAATATTTTTTTATTAAATTTGATCCAAAGCAATCATAAGATCATTTAAAAAGGCAGCGGATGCGTCTGTTGCTTCCTGGTGTATGGCCCAAGACAGATAATAAACAATGCTAGCGATATGGGCGCAGCTATTTAATGTGCGAAAAAAACCTCTTCAATGTGCAAAAGAGACAGCGTATAATATATCTCTAAACATTAGCTCATTTCGATATTATTTTTATGCCTTTATAAGATGAAATAAAAATCTTTGATACCGTTTGTTTTCTTTTCTAAAGGAACCTGTACATTTGTCTCCGACGATTTTTAATCAAATAATTATATGCAATGAAAGGTCATATTATTCCCCTATGTTTAAAACAATTTTGGTTAATGTCCGCCACTGTTCGCAAAGCGGGTCAGATATGCCCAATGATCTTTTCCCTCCAATATTTTGTAGACAGGAGATGCATCAGCAGGATCATGTATTTTTGATACATCTAAAGGTAACCTGGGTGATCCACCTTTTAACACAACGTCAACTATCACCACTCTTGCGACGTATTACGAAGACACCGATTATACAATGATCAGTATTATGCCTACTTTACTTAATTTTGTGGTGAAGTAATTATCAGCAGTCATTTAAGTAAAAATAAATTCATTAATATTTTCAATAAAAAGAACCCGTGATTTACTCTTTATTAATAAATAAATCCATCATTTTCCATACATTTACCATGTAGAGAATATACATAAGGGTTTTGAAATCGAATATTTTCTATACTTATGTAATCTGCTGTTATGACGGTATTTTATTTTTTCAAGTTCTTCTTTTTCTGAGTCTGGGTTATCAGCAGCTGATTCGATCGCTCCAAGAAATTATACTTAATCCCATTTAAATCCCTTTGTAGTCAAAATAACTTTTCATTATTTGTTTCAAGGAAATTGAGACCGAAATTGCGCCAGAACCAACGGAATGGCGAAATCAATCTAGAAACATAAATAAAATTGGAGTGTCTGTTTGTAATATTAAAATAACAACATTTTACTAAATGCATATGGATGTATACACGGTACATAGACCGAAATGATTTTTTTTTTAAATTTTTGTCTGTTTGTTCTCGCTAATCTCTAGAATGGCTGGGGCTGGACCGATTTTGACGGGATTTTCACTGGCGGATAGCTGATTTACCAAGGAGTATCATCATCATCATCAGCCTTTAACAGTCCACTGCTGGACTAGGCCTCTCCTTTGAAAGGAGGAATTGGCCTACTGTACCACGCTGGCCAAACGTGTTGGTATAGGGTTTGTATCAAGATTTCCCTTCTCTTGCAGTGCTGTTCTCTGCATAATATACTCCCTCTGTCGGCTCTTACGACACCCATGGGATGATATGGGGTGGTGATAATCCGTATTCTTAATCCGTCACCACACGGACAGTAGGAGTAACTTAGGCTATAAATTAACCGGGTATGCGAAGAAGTTCCCTCAAACCGCGGGAAACAGCTAGTATTATATACATTAATAATGTATATTTGAAATGTGACAATTATGTAGATGACAATTATAAATTATTTCTATCATATAATAAAACTGCGCCAAATTATTATAAATAGTCGTTGTTATCCTGAGAAACATCATCCTACTAAATAAAATAATATCTAGATTTATTTGATACCTTTAAATGCATGTGCATTGAAAATAATGAATTTGAATACTATCATATCATAATCGAAATATTACATAGAAGAATACTGTTCATGTATGGCAAGAAGGATCAAGATTATTATTCCACCCGATACCGTCATAGTGCGCCGGGTCTCGCATGCGCGGTGCGCGGGCGACCGCGGTACTATAAAAACTTAAACTCGAGCCGCCGCTCGAGGCGTATACGCTCTTAATGGTACCCTTGAAGTATTTTGAACGCTTGAAGATAGCACGTACTACGGGTACCAATAATAGTTTAAAAACATGAGTAAATATTTAAAACCAGGTTCAACCCTGTGATGGCAACTTTCATAATGATAAGAAAGTGATTCCGTAATAAAATAACAAATCATTTCTCAGTTATTTACTGATAAATGCTTTGTTATTTTATTACGGATGTTGTTTAAACACTTAGGTAATAAATGTGTTTCATGGTGAGTTTGATTATTATCCTAAAGATTACGTCTTGGCTTGGGATGCAAGTCTCTTAAACTCAAACAGTTTAATATCAAGTTTACATAATATGTCCATGAAAGTTTATCAACTAAATTCAGTTCTGCTGTGGAGTAACCTTGTCTAACACTAACAGTTTTATAATTAAATGAAAACAAACCTTGCAATAACTATAATATTTTTTGTTGTAATAATACTGGCTTTATAGTGTTTTTACAAAGTATTGTTACGGACGGGGTAACGGGATTGGAAGGAAACACCGAGTAGCACTGATGACACTTTATTCGACTTCACACACGACACGCCGTTTAATTTCGACGCAGACAGCACCAACACTAGTGTTTGAAATAGAATTAGTTTTTATTATAAGTCAAATCGATTATATCGATTAAGTAACATTTTGTTTAGTCTATTGAAAATTTCTGACAATGGTCACACTGAACTGTCAACTTCCTTCTTCCCTTGAAAAATTACCACGTTGTCGTCTCGTACGTAAAATATCGCCTTTTGAATTAACGCGAATTGAATTAACTTGTAAATACTTATAATTGCCACTTTTGACTTCCGGCAAAGTTTGTGATAAATTTGTGATATATTGAACATTGAACTTTGTAAAACACGTGTGTGAATTCCTGATTGGTGCCCGAGGAGAAGGACTCCGCTGAACTGGACACTGGTATTTATTCGATTCATTTGTTATTTTGGCCAAAATTATGAGTTAATCCTATAGGTCCACTTCAAGAACATCACCAGGAGATATAAGGTAAATTTTTCATGTAACTACATTATAATTGGTCATAATTTGTCATCGCTGAGAATCTCAGCAATATATGTCAGACATTTGATTGCTTTAGGACAACTGGATGAATATAAATTAGCTTCCACTGTGCCTACAACCAATTCCCAGTATGCCTACGGTAATTCTAGACAACTAGCGTCTTTTGCACGGCACTTTTCACTGCACTGCACTGCACTTCACTGCTTTTTACTACACTATACTTTCACTTCACTTTTTTACTACTTCTTCTTTCTTCCTTTTCTTCTTCACTTTACTACTTTTAAACTTAAGCTGGCGCTCAGCGCGTCTACACCGCCTTATATACCCCTAGGAATGTTCTAGATTCACTAATTTCGATTGTCATTTCATAATTCAATTGTTTTTCTATCTCCTGTCTCTTTTTAACCTTTCCATTCAAATCCTGAAGTTTCTAGAATTTTCTAATTTTTACTCGAAATCTTTAACTTATCTTTTTTTAAATATTTGCCAAATATTCATAAAAAATTTCCAAATTTCATACAAACCATAATCCACTTAACTGTTATGACTGGGATTTGAACCCACGCCATCAGAACGTGAGCGGATTGTGTTATCCGCACGGCCATCGCCTTGTTGTCAATGACTGGTGAATTTGGCGAACACTTGACAGAGGTTACACTATACGTCATCAGACTAAAAACTCATTTCCAAATAATAAAATAGTGTTCAAACCTCTTTGCTAATAAATTATTGTGTTTGATGACCGGCTAGTTTGTCGTGTAGACGTCAATAGTCCTTGGCAACGGTAGTGATGACAGCTTGGCATGACACCGGCCGTCACAGTATTCAAAATTCTTCTTATTCGATGTAACTAGGTTACCACTTACTTCAATAAAATAACAACTAGATGAAACACAGTCATATTTTATTCTCAAATACAAAAACATTACAAAAAATCGCTATCAGCACGAAGCTCTCGTATTTGTTTATATAGAAGAAAATTTATGTGTGTTTTCATAATAATTCGTTGAAGCGATATTTGTGTTGATTTTTTTTTTGGTACGAAACATAAATAGTTCTTCGCATACACTTCTGAGATGGCGAACCCAAATGGAGACACAAATGAGCAAGGTATGCGTAGTTCCTCTATTCCAACGTTCACCCTACATAATAGAGAAGGGTATAGTACGTGGAAGTTTAAAATGCTTAATTATCTTATGCATGAGGAGTTGTGGGAAGCTATCAGTGGCTACCCAACAGGGATGAACGTTTCCAATGTCACAAAGATGAGGAGCAATCAGAAGGCACTAACAAAAATTTGTCTTACCCTGGAATCATCTGTAATTACGCATGTCCGAAATGTAACTACTGCAGCAGAAGCATAGAAAGCTCTACAAAATGCTTATGAGGACAAAGGTATGGGTAAGCGTTTATATTTAGGTCGGAAATTATACAATTTGAGACTTGAAGATTTTGATAATAATATTGAGTCATATATCAATGCTGTTATTGCCACTGCTCAAGATTTGGCGGATATAGACAAAGTAATAGATGATACGTCCATTGCTGCTATTCTATTGGGAGGTCTAACGTCGAGATTGGACCCATTGATTATGTCTCTTAAAAATAGTAATGTAAACGTTACAACCGAACTGGTAAAGTCCAAATTACTGAATGAAATGTCCAAGGAAAGCTCGATAAAACTGGAAACAGCTAAGAAGTCAAAAGTTGATGCCACTTCTGTTGAGTCAAAGGCAAAGAAAATTGTGTGCTATGGTTATAGAGAACCCGGTCACAAGAGAACAAACTGTCCTTTGAAGAAAAAGAAGGTCATGAAAAGGAAGAATCCCTCTAATAAGGACTTGATCTCTGTGTCTGCTTTAGGAGCAACAAATAATTATGACATAGATAAATGGTACATTGATTCAGGTGCGACCAAACACATGACTTCAAGACGAGATTGGTTTGTAGACATAAAACCTATTGATAATAAGGTAACAGTTGCAAACAGGACTAAGATTGACGCTGAAGGCATCGGTAAAATATCTATAAATACCAAAAGCAACGTCAATACAATTAATGATGTTTTGTATGTACCTAACTTGCAAACAAATCTTTTATCTGTGAAGACAGCAGTTGAAAAAGGTTTTACTGTAATGTTTGATAAGTCGGGTTGTAATTTATTTAATTCAAAAACCTTCTCCTTTACAGGTGATGCGGTTCTACATGGCTCACCCAGTGGTGGATTGTACACACTTGATTGTGACGTAAATATTTCCAAATTTAGAGCCTATGACGTGCACTCTGATTCATTTTCTAAGTATCAGGTATGGCATAAGCGTTTAGGTCATTTATGTCGCGTTGGTATGAATCTGCTGAAAAATAGTCATAAGGTTATTGATTATAAAGATGTGGCTAAAAATCCATGTGTTGCTTGTGTTCAAGCGTAACAAGCTCGAAAACCGTTTAAGCCGATTACTTATAAAAGAGCAACTTCAATATTAGAACTAACCCACCCTGACCTATGTGGACCAATGTCAGTTAGCTCTTTTCAGGGTAATAAATACTTTTTAGTTTTTATACACGATTTTTCGAGAGCTATATTTGTATATTTTATTTCTTCAAAGATAGATTTTGTCACTTCCAGTCTATGGTTGAAAGACAAACTGGGGCTCAAATTAAAACAATAAGGACGGATAATGGCATGGAATTCGTAAATAGTGAATTCTCAACTTATCTTAGATCTTGTGGTATAAAGCATCAAACTACGGTACCATATAATATAGACCCCAGCAGAATGGTGTTGCCGAGCGTACTAATCGCTCAATTGTAGAAAAAGCACGCTCTCTTATAGCTGAAAGCGAACTTTCTAAAGTTTTTTGGGAAGATGCTGTTTGAATGGTTATATACCTAAAGAAGAGATGTCCATACCGTGCCTTAAATAATAAAACTCCCTACGAGTTGTGGAATGGTTGCAAACCAGACCTAGGTAATCTCAGAGTTTTTGGGTGTAGAGCTCTTATACATATACCTTCTTGTCACCGTAAGAAATTGGATCTTAAGGTTGATAAAGCTGTATTTGTAGGCTATACAGAAGACCCTAATACGTATATTTTTAGAAAACTATCTTGTCCTAGAATCTTACAAAAGTCTAGAGACGTAACATTTTTTGAAGATTGTTTTTCTAGTTTAAATAATAGAAATGTCAACAATACTAAGACTTTTACTGAACCTTTAGTACTGTCTAATAGTCTGCCTATACCGGAAGAAAACAGTAAAGTTCAAGAGTCTTTTGATCAATTTTCAGTGGTCACAGTTGAACCAGGTCATACTGTTGTCACTGAAGATCAGACTGCTGATGCCGATCAATTTTTTGAAGCAATTGAGGAAGAAGTAGTTTCTGCTAGTCAAAATGATGGACATAGATATCCATCACGAGATCGAAAACCTCCTAATTAGTTGTCTTACCAAGTGTCTAGTCAAGTGTCTGATGAGCCTAGAACTTATAATGAGGCCATATTGGCTGATGATGTTGATAATTGGCAGATGGCAATGACAGATGAATATAATTCATTGATGAATTTGAAGACATGGAAATTGGTTGACAGAGAAAACAAGAAAGTTATACCATGTAAATGGGTCTATAAGTTAAAGAAAGATCCAACAGGAAATGTTGTGAAGTACAAAGCAAGATTAGTTGCCAAGGGATTCACCCAGACGCCAGATGTAGACTATTTTGAGACATTTTCTCCTGTCGTGTGGCACTCCTCTTTACGTACTCTACTGGCTCTGGCAGCTGAATTGGGTTTAAAGATGCGTTACTTGGACGTTGACACTGCATTTTTAAATCAGGATCTGCTAGAGAAAGTCTACATGGAGCAACCTCAAGGTTTTAAAGTAAAGGGTATGGAGAACAAAGTGTGTCTCTTACAAAAAACCCTGTATGGACTTAAACAAGCTCCACGTGCCTGGAATATAAAGTTAGATGAAACTTTATCGTCTTTTGGTTTTGTGAAAACTCCATTTGAACCATGTGTGTATACCAAACTTTTTGGAAAAGAGTTGGTTATAGTTGCAGTCTTTGTCGATGACATAATTCTTTTTTATACAAAAGAAAATACGTGTGAAATTGTCAAAAATAACTGGAAAAAATGTGTTACAATAAAATATTTGGGCTATTTAAGCTATTCATCATCATCATCATGATCAGCCTAGGCCTCTCCTTTGAAAGGAGGAATTGGCCTACTATACCACGCTGGCCAAACGGGTTGGTATAGGGTTTGTATCAAGTTTTCCTTCTCTTACAGTGCTGTTCTCTGCATAGTATGCTCCCTCTGTCGGCTCTTACGGCACCCACGGGATGATATGGGGTGGTGACAATCCGTATTCTTAATCCGTCACCACACGGATAAGCTAAGCTAGCTATTATCTAAGCTATTATCTTGGTTTAAATATAACCAGAAAAAAATATGAAATAAAAGTACATCAGAAAAATTATATATGTAAGACTCTGTCGAAGCGCGCCATCTTCGCACTTCCGTTTCGTAGTCAACAGACTTCCCATAACTCATGACCACTCTGATATATAAATAATCTTTTACAAAAGTTTGGAAGGGATAATTGTAAAACTTGTACAACTCCAATATCCGGAAAACTAGAGGTCAGTACCAGTAGTGATAGTGATCATAATCTAGAAGTATATCCCTATCAAGAATTAATTGGTTGCCTCATGTTCCTGAGTGTTAATACTCGTCCAAACATCGCATACGCGACTAGTTACCTGAGTCAGTTCAATACTCGGTACAACAAGACTCACTGGTTAGCCGCAAAGAGAGTCTTACAATATCTAAAAGGCACTTTAGATTATTCGATTTGTTATAGAAAATCAGATATGCCACTTGTGAGATTTTGCGATGGCGATTGGGCAAACTGTGATATAGATCGCCGTTCTTATACGAGTTACTGTTTTAAATTAGCAGGCAGCCCGGTTTCATGGGCCTCAAGGAAGCAGCAAACCGTAGCTTTGTCCTCAGCGGAAGCCGAGTATATGGCAATAACTGAAGCTACGAAGGAAGCGCTTTATTTAAGGAGATTTATCACTGAATTAATTTCAGATCCTATGGTAAGGCAAAAGTTATTACCTAATACCATAACTGTTTGTACTGATAGTCAGAGTGCACAGAGTTTGGCTTTAAATCTGGTAAACCACCATAGGACGAAACATATAGATACCAAATATCACTTTATTAAAGAAAATATTAGTGATAATTCGGTAAACTTAAAATATATCAAATCAAGTGATAATAATTATGCCCGCTGACATCTTAACTAAACGATTGCAGCGTGTGGCACATGGTAGATGTGTACTAGGCTTAGGTTTAGTGTAAATATAATTTACATGTTTACTTTGGTACTTAGTATACATTTTCATACTGTTTTTTTCCTTTTAATTGATATATTTTGAGTTCATTTTTATGTTTTAATTATTCTAGAGAATTTTGATTAAAGGGGTATGTTGTAATAATACTGGCTTTATAGTGTTTTTACAAAGTGTTCAAAATTCTTCTCATTCGATGTAACTAGGTTACCACTTACTTCAATAAAATAACAACCAGATGAAACACATCTTTTATTCTCAAATACAAAAATAAATTACAACCATTTTAAGTATTACCTATAATTAAAATTGTTGTAATTTATTTTTGTAACTGCTACAACTAAGGCCTACCTCACATTGGTCATGAACGTTCCTCGAGCGTATGCTTGGCGTCCGTTCGGCGTGCGCCCGGCGTTCACTTGATACTACAGAGTGAACGCCAAGCGCACGCTGGGCGTACGCTCGAGAAACGCTGTCGCCCAATGTGAAGTCGGCTTTAATGGTACCTTTGAGGTATTTTGAACGCTTGAAGGTAGCACGTACTACGGGTACCAATAATAATTTAAAAAGATGAGTAAATATTTAAAACTAGAATCAAACCTATGATGGCAAGTTTCATAATGCCAAGAAAGTGATTGAGAAGACTAAGCGACTCATGATGAGATACTGTTTTAATAACTTGAGCCGCATGAATTTGAGTAAGCGAAAGAATTAACTAAACTAACGACGAATATTGATTAATAATTAAATCTAGAACGAGCGTACTAAAAGCGGGTTGTGATTAATCCATTTCAGAAATTTAAATTCTAACCGTGCGAGTAAATTACTAGGTGAGCGACTAAATTACTAAGTAAGTGACTAGAAATACAGAAAAGGCGGCTTCAATATTGCCGGTCTTCATTTCTAAAATCACGATCTATTTATTGATGAAAATAATCTCGTTCACTCGGGAAATTACTTAATTGGTTACGTTACTTTTTCTTGTGACCCTTTACCCAAAAACAGGAGCCCTGCGAAGCAGCCCTGCGAAGCAGGGCTCCGTCAACTTGGCTTAAAAGACTGAAGCGTCTTATTTAGTATTTTTCAAAGTGTGTTTTTCTATTACGAAACACTTAATATAAAATGCCGCTCGGTATAAATAAATCATTTGCCAAATATAAAAAAAAAAATGCAGGACGTAACGTTGGCCTTCAAAGAAATATTAGGTCGCTCAAATATTAAGAAGCTTCTCATTTTGTATTTTTAGTAACTCAAATTGGACGTAGTTACACGAAAAGAATCCAATAAGTCAAAAATGAGTTAAATGTACTAAACTGATGCTAAATATCAAAACTATCGGCCAGTAAAAAAGATCCAAGCCAAAATAATTGCTTAACACATTTTGTCAACCCCAGAACTAAACCACTTGTACTGCATGTTAAAAAAGAGATCACCTTGAACAATCTAACCTTCCTGGTTCAATGACCAGTATAACAAACCAATTAAGTAAAACAAATCAAGGAGTCTGGATTATTTTTGCGAAATAAAATTTTTTTCATCACCGACACTATAATAAAACACTAAAAGGATCCACTATGCTTGGAACTGTTTTCTGAATACACTTACACCTAACTAAAACAATTATAACAATCCAGAATACTCCTTGCATCCTTTTCGATAAATGGATTTTCGTTTATTATTCCAATAAATCTGACAGCGAAAATTATCCAGACTGCTTGGTGAATTTGTATTGATTGCATAGTGAATTTAAATCATTCTGCGAAAACGATCCAGGCCTATTCGGGTCGTCTTGCTGATTATACTTCGATTCATAAAATTTTTCCCAAGTAAAAAAACAAAATAAATCATAGATTACTTCTGACAGGTAATAAATAGTCGTAATTTATTCAAATCGGACGTAGTTACACGAAAAAGGATCCAATCCACAAAAAGTCACTTTGAAGAAATTGACGTTTGAAGTTTAGAAGATATTTCTTCATTGGTATTCATTTTAAATTAATTGAAAGTATGATGTTGTGTGTGAAATAATGAAACTTTTTTATTGTGTATAGTATAGTCAAGCGTAGTATTGTATTTTGCGAAATTACAGTTTCCACAGCGCATGCTCTAGTCTCAATTCCGTTAAAACGCCCCAAGTAATAAATTGTGAGCATGCGCTGTGGAAGCTGTAATTTAACTAAAAGCATCCAGCCATTTCATTATTTCACACACAACATCATACTTTCAATTAATTTTAAAATGAATATCAATGAAGAAATATCTTCCAAACTTCAAACGTCAATATCTCCAAAGTGACTTTTTGTGGATTGGATCCTTTTCGTGTAACTATGTGGACATAGTAATTAATTGGAATTAATGTTTGTAAGTTGCTGTTCTGTTGATTTCGCATCACTCGCAGCCAGTCGCTCACTTAGTTATTCTATAACCCAAATTATTTATTTGTTCACTCAAAACTATAATTTACAGTCACTCATTTAATTAGAAAGCACAAGTCAGAATCCTTATCTGGTTGGTAAGTTTGTTGATTCGTTTGTAGCGGTTAGTTCTATTTCACAAATTAGTTTAAATTTTTAAGCTTTCGAAGATCACCCGTGTGTCAGTCCGTCTCATAATTACAGCCATTTTTCTGGAAGCAACTAGAAAAAATTAGTTAAACATAGCATAACTTCACGCCTTTATCCCCAAAAGGGTAGGCAGAGGTGTTTTACAAACCCATACTTCGCCAGTTATGCTTCGGTCCCAATGTAATAGGGGGCGAGCCTATTGCCGTCTACCGGGCACACTGTTAAGCAAGCGAGTTGAAAGGCATTTCCAAATTATTTGAAATAAAATTTGTAATAAAAAAGAAATAAGTTAAAACAAAACACGCAAGTTTAACTCGAACTTTGCCTGTATTTTTTCTACTTCCATGTTTTTATTTGGCATTATGTAAAATAGCGAACTAGAAAAATATTGAAAAGTGTATAGTGTGTGTGTGTGTGTTATTTATCTGTTCTTATCTGTGTGGAGGTGTAAGGTTTGGCTACAGCCTTGAATAGAGAGAGGATCCTCTGACCAAACTAGGTGATCATGTCTGCTGTAGGGTTAACGTATGTGAAAACTTTGAATGTGAAAAGCAGTATTTTAGTTCTGTCGTCGTGTCCATTAGATGATTCCAAATTAATTGATTTCGGTATTGTACGATAGATGGCCTCAGTTGTGGTGGATGTACCTTTGGCAATAGATTAAAGAATAAATATTCAAGAATTAAGAAACCGCTTGGTTTAAAAAAAGTAAATACTTCGCAATTTAATGTTTAAGCAGTTTACTATTTGTGAATTCTTTGTTAAATACTTTTTCATTGGAATTCGTAACCTCAGGTTTAATCTTTTTGCAGGCATGAAAATAAATTAACCACATTAACTTACTTTTATAAAATTCGATTTGTATTTGCAAAAGTCACTCGTTGCTCATTATAATTTAGAATGAAGTTTAAAATTGTAGAATCCAATTAAAATAATTTACAATATAAAAATTTCACCTAAAATTAAAAATTCGTAACCTATTCGGCAGGTATCAAAGTAAAATAATACGAGACATCTTCAAAACATCTAATGTTTAGAGTTTGAGCTAAGATTGGGTAAGTTTTACAGAGATCAGTGAAAGCGATTAATTCATCCAGTCTCAGCCCAAGGCAAAGGTTTAAACATAATATATTACTGTGATTGCACAACGATGAATTATAATCCTAATTACAACTAATATTAATAAAATGTTTCAACTTACCTGATATCTTCACTGATGCTTGTGACGTCGCTGTGACGTCGTGATGACACCACCTCCCGGCCGCTTGCATCTTCGCCCCCCACCGCACCTCAAGCTGATATAAAAGCCGAGGTGCTGGCTGCGCTCGTCCCTTACATCTGGCGAACCTGCACCGAGTTAAGTGACCACCTCTCCTGGACGAACCGGCAGCAGGACCCTCAACAAAACCTTTACCATCGCCGAATCACGCGACCCTGTTTATATCTTTTTTAATAACATTTAAATAGTATTTTTTTCACTAGTGAAACGCTTGCTAAATGATGTTTAAATTTATTTGAGAAATAAATCAAATTTTATTGTAACATTTAACCACGTTTCTCATTTAAACACACCTGGTAGGTCTCCTTTATTACGAGTACATGCTCTTGAGTGGACCTATAAGATTAACTCATAATTTTGGCCAAACTAACAAGAAAATCGAATAAATACCACAGGATCCAGTTCTGCGTTCTTCATCAGCGACGTCGTCAAGCACCAAGCACGTGCATCGGATTCACACGTTTTACAATGTTCAATATTTCACAATGTCTTGTCTAATAACAATAATTCGCGAAGCTACAAGGACGAGCTTTCCATAAGGTGATCAATTTATATCAATTACAAACCACGCGACGCGAGAGAGACCAAAACGGCGTCAGTGCCACCATTTTTCGAAAACGGAAGTTGACAGTTCAGTGTGACGATAGGCAAATTTTACAATAGACTAAACTAAACGTTACTAAATCGATATAATCGACTTGACTTATCATAAAACTAATTCTATTTCAAACATCTAATTTAATCATATTCATTAGCGTAAGTATCACTTTGTACACTCATTTCATTTTGAAGTTTTAATTTTATTAACCTATAAATTGAATTACTGCTACTGTCATTGCTAACATGAGAATGTCACAAGTAAAGATTTAACGAAATTTATAAAACTTTAGAATAGTTTGTATACATATTTCACGTTATTCCAATAGACGATCTGTTGGAATAACGTGAAATATGTATACAAACTCTCAAATTACAATTTATTGTCATAATCACATAACTTACTAAAAATTATGTATGTAATACATACATGCGATTATTTCAAATATTATTACCAAAATACTGCCTCGTTGGTCTCGCGGCATAAATGTGCGCGTGGGATTAGGGGGTCTGGGGTTCGATTTCCGGGTCGCGTAAAGTGTTATTGGGTTTTTCCGTTCACCTCTGCCTACCCCTTCGGGGATACAGGCGTGAGACTATAAAAAAAAAATTATTACCAAAATAATTGCTGCCGAATATTATGACGGTGAACTTGTTTTTTTTTGAAATTATTCGGTTTATAAATGACAAATTTGCATAGCATACTACGCACATACAAACACGCATGTTATAAATATATTTGCTTCGTGTATTTGCGTTTGTCGGTTTATACGACACGACCAAATGAGGTAGTGATATTTCGTAAGCTTAATCCATATTATTCGTCACCACACAGATACTTATTACACCAAAAACGATACCTCTAATAAGAAAGTGATAGGAATTCCAATTTTGCTCTGTGGGGAACGCACGTCCTCAAAATCACTGATACGCTCGAAAACTTATAATTACAAATTAATTTGAGTCATTAAAGTGTGTTGATTAACGTAGTACGCATTTTTGTGTTTCCCTGTTTATCCGAGTTAAACCGATTGCTTAAAACAAAAGTATGTGTTTGAAATAGAAATATTATTTATGATAAGTCAAATCGATTATATCGGTTTAGTAACGTTTTGTTTAGTCTATTGTAAATTTTGACTATGGTCACACTATGAACTGTCATTCATAGTCTTTGTCGGTTTCCCGGTAAATAAAAAATTGTCTTGCGCTCACGCAGTCTTGTAATTCTGCGTTTTGGAATTGAATTATATTGATCGCCTTTTGGAAAGCACATCCTGGTAGCTTCGCGAATCGTTTTGTGATAAAAGATAAACTTGTAACATAATATTGAACATTGTAAAACTTGTGGGAATCCGCCCACATGTGCATCCTGCCCGAAAACATCATTGGAATTGGACCAGACGCCGAACTGGACCCTGCAGTAGCTATAAGATACTTAATTCATCTATTTTGGCCAATATACGTGTATGATGTGTAATAATTATATGTAATAATTTAGCTCAACCCTGACATCAGTGAAGATATCAGGTAAGTTTGCACATGTCTCATCACTGTGCAAAGCAGTATATAGGTGTTTAGATCTTTGCCTTGGCTAGACCAGACTGGACGAATTAATAGCTTCAACTGACATTTGCAAGACTTTCCCAGCTTTTTAGCCAAACTCTAGACATAATTTTGGTAAGCAGAGTGTAGTTGAAATAAATATCACATTGTAGACAGTCTTGTAGTGTTTGTCAGGTCAGTTTTGCCTCTAATACATAATATTTATTGTATTTGTTGACCTACTTAATTGAAACATATTGTCATACATAACCTCAAATCAGTAATTGTTTGACTTGTATTGTTGAAATTTAACTTGAATCAGTTGTTGTTAGAATTAATAAGTCGGTTTAATTGGATACATAACAGTTGTAAGTGTCAATAATTTAGTTAATTTAGTTAATTGCATATATGAGTTTGAAACATTATAACAACCAACCTTGACCTTGCTTTGGCGGATCACATTGATAAACCTTTGTTTGTTGTAATATACTGATAATATTGTTAGGTGACACATACTACTACTATTGTATATCTCAAATAACACAGCCAGTCTGTCTGTTGCAAGTATTAATTAATTTGAAGTTTTATTTATTTATTTGTTGTGAGTTATAACTTGTTTTTGTGTCAATATAGTGAGAATATTAATTTTGTTGGGCAGTAAATACCTGCCACTTGCTTGCACCAGCAGTAAACAGGCTAATACTTTGTTGGTTTCAAAGAATGAACAAATATTAAGTTTTAAAGGATAGTATTATTTAGCGCTTTTCTGAGCTCTTTTGAAACTTAATTATGTCAGCTATCAAGGACTTGCATGCGGCTGCTGTTGCCATTGCCTCAGATTTGCGCTGGTTTGCCTCAGCCAGTGCCTTGGTGAACCAGCCTGATCGCAAGCAGGCCTTACTACAAAGATATGAGCGGATCGATGATCGCCTGGCAAGTGTGGAACAGCAATTTCGTACTTGCAGCGCTTGCTGTCTCGAAGTGTCAGTTGTTGACTTCACCGCTGACCAGCGAAATGAAGTCAGTGAGGACTATGCCCAAATTTTGAACCTCTATGATGCTGTCTCCAACAGTGCAAGACAGTTAATTGCCGAGAGGGACGGGCAACCCGCGGAGCTTCCTAGGCCAGCACCGGCACTGGTGAGTAGGCTTCCCACTTAAGACCTCCCGCACTTTGATGGCTGCCTAGGAAGCTACCTGGGCTTCGTTAACTTATTCGACAGCCTGGTCGATGACAGGGCTGACCTTCGGCCGGCACAAAAATTGGCATATTTGATGTCGGTTCTGCATGGGGAGGCCAAAGGCCTCATCCAGCATCTGCCGGTGTCTGACGAGGCGTACCAGACGGCTCGGGACTTAATTACCCGTAGGTACCACAACAAGCGTGACCTCGCAGACACGCACATCGAGCAGATTTTGGGTTTGCCTACGCTCACCCGAGTCTTTGGGTTGCGCACCCAACTTTTGAACCAGCTCTTGGTGGCAATCAACGCACTTAAGTGCTTGGACCTGCCCGTGGACCAATGGTCCTACCTATTGGTGCACATTGTGCTCAACAAGCTGCCTGCCGACCTGAGGTCGCGTTTTGAACAGCGCTTTGGTGGGGATAGCGCGACCCATCTGCCCCCCTTTGCAGACTTGGAGAAGTTTCTCGAGGATGAGTGCCGGGTCTTGCATAACTCCGGTGGTGACACGCCGACTAAGTCGCAGCCGCCCAAGGTCAAGGAGCAGGCTCGCGTTAACACCCGAGCCAATGTTGACCGGCACCCTCCTCGCTTTGCAGTCAGGCAGAGCCCAGCGGAGTACTCTTACTGCAAGGTCACGGGGCACAGAACGGCCAGTTGTAGGTCATTCTTGGACCTTCATGTCGCCTCTCGTAGGCGCATCGCGAATGCCCGCCGCCTTTGCTTCTCTTGTTTGGGGTCCCACTACCAGCGAGACTGTCCAAACTCTTGCCCCTGTCCTCACTGTGGAGGACAGCATTTGGACATTCTCTGCATGAATGCCAGAGAGGTAGGCCGCTTGTCCAACCAGCCGACGCCGCGCACGGGCGGGTGTTTTGAAGGTGGCAGCTCAAGCTCACCGGCGCGTAGCCGAGATTCGCCTCGCTCTTTTGATTGCCACTCACCCCCTTGATTGCCACTCACCCCGTTTGAAGAACCGTAGCATGCGCACGCCTCCTCTCTCGCGCGCATCAGAATGTGCGACTGTTGAACGTCACCAGCACCATGACTGCTGCCCCAGGTATTCCCCTCCTTTGGCGGAGCGTCCCCGCCTTGACTCGCGCCCACCTCGTTTCGGGAGGGTGCTTCATTATGACCCCCCACAGATGGCGAGCGGATCGAGTCATCGCTCTTTTGAGGACTTCAAGCCGCACTCTCATTTTAATTTGCCTTGATGGGACCTGAACCTAGGGACCCCCCTCCACCTGAACTTGTTAATTTGTTGGCTGTAGGCTCCACTCTCTCTGATGCGGTTCAGAGGTTTTGCGAGGTAGAGGAGCCCCCTCAAGCTGCCCGTTTGAATCCAGAACATGAGGAGTGCGAGCTGTTCTTCCAGAACAACACTAGTCGACTCCGTTCTGGTCGGATCATCACGAAGCTACCCTTCCTGTCTGTACGGCCTCCGCTTGGTTAGTTACGACCTTTAGCCGAAAAGAGATTGTTAGCTATGGAGCGTCGCATGGGTCGTGATCCGGAGCTCAGACAGAAGTATATAGAGTTCATGAGAGAATTTGAGCAATTGGGCCACATGTCGGTGTCAAATTTGGATTGGCGTTCGGTGGAGCACTACTTTCTCCCGCATCATGCGGTATTGAAGCCATCAACTGGCAAGCTGGTGTTTGATGGTTCTGCGCAGACTTTTACAGGCGTATCCTTGAACCAGTGCTTGCATTCTGGTCCCAAGTTGGTCAAGGACCTTTCGTGACGTCATCACCAGCTTCTGACGACATCAGGTTGTCTTTGTGGCTGATATAAAAATGATGTCTAGGCAGACGATTAGCCACCCTGATGACCGTCGCTTCCAGCTGGTCCTTTGGAGAGAGAATCCTTGCGATCCCATGGTCGTCTACAAGCTCAATACTAATACGTACGGGTTAAGGTCAAGCCCCTACTTGGCAATACGTTCTCTTTGGGAGCTCGCAGACCGCGAAGGCTTACGTTTCCCACGAGCCTCCGCCATCTTGAAGGACGATATTTACGTCGATGACATTTGCTCGAGCGCCTCCACAGCGGACGAGGCGATCCTCCTGCGGGACGAATTGATAGGTATTTTGGCTTCCGCTGGTTATGAGTTGCGTAAATGGATCTCCAACTCGCCAGCGCTTTTGGAAGGCTTGCCAGAGGATAATCAGCAGGATCCACATTTGTTTGAGATTGTTGACAACCCTGCCATGATGGCTGTTCTCGGCGTTCAGTACAGACCAGTCCAAGACATCTTTACGTATAACTTGCCTTGTTCTTGGACTAAACGTCTCGTGTTGTCTACTGTCGCCAGAACCTTTGATCCAAACGGTGGGATTTGTCCAGTTATCGTTTGGGCAAAATGCTTCTTGTAGAAGCTTTGGACAGCAGGATTGACCTGGGACGAACCTCTCCGCGGTACTCTTGTTGAGGAATGGACCTCTTTTGTATCCTCACTTCTTGCCGTCAATGACATCTCCTTGCTTCGTCCCATCCTGCTCGGGAAGTACAAGGTAACTCTTCACGGGTTTTGTGATGCTTCTGAACGTGGTCACGCAGCCGTGGTGTACTTGCGTACAGTCAGAGCCTCAGGTCAGGTGAGGGTTGCCCTGATCATGGCGAAGAGCAAGGTTGCACCCCTTCGGACATCTCTGACCATCCCTAAATTGGAGCTCTCGGGAGCAGCCCTACTTGTATGCTTATTGAATCACGTGTCTAGCACTTTGGGTAAATCAATTTGTATTAATGGGACCTACGCCTGGACAGACAACCAAATTGTTATTTGTTGGTTGAAGGCGTCTGTCCATACTTAGGAAGTATTTGTCGCTAATCGCGTTTCCCAAATCCAAAAATCCGAAGTCACGCTTGTTTGGAGACACGTGCCAGGTGAGCCCAACCCCGCTGATTGTGCTTCGCGCGGATGCTTGACGCCTAGTTTAATAGGCCATTCGCTGTGGTGGTTCAGACAAATTATACACTGACTCAATTTGGATTAGCTAAAATCACCCACTTTGTGAACAAACTGAAATTAAATTGTTTTGTAACAATATTTGCCTTAGGATTAACAGATTTTTACATTTAAGCTGAGAGCTTTACTTTTTCATATTATTTAACATTTTACGAGCGACAACTAAACAAAAAAAAACATAAAGAAGCTGGAAAATAAAAAAATACCGATTACGTTAAAATCTAATAAAAAAACAATATATTATTTAAATATGTCAATTGTTTAGGAATCAATCATAATTAATAATCTCGCAAAAGCGCCAGTCACATCGAAGAAAAAGGCGGAAACTTTCCTTAAGGTCCTAATTCCCTAAATTTTCAGCCAAATATTTAGTCAAGTATTTTCGATAAATTTCCTATTTGAAAACTAATTTGGACAACGAGAGTTTCGTTTTCATCAAATAATTAAATGTGACAAAGAAATTTTCCTTGTTTTTAAATCTAACGAAAATATTAAGGGTAGATTATTTTTGTAAATTTATTCACTAAGTGTTTTTATATGTTACACTTAATTTATTTCATGAAACATAAATATCCTCCGTGAACTATGTATATGCGTGTGTATGTGCAATAATACCAAAATAACAAAAATATAATTTCGTTAAGGAAGTAGTCAATATCTTATCATGCAACTGGAAATTGATACAAAGTCATCATCATCGTCATTTTAGCTTTATTCCATTCCAGATCCTTACGCCTTAGAGCACAGGGTCCGCGGAACTGATACAAAATAGATGTAATATTATGAACGAGTACCTAAACATCCAGCCAATAATCTCTACCATCAGGATCCGTAAGTATTCCTTTGCCGTCTATTACATGAAATAAACAACAATAGCTTAAATAGTTAGAAAATTTTAAGCGAAATTAATTACGTAAGCCGATTAAACAAAACATAACATAACATAACTTCACGCCTTTTATCCCTGTAGGGGTAGGCAGAGGTGTATAAACACCCACATTTCGCCAGTTATGTTTAGGTCCCAATGTAATAGGGGGCGAGCCTATTGCCATCTACCGGGCACATTATTAAGCGAGCGACAATTAACATTTTTAATACACACACAACTTCGGAAAGTCAGAGGTGTGTGCCCGAGGTACCTGGGGATTGAACCCGAGACCACCGTCTCGGCAGTCCGTTACGTACACCACTAGGCTATCGCCGTTTATTAAATAAAATGGGTAATCAACATTTACCGAATCATGCAATGTCGAAAATAAACGTAATAACTGGCTTAAACAAAAGCAGATTTCTCTTTGTTTTTAACACGCTTTTATTAGGTCGACATGTATGTAACTAACTATGTAATGGAATCTAAGCTAACTAATTTAAAACCATCTTTCATGAGTCGCAGCGTAATAAAAATTGGCAGCTTTATGTAGTTCTGATGACAATACAATAATATGGTACTGTCGAACTGATCTGATGATGGAGCCGGAAGATATGAACTTGAACTCGACATGTATGTAACTATGTAATGGAATCTAAGGTAACTAATGTAACCATCTTTCAAGGGTCGTAGCGTAGTGGAAATTGGCAGATGTACATATATAGTTCTGATGACAATACAATAATACGGTACTGTCAAACTGATCTGATGATGGAGCCGGAAGATATGGATTGGAACTTCATGATGGAAAATAGTATCATAGCTGTTTTGGATTTCTTAGAAAAGTCTTGTAATAAACTTTGACCACGATTAGTTCCAGCGCCCCACGCTTATACAATCAAATATTATAATTAAAAGCACATTAAAGGCACTTCAGCCCAGAAATATAGACAATTTGAACGATCCATAATTTATTTTTTGTTTTTACGTGCATTTATAAAAGCGTGTTTTTCTAGTGTTTTTTTTAACTATTAATTTATTATAAATAGCAGGTCACTAAAATAGCCGTTGTCTTAGAAATAAGTAATTTTTCACGCATTTAACACTCTAAAGCTACCACTCATTTCTACCAAAGATTTTTTTGAGCTGTAAAATATTGGCTCAATTAATTTTATACTTGAGACCTGACAGATGAAAGTTAAAAACATTTGTTTCGGAATATCCATCGGGGCCAAGATATTTCGGTTCTGTTAAACAAAATAAGGATAAATTATATGATGAAGGTTTGAAGGCTTAATTTTAAAAACTTTTCATCGAATGTAATATTTGTAAAAGCTATACGTAGCGAATTATTTTTAAATTTCACTTTGTAAATACGAAACGAAATTTATTGTTTATTTTGATTTTGCTAATAATTAATACAAGTTACTTTTTTACTGTATAATATATATAATCCTAAGAATTAAAATTTCACTTCTACAATGTCGATATTATGTTAAGTTATATAATATTATTTTTTTAATCACATTTTGTTTTCAATCTGTGCATTTAAAATTCTTGAGTTACTGACTGACTGACACACAACGCACATCCGAAACTGCTGGGCGCATGTGAAATTTGGCATGTATGTTCCTTGGGAACCGTCGGAGTGCACTTACATTTCCCACGGGCTTGGGTTAATTAATAAAAATGCACGCGCGTAGCTACGGGCATCCTCTAGTAACTCATATTAGTAAGAAATTCATTAAGCTTATTTTCGTGTTCCTTACGTTTTAAAATAAACATAAATGTTATCAAGGTCTTTAATATCATCTAAACTTTAACTCTTATAACATGAGAAGGTACGTTAAAGACGAGAAAAATATAGAAAAATAATAAGCACAATGCCAACTAGCGAATAATAACTAAACTATGTAAAAGTTTCAAGTACAAAGTGCCTCTGGGACTAAGCTACCTCATATTTTAATTAAGCCCTCTATTTATTTTTATGAAGCACCAGCATTCTGGTCTGCAACTTTTTTAATAGCATAAATCATGGGTGTTGAATGAAGGTGTAAAATTGGACGGATTTTATTAAAGCGTTTTCATAATAGCTTTATGAATGGTTCTTGCGAAACTGTGGCAACTTTTTGAGATTAAAATTATGACAAAAGGTATTTTAACTATCAGTAGAAATGGTGATAGTAATGTAATTGCAATGAATCTGCTACTTACGATTATGACGCCGGTTTCATTTGATTTTTAAATGATGAAACCAAAAGGTCAAAAAATGTACATTAACAATTTTAAATGTATTTAAAAGTTTATATGAAATTTTAGAATTTAGTCTGATGCACTACTTCCCCATGGGATAACTCTTCATATGTTACATTCATACACATAAAATAACGCAGAAGGCGAAAGTTTTGAGTAGAATGTTTTAGGTGAGAATAATAGTAATAATAATATTCTACCACATACACACATTACAAGCTAAGCAGAGCTTGTGTCCTGGGTACTAGATAATGGATAAACATACATTTATACTTTTTACTTTTTTTTGTAAATACATACATATTATACATAGAAACACCCAAACCAAGACAAACATCCATGTTCATGCACACAAATGTTTGAATTGAGCAGGAATCGAACCCGCGATCTTCGGCGTAGCAGTCGCTTACACTCCCGCTGCGCAAACCTTATGCTTATGTAGATTGGATGAAAATATTGGTTGAATCGATTTTCGGTTACGAAAAGAAGCACGACTTAACAGACACCGTATCAATTTGTTAGCAAAAACATACAGGTAAGGTAAGGTTATAAGGTCTTTCTGCCACTACTTCATCATCGTTTTAGTATTTCGGTAGCCTCCACGTAAACATTACCAGTACATAGCCAAGGTATATATATTAGATTTTTATATATTAGACTTACTGGCGCTATAATGTTAGTCAAATCATTACTGTTGTAAGAATCTAATTTCTTCCAAACATAAAGTGGAAATAAATCATTAACGCAAATGAAACATTTTAAAGCAGATAATTTAAATTTTAAAGCAGTATATTCAGTAATTACTGGTAAAAAAATCAATTCATTTCAGACCAATTACGAACAAAAACTGAACTGAGAACATATAAAGAAATATAGACAGAACGAAAAGAAAATAATTTAGAGGGTGTCATGAAAGTCGATCCACATCGCCGTTAAATGGAAGCATGCCCAGAACGCTGGCAGCATTGTCACGTTGAATGGCGATACTTAACTTTCGGACCAAATAGGCCCCAGCCTTCTGGTCACGCGAGGCGTTGACCAGTCTCTTTGCGAGATCTCTAAAAAGAGAACGCACTTGGACCCCATGGCGCCAATGCGCGGTATACAGATCAAACTAAGCTAACGGCAGACGTGACCTACGTGATCGCATTTCGGTTTTTCAGGAAAAAATGCAATATCTCTGTCTAAAACACTCAATATTTAGTTTGCCAACCTTCAAAGCAATATGTCACAGGTGTTAAGCTCGTCTGCATCACCAACTAGATTTCTTGAATTTTTAAACGGTATACTGCAATTTCAACGGGTAGACAATTACCTTTTTAAGTTGGTTAGATGTTTAGTCTCAGTATCTACCGTCACCCATTTATTGGGCTATGAACGTCGTGATGTCTTTTTTGGCTGAAGTGGTATTTTGTTAATAGTAAGAATACGTTTGTGCCCAAGTCATGGCCAGAAAAGTCACATGTGGCCAAATTATTTCAAAATTTTATGATACATGGTATAATTATACAGCGTGTGATCATACAATTTTATCAAAACTGTTCTTACGCTCGATATATAATTAATTAAAGGTATATTTTAAAATATGCAAGACAGCGATAGCCTAGTGCAGATACGAGTACCAACAAACTGCCATGCAGGGGGTTCGAATCCATGGCACGGACCGCTGACTTTTCGGAGTTATATGCGTATTACATTGCTAATTATCGCTTGTCCCATGCCTCGGAGAGCACGTTAAGTCATCGGTATCGCCTGTCATGAAGATCTTTGACAGTCACGTCCTCTAAATAAACTGGCACTAGTATTACTAAACCAGTTGGTTTGCAGAGGTCAGACAGGCGACTGCCTGTCGATAGATATTAGATTTCCTACAGAGCGACTGCTCTGTAGGAAATCTAATATTTAGCGAACGCCAGGTTGAAACTGGGATAACGCTAGGAGGATGATGATGATAATTAAATAAAATATCAGCCAAAAAATCGCAAGTAAGACCCATTTTAATAAAATTTTATCATGTCTCATCATCAGCCTTTAACAGTCCACTGCTGGACAAGGCCTCTCCTTTGAAAGGAGGAATTGGCCTACTATACCTCGCTGGTCAAACGGGTTGGTATAGGGTTTGTATCAAGTTTTCCTTCTCTTACAGTGCTGTAGGGGTGGATTATCATGTACACAGTTTAAAATGGATTATCACGTGAGATGCAAAGTTATTCACAATAAGTCAGTAGAAAACTAAAATAGTTGCAACTTACAATTCTGATCTTTTCTACCTGCTTTTGAGAACACTGTTCACATTCATCCCTCTCGTTGAAGTAGTCGTATAACGTAATTTTTAATAATTATAATTGTTTGTAATAGAAATATTATTTGTGATAGGTCAAGTCGATTATATCGATTTAGTAACGTCAAGTTTAGTCCATTGTAAATTTTGACTATGGTCACACTATGAACTGTCATTCACTTCCGGTTCTGAAAATTTCGCTGGTCGACACGTTTTGTCTTGCGCTCACACAGTCTTGAATTCTTGCGTTTTTGAATTGAAATAAATTGATCGCCTTTTGGAAAGCTCGTCCTAGTAGCTTCGCGAATTTTTTGTGTTTTGTGATAAAAGATAAACATTTGTAACATATTGAACATTGTAAAACTGTGTGAATCCGTCAACGTGCATCGTTTTCTGATGAAGGACGCCCAACTGGACCCTGTGGTATTTATAACGATTTGCTTGTTATTTTGGCCCAAATTATGAGTCTAATCTTATAGGTCCACTCAAGAACATCAGTGAAGATTTGGTAAGTAATTTAATATTGCTAGTTGTAATTCACTGTGCAACGCAGTGCATAGGTGTTTAGATCTTTGCCTTATCGTGGTCAGGTGGATGTAATACAACTTCCACTGCGCACCCTGAACAATTTCCTACCTGCCTACGGTAACTCTAAACATACATTTTTGGTAGCAGAGCGTGGTTGAGATACCTTACCGCTGTAGTTGAAACTTAGCCGCTGTTGATTGCATCTAAACTCAGATTGGTATTGTATAAGCTTGTATCTGAGCTATATATCTCATTTTTTAACAGTGTTGTGGTGTTCTCAGCTCAGTATTGTCTAAAATACATAATATTTATTTGTATAAGTTGACCTAGATAATTTGAAACACATGTCATACATAACCTCAATCAGTAATTGTTTGACTTGTATTGTTGAAATCTAGCAATAATTTGTTGTTGTTAGTATTAATAAGTCAGCTTTGATTGGATACATATCAGTTAAATGTATCAATTGATTTAGTTAATTGCATTGCATATTGATATATTGAGTTTGAAACATTATAACAACAAAACTTGACTTTGCATCTTGGTCGGATTACATGGATAAACCTTTGGTTATTATAATATATTGATAATATTGTTAGGTAATACAACGTGGTGTCTACAGTTGTATTATATAACACAATTAGTCTGTCTGTTGCAAATAGTTAATTAATTGATTTAAAGTTCAACTTTTAATTTGCTGTAAGTAATAAACCTTTTGATAACTTTGTCCCTATGTCAATATATTGAAACAAGCAGATTTTGAG
Organism: Euclidia mi; assembly: GCA_944739405.2. Lineage (NCBI taxonomy): Eukaryota > Metazoa > Arthropoda > Insecta > Lepidoptera > Erebidae > Euclidia > Euclidia mi. Next base: position 27,597,861 of record OX123186.2, on the reverse strand, counting down.
CTTGTTATATAATTTTGTTGGGCAGTAAATACCTGTCACTTGCTTGTACCAGCAGTAAACAGGCTAATACTTTGTTGGTTTCAAAGAATTAACAAATATTAAGTTTTAATTGATAGCATTATTTAACGCTTGTCCGAGCTCTTTTGAAACTTAATTATGTCAGCTATCAAGGACTTGCGTGCGGCTGCTGGTGCTATTGCATCAGATTTGTACTGGTTTGCCTCAGCCAGTGCCTTGGTGAACCGGCCTGATCGTCAGCAGGCCTTACTACAAAGGTATAAGCGGATCGATAATCGCCTGGCAAGTGTGGCACAGCAATTTCGTACTTGCAGCGCTTGCTGTCTCGAAGTGTCAGTTAATGATTTCTCCGCTGATCAGCGAAATAAAGTCAGCGAGGATTATGCCCAGGTCTTAGACCTGTATGATGCTGTCTCTAACTGTGCAAGACAGTTAATTGCCGAGAGGGACGGGCAACCCGGCTTGAAGCAGGAGCTTCCTAGGACAGCACCAGGATTGGGACTGGTGAGCAGGCTTCCCACTTTAGACCTGCTGCATTTCGGTGGCTGCCTAGGAAGCTACCTAGGCTTCGTTAATTTGTTTGACAGCCTGGTCGATGACAGGGCTGACCTGCGGCCGGTCAAAAATTAGCATAGTTAATGTAAGTTCTGGATGGAGAGGCCTAGGGCCTCATCCAGCATCTGCCCGTGTCTGACGACGCGTACCAGACAGCTCGGGACTTACTTAGCCGTAGGTACCATAACAAGCGTGGCCTCGCCGACACGCATACTGAACAGATTTTGGGTTTGCCCACGCTCACCCGGGTCTTTGGGTTGCGCACCCAACTTTTGAACTTTTGATGGCAATCAACGCACTTAAGTGCTTGGACCTGCCCGTGGACCAATGGTCCTACCTATTGGTGCACATTGTGTTCAAGAAGCTGCCTGCCGACCTGAGGTCGCGTTTTGAACAGCGCTTTGGTGGGGATAGCGCGACCCATCTGCCCCCTTTTGCTGGCCTGGAGAGGTTCCTCGAGGATGAGAGCCGGGTCTTGGACAACTCCGGTGGTGACACGCCGGCTAAGGCGCAGCCGCCCAAGGTCAAGGAGCAGGCTCACGTTCACACCCGAGCCAATGTTGACCGGCGCCCTCCTTGCTTTGCAGTCACGCAGGGCCCAGCGGAGTGCTCTTACTGCAAGGTCACGGGGCACAGAAAGGCCAGTTGTAGGGCATTCTTGGACCTGCATGTCGCCTCTCGTAGGCGCATCGCGAATGCCCGCCGCCTTTGCTTCTCTTGCTTGGGGTCCCACTACCAGCGAGACTGCCCAAATTCTCGCCCCTGTCCTCACTGTGGAGGACAGCATTTGGGCATTCTCTGCATGAATGCCAGAGAGGTAGGCCGCTTGTGCAACCAGCCGACGCCGCGCACGGGCGGGTGTTTTGAAGGTGGCAGCCGAGGCTCACCGGCGCGTAGCCGAGAGTCGCCACGCTCAATTGATCGCCGCTCAACCCGCTTGAAGAAGCGTAGTGTGCGCACGCCTCTTCTCTCTCGCGCACCAGAATGTGTTACCGCTCAACGTCACCAGCACCATGACTGCTGCCCCAGGTATTCCCCTCCTTTGGCGGAGCATCCCCGCCTTGACTCGCACCCACCTTGTTTTGGGCGATTGCGTCATTATGACCCCCCACAGATGGCGCGCGGATCTAGTCATCGCGCTTTTGAGGACTTCAAGCCACACCCTCATTTTGATTTGCCTGGTCCTGGCCAACGGTTGCCGCCCAGGCAACAATAGGTCATTGACCCCTGCCCTATAACGCCAACCTCCCCCATTGAGACCGTTATCCTACCAACGGTTGCTGTTAGGGTCTGGGGACCCACGGGGACCTCTGATGTTGTCCGTGCTATATTGGACACAGGTTCACAAGGTTGCATTGTTTCCACTTATTTGGTAGGGCAGGTTAAATTAAATATGGGCTCTTTTCCACATTGTATATGGGGCATAGGTGAAGTAGCCTCTAATGTTGAAGGGCAAGTTAAGGTTTTGTTTGGCCCTGTTGAATCTTCACACCCCAAGGATTAAAACCTCGGCTATTGTGCTGAAGAATATTTTGGGTATGCATCCACAGAAGCAGCTACCTGCTGCTGTGGTGAATTTGACATCGGGATTGGATCTGGCAGACCCCAAATTTGACACACCAGGACAAATCGACTTGTTGATTGGCTCTGATGTCCTTGGTGGAATTTTGATTGGTGGGAAACAGGTCTTGGTGCCAAATGGTTTGACTGCCATCCCGACAATATTTGGATTTGCTTTGATGGGAGCTGTACCTAGGGACCCCCCTCCACCCGAACTTGATAATTTGTTGGCTGTAGGCTCCGTTCTCTCTGATGCGGTTCTGAGGTTTTGGGAGGTAGTGGAGCCCCATCAAGCGGCCCGTTTGAATCCACAACATGAGAAGTGCAAGCTGTTCTTCCAGAACAACACTGGTCGACTCCGTTCTGGTCGGATCATTACGAGGCTACCTTTTCTGTCTGTTCGGCCTCCGCTTGGTGAGTCACGACCTTTAGCCGAAAAGAGATTGTTGGCTATGGAGCACCGCATGGGTCGTGATCCAGAGCTCAGACAGAAGTACATTGAGTTCATGAGAGAATATGAACAGTTGGGACACATGTCCGTGTCAAATTTGGATTGGCGTTCGCTGGAGATTTACTTTCTCCCGCATCATGCGGTATTGAAGCATTCGACTTGGAAGCTGCGCATACTGTTTGATGGTTCTGCGCAGACTTCAGCAGGCGTATCCTTGAACCAGTGCTTTTATTCTGGTCCCAAGTTGGTCAAGGACCTTTGTGACGTCATCACCAGCTTCTGACGACATCAGGTTGTCTTTGTGGCTGACATAAAAATGATGTTCAGGCAGACGATTATCCACCCTGGTGACCATCGCTTCCAGCTGATCCTTTGGAGAGAGAATCCTCGCGATCCCATGGTCGTCTACGAGCTCAATACTAATACGTACGGGTTAAGGTCAAGCCCCTTCTTGGCAATACGTTCTCTTTGGGAGCTCGCAGACCGCGAAGGCTTACGTTTCCCACGAGCCTCCGCCATCTTGAAAAACGATATTTACGTGGATGACATTAGTTCAGACTCCTCCACAGCGGACGAAACGATCCTCCTGCGGGACGAATTGATAGGTATTTTGGCCTCCGCTGGTTATGAGTTGCACCAGCGCTTTTGGAGGACTTACCCGAGGATCATCAGCAAGATCTACATTTATTTGAGATTGTTGACAACCCCGCCATGATGGCTGTTCTCGGCGTCTAGTACAGACCAGTCCAAGACATCTTTACGTATAACGTAGACCTGAAATTGCCTTGTTCTTGGACTAAACGTCTCGTGTCGTCTACTGTCGCCAGAACCTTTGATCCAAACGGTTGGATCTGTCCAGTTATATTTTGGGCAAAATGCTTCTTGCAGAAGCTTTGGACAGCAGGATTGACCTGGGATGAACCTCTACGCGGTACTCTTGTTGAGGAATGGACCTCTTTCGTCAACGAGATCTCCTTGCATCGTCCCATCCTTCCTCCCGGGAAGTACAAGGCCACCCTTCACGGGTTTTGTGATACCTCGGAACGTGGTCATGCGGCCGTGGTGTACTTGCGCACAGTTAGTGCCTCAGGTCAGGTGAGAGTTTCCCTGATCATGGCGAAGAGCAAGATTGCACCCCTTCGGACATCTCTGACCATCCCGAAATTGGAGCTCTCGGGAGCAGCCCTACTTGTTCACTTATTGAAACACGTGTCTAGTACTTTGGGTAAAAGCATTTGTATTAATCGGACCTACGCCTGGACAGACAGCCAAATTGTTTTTTGTTGGTTGATGGCGTCTGTCCAAACCTTGGAGGTATTTATCGCTAATCGCGTCTCCCAAATCCAAAAATCCGGAGTCAAACTTGTTTGGACACACGTGGCAGGTGAGCTCAACCCCGCTGATTGTGCTTAGCTTGGATGCTTGACGCCTAGTTTTATAGGCCATTCGTTATGGTGGGGTCCGGAATGGTTGAGTCGACCAGAAATTGATTGGCCTCAAACGCCAGTTTTGAATACTTCTAATTTGCCCGGTCTACGATCACTCGCTGTTGAGAAGGTGGAATGCGCCTTCGACCCCGATTTCTTGTTGAATCGCTACAGCTCCCTTGATAAGTTGTTAGGTGTTACTGCTTGGATAAAGCGTTTTGTTTTTAACTTTAGGCACCCACAACAGAAACGACTGACACCGTTTCTCTCACCACAGGAACGGCAGGAATCCCTTACCTATTGGGTTCGTTCTGTGCAATTGGCGCATTTTGAGAAGGAGATTGCTATCCTTAGATCAGGGAGATTGAAATTGTCGGGAGCTGTATCTAAATTGAACCCCTTTTTGGACGATACGGGTCTCTTGTGCGTTGGAGGGCGTCTCAACAACGCCAACTTCCCTTACAGGGCACGTCACCCCCTGTTGTTACCCAAGGACGGTCATTTGGTACGCTTGTTGGTATCTGACCGTCACCTTAAAAATTCACATGCTGGTTATCAAGGCTTCTACCATGCAGCCCTTGATGGGAGACTTACCGGCAGATCGCGTAACTGAGAGCAGGACGTTTGACGGTGTTGGCACGGACTTCGCTGGTCCCTTTTTGGTGAAATCGTCGACACTTCGAAACAGCAAGACTGTTAAGGCCTACTTGTGTGTTTTTGTTTGTCTCTCCACAAAGGCCGTACACTTAGAACTGGTCTCCTCGCTTACGACCGAGGCGTTTGTAGCCACATTTGACAGATTTATATCCCGCAGAGGGCTGCCTTTCTTGATCCGTTCTGACTGTGGCACTAACTTCAAGGGCACCTATAATTATTTGAATGATGTTGTTAATTTCCTTGAAACCAACAAGGCTGATATAGGTGATAGGCTTGCCCGACGTGGGATAAATTGGTTGTTTTCCCCACCAAATTGTCCACACTGGGGTGATATTTTTGAGGCCGCTGTAAAATCGGCCAAAACACACTTGCGCAGGACAATCTGTGAATCTGTCCTTACATTTGAGGAACTCGCAACTGTGTTTTGTAAGATTGAGGCCGTTTTAGACCCGAATGATTTGGAAGCCCTTACGCCGGGCCATTTATTGATTGATCGCCCACTTGTCGCCTTGCCTGAGTACCCCTATATTGATACGAGACCTGGTCGTCTCCTGCGTTTTGAATTGGTACGCCAGATTACTCAGAGCTTTTGGAAACGCTGGAATTTGGAATATTTGCACATCCTCCAGCACCGCGTTAAGTGGACCGACAAAACCGATCCACCCAAGATTGGTGACCTCGATTTGAGGCTAACCTTCCGCCACTCAGATGGCGCATGGGGCGCATTCTTCGTTTGGTAACTGGGGCTGATGGATTTCCCCGATTTGCTGAGGTCTTGGTGGACGGTTCGATTCTGAGGAGAGCGGTTGCAACATTGTCACGTCTGACAACCGATTATCGGACCGGTAGGCCGGTCTGGGGTGGGTGGATGTTTGAAATAGAAATATTATTTGTGATAGGTCAAGTCGATTATATCGATTTAGTAACGTTTATAGTCCGTGCCACGAGAACATAGACTTTTTGTAAACAAAGAATTTCTACTAAGTGACTTAGCGACAGTTCTGCCAAACACAAATAATGTCAAATCGAATGAGCGCAACGGTACATAGGTACGTGTCATTGGAAACTAATATGTCAATGGATAGGGATTTTATCGATATTATGCGCTGTCAACAGGATCTTTTAATATTTTGTGGTACTGGAACCTGGAATATTAACATGTGGTTTTACTTCATTAAAATGTTACATTATTGGACTTAGCTTGCATTTATCTTTGGAAAAAAAAAATTTTTTGGATGTCAAGAAGTGTGAAGTTAAATGCACGTTTATAGGATCGCAATGCTCATCCTCATGATAACCCCGAATGTAAATTTACCGTAACATTTTAATGGATTTTGTTTAAGTTCATTCTGACGTTTTCATTCATACACAACGTAAAATCTCCATTCGTGTAAAAATAATGCGATGTACTAGCTAGTTGTCTGGAATATATCACATTTGTGAAGAATTACTTAGTATTTAAGGATAGCTAGACTAGGAGCTATTTATTGCCTATGATTAAAATAAATCAAGTCGATAATAGAGTATCCTGTTTGTACACTATCATTGACATGGTACTCCATTATTGACTTGAATATACTTACGTGTGAAAAAACTACAAAATGTCGCCATATTATGGAAACGACCGGTTGGCGCAGCGGGAGTGTAAGCGACTGCTACGCCGAAGGTCGCGGGTTCGATTCCCGCTCAAGCCAAACATTTGTGTGCATGAACATGGATGTTTGTCTTAGTCTGGGTGTTTCAATGTATAATATGTATGTATTTACAAAAAAAAGTATAAATGTATGTGTATCCATTATCTAGTACCCATAGTAACAAGCTCTGCTTAGTTTTGGAATAGATGGTGTTGTGTGAATGTGGTAGAATATTATTATTTTAGTCTTTCAGGAAAATCACTCACACAAATCAGGACCACTCTTACACAAATATGTTTATTTTCATTCAAATTAAATTTTTTAGACACGACTGGAAGTCATAGATAATAATATTAAAATATATAAAGTCAAACACATTTAAAAAAAATAACCGTTAGAAAAGTATCAATCTTCACTAAAGCATAAAATTTAAAACACAACTGTTTGAAAGAAAGGTTGTGCAGCCCTGAATGTGTGTTTACAAAAAGTCTATCTTCTCGTGGCACCAACTTTAGTTTAGTCCATTGTAAATTTTGACTATGGTCACACTATGAACTGTCATTCACTTCCGGTTCTGAAAATTTCGCTGGTCGATACGTTTTGTCTGGCGCTTACGCAGTCTTGAATTCTTGCGTTTTTTAATTGAAATAAATTGATCGCCTTTTGGAAAGCTCGTCCTAGTAGCTTTACGAATTGTTTGTGTTTTGTGATAAAAGATAAACATTTGTAATATATTGAAAATTATTAAACTGTGTGAATTCGTCAACGTCCATCGTTTTCTGATGAAGGTCGCCGAACTGGACCCTGTGGTATTTATAACGATTTGCTTGTTATTTTGGCCAAAATTATGTATCTAATCTTATAGGTCCACTCAGGAGCATCAGTGAAGATTTGGTAAGAAATTTTTATTAATATTGATAGTTGTAATTCACTGTGCAACGCAGTGCATTGTGTCTAGATCCTTGCCTTGTCGTCGTCAAGTAGATGTATTACAACTTCCATTGTGCACTCTGAACAATTTCCGATAGAATAAGATTAGACTCATAATTTTGGCAAGAACATCAGTGAAGATTTGGTAAGTAATTTAATATTGCTAGTTGTAATTTACTGTGCAACGCAGTGCATAGGTGTTTAGATCTTTGCCTTATCGTGGTCAGGTGGATGTAATACAACGTCCACTGCGCACCCTGAACAATTTCCTACCTGCCTACGGTAACTCTAAACAATAATTTCTGTTTCACCATAGTCCTCTGTAGATTATTTTGTTGCATAATATTGTAGGTAATATCACATCATCTAACCGTAAACATGTGTATTTAAAAATAAAAAATAATTTATTATCAGTTTCTATCGAGCCTCTTCTCGCTTCAATCAAATGAAACATTATAATTTATTAATGTTATAATAACTATTATATGTTGTAACGGGTTCTAGAATTAAACGCAGCAGAGGTTCTATGCATTTATTTGCCGAGTATTGTCTCACTTCCTTTGCACGAGTATGACCGACCAACAATACGACACTGGCCTGAACACTAAGGGCTGCAGTCTCCCACGCTGTTCCCTCCGGTAGTGTGCAGGGCAGGCTGCTCGAAGGCTGCGCGTAGCGGTGCAGATCCTCGCAGACGTTGGCTTCAGCTGCGAGCCGGCGGTGTGTGTGCGATGAGCAGGGCAGGGCCAGACTCGTTGGCAGAGGTGTCGTACGAAGACGGTGCAGGGAAGTGTAGAGGTGAATAGAGTAGTGTAGCCCGGAGCTTCAAGGTGGACCTGGAACCTTAAGGCAAGCAGCATTAGGAGAGCCACAACCAATAGAGTCAGGCAGGTGGCGCCAGCCGGCCTCAGCCAGCAGGTAGAGAGATGGGCAGTACGCTAACGCAGTAAATGTAGTAATAGTAGCCTCTCTGTCAGCCTCCTTATATACCGGAGCTCTCCATCAGAGTTGGTGTCGGCGCATTACCAAATATGGGCAAAACTCACGAGCGCGGACGATGGCTTTCTCTGATTGGCCGTGCGTATGGACGGTATTATGACGCACACTCGGTAGGTATCGGACATACGCTACAATACCGCCCGCCTTAGGAGATGATTTTACGTGGCTAACAAGAAAAATGTGACTAGTTGCGTTAGGTCTATGAGTCCGCTACTGTCCAAGCTAAGACGGCATATAGAAAGAAAGAAGGAAAAGTAGGGAAAGTCTTATACGGTTTGTAACAATTAGTTAGGCGCCATAGTGTATAAGTTTTAAGTCTTTTATGTGCCAAAACCCAATAGAATTTCCAGTCGCGTCCGACAACTAGTAAACGAGAGGCGACTTTTTAGTAATCACTGTGCACTTCACGAATTTAGGGGCTAGTTCCTTACAGAAGGACTTATCCTTGTCTCTCTGATAAAAAGTCCTTTTCCAAACAGTGTCTCCCACATTAAACCCAGCTGGTTTACGGCGTAAATTATAAGTTTGGGAATTCCTAGCATGAGTTTGAATGAGGAGTGCCTGAACTTTGTCAAATATGCCTGGTAAGTGACCTATATTTTCTGCGTAATCGTCCCTAGGTATGTATACTATATCATCAGCGTCCGTGTCGACATAGTGTGAGCCGCATGGAACTAATTCACGTCCATAGACTAAAAAACTAGGTGTATAGCCCGTGACTTCATTAACTGCGGTATTTAATGCAAACTGCACCTTAGGTAGGAGAGTGTCCCATAATCTCTGGTCATTTCCTACAAACGCCGCTAAGGTAGAACCAATGGTTTTATTATAGCGTTCGACCGTATTCACATAAGGAGAATATTTTGGAGTATAGTGAAGATTAGGAATTTTGTACTTGTGCAACATAGCTTTTAAAGTAGCACTTACAAACTGTTTACCATTGTCCAATATAATTGAAGATGGTACACCATGAACTAAGAATATTTTTTCTTCCAAAATTTTAGTTATTATTTCAGCAGTTGCGCGCCTGATAGGAAAAAGAAGACAGTATTTACTAAAACAACAAGTTACTACAAAGATGTAGGCGTTTTGTTTTCTTGTGACGGGTAATGGCCCCACCAAATCTACACTAATGGTTTGGAAGGGTCGTGAACACACTTTGGGTCGTCCCATGGTTCCCAATGGTGCATGGTCCTGATGTTTGTGCGCGATACAAGTGCCGCAAGAATTTATGAACTTTACCACGTCAGCGTGCATTTTGGGCCAATAATAACGGAGTGCTAAGCGCTTGTAAGTATTAAATATACCGAAATGCCCCGAAGTGGGTTCGGCGTGGTTCTCTAAAATGGCATTATTTCGATCAGAAGAAGGTAGAACTTCTTTCCATTCGAACTCCTTACGTAGCATACACCAATATTTTATCAAACGATACAATTTATTATTTTTAATAGAATAGTCTGGATAGTCATTAGGCGAAGATAAACAACCATTGTAGGTGGCTGAATACCATTGATCAGTGTCATCATTAGGGTTGTTCACGTTATTATTATTATTCGCGTTAAGTATATTTACAGGTAGGGATCGTGATAACGCATCTGCTATAATATTATCTGCGCCACGCCGATGCTTTAATTCGAAGTTAAAGGCTGACAGACGAACCGACCACCGAGCTAATCTACCAGTCGGGTTGCTCAAGTTTAGGAACCATTTCAGTGCGGAATGGTCAGTTTACACAACAAACTTTAACCCGTTATCTAAATAGCAGCGCCAATATTCGAGGGCTTTTAGAACTGCTAATGTCTCCCGTTCTGTTATACTATAGTTTTGTTCCTGTGCATTTAGTGACCTACTCATGTAAGCGATAGGTAGTTCCACGCCATCTATTTCTTGTGTAAGCAACCCACCGATGCCACACGCGCTCGCATCCGTGTGAACTTGAAACGTTTTCTCGTAATCGGGGCACGATAATATTGGTGCGGAGCTTAACAATCGTTTTAGTTTACGGGTGCAGCTTTCTTACCGGTAGAGGTAAGTTTGTTCAGAGGACCGGCAATAGTACTTAAATTAGGGATAAATCACCGATACCATGATGCAATGCCTAAGAACCTTTTGACTTCTTTTTTATTCTTAATCGTAGCATATTGAAAAATGGCTTCCATCTTACATGGGTCTACTTGTAATCCTTTAGAGTTTAGTAGGCCAAGTACTTCAATTCGTCACGGGAGAATTTAGATTTTTCTAAGTTAATTGGCCGATTTTAATTTTTCGTATACTTTATTTAATAGTGACACATGAGCATTAAAATATGGCGATATAAGCACGATATCATCTAAGAAAACGAATACCGAGTTTTCAAACTCCGGACTATTCGTAAACAACTGATCCACCAAACGCTGTTGTGTCGCAGGGGCATGCGTTAAACCAAACGGCATATTCACAAATCTAAATGTTCCTCTAGTAGGCACATAGAAAGCAGTCTTATCACGATCACATTCGCAAAGAGGCGTCTGCCAAAATGACTTAGATAAGTCTATACTACTTAGATACCTAGCATTCCTAAGATTGTCTAAAATTTCAGATACGTACGTCTATTACTAAAAAAGACGCGTACAAACACGCGTCTTTTTTTGTAATAGAATTAAGTTTCCGACTATCTAAACAAAACCTTAGTTTACCGTCGACTTTCGCATTTTTCTACCACTCCCAATGCATGCATCACGTCTAATTCGTCAATAATTATTTTTAATTTCGCCGGTGGTAGCCTATAATATCTTTGGCGTATCGGCGCAGAATCGCCAGTGTCTATAGCATGTTCTATTAAGTGAGTTTATCCTAACCCGGTTGTTTGAAATAGAAATAGTTTTTATGATAGGTCAAATCGATTATATCGATTTAGTAGCGTTTAGTTTAGTCTATTGTAAATTTTAACTATGGTCACACTGAACTGTCATTCACTTCCGGCTGTTCAGAAAAATTTGGCTTGGTCGACACGTTTAAAGTTCTTGCGCCCACGCAGTTTTATTGATCGCCTTTTAGAAAGCTCGTCCTAGTAGCTTCGCGAATTGTTTCTGTTTGTGATAAAAGATAAACTTATAACCTATTGAACATTGTAAAACTTATGTGAATCCGTGCACGTGGTTGGTGCCCGACGACTTCGTTGAAGAAAACCCCGATCGGTGGACCGGTACTTATAACGATTTGCTTGTTATTTTGGCCAAAATTATGAGTCTAATCTTATAGGTCCACTCAGGAGCATCAGTGAAGATTTGGTAAGAAATTTTTATTAATATTGATAGTTGTAATTCACTGTGCAACGCAGTGCATTGTGTCTAGATCCTTGCCTTGTCGTCGTCAAGTAGATGTATTACAACTTCCATTGTGCACTCTGAACAATTTCCTGCCTGCCTACGGCAACTCTATACATAATTTTTGGTAGCAGAGCGTAGTTGAAATTTAGCCGCTTTTGATTGTATCTAAACTCAGATTGGTATTGTATAAGCTTGTATCTGAGCTATATATCTCATTTCTTAACAGTGTTGTGGTGTTCTCAGGTCAGTATTGTCTAAAATACATAATATTTATTTGTATAAGTTGACCTAGATAATTTGAAACACATGTCATACATAACCTCAATCAGTAATTGTTTGACTTGTATTGTTGAAATTTAGCAATAATTTGTTGTTGTTAGTATTAATAAGTCAGCTTTGATTGGATACATATCAGTTATATGTATCAATTGATTTAGTTAATTGCATATATTGATACATTGAGTTTAAAACATTATAACAACCAAACTTGACCTTACATCGCTAAAACTTTGTTGTTATAATATATTGACAATATTGTTAGGTAACACATACTACTACTATTGTTTATCTCAAATAACATAGCCAGTCTGTTTGTTGTAAGTAATTAGTTAATTAATTTGAATATTCAACTTATTAATTTTTTGTGAGTTATAACTTGTTTTGTGTATAACAATATAATTGTATTTGTTGGGCAGTAATTACCTGCCACTTGATTGCACCAGCAGTAAACAGGCTAATACTTTGTTGGTTTTAAAGAATTAACAAATACTAAGTTTTAATTGATAATATTATTTAACGCTTGTCCAAGCTCTTATGAAACTTAATTATGTCAGCTATCAAGGACTTGACTTGACCTATTGAACATTGTAAAACTTATGTGAATCCGTGAACGTGGTTGATGCCCGACGACTTCGTTGAAGAAAACCCTGATCGTTGGACCGGTATTTATAACGATTTGCTTGTTATTTTGGCCAAAATTATGAGTCTAATCTTATAGGTCCACTCAGGAGCATCAGTGAAGATTTGGTAAGAACATTTTATTAATATTGATAGTAATAATTCACTGTGCAACGCAGTGCATTGTGTCCAGATCCTTGCCTTGTCGTCGTCAGGTAGATGTATTACAACTTCCACCGCGCACTCTGAACAATTTCCTGCCTACCTACGGCAACTCTAGACACCGGTTTTTTCAGTAGAAATCGTCTCGTATTTCTTTATAATTGACTTAGCCGTTCTTTGTTGTGACTCACTCAACTCACTAAAAGATTGCAATACGTTCGTGTTACTTGGCTTATTTTCACTTATCACACTACATGGCAATGTTTTAGACATGCATACGGATACGATATGGTTAGGCAGTAATTTAAATAGTTTCCAGAAATCGATGCCTAATATTAAGTTATTGTAACTTTTGGAATAATATAAGTTTTCAATAAGTAGGTTTGATTATTAAAGTAGTGGGTAAGTCGATAAAATCGCGCGGCAACAATTTATTCCCACCCGCGGACCGAATAGAATTAGTGTTGTGACACTGCTGTACTTCTAGCCCAGTTCTAGTAATTACCTCCAGATGGGAGTTGTTATCTAAAATTGTAATGGCTGAACCGGAATCGAGCAATCCACAAATAGGTAAACTGTTAACCGTTACGTTAACATAGGGCCGTAGGTAATTTTTAGGTTTATTATCCAGGATCGAGGCGACGGAATAACTAGGGAAATACACTTTTAGAGTGTTTAGCCAATTTCTCCAATCATCTATGTGAAAATTAGTTGAAAAGGTTGTAGTAGTGGTTGTTGTTGCCGAGTATTGTCTCACTTCCCTTGCACGAGTATGACCGACCAACAACACGACACTGGGCTGAACACTAAGGGCTGCAGTCTCTCACGCTGTTCCCTCCGGTAGTGTGCTGGGCAGGCTGCGCGTAGCGGTGCAGATCCTCACAGACGCCGGCGGTGTGTGTGCGATGAGCAGGGCAGGGCCAGACTCGTCGGCAGAGGTGTCGTATGAAAACGGTTTAGGGAAGTGTAGAGGTGAATAGAGTAGTACACTACTCTATTCACCTCTACAGCCCGGAGCTTCAAGGTGGACCTGGAACCTGAAGGAAAGCAGCATTAGGAGAGCCACAACCAATAGAGTCAGGCAGGCGGTGCCAGCCGGCCTCAGCCAGCAGGTAGAGAGATGGGCAGTACGCTAACGCAGTAAATGTAGTAACTTACCCACAGCTGGGACCAGGATACGTACGACGTAGGGTCAGTACGTAATCGTAGGAAGGTAGTAGGAGCAACGTTAGAGTAGCGGTGCCGGCCTCTCTGTCGGCCTCCTTATATACCGGAGCTTTCCATCAGAGTTGGTGTCGGCGCATTACCAAATATGGGCAAAACTCACGAGCGCGGACGATGGCCTTCTCTGATTGGCCGAGCGTATGGACGGTATTATGACGCACACTTGGTAGGTACCGGACATACGCTTCAATGTATAACCCATGCCTAATAAGCATTGCACCCGTGCGAAGCCGAGGCGGGTCGCTAATAAATAATAAAACAATAAGAATTGATTATTTTTTCTATTTCCTCCAATATACTTCTGATTAAATTCATCAATATACTTGTAATAAGGCGGACTTTTAATGCGATGGGCATTCAACAATACAAATAGTAGCTTCAAAGTTAAATTATTGCTTATTAATACATCATCAGAACTTCAAAGTTTATCAAGACTTACTAAGTATACAATAAGGATTTTAATGATTACTAATCTAAACCGGTATAATAGATAGTATTCCCAAGCATTCAAGTGTAATTGTAACGAATTAGCTGTTTTAATAGTATTTTCACAAGTTTTGTGTGTTATTGGTGATTTCGCCACAATTAATCGATTAATTTGTGCTTTTGTGACACTTCTGCGAATTGGTTAGAAATAAATAAACTTATTTTGTGCACCTTTGAGTCATTAAGGAGCATTTAATTTCTTCCTTCTGAACTTCTTTTTTAGTCCCAGCCTACCATACCATGAATGAGTTCTTCGAAAGAGAAGTGAACTTTATGTATACCGATTCAACAATGCAATATTGTAAATTATGCAGATGACTTAGCTTACTAAGAATAATGTCACAAGTTACCACGCTAGGCATCGCATTAAAAGTTCGCGCCGACACTACAGAAAGTGCAAACTTAATTATGTCAAGTTAAATTTACTAGACACCGCTAATTTTCTTTGTCTATTTCCAAGTGTTTAAGTCATTTTATCACTTTTGTGACCAAGCAAAATCGTGTTATAAAACCATTATAGGTATGATTCTAAAGAAAATGATCCGATCCTGTCTGTAAGTAAATTGTAGCCACTTATGCCATAAAATTATTCTAAATGCCCAAAAAAGGAGCTTATTATATATTATTCCAAATACCAAATATACATATATCAAAAGTGTTGCCAAGTACTTCAAATTGTTTCCAGAAATTCAAATACTTATGTGCATCGTCTGAGCTCAAATTTACTTTGCAGAGCTTCATAAATATTCGTGATATTCATTTATCAGCCGTGCTGCATGCATTTGTCGTCAACATTGCCGATAACACAATTTACTTCCCATCTTCTCATATTATGCTTTAAATATGTCTACAATTATAGCAGAATATGGAGTGTTGTAATTAACCAAATAGAAATAAGTTTACATTAATTACGACATAATATCTTAATTAACGTCAAAATTTAACTGAATTTAAAATACTTGAAAAGATTATATTGAGTGGAAGATGATTGATAAATTGAACCCGGCTTAAAACCATTACAGTAAGCTCGTTAAACGCTTTGCTAGTATGAAAATCAACCCAAAACAATTGGTGTGCTCATTGGCAGTGCTGAGCTGACCACTAACTCAATTCGTAACCTTCGTTAAAATTATACTAATTCACATATTTTTCAACCTACATCTTGCAATCCTTACAGCTATGTATATTGTATATCAAACAGAATATACTCTAATAATCATTGTGGTAGTAAAATATGGTTTCACTTTATTTATTATGGTGTATTTATTTATTTAAATAACAAAATAAATTAATATTAGGATAACACAATTAATTATAACTACTTAAATACTACAACTAAAATTAAATTAAAATATTAAAGTACAATACAAATAAATAAGAAAATGCATATTCAAAGGACGTCGTGAAAGTCCTCCACATCGCCGTCTATTGGGAATGTGCCCAGAAGACTGGCAGCATTGCCACGCTGTACGGCAATGCAAATTTTTTGTGCTAGATACATGCCAGCCTTCTGGTCACGCGAGGCGTCGACAAGTCTCTTCGCAAGCTCTCTATAGAGAGATCTAGCACTTGGACCCCATGACCCCAACGTTTCGACTCCAAACGGCTCAAATACATAATCCCCTACGAGATTTACATATTTGCGCCGTTTCAGAGTCTCCGCTGTGGCAGCAGCAGCGCCCGCACAACCCGCTGTGCTAGAAAGATGAGATGGCGCAAGGGTATCGACACACGTTGCGTCCCATACCAAAGGCCTACCCAACTTCCAAGGCAGTAGAGACATTCCATCTGGTCTTTTACCATCGTTGCGTGCCAAACCCTGAGGTTCAAGTTGGGCTGGAACGCCAGCGGTGACAAGAGCCCGACGGAGAATGTCATTCAGGTTGCTATGTCGTGAAATACGACCTGCGCTCCTGCTGCATGATAGGCCATGGTGACCAAGGCTGTCGACCGCCTCCCCACAGTGACAACGATGTGGAGTGACACACGACGCACCTAAACGGAGGCAAGAAGCGAGGCGGAAGGTCGTATCGTCCAACATGGTACCTATGTTGGACGATGGCAGTGCTTGAAGCCAGAGCCCCGACTCCCACTCTCCCACAGCCAGCAAACGAGCACGCTCTGCAGCATTGTACGATGTGCTAAGGAGATTTTCTCGTACTGCGCTGCAAAGCGGCCCGTCCCACTGCCTCTGAGAGGATAAATTTCGGGACAACTCAGTGCTTGGACAAGCCATTTTCCAAGCATTAATGGCATCGATCATACACGGCACCTCAGAATCGACCAGTGTGGGTGCTAAGATTTTCCTGGTCAATTCTGCAGTGCTGTGGACCGATGACAGAAATGCTGGTAAGCTCACGTCGGAAATTTTGCGTACGCCAAGCCCACCCAGGCGAACAGGTAATGTCGCCTGTAGCCATGCTCGGTCGTTCAGAGCCACATTTAAAATGTTGCTTAGGGTGTTTTGTAAAATTTTGTCAATATTGACTAGTGGGCTTGGGTTTTTCCAAAAAGGCGATGAACGTAAAGCGTGTGTGAACTTAGGCACAAAAAGACAGTATCGAATAATAGTGAAAGCCGAATGTATATTAATTTTGAGCAGGCGAGGCGGTCCGAAATTTCACTAAAATTTTGAATTTTTTCATGAATAAAAGAATCAAAACCTTCTTCAAATATTGGGGACCCAAGAAGGCGAAGAGTACTTTTTTTAATATGCGTTATACTGGGTGCCAGGGTTTGAAATTGGGAAAGTATTGCGGATTGGTCTAAAGAATCGTTGATAAAAATTTCACACTTACTTGGATTAAGGTCTAGGCCGATGGATGAAAATTTGGTCTTCAGAAGTGCCAGGTCCTGATAGACGGTGTGTACGTCGCCTTCTAGGGTTCCGTCATCTAGGTACCAGATGTTTAATTTAGAATTTAGCTGGCTAATAACTGGATTAATGGCTAAGCTAAAAATGAGTGGTCCAAGAGGGTCGCCTTGTTGACAGCCAACGGCGGACTCCAAAAGATTTTCCTTGTATATTAATTTTGATGGGTGCCTGTAGCACTGCCAAAGGTAGTTGTAAATTTGGGGGGTTTCTAATTTAACTTGCGTCAACAAGGTGTCCCTGTTCACTGAGTTAAAAGCATTCTTTAAGTCAATCTTCAAGATAACATCACCCCCATTACAGCCAAGGTACGTTGACAGGGCATGTATGGCGGCCTCACAGCCACCCTTAGAGCCAAATCCAAGTTGTAGTGGCTGTAATTTGCTGCCTAACATGGAGTTATAATGCCGACAGCAAATCTTGGCCGCCATACGCCTGTACGTACACCCAACGGCAATGGGACGAATACCACCGTCTCGCTTTCGTAAAGCGCATAGATTTGCGCCATACAAAACGTCAACGATGGCATCGTTCACATTGCCGGAGAGCATAAGATTGACTAGAGCCGTTAGCTCCCCCAAAAGCGCGTCCCCGGCCGCCCCGGCGCTTGAACACACAAGATCTTTTAAGTGTTGGGGTGTTAAGCCGTCGAGACCACCAGCAGACCCGCTTTGGAAGGAGCCAACGACAGTCAGGACGTCCTTGGCTGTAATCCTGAGGCAATCTGAGTTAGTGTCAGGTGGGTCAGGAAAGAAGAGGCTATCTCCTGGCGCTGGATGCTTGCTCTGCAGACTTGCGAGTGTGTCGGCAGAGCAAGGCGCCACCACATCGCTACTGAATAAGATTCTGGATGCTCCCCTGATATCACCTTCCCTTAGCTTGGACTCTACATGGTGGTACATGGTGCTATTGCGATGTGTTTTTGGATATTTGTAATTTAGATTGGAGGCCGAAATATTACAATTTTCTTTAATTTTGGCTGTTAAGGTTTTTTTTGTTTGCCGGTCTTCCTGTGCATGTAGAATTCTGTAAGGGAAAGTGAGTAGTTGTTCCCAAGCCGTTACTGAATTCTCCCGTACCACGAGGCCTATGCACTGGGTTAGATTTTGGGCTACTGAAGGCCTTGCGCCACGGGGAATTCGTTTCAGGATGGGAATGGATTTTTTTAATTTGCTTATAAGCTGCCAAAAAGGGATATCAGAAGGGGTTGTCGGCTCATTAATTGAATTGTGATGTGTGGATGTGTTGGGGCCAGAAAGTACATTTTGGTTTTTGTGGATTTTACCAAAATGTACTTTTAGGCCCCGCTCACCTTTAAAATAACGTGCCTAGGAACAAACAGGGCAGCGCACCAGAGCAGGCGATGTGCAAGATTGACTCGCACCTACTTCCTCATCACTTTTGCCACCGTTAAAGAACATATATGACGATAAGAACTTCAATGCACTTAAAAGTAAATACTATAAAATAAACACAAATTAATGACGTTTGTCATTGCGTAAAATTATTTTTCTGTCCGTGGCGGCGGCGGCTCGTGAGTGCCAGTACGCTAGCCGAGTCCGGTGGCATTGAGATCGTAGATCCATCGCAAACTAGCCACCACCTCACGCCACTCAACGTGAACTCCTTACAAAGCTGCTATATTAAATCACATCATACAGGAACCGACATTGATTTCTTGATGATAATAAAAATTAAATTATATTCTTTTTCACGGACGTGAAATGGCGCTTAACATTGAATTTTTTGACATGATAAACTTCAATAATTTTGTAGGCTCTTGTGATACTTTCTTCTAATAATATTAGTTTTTAGGTTTTTAGTAATAGTTAGGCCTTAACGGTTGCTTTTATTTCTCTAAAAATAACATATTATAAATATTCAGGACTAGAAATATGATAATTTCACTTTATATTTTGTGCCTCATTTTATATTAAGAGAAATAACTATAATATACCGCCATATTTGATGCAGTTGTAAGGAAATTCCTTGTCCGCCCACGTATCCTCCGACTATAAAATCGCCAAATTTACTCCACTTTAACTATAAGACACGTTTTCCATAATGGTATGGGGACTCGCTAAAGTGGTCTAAGTGGCCGAAATTTGTCAAGAAGTTAAGATGTAAGTTATGGTATCCATTGTCATAAAACTTGGGAGGGCGTAAGACGCACTTATCAAAGCCTAACGAAGATTTATAGTGTGACGTCCTTTATGCCTATCTCCATCATATCTTTTTATGGTAAAAATGTTGGAATATTTTTTTTATTTCCCCGTATGTGTATTTGGTATGAGTAATATGTTTGTTTGTCTGCATTTCGCCGAGACGGAGGGATTTCCTTGCAGTTTGACGATTGATAAAATATGTATCTGCTAGTTGTTTTGCTTTTCAAGCTTGTTCAGCTTAGATATTTCCAGATTAATCTGTACAGTATATCCCAGTAAATAAATCAACATAGCCTTTATTAAACATATTTTATTATTCACAATGTTTTATAAATATTTTTGCTTTTTACTTCTTACTTTTAGGTAGAACTATTTATTGTAATTCTTTTTTAGGAAGCTTGCAATAGCAGCAATGTACACGTCTCATAAAATAATTATTTATTTGTTGCACAATGACAAAATATATGTTTTGTCATCCTCTCGTGAAATAATTCATTACAAATTAAAGATTACTGTATGATTTTATTAATTTTCACGAGATATAAAAATTTGTCCGACGCTTGGCAATATTGATAGCTACAATAGTATTCTCCATGTATTGTGAAAATTGCAGGGAATGGAACGCAACCTAGTGGGTAGTTTTGCCGCTAGGCGGCGCCTATTTTCCCTTTTCTCTCTGCTCTGCTCACGATTGTAACGGTGTATTATAAGGTTTCAACAATGAAACTAAAAGACTGCAAAATAATTGTGCTTATTCAAAATACTCCTACATGGTAGCAGAGCGTGGTTCCCTGTATAGCATCAAGTATATACGTACACAATATTCCGTAGTTTTTCGGTGTGAGGGAAAGTTAGGTTATAATATACACGTGCAACTGACCGGGTGCCAGCGAATTGAAAAACATTGAAAATGAGTTCGCACTCATCACATGCCATATTCAATCTTGAAAAATTGACCGGACGTGACAACTTCGTGACTTGGAAGTTCAGCGTCAAGACTTACTTGGAGCATGAGGACTTATAGCAGTGTGTGGAGCCCGAGAGTGACAAACCAGTTGATACTAGCAAGGATATCAAGGCGAAGTCCAAGCTGATATTGCTGTTGGATCCGCAAAACTACGTGCATGTTCAAAATTGTAAGACCGCTAAAGAGGTGTGACACAATTTACAAATAGCTTTTGATGATAGCGGGTTGACGAGACGAGTTGGATTACTAAAGGACTTAGTCAATACGACACTAGATAGTAGCGGTAATGTGGAGTCATACATCAACAAAATAATGACCACAGCTCATAAACTGCGCAACATAGGGTTCGAAGTAAACGATGAGTGGCTTGGCACCTTGATGCTGGCCGGTTTGCCCAACATCTATACTCCCATGATCATGGGACTTGAGAGTTCCGGCGTGACGATCAGTGCCGACCATGTGAAGACCAAACTCCTACAGGAGGTTAAATCGGCAGATACGAGCACTGCTTTATATGCTAGCTCAAAGTCCGGGAAACAACATCGCACGCAGCATCCAGGGAAAAAAGGGCCAAGATGCTTCAACTGTAATAAATATGGACACTTTGCTAAGTTTTGTAAAGGTCCTAGGAAGAATGAGAATGAAGAAAAAGACATAGGTTTTATTGCAGCTTTTTCAGCCTTTTCAGGAGATAACCAAAGGAAATGGTATGTAGACTCAGGTGCATCAATGCATAAGACTGGAAATAGACAGTGGATGTACAATGTCACAAAGCCACTGGTGAAGAATATCAGGGTTGCTAATAGTTAGCCACTGCCGGTGAAGGGAGTTGGATACACAGATGTCAAACTAGCGCAGGGTAAGAACATTCAGTTAAATAATGTTTTATATGTCCCTGGCCTAGCTGTATATTTACTCTCAGTGAGCACTATTGTTAATAGTGGCTATAAAGTAACATTTACTCATAGAGGTTGTGAAGTTCATGATTCATATAATAAGTTTATATGTTCTGCAACTCTGAATAATAAATTATACTCTTTGGATACAGAATGCAATTCTGAAAGTGCACATTTGAGCTCTAGTGAGGAGAAAATATGTAGTGACACTTACCTAGGGCACCTGCGTATGGGTCACTTAAATTTTCCAGATGTGAACAAGCTGCCTGCCTGTGTGATGGGTGTGAGTTTCACTAAAAATGAAGATAATAATCCAAAATGTGTATCCTGCTTAGAGGGCAAGCAGTCGAAGTTGCCATTTAAGAATATTGGTTCCAGAGCTACCAGACCATTTGAGCTTGTTCATTCTGACCTCTGTGGACCTATGGAGAATTTGAGCTGCTCAGGTATGAAGTATTACATTACTTTTATAGATGACTACACACGGATGGTGTATGTGTACTTCATGGAAAATAAAACAAAAGTGTTAGACACTTTCAGAGACTATAAAAATAAGGTTGAAATCCATTGTTCTCAGAAAATAAAAATATTACGAACTGATAATGGTTCTGAGTATTGCAATACTCTTTTTGAAAACTTTTTATCTAACAATGGTATAGTACACCAGAGTTCCACTCCTCAAACTCCTCAACATAACGGATTAGCCGAGCGGATGAATCGATCATTGGTTGAGGAAGCTAGGTGCATACTGTTTTATGCAAACCTGCAGAAAATACTTTGGGCTGAGGCAGTGGGAACAGCTGCATACATCCTGAATCGTTCTCCCAATAAAGCTTTACATGGTAAGACGCCCTTTGAAATGTGTACTGGCAGTAAACCAGACTTGTCCCACTTAAGAATATTTGGCTCGGAAGCAATGGTTCACGTACCCAAGGAAAGGCGGCAAAAATGGGAAAAGAAGTCAAAAAGGATGATACTAGTAGGATACTGCGACAATACAAAAGGATATCGTCTATTGGATGAAAAAACATACAAAGTTGTTAAAAGCAGAGATGTTATCTTCTTTGAGAATTACACAAGTACAAAAACAAACATTAATAATGTTTCAGCCTCATCTAATAATAATCAAAATTTACAGATGGTATCACAGTCATCAGGCATTCAACCTACTTCCACAAGACATACTAGCTGTACCCCAGCACCCACAGAAGTACCCCTTTCTGAGGTAGAAAATCTTGCATCGTCAGGTGAGCATCTTAATACTGATTCTGTAGCAAATGAGGACTCTGATCATGATTCTAGTGACTATGCGACAGACACAGGAGATTTAGATGAAACATACATGCCACCAAGACATGCACGCATGCAGCACCAGCCCATCTCAATGAGGCCTCGCATTAAAATAAGAAGAAATAACACAAGCAGAAGAAAACAGTATGTTTTGTTTACTATCTAGTTTCTCAGATCCCCAGACAGTTGAGGAGACACTCTCATCACCGTATGCCGAACAATGGAGACAGGCAATAGATGAGGAGTACAACTCGTTGATAAAGAACCACACATGGAGTTTGAAAAATCTGCCTCCTAACAGAAAGGCTTTACCAAACAAGTGGGTATACAAAACAAAAACTGATCAAAGTGGTAACATCATACGCTTTAAGGCCAGACTTGTAGTTAAAGGATATGCGCAGAGGAAGGGAACTGACTACGAGGAAGTGTTTTCACCAGTGGTAAAGTATAATACCATTCGCTATCTATTATCTCTAGCTGCAAGATTAGGTCTCCAGATTGATCAACTAGATGCAGTGTCAACATTCCTTCAGGGAGACATTGATGTAGACATCTACATGCAACAACCAGAGATGTATGAACAAGGCCCTCAGGTATGTCACTTGCACAAGTCTTTATATGGCCTAAAACAGGCAAGCCGATTGTAGAATACAAAACTAACTGCTGTGCTGGAGGACATAGGTATGCAAAGGTCAAAGTCTGACCCTTGTGTCTATTTCAACATTAACAAAAATACTTACTTACTTATTCTATTTACCATTCATGAGGGCGAAAGGGACATGATTAAAAACAAGCTCATGCAACATTTGGAGATGAAGGACCTAGGAGAGGCCAGTCAGTGTGTCGGCCTTAACATAACAAGGGACGGAGATACAATACATAAAAGATGTACTAACTAAGTTCGGGATGTCTGAATGCAAGTCATGTAAGACACCAATAGAAGTTGGTCTGAAGTTTAATCAAGATACTGATGACAAGGAATGAGTTACCCATATCAACAAGCTATTGGCTGCCTACTCTACATTGCCCAAGGTACAAGGCCTGATATTTCCTTTGCTGTCAATACTCTTAATAAGTTCAATAAGGAGCCAAGAGCCGAGCACAGGACAGCAGTCAAAAGGGTACTACGATACTTGCAAGGAACCAAGGACATGAAGCTCACTTATAAAAGAGACTGTGAACCAAACATAAATGGCTTCTGCGATGCTGACTGGGCCAGCGATACTTTCGATCGCAAGTCCCGCACAGGTTACGTTTTAATTTCGCAGGGAGGTGCAGTTTCTTGGTCCTCACGAAAACAGCAAACAATGGCTATGTCAACAGCTGAGGCGGAATACATGGCGATGGCGTCGGCGGCGCAGGGGGCCCTGTGGCTGCGACAGCTACCCCACGAGTTTGTTCAGCCCTTAGATGGACCGCTTCAAATATTTTGTGACAATCAAAGTGCAATAAAATTGTCCACCAATGATGGCTATTTACCTCGATCTAAACATATTGACATATTGATATTAGATATCATTTTTTAAGAGAGCATGTAAATAATCTAGAGATAAAATTTAGTTATTGTAGAGGCGATAAAATGATTGCAGATATACTTACTAAGGGAACAACTGTGTATAAAAATGTATATTGTATTGTAAGAATGGGTTTGCGTTCCGGGGAGGTTGTTGGGAATGGAACGCAACCTAGTGTGTAGTTTTGCCACTAGGCGGCGCCTTTTTTCCTTTTTCTCTCTGCTCTGCTCACGATTGTAACGGTGTATTATAAGGTTTCAACAATAAAACTAAAATACTGCAAAATACTTGTGCTTATTCAAAATACTCCTACAAAAATTACTTGGAAAATTGTTTATAATTTTCACCTATTATTGATGAAAAAGAAAAAGTGTCATTGGTGTCACAATTTCTTTGAGGAAATTTTACTTATCAACCCTTATTTTATTTGATATAAAATAATAATTGCCGCAAGAGAAGGCAAGAAATAAGGAAAATTTCTTGCTGGTTGGCGTAAGCAGTGGCGTGCAGTCTCCGCTAGCAGGTCTGATGTGACGCTTTGCCGGCCTCCGTCAGCGTACTGGCCAGCGGCCAAAAGCCGCCGCCACGGACAATGAAAAAAAAGAACTAGACAGTGTCAAAGTCAAGCGTTTTGTGTTGTTGTTTTGATATTTTCGTTGTTATTTAGATAGTATTTATTTATAGTGAGTGATATTTTAAGTTTATGTCTCTTAACGGTGGTAAGGATGATGATGAAATAGGTGCGCATCAACCTTGCACTTCGTCTACTCTGGTGCGCTGCCGGAATTGTTCTAAGCTCGTTACTTTAAAGGTGAGCGGGACCTAAAAGTACATTTTGGTAAAATTCATAAAAACCAAAATGTACTTTCTGGCCCCAATACGTCCACACAAACACACAACAACACAGTCCCCCCTAAAATTCTCTTTTGGCAACATTTAAGTCAATTAAAAATTCAATTTCGAGTTTAAAGCGGGTTTCCCGCGGTGCTAGACCTTCAGTGACCTAAAATCTAGCGCACTGCATAGGTCTTGTCACCCGGGAGAATTCTATAACAGCTTGGGAGCAGATACTCACCTCACTTTTAGAATTTTGCATGCACAGGAAGACCGGATAACAATAAAAACACTTACATCAAAAATTAAAGAAAATTGTATTAATTCGAGCGAATGTAGCATAGCTTGACATAGCTGGCGATTGGCGAGAAGTGGCCAAAGATCGGATGAAGTGGCGTTCTCTCGTATTGGAGGCCAAGGCACACTTTGAGTCGATGAGCCATTGGAGTAAGTAAGTAAGTATTAATTCGAGATTCCAATTAAATCCCCACCCTCCTAAATCACGTAGAATCAAAACTAAGGGAAGGTGATATCAGGGGAGCCTCCAGGCTCTTATTTAGTAGCGATGTGGTGGCGTCTTGCTCTGCCGACACACTCGCGAGTCTACAGAGCAAGCATCCAGGCAGCGCCAGGAGATAACCTCTCCTTTCCTGACCCACCTGACACTAACTCAGATTATCTCAGCGTTACAGCCAAAGACGTGTTTGTTGCTGTATGCTCTTTCCAAAGCGGGTCTGCCGGCGGTCTCGATGGCTTAACACCACAGCACCTTAAGGATCTCGTGTGTGCGAGCGCCGGAGCTGCTGGGGACACGTTTTTGAGGGAGCTAACGGCTCTTATCAACCTTATGCTCTCCGGCAGTGTGAACGATGACATCGTCCCTATTTTGTACGGCGCCAATCTCTGTGCCTTGCGACAGAGGGACGGTGGCATTCGTCCCATTGCCGTGGGGTGTACGTACAAGCGTATGGCAGCCAAGATATGCTACCGCTATTATAATACCAACTTAGGTAATAAATTCCAACCCCTGCAGCTCGGAGTTGGATCCAAGGGGGGTTGCAAGGCTGCCATACATGCCCTATCAACATACCTTGGCTGTAATGGGGGTGAGGTTATCTTGAAGGTTGATTTAAAGAACGCCTTTAACTCAGTGAATCGGAATACCTTGTTGACACAAGTTAAAATTGAAACTTACTTATTTTATTTTTTGATAGACTCACGCACAGAAAAGAAGACAATACCGGATTATAGTGAAAGCCGAATAAATGTTAATTTTGAGAAGCCTGTAAGGTAAATGAAGCCTGTAAGGTAAATGTGCGCGTGTGGGATTGAAAGGTCTCGGGTTCGATTCCCGGGTCGGGCAAAGTGTTATTGGGTTTTTCCGTTAGGAAATTCTCAGTAGCAGCATGGAGTCTGGTAATGTGCCTGGTACGCCTGGTACATTTCGCCATGAATTTTTAAGTCTCACGTAATAGGGGGCGAGCCTATTGGCGTACCAGGCACATTACCAGACTCCATGCTGCTACTGAGAATTTCCTAACGGAAAAACCCAATAACATTTTGCCCGACCCGGGAATGGAACCCGAGACCTTCCAATCCTACTCGCGCACATTTATGCCGCAAGACCAACGAGGCAGTCACAATTAAAACACCCAAAATTTACAACATTCTTTGGCAGTGTTACAGAAACCCTTCAAAATTGATCTTCAAGGAAAATCGTCTGGAATCCGCCGTTGGCTGTCAACAAGGTGACCCCCCTTGGACCACTCATTTTTAGCTTAGCTATTCACCCAATAATCAGCCAGTTAAATTCAAAATTTAATATCTGGTACCTAGATGATGGCACCCTGGGAGGCGATGTAGAGTCTGTTTATCAAGATCTGGCTTTCTTGAAATCTAAATTTTCATCCATAGACTTAGACCTTAATCCAACTTAATGTGAAATTTTCATAAACGACAATTTAAACAAATCCTCTATACTTTCCAAATTTCAATTTCTGGCTCCCAATATAACCCACATTGAAAAAAGTTCTCTGCGCCTCCTTGGGTCCCCGATTTTAGACGAAGGTTCGATTCAATTCATTTATTCATGAAAAAAATCAAAATTTTGTGAAATTTCTGACAGGCGTCTCAAAATTAACATTTATTCGGCTTTCACTATAATCCGGTATTGTCTTTTCGTGCCTAAAGAACAATGGTCGGTTCCCATACAAAGGTGGACCAGAATTTATTTTTTCACGTCTATTGCTGTGGAGTTATTTATCAATATTGTAATGTTACTTTATTTAACTTTAGTATAGATATGAATTTTAAAAACTTGGGATTACCTTTTTTATTCTATAAAAAGTATGTTTGAGGTTATGAACTAAATTGTGTTTTTATTTAGTTTCTTCGTAAAATATGCACATTAAACAATTCTGGTACCTAATATATGTGTGTAGAAAAACATGTTCTAACAAACAAACTAAAACACTCAATTCACAGCAAGCACAGCAAGCGAGGAAAGAATGACGTTTATGTACCGGGTATAACAGTGACAGATATGGAAATGGCGTATTCGTTCCATTTCTCGTCATTCAAGTCAAATCTTAGATTTTTCATTAAAAAACTATTAATTACTACGTAATAAAAATATTTTTATTATTTTATAAGTAACTAAAACACCTATTGATATTGTATTGTAAAAGTAATATTTTATTTTATTACAAAGTAACATAAATTCTTATTTATCATATCGTATAATGAAACGCATATTTTGACAATAAGGTTATGGCTGCGTTCATAACATTTAATTTATGTTCAGTTTAAAAAATAAACTGTAAATACATTATTTCTTTCTCCCAAGTCCTAAAAATATATATTTGCTTTGATCAAAATAATAAAAAAATGTACTTTTTTTTGGTATAGGACTCATTATCAGACGTGCTAAAGGCCAAAGTGACCATTGTTCTTTACCCACGCTATTCGAGCTTCGCCTTTTTGGAAAAATTCGAGCATACTCATTGAAATGGACAAAATTATACAAAATACTCTTAGTCAAATTTTGAATATAGCACTGAATGACCGATTGTGGCTACAGGCGTCCTTACCTGTAAGTTTTGGCAGCCTCGGCGTTCGCAAAATTTCCGATGTTAGCCTACCATCATTCTTGTCCTCGGTCCACAGCACTGCAGAATTGACCAGGAAAATCTTAGCACCAACACTGGTCGATTCTGAGGTGCCGTGTAAGACCGATGCCATGAATGCTTGGAGAAGAGCCTGTCCAAGCACTGAGTTACCCCGAGACCTATCCTCTCAGAGGCAGAGGGATGGACCGCTTTCCAGCAGAATACGAGAAAACCTTCTTAGCACATCGTCTAATGCTGCAGAGCGTGCTCGTCTACTGGCTGTGGGAGAGCGGGAGTCGGGCCTCTGGCCATACAACGTGGCAATGCTGCCAGCGTTCTGGGCACGCTTCCAGTTGACGGCGATCTGGATGAATTTGGTGACGCCCTCTAAATTATTTTCTTTTCGTTCTGTATATATTTATTTGTATGTTCTGTATATATTTCTTTGTATAGTATTTTAAGACTTAGTTACTTTTTCGTTGTATGTAATTGATCAATAAACTAAATTAACTTGTACAATGATGATAAAAAATGTTTCACGAGCGGTTTTACCGCCCTAAGAATAATAATGCACCAGTTGCATGAGTGATTTACAATCATTGAAATCATTCATGAATGATTAACACAAAGAAAACAGAGACTCGAACAAGAATTTGACATCACGCAAAGTTTTTTACCATATAGGAATCGAACTAACACTACTCGGCGCAGTGTAAAAAGATGAAGCGGCCGCTTAAACTAATACGTCATACACGCACTCAAACCAGTCTGCCTCTTTTGGATTATACAAACCTGAAATAGGCTAGTTGACACTTTTTGTGAACAAGTCCCAATGCATTCAAAAGCGTTTCACGAAGCCAAAAAAAATATTCTTGTATTTTTCGATGCTTAAATAAAATAAAACATTAGTTTTAAAATTATGTTTGACATAAGGACACAAAAACGCTGTCGGCCATGTTGGCATTATCAAGTGACGTAGTAAAGCACAGATGCCGTAAACAAACATTCGTATAACCTACCCGAATTTTACCATGATTTCTAATAAATCACACAATAAATATAGTAATTATCGTTATTGCATCGTTCGAGAATGCAAGAATACCTCTATAAACTCTCCAGGAAAGTTGTGGATTATAGTACCTAAATAAATAACAATACGGAACAGTTGACTAGCACTTGCTGGACGGAATCCTTTATTTTTGTCGGCAGAAAGTCACTTACATTTTTGTGAAGATCAGTCAGTATTAATGCATTTAACAGTTTATTTTCTAATATTTAATCATCTAACCATAACCAACATGATAAATTATACATAATCCAATATCCATGATTAGTTTTGTCATTTGTAATTGTAGAAAGTGGTAGAAAGTTCACAAACGATATAGGTACGAGATTGACGTTTATTTGTTTACAATGAGCATGATGTCACAACATGGCGGATAACGCGTTAGGCGTGTTTTTTTTACATTTCAAAATATAGATGAAAAATCATTCATTTTTAATTAAATTTCTATATGATCCGATATTTTTATTGATTAAAAGCAATACATCGCGTATTCTGACGTCAAATACTTTACGGAATAAATATTTCTATTACCAACTTTGATATAGGTCAACTAGCCTATTGCTTTTGACTTCGTAATCATAAATCCTTTCGCAGACTACTGCTAGACATAGGCTTCTCCTAATTTGCGTCACAATTTTTATTTATAGGAATTGTAGTCAACGAACTTCTATTTTCATTGTTGGTATTTGTGCTGCTTTGGCGAATTATGAAGCAAGACGAATAAATACTCAGCTATAATGGACGTGCTAATATTCAGTTTTAATTTACGTCTCTGATTATCCCCCCATCAACACCCAGGTAAAATTGTATTTAACCAAGTTGAATTCCGAAGTTAATCTCTGGAATGAACAATACAATTTTGCTAATTCAGTGAATTAGCAACTCTATCTGTGAAGACTATCGTAGAGTTAAGACATCAACGTTGAGAGAATAAAATGCTTGAGTTGTATATTTGAGGTGCTAATATTTACGTCTCTGAACTTACGAGATATTTACATTTACCACGCCATCAACATCCAGGTAAAATTGTTTTAATCCAAGTTGAATTCCGAAGAGAAACTCTGGAATTAACATAACAGTTTTCGAAATCAGTAAGGGCGTGCACAGAGCAGCAGTATTACAAAGAAAGTGAAATTGATGAGTTATATTTTTCGACAGCAAGCAGCTTGCAGCAAAGCTGTATATATTTTATTATACTTCGTGTATTTGAGTTACCAAGTTTTTCCAACGACCTATTACGCTTATTGAAAGTGGGTAATGACATGACTTACGTATGCTTTAAAAGCGTTTTGTAATATAATAATAATAATTCCAACTCCGGAAATATAAACAGTCCCTATCCTGGGCATGGACGTTTTTTTTTATTGTGAGAAGGATTAGGCCATGGTCCACCACGCTTGCTAAGTGCGGATTGGGAGACGTCACATGTCAACACTTAAGCATGCAGGTTTTTGCACTCAATGTTTTCTTTCTCTGTTTAGCAAGCAATAGTAAACAACTAATTACTTGGTATTAACTAGCATATTCCTTCGAAAAGTCAGAGGCGAATCCCTTTCCCAGCAATATAAAGAATCAAACACCGCAGTTACTCTTAGACTCAGGCCTATTTAAGGTAGGCAGAGATAACGGAACGCCATTTGCAACAATCCTGATCCATGTCATATCTATCTTGCTTCATTCACTCCCATTAACTCTCTCATGCATGCCTGTTTTAAGGACCACTCACGCTTTAATATTTTTTTACCCTCCAAGTACCTACAGTGTATATTAAAAATACAAACGTGTTCGTAGATGCAACTGAGCGGGTAAGATTTAAATTGTCAAAAAAGAATCCATTTACTTTAAAGATAATATTAGACAATAACAATAGAAGACATGACTGAGTTTTACATAATTATTATGCATACTACGAAACCTTAAAGATTATAATGAAAAGCTTAATATATCAGGTGCGAAACCGAATTTATAATTAAAGATATGAAACTCATATAGATATTTTAAACTTTATCGTGTTATTACAGATTATAAAACATCTAAGAAAATGTCAACTCATTATATTACTAACTTGTACTAACGAAAATGTTTTAATGAGTAACGATGTCTTTAAGATACTTTGAAGATATTTTTAATTAGACAAGTATAAGTATATCTCATATCATGATAATATTAACACAGTATTTATAATCATAATCATGATATAAGATTTAAAACTAAAATAAGCGATATTATACAAGGTTATATAGCGGGTCTTACTCGCGATAAATCTTATATTTAAGGCATATTACTTAAAGCGATATTACTTAAAACTCATATATTTTAGTATTCATTCACTATTACATTGGGACCGAAACATAACTGGCGAAGTGTGGGTGCTCTGCTTACTCCTTCAGCGATAAAAGGCGTGAAGGTATGTTATGTTAGTTATCATGGCATCCAGCTTTTGAAACCTGTATGAATTGTTTACGTAAGACAATAATTATTCTAGCTTTAATTCTTTTGCGGATGTGACACAATACATCAACATAGCTATTTATGTCCATTGCAATTCTTGTATGTGTGATATATTCATGGCTTTCAGTTCAGCAATTTTGACGTCAAACCGATACTAATCACGATTGTACTTCACACTTTTGCTTCTATATTATTTGAACACCGCTGTTGGCAGAATGAACATATGAAAAAAAAATATTTTTCGTAACATTTTAAACAGCGTTTATCTAAATACAGAAGGAATTTATTTTAGCGATAAGGCCACCCATTGTGCATTTTATTATGAGCTCCTCCTCTATTTATTTTTTTCTACATCATAACCGTGTATTCGGAGAACAACACAGTTTTATCTATCTACAGCATGTTTGGTAATTCGACGAATTCCTTGAAGGATGTTATACACGCTGATTTTTTATTGGTTTAGGAAAAAAAAACCTCACGTTGGAAAAAATGTCTGCTATTCATATTCAAAATCAAAATTTACCTACCACGTAAAATAAAAAAGTTATAAACGTCCATAACTCTAGAAAATACGTAGTAATGCGCGACTCGATCGTCGATCGACTCGTCGGCGCGCTGTAGGTACCTAAAATCAGCTGTTGACGTCGCGCGGCGAGGTCAACAGCTGTTTTAGGTACCGTACAGCGCGTGTAACAGTAGGTAACTACCTACCCATAAAACACGTATCAGTCAGCAAAGCACTTCTACTGGGGCTATACTAACGAGAAATGCCATTAATTATTGCGATAATGTACGTTAACCTTAGGTGTAGCCACGATTTAACGCGATAATTTGACACCGGCATTAACATTAGCGTTTGGCGTTTTTATCGCCAATGATGGGCATTAACGTTGACGTTTTAGTCACCTACTTTAAAAAAATATCGCAATAGTTATCGCGCTAGCAGACATTGACGTTAGCCGGTAGTGAGGCAGGCCCCAGCATGAGAAGTACGGATCGATAGTGATACCTAATTTACGTACTTACAAAACACAAATTAATTACGATGACAACTTCATTAATTTTAAGCACATACCTAATAATTAAAATAATAAACACATGTAACTAAATAGCTGTACCTACCTATTCCTTCGTAAGTCAACAGAAATAAGCTGTGGGTTCACGCAATCATAATAAACTAGTGGACGAAAAGTAGAACTTATTGTTATTTACGTATTAATCGTCGGTACATAATCATTTTCAATAACTAGTAAAAGCCGAATTTAGGTATTTACTTATTTCTGGCGTGTTTAAAACATGTTATCAACGATGGTATTCACAACAATGAGCATAGCAAATCACTTACTTTTACAGTCTTCTGCTTACATCACAATCAATTTACACATTTGCACACACATGTTTCTCGCGTTCTCGCGACTCCGTTTCTTCTTTGTACACAAATCTTATAACCTTGATCCACTAATAAAACCCTATGGAGTCAGGTCAGGTTGCGGCCTATCAATCCACTAGCGAACACATCAGTATTGTAAGGATCCACGATTGTAGTTTAATTACGTAACACGGACACAGAGTGACGGGAGCGTGTTAAACGACTGTCCCATTGACCTAATTTCTTAAGACTGAAGGTCAACTTGCGCCCGCGCCGCACGGGCCGCACCCCGCCGCGCCGCCGCCCCGCCCCCGCCCCCTGCTGGCGCCCTGCAGCGGAGGGTGGCGGGTACGCATGGCGGGGAGTGGGAGGGCGGTAATAACTGCCAGTGTGTGTGTGACACGATCGCTCGTACTTTGCCAGTGTGCGGCAGTGATACTTCGTGTTCTAGTATTATTAAATTAATTAATTTATCAAGATTTTTTTAGCTTATTTTTCGAATATTATAAGCTGGTTAGGTTCTATTAACGATATGTAATAAGATGGCTTTCGCTCCAAAACCAATTAAAAATCAGCCTGTATTTGAGGTAATTCGCAACAAATTGACCCCGTCAACTAGGGGTCCAATATTAACGGTTTCTGAGATATCGAGATTAAAGATTTTTTGAAATTTTTCACCTTGTCATCAAAATAATCCAAATTTAAAAAAACTATTCACTTTTTGGCTCTAAAATTTTACTTTTTGGAAACAAGCTATTGATTTTATAAAAAAAAAACGGTAAAAATATGTCAAATTTAAAAAAAACAGAGGGTTTTTGTTAAGAAATCGGCTCGTATTTTTTTTGTTGTTATAGAAGTTGTGTATAAATGTTTTTTAATTAATTTATACGTCAAGTGTATTACATATTTTTTAAAATAAATTCATTTTAATTTTCAGAAAATCCCTCTAGTTTTTAAATATTGAAATATTTTTATTAATTTTATTGTTTAGATCAATTGCTGGTTAACAACCTTTCCAAAAAGTAACAATTAAGAGCCAAAATGTGAATAGGTTTTTTAATTCCGATTATTTTGATGACAAGGTAGAAAAAAAAAATACCAAATAAAACCTATTTCAAGGAATTGGTCAAATTACCAGACAACCTGTATAATATGATTTTTATTATATTCCTTTAATCCATCATAATATTTCTTTAACCTGAAATTTCTCTTAGTAAGCATTTATTTTACAATTACATTATCGACACGATCTTGTGTGCGATGTTCAAGGTTATTGACCCTTTACTACATGATTTACATAGTTCCATTCTTCAATGGCCCGCAGGGACCCATTTATGCTTTTAACGCTTGCAGACGATGATATCGTAAGTGTAAAGTAATTAAAAGGTGATTTGAGGCTGAATCAACATAATATATTATTATAGAAATACAAAAACATTGATCTGTATAACAACTATGTTATCTCAATGAATACGTAAGATACAAGAATTCGGTAATGCAAGCATTCCAACAAAGTGGCGCTTGTTTCAGTCCATAAAGGCTGCGTTTTAGTTTGCAGACACGTTTCGTGCCATCCTGAAAACCTTCAGGTTGTTTCATATAAATGTCTTCTCTGACCTTTCCATTTAGGAAAGCAGTTGAAACATCAAACTGTTGCAACTTTAGGTTCTCTCGAGCAGCTATGGCAAGCAGTGTACGAACCGTGCTCAAACGAACAACTGGACTAAATGTTTTGTCATAATCAACTCCTAACATAATCAACGTTTCCTGAGAGTAGCCTTTTATAACCATCCTGGCTTTGTATCGTTCTGTTATACGACTTCGCGTCGGGATTGTTTTAAAAAAAAGATATTTTTAGAACAAGGACGATTTATTTTCAATTACCAAAATTCAAAGGTTAAGCTAGTTAATTTTGATGGACAAGTGTCACCGACGGTGGATAGTATCGAACTGAGCTTAATTATTATATTAAAACTACTGAGCTATCAAAAGTGCTGACGCGGAAAATAGATTGGTAATCCTAAGGGCTTTTATATGCATTTCATATATATAACAGCCCCCAGGGTTATGACTAAACTTACACCTAAATGGTGGAGTTTATGTAAGGGAAGTTTTCAGCCTAGGTGCGGGAGTTACATGTGACTCGGTGGCCACTTCTGAAAGCTCTTGGTCTTTCTCAATAATGAGTTTATTTTTAAATTTCTTATTTAAAAGGCGATGACATGTGCCCTTCTTAATAATTTTATACAAAAGAAAACAAATCAAAATTAAAACTACAATTGAGATTACAATAGTTGTATATGAATAATATTCACCATATAGTATTATATGCGGTTTATCAATTAAACTATCAAGGTTTTTGACAATTAAATCTGATGCCTTGGTTTCTTCCGATATTAAAGAATCAAGGTTAATATTCTTTAAGTTTAATACTGGAGTTTTTGATTTCGATTTGACGAATTTTTGAAAATTACAGCATGTGTTATTTAATAAATCTAAATTAGAGTGAATTTCTTGAAGTGCAATGATTTTACTGTATTTTGGAATTAACCTTGATGCTTTATAATACGCGATACAATGTATCGGAAGGTTTAAGATTCCTGTGCCTGAGATTGCTAATTCAGTATTATTTGATTCGTGACAATCTATTGATAATTTTGACTTGCCATTTATTACAAATATCCATTTATTATTTGATAATCTTTGCCCAATTTCTAAATCACCTTGAATGAATTTTGTTTCACACTGATAGGGCACGGAACTTAAAACCTTAGAAATAATTTCCGATTCACAGATCGGCGTTACGGAGCTAGAGTAGGTGTCTAACGTTTCACATATAAAGTACAGCTTATTAATTATCTTACAACTATTTAAGGTATCTAATTTAACATAAAATGATCTATCTCTAGTTATAGCTATAAATTTAGTTGAAGGAACTATGGTGGAGTATGTTTGGTTACCTATTGCGACTGGGAATGGTATGCAGTGGTATAGATTATAATTCTTATTTGTTACAAGTGGTATTCTAAGAACAAAAACTATTTTATTATTGTGAAAATAACTAGAAATTTCCGATATATTCATAATTATATATATATTATCCAGAGACAAACTGATGGGCATTTGACGATAATCTGCCAAAAATCTATAGTTTTCTACTAATTCGGAAAATAATTGTTTTGGAGTGATAATGGAGGGGTACAAAATATGTGATTTACTAAACATAAGGCCATTAATAATATCTTCTAATTTAAAAGACAGAGTTAACAAACTTCCTTCCAGCATATTGATAATTTCATTAATTTTTGATTTTATAAGTAAAGTGTCCGATAACAAGGTCAAGTTTCTTTGATTAATAGATAACATTTCAACAGCGCTATTTAACTGTTGTTCATTGGAACTTACTTGGTTGACAATAGTTTGTATAGAATTTAAAGTTGTTTTTGTTACTAGAATATTTTGTTTTACTAATTTTGACAACTGATTCTGATCATTCTCAACAGTTCTAATAGCGTTGCTGTACATTAAAGCATCGTTTTCGTCTAAAGTTCCAAATAAATGTTTGGAAACTGTACCAACTATTCCAAACCAGGCAGATCTTTTGGATCGACTCTCAATTAAATGAGAAATCGACTCAAAGTCTTGTATTATGTCACGGTAGCGAACAGATAAAGGGTGTAGCATGTTATGACATTCAGTATCGTCAAACACGTCACTCTGTTTACACAGGTACTTAGAAGTGCCTATTACACCGTTCAGATTCTTAATATGCGATTCTATAAAAGAAATATCGATTGGGATTATAACATTAAGGTAGCCATCTATTAATTTTAAAGATCCGATTGGGTCAAAGTAAATACCAGGACTGTTCACGGCAGGTTGAATGAAGTTATCCTGTGCCGAGGACAGGGTGCTGAAATAGGTATAATATAAAAAATCTTAAAATTGTAAACGTATTAACTTAGAATTATATTCACTTATTAAACTAGTTTACTTAAATGCCTATGTATTGCGACGGCGCGCGAGTTTTATTTCATCATAATGATGGGTCACGTGTTTTCTATTTATTAACAAGGTAAGACTATTTCTACCATTTATCTTTACAACCTTATACGGTCCTTTCCAAATAGGAGACAGAGCCTTCCGCATTCTTAAATGATTTTTTAAATACACATAATCACCGACTTGATAGCTTATAGGCCGCGTATGTGAGTCATAGTAGGTTTTTGAAGATTCTTTGGATTTGTTTTCTATGGCTTTGTCCCGTGTGTATTTAAGACGGTGCTGTAACATTTTAATGTAGTCTGAATAAGTTACACTAGGGGCTGGTTCGTAAATGGAATTGGGTATGAATGGTTTGTGGCCAAAGACCAATTCATAAGGCGAATAATGAGTGGTTGAATGTACAGCTGTGTTGTACGCTAACATAGCAGTGTACACATACGTCGGCCAATTGTCTTGATTTTCACAGACGTAGGATTTTAGATATTCTTTCAGGGTAGAATGACTACGCTCGAGCGCGCCTTGTGTTTGGGGGTGATAGGGAGAGGACCAAAGCTGTTTAATTTTGAGAAATGAACAAGTCTGTTTAAATAATTCGGCAGTAAAATTTGTACCCTGATCGGTAAGGACTGACTTAGGGATACCAAACAGAGATATAAAATGGACAAGGCATTCGCTGGTTTCTTCAGCAGTAGTAGTTCTAATGGGATATGCGATTGAATATTTTGTCAAGTCATCTTGAAGTGTGAGGATGTACTTCAGTTTAGCTGAGCCAGATTCAGGCAGTGGACCGACTATGTCTAGGGATATTCTTTCAAACGGGGTAGTGGAAGTGCTGGTAATTTGCATCGGTGCTCTGTTAAGTTTGCGTAATGCTTTATTTGTTTGACAGGATGGACAGTTTTTTACATAGTTTTCAATGTCACTGCGCATGTTTTTCCAGTAATATTGTTCTCGAATTTTATTAAACATACGAGTGGAACCTAGATGCCCTGCGACGGGGATGTCGTGATTTTCTTTGAGTAGTTTTTGTACTTCACTAGGGCTAGGATAGTAAATTTTATTTCGATAAATATGAATTTCAATTGATGTATTGTGAAACAAATGAGCTAATATATTATAAATTTTTAGGTATGAGTGCCTGTCAAATGGGTTTTTAAAATCAGATATACTTATTTTATCAATTGGTTCAGTGTTAGAAATTAAATGGTTTCTAAGGTTTTTAAGGGATTCGAATATGTCACTATAACTGCAATCATCAAAATGGTGTACTTTAATAAATATAAAATAGTAATGTTTATTGTTGTGTGAAAGTGATTTATAAGAATGGAGAGTTCTCTCGGAATTTACAAATGTATCGCCTTCTATTGAATTAGATAGTATATCTTGGACGTAGGGAATAGATTCGTCAAGGTCAAGTGATGTTGGTACAATTATATACTTGTTTTGGCTTTTAAGCAAATTGTCACTGTACTCGATAATGGCTGTATTATAGGAAGTTGTTGCTGAAGTGCGGAGAAATTTTGTATAAGTGTCGTCAGGATCGGGTAGGTTTCGACTTAGGCTATCAATTTCGGGGTTTTGAGTTGCGGCATTTTTTTCAGGATTTGGGCTGTCTAACATTAGAATTTGGTCATTTGTCGAAGGTTGAGGTTCATTTCCAGTTAGGGGAATCGTCTCAGGCATTGGTAAAGGATTATTTTGTATCGAAAGAGGATCTTGATATTCATCTGGATTTGGAAGGTTTAAGGGACTAAAATCTATATCTTCACGATTAAAGGGGCTGATATCTAGTGGACCTAGGTCTGTAAGTTCGTTGTCAGGGTTTTCAGGTTGTATAGGGTTAACTGGATAACGGGAGAGGGCGTCGGCTGCTGAGTTCAGTTTACCCTTTCGATATACAATTTCGTATTCGTATTCTTCAAGTTGCAGCCGCCAACGTTGTAACTTGCTACTAGGGTCACTATGGTTGAAAAGCCATTTTAAAGGACGATGATCGGTTATAATTGTGAATTTGCGACCAAATAAGTAAGGCCTAAAAGTTTTGCAACCAAAAACAATGGCAAGGAGTTCCTTTTCGGTGGTACTGTAATTTATTTCGTTTTTGTTCAAGGTCCTGGACGCATAGGCTATGGGGTTATCTTTACCGATTGGGCCTTGTGATAGGATTGAGGATATTGCATAGTTGGATGCATCACAGGTAAGATTGAACGGTTTTGTAAAATCTGGATAGATAAGGACGGGAGCGGTAATAAGTTTATTTTTTAAGGATTCAAAAGCCAGCTGTTGCTCATTGGTCCAGTTAAAAGGTATGTCCTTTTTTAAGAGTGATGTAAGAGGTTTTGATAGTTTCGAGAAATCTGCTATAAAGCGTCTATAATAAGAGATTAAACCTAAAAAGGATTTAATGTCCTTGGGACATTTTGGTGTTGGGAATTCCTGGACAGATTTAACTTTATTGGGATCGGGTTTCAGACCATTTTCGGTTATAACATGTCCTAGGTATCCGACTTCTTTTCGTAGGAATTCACACTTATCTGGTTGGAGCTTAAGGTTAAAAGAACGGAGTTTTTGGAATACACCTGTCAGATTTTGGATGTGAGAGTTAATGTCATGGGAGTAAATAACGATGTCATCTAAATAGACAAAACATCTCTCTCCTTGAAGGCCAGTAAGAACATTGTTCATTAGTCGTTGGAAAGTTGAGGGAGCGTTTTTTAAGCCAAACGGCATCCTTGTAAATTCAAAGTGCCCTTGGGGAACACTAAAAGCGGTTTTGCAGGAGTCGTTAGGCGCCATTTTGATTTGATGAAACCCTGATGCTAAATCAAGGGTTGAAAAATATTTGGACTTTCCTAATTGATCAAGAATTTCGGTGATGTTTGGAATTGGGTAAGTTTCACCAATTGTATTATCGTTGAGTTTCCTATAATCTATGACGATTCGCCATTTTCTTTGGCCGGAAGCATCTACCTTTTTAGGAACTATCCATATAGGAGAAGACCATGGAGATAAGGATGGTTTTATAATATTTTGGTCTAACATCTTTTGGATCTGAGATTGCACCTCTTGTTTGTGTATTTCAGGAAATCGATAAGACTTGAC
The DNA here is from genome assembly GCA_944739405.2 of Euclidia mi. Classification (NCBI taxonomy): domain Eukaryota; kingdom Metazoa; phylum Arthropoda; class Insecta; order Lepidoptera; family Erebidae; genus Euclidia; species Euclidia mi. The sequence continues at coordinate 27,557,915 of OX123186.2, read as the reverse complement.
ATTGATTGGCTGATCAGAAGATGTCCGGATCTCGTGCTGGATAGCGCCTGTAGCGGTCAGCTGGTCACCAGGTAAGTGGAAAACGTCAGAGTATTTGGAACATACGTCAAAAAGGGCATTGGTTTCTTCGAGGTTTAAGTGTGAAACTCGAAGGAGTTCTAAAACTTCTTGAGTTCTGCTGAGACATGACCTATTGTGCTGGTTTGGAATCGAGTCATAGTCAAGTCGATGTAAGGTAAGTTGAAGGTCAGAATTTAATGTGACGGGGTTGTCAGAAGTGTTTAAGACTGTGAGATTGACCCTGTGGTTATTTTTCACTGTGACTAAACAATTTGCAATAAATAGTGTCTCACTAATATGTTGATCAAGGACTAGTCCTTCTGTTATTTCAGGATTTATGACAGAACATTCTACAGTTATTTCGGAACGAGGTGGAATCAGGTAAACTGGATCGCTAAAGTTAAGTTTTATTTTATTTTGATAAATATTAAGAAATTTCCTGTTATAATCGATACTACTTTGGAAAAAGGTTAGTAAATCATTTCCTATGATACCATCGTACTCTAAGGATATTTTATCCACTACATGGAATGTAAATGAAATTGATTCTTTACCAAAAATAAGACTCATATTAAAACAACCAAGAGTTGGCACAGTGTCTTCGGTATTGTCTATGCCTTTTAATTTAATTATACGTTTTTGTTATTTCAGGTTACTATACGACTGGATGCACGACCTTTTGACAAGTGACACGGAGGAGCCGGTATCAATAAGTAAGGTAAGAGGTTTATCACTTATGGATGCTTGGATAATGACATGAGGTAAGGAAACTTTAGAAGGTTTGCAAAATATTTCATATACTTTGGTTTGTTCCAGAACTGGGTTTTGTAATGGATTATCTTTGGGTGTAGAATTATTATTCTGGACTTTTGGTTGAACTCGATTGTTCGCATAGTCCTGGAAATTGAATTTAGGGACACTTGTCTGGGGCTGATTACCCTTGTGGTCATGGGAATTGAATTTACGGACACTTGCTTGGGGCTGGTTACCCTTGTGGTCCAGGGAATCGAATTTACGGACACTTGCTTGGGGCTGATTACCCTTGTGGTCCAGGGAATTGAGTTTACGGACACTTGCTTGGGGCTGGTTACCCTTGTGGTCCAGGGAGTTGAATTTACGGACACTTGTTTGGGGCTGGTTACCCTTGTGGTCCTGGGAATTGAAGGTGCAGACACTTGCTTGGGGCTGGTTACCCGTGTGGTCCTGGAAGTTGAAGGTGCCGTTTGCGGTTGTGGATAGTGCTGTGAGTTGTGAATTGGGTCTCACGAGACACCTTCGTGAGCCCATTATTCGTTTAAATGATCGTTAATTCCATCATTGTAATTCTGGTTATCACGATCATTGTCTAAATCGGAGGATTGCGGCTCTTGACTGTAACTTTGATGCGTTTCATTTGTGTAGTTAACATGAACGGGTCTGGCCTTAGAATATTCGGGGTTATATTGGTTTTGACTTGGGCGTTGTGAACCTTGAGGAGTTTGCGGAATTTTAAATCGGTTGTTGTTATATTCCCGTTTTTTGCAGATTTCGAGTGTGTGACCTTGAGTCTTACAATATCTACAGAATAGATTTTGATTATTTACGTTGAATTGCCTTGACGTTTGTGGCCTGGGATTGACATTATGGACAGCAGGCCTATAAGTTTCGAAAGGTTTTTGGGTCGGGCGTTGTAATCCAGAATTTTGGTTTGTCGTATGAGAACGTTTATACTGCAAGTTAACTATCTTTTCTTCGGATACGGCTAGATTTATAGCTTCGTTAAGATTTGAAGGGTTTTTACCTCGAACCAAATTAGAAATATTAGGTTTAAGACCAAGTAAAAAGGAATGCAGTGCCAGGTCTTCCATGGCTGCTGTACGGCCGACTAGTTCAGATTTCTTTTTATTGGATAGGGTCACTTCAGTCAGAAGTTTGGAAAGGCAGGTTTCGAGGCGTAAAGCAAATTGACTTACCGATTCTGTACCTAATTGGCGACATTCTTGTAAGTCAGTTAAAAGGTGGGCGTAGTGTTTTCGCTCGCCGAATTGTGTCTTTAAAAAATCACGTAACTGGTCCCATGAATCAAATTCCTTTATAGAGCATGCGGTTTCAGCTTTGCCTTCTAATTGGGAAAGGATGTATTTAAATAATATTGGCTTTTGTATCTCTGTGGATAAATTAATCGCGTTGTCGCAATTGCTCAAAAATGAATTAAGTTTTTCGCGTGTCCCATCAAAAGATTTTATAAATTTGAATAGAGTACTGATCTGAACTTCACTTTTTTCAGTTTTAATTTCTTTTACAGACATACTTATGGTTAATACTAGAAGATTTTAAAACACAAAAAAAATAAAATTTAAATGCACAAAATTACGATACGGTGTAACAGACGGCCAACTAAGTTGCTATCAGCTACTGTGTGGCCTGATAAGCGCGGGAACAGTGAGCGACGGATCTAGTTCTAAGAATAGATTAACACCTGCACTGGCGAATGGATACTAATTATAAATTAATAATGTCTATTTGCAGCTTCTTCAATTCGGATTGTTAAAACTATAAATTCACTTTAATCGCGCACTTTTGGTTGAGATTAACTTTGCACAAAATTGTTTATTTTACACTCGATGACTGAATTATTTGGAAAACAAAATCACTTACAGGATCACGCAGAAACAAAGTTGCAGGAACATCGACATCACACCTTTTCGGGTTGACTTTTCGGGAACAATAGAGTAGCAGGAATTCAGCGACTCACTTCGGTATCAACGCACAGATTTTCTTCAAGGACAAAATGCGTCAAGGACAACGGACTTTAAGAGTTCGGCATTGGATAGACTCCGAATTATTCTCACTGGATCACTTCAGTTTTTACGGGAATACACACTATTATGTCTTTCAACAGGGATGTTTTGGACGAGTTCGATATTTTACGGTTTTAGTATTTTATGACACTCGCGAAATCTAGCTTTGAGCACGGATACAGAGGCGAAGACGACCGAGGATACTTTTGATGTATCCCACCGCTGCCACCAAATTTGTTATACGACTTCGCGTCGGGATTGTTTTAAAAAAAAGATATTTTTAGAACAAGGACGATTTATTTTCAATTACCAAAATTCAAAGGTTAAGCTAGTTAATTTTGATGGACAAGTGTCACCGACGGTGGATAGTATCGAACTGAGCTTAATTATTATATTAAAACTACTGAGCTATCAAAAGTGCTGACGCGGAAAATAGATTGGTAATCCTAAGGGCTTTTATATGCATTTCATATATATAACAGTTCGACGGAACCATCAGGGTTCATTTTTACCTTAAAGACCCATTTGCAGGGTAAGGCTTTTCGTCCTTTGGGTAAATCCACTAAATCCCAGGTATGATTATCTATTAATGAAGTCATTTCATTGTGCATAGCTTCTTGCCATTTTTGTTTGTCAGGAGAATCAACCGCTTCTTTGAAGGTAACAGGTTCTTTTGGCTTATGAAGATTCTCAATTTCTTCAGCAGCTGCCAAAATAAAATCATCGTAGCGCTTAGGAGCTGTGATATTGGACCTGTCTCTCAAAGATCTCGTTTCAACTGGTTCTACTTCATCAGCATTGACTAAATCGTTATTTTCGTCAACGAAAGAGCCGGAGAGAGATTCATAGTCACTTTCATCATTATTTCTTGGTTCTCTTTGTTGAACAACTGTTATGTCTGTTCGGTCTTGTAGTATTTCTTCGTCGAAATTAATAACCACTTGCTTAGGTTGTTCGTATGGTTTCTCATTATCGTCAAGTAAGTTGAAGAGTTCATGTTTGTTATGTTCATCGTAGAATATTGTCTTCATTACTCTTACATCTTTCGATATCATAATACCGTTTTTCAATGGTATAAATATTCTAAAAGCTTTAGACGTTTCCGAATAACCCGCAAACATTCCGGGTATCGCTTTTGGTGCGAATTTGTGACCGTTTTTTCCCTTTAATAAAACGTAGGTCTTACAACCAAATATATACAGATGGTTTACACATGGCTTCCTGCCGACCCATAGTTCGAATGGCGTTTGGTTCTGTATGGCGCTATTAATGCTTCTATTTGACAGATAGTTCGCAGTAAAAATTGCCTCGCCCCAAAACTTTAAAGGTGTATGTGCGTCAATCATCATCGCTCTCGCTTTCTCAACGAGGGTACGGTTTTTGCGTTCAGCAATCCCGTTCTGATTCGGTGTATACGGTGCGGTGAGTCTTCGTTGTATCTCGCAACGTTTTAAACAAGCGTCAAAGTCCTTATTCACGTACTCTAAACCGTTATCTGACTGTAAGAACTTGATTTTGTTACCTGTGTGCGTCTCCGCTAACTCCTTGAATTCTTTAAACTTTTCTAAGACTTCGTTCTTGTTTTTAATCATGAAAACACGACAATATCGACTGTAATCGTCAATAAAAGTGACGAAATACCTACTACCGCCCACTGTCGGCGTTGTGATTGGTCCACAAACGTCACTATGAACGATTTCTAGGCGTTCTGTTGTTCGTTGAGTTGTTTTCTCTCGGGGAGCGGGTACTCGATGCAGTTTTGCTTGTACACAGATGTCACATTCAGGTAAAGTATCAGATGGATCAAAATTTAATCCAACTAAGTTCTCGTTTTTCAGTGCTAATTTAAGATCTTTGGTATTCATGTGACCAAGTTTTCTGTGCCAGTCATAAATGTTTGATAAGTGCCCTTTTTTAGCAGTATTTGGAGTCGTATCGTCGTTATCATTGGCCAGATTGTTGCGCTCATGTTTAGGTTTCATATAATAAAGACCATCTTCATGTCTATATGCAGTGAGAGTTATTCCAGCTTTTGAATTTGTAACCGTTGCTTTATTTTTGGTAAACAGGACAGAGCAACCAGCCTCTGTCATTTTGCTAACGGACATCAAGTTGATAGACAGACTAGGTACATACAGTGTATCTCGTAGATGTGTAAGCGCAGTACCATCACCGTTTTTAGTCGTAAATGAGACGGTACCTGTTCCTTGAATTTCTGCCGTATGATCTTCAGTTGCGAAGTTCAGTTTCCTGGATGTGCTCTTAATGGTCTTGAATAAATTTCGTTGATAAGTCATATGCGACGTGCAGCCACTGTCTAAGACCCATTTGTTGTCTACAGTGTTCGTATTTCGTGTTAGAAGACAATGCGTAGCAAAATGATTTTTGTTAAAATTGTTGTTACTTTTGCTAGGTTTTTGTTTATGTTTCTTCCAGCAGTCTGTGCATATTTTATGACTTTTGCGTTTAAAGATATTACCTCTTTGTTTGCATATTTTACAGGACGCGTACAAAGCTTCTTCTTGCACTGACGATTCAGGTTCGATTTTTGTTATAATATTTTTGCTATGTCGCGCTTCAAATTCTTCGATAATTTTAATTTTCAGCTCATCTGGCTTCGGAAGAGTGTCTCGTGACTCGATAGCGACCCTGAAGTTGTCATTTTCTGCCGACAAACTGTACAGCATCATGATTGTAAGAAGATCTTCATTTATTGCCATGTCCATATCAGCCAGCTTATCTACAATGTCCATAAATTTGTTAAAGTGACTTCGTATATCGTGTCCGTCTAGTTTTGTTAGGATAAGCTGCTTTAGAAGAGACGACTTTCGTGCAGGTCCCTTACTGGCGTATGTATCTTTTAATTTGTCCCACAATGTTTTCGCCGTAACGCAATTTTTTAATTGTTTGAGCTCAGAAGGAGCGATTATCAAAATCAGTTCTGATCTCGCCTGTCTATCTCCTTCTTTGTCAGCCGCAGTTCCAGCGTCTGGTGGAGTTTTTATGTATTTCCATAGTTTTTGTTTGATTAGAACAGCCTCAGCCTGTATAACCCAGGTATCGTAGTTTTCTCGTGTGAGAGGATCGATTTTTGAACTCGACATTTTTAATCACGTACCTCTGAGTTATGTTCTGACGCTCTGCTACCATATAAAGTAATTAAAAGGTGATTTGAGGCTGAATCAACATAATATATTATTATAGAAATACAAAAACATTGATCTGTATAACTATGTTATCTCAATGAATACGTAAGATACAAGAATTTGGTAATGCAAGCATTCCAACAAATTGGCGCTTGTTTCAGTCCATAAAGGCTGCGTTTTAGTTTGCAGACACGTTTCGTGCCATAGTAAGATCCCAACCCTTCTCAGTTGGACATATTGATATCTGAGTTTTGTTACGAGATAATTCTTTAAGTAACGCTAAGTTCGCTTTTGTACCGGTGGATGGCAATATGCATGCCTCTCGTATTTTTAGCTTACTCATTGATGGTATAGGAGCAAACGATTCACCTTCGGTTACTGGTTTTTAAGTTGGGATTTTTTTATTGTTTGTATACGGTAGCGGTAAGCGTAGCACATACAGAACACAGGGATGTGTGCAATTTAGCATTATAATATCAAGGCAACTGACTCAAAAGAATAAGAATAATTACGAGCGTGACTTAATTAATAGGTGTTTATAAATAATCCTACACTAGTTGCTTATGCTAACTTTGTGGATTTGTTTCAACTTTTTATTATTGTATGTTCCTGTCTAGTTTGTAGCCATCCATAACAACTACGGAACTTGTAGAACTTTTGTTACACGTATTTTTTCGACATAGCGTACAAAAATATTTACCTTCCAGTATTTATTTTTTTATTATTTTAATTTTAAGATAGTTGAAGAAAAAGAATATTTATTTCTTATTTTCGTCAAACTTCAAAAACAAACAGTACTGGTAGATTTTTGCCAGAAGGCAAAATCTGTATATGTACAATTCTTGCGTCACTGACTGTCAGACATCCCATAGCCAGAACTAATGTGCGCAGAAAACTGAAAATTGGTATGCATATATCCATTCAGATTATCTCCGATAATCCGGTATCACGGTTCTTGAACCGTGATCTCAACGGATTAGTTATTAATTTGAATGTTAATGTTAGAACTGATTCGTTTAAGGTATTAAGTTGTTTCTAAATTGCTCACCTCATATTTTTATGCAGTGACTGCACTCTATATTATTAAGCTCGAAACTTACAGAAATTTCATGCATAATACTATTTTATTTGTATGATATGTAGGTACAGCATATCAGGATTAATAATATATTCAAATTTCCAAAATGAAAAGGTAAAAAAACGTATAACAACAATACAATAGACTGCACGGTTGGCGTAGTGGTTTGAGCGGCCGCCTCGCCGCTTGACACTGCGCCGAGTGTTGTGGGTTCGATCCCAACACGAGGCAATACATTGTGTAATTCCCAAATTGTTGTTTCGAGTCTGGGTGTTCATCGTGTCCGTTAATTGTATGTTTGTAAAGTCCCCCGCGACACAGGATTCAGTCCTAATGCGGGAGTTGTCTTTTTAAACAACAACGACAACAACAACATAACAGTTGTCTACCCTAAAAATTCTTTTGTATCTGTACCAAGATTTAAAAGGGTATTTTTTGTACACGAGTTACAACTAGTATATTATAGTGACTTCTCAATCAGCCTATCGCAGTCCACTGCTGGACATAGGCCTCTCCCAACACGCACCACAGTACACGGTCCTCAGTTTTCCGCATCCAGTCTGTACCAGCCACCTTTTTCAGGTCGTCGGTCCACCTAGCCGGGGGCAGCCCTGCCTTACGCTTACCGAGTCGTGGTCTCTACTTTAGGGCCCCCTTGCTCCATCGGCCATCAGTCCTTCTACAGATATAGCCAGCCGACTGCCACTTGAGCTTACTGACTCTGTGAGCTATTTCGGTAATTTTGGTTCTTTGTCGGTTAACTTCATTTCGGATTTTAACCTTCAAAGAGACGCCAAGCATAGCCCGTTTCATAGCTCGCTGCGTGACTTTTCTCTCTGACGACTCTCGGCACCGTACGTCATAACGGGTAGGGCGCATTGGTTGAAGACTTTGGTCTGCAGGCATTGCGGTAGGAGTGAAGAGAAAACTTGAAGTAGCTTGCCAAACGCTGTCCAACCAAACAGGATCCTGCGGTCGATTTCTTTTTCGAAATTGTTTCTGCCAAGCTGGACTACTTGCCTAAGGTAGACATACTCTTGAACAACTTCAAGCATCGATCCATCGATATAAACCGATCCCGGCAAAATGTGTTCGTTGAACATAATCTTAGTTTTGTCCAAGTTCATGCCGAGACCGATCCGTCGAGAGGCTCCATTTAGGCTGTGCAGCATCTCGCTCAGCTCTTACAGGCTCTCTGCCACGATGACGATATTGTCGGCAAACCCTAAGTGGGATATGTACTTGCCATTTATGTTTATGCCCCGTCTAGTCCAGTCCAGCGTCTTAAAGACGTCTTCGAGTGCGTTGGTCAAGAGCTTAGGGGTGATACATCCCCTAAGCTCTTCACAGCGACTTGCTAATGATAAAATGATAAATTCGGTTAATACCGTTACTGTAAAAATAAACCACCAAGTGATCCAAAAGCTAGGTTCAAATAATCGCACTTATACTAGCAACATAAAACGAATCACTAGTGTAGTCTGCTAAACATCCAATAGGCCAAACATTTCACCCAATTACTTGTAAAGATAAGAGATGAAACAGGTGACACGTCGTTGTCACATAGACATGTACATTTAAGTTGGTGTATTTCTGTGTATTAAAGGTTATTTGTAAAAAAAAAAGAATTCACGTTCATAAGCGTTGCTTTTGTAACCTATATGAAAAAAAGAGTTTCAATTTTTGAATATTATTACAAGCGATAATAGCTTTTACAGTCAGTGATAGCCTAGTGGAGATACCAACGGACTGCCATGCATTGGATATCGGGTTCGAATCCACGGCGCACACCAATGACTTTTTGAAGTTAAGTATGTATTAAATTGTTAATTATCGCTTGCCCCGTGCCACGTGCTCTCCACGTTAAACCGTCGGTCCCGGCTGTCATGAAGATCTTTGACAGTCGTTACGGGGAGTCAGTACCGTCAAATAATCTGATACTGGTCTAAACCATGGAATATCGCTATCCCTTTGGGTTGCGGAGATCAGACGGCAGTCGCTCTGTGGAAAAGTTGATATCCTGTCATATCTGGTTAGACCAGTAAGCGGACCTCAGACTCTAAGGCGTGCCAGTCTTTGATGCAACCGGTATAACGCTAGGGCGATGATGATGAAAGGTTTTTCCAGCCGCTTAATATGAAATTCACGAAAATACATGAAAATTTTTGGAAAAGCAAATATTTGGTTCAAATATAAATGTTCCATAGTTATCTACTCTCTCTATCAGATATCTACTCTCTATCAGATTGTTTTGAAGAGCTACCGCGCAGTTAACACTTTATAAAATTGCTCCGCCAATTATTTTTTATCTTCTTGTCATTTGAAGGTTTTTAAACCAAATGATAATAGTTTTCCATATACTTTTTCACAGTGTCTGGCAGTGCTATTGAACATATTGCAGTGCATAATAGTAAAAAAACAGTGAAATCCAATAATATTAAATCGTTAAATACCCGGCATAAGTTCAAGTTCGGAAGTGTATTGACTTAACGCGTAAGTGACACGGATCGCACGGCGCTTACGATCTTCTTCTGGCGGACTCGTTCGTGCTTTGATAATATCGGGCTGGATTGTGTGTGTTTTGTTAGAAACAAAATAACTTACTGTGAACTGGCATTAACAATCTTTTTTAAACATTAAAAGTTACTAAACTATCATCATGGCCTGAATTCGACGTACATGGGGATGTTGCGGTAATGGAAGCGTATAAAGTAACGAAAGCTTTATAAGTTGTAAGCGCTGTAAAAAGTGCTACCATTTTCTGTGTTTATCAATACCGGAATCATCCATTGCTTCGGAGGAACGTAATGAATGGAAATGTCCTGAGTGTCTCAAATTGATACCAAAGACTTCAAACAAGGACTCTACGCCAGTACGGAACATCACCATGACAAGGGGCAGCAAGAAAATTGTATCAGGCTTGCCTCCAGAGGCGAAAGCGATTACTAGAGAGGAGGTTCGAGATATTGTGCAGGATGTCATTCAAAGGGAATTAGCAGTGATGATGGAGAAAATGAACAGCACTATCGTGTCTGTTATCAACAGAGAACTGGAACCGATCAAGAGGGATGTCAAGGAATTAGCCAAATCACTTAATTTTCACACTAGTGAATTTGATAAACTTCAGCAAGAGTATGAGCAGTTGAAGAATGGCATTATAATTTTGAAGAAAGAGAACGATGAGTTGAAATCAGCAATGAAGGACGTAAAACAACAACTTGGCTACCTTGAACAACAGGCTTGCTCGAATAATCTTGAGATTATTCGAGCAAGCCTGTTGTTCAAGGAAGGAACATGGACTCACTGAACAAAATTATTTAGTCTAAATTATTTGTATCTTTTGTTGCATGTATTTTTTCATACGTATAATAAAATTCAACAAACTAGATATGTATTATCAAAATTGTAGATGTTTAAGAACGAAAACTCATAATATTTATTGTAGAATAGCTAGTCAAAATTATGATATTGTGGTACTATCTGAAACTTGGCTTAACGACTCAGTAATGGATAGTGAAATATTTGACAGCAGATACACAGTATATCGAAAAGATAGGGAGAGCTCTAGTCAGCAATGTGGGAAGGAAGGTGGTGGAGTACTTATTGCCGTCAAGAAATCTATTCGATCGACACGCGTTGAAATTTGGGAGAGTCAATCTGAAGATCTTTGGGTATCTATTGATCTCAGAAGATCCGGGAAAGCTTTTCGTTTAATCTTGTGTGCAATTTATCTGCCTCCACCTGTGCGCCATACATATTTAGAACAATACTTAGACCATAGTAATTCTGTTTTTGAACAAATAAGAGACACAGACAAGGTATGTTTGGTGGGTGATTTTAATTTGGGAAATATAGACTGGGCGGCGAGAGCGCAATCTAGTTCAAACAGTCCTAGTTTACCAATCACGAGTGAAATGTTATTAGATTTTTTATGTGCAAATCAACTTGAACAATTTAATTTTGTAACTAACTGTGCAGGTCGCACGCTTGATCTTGTATTATCTACGCATCAGTGTGAAGTTAAGAGAAGTTTAATTGAAATTAGTAAGGTTGATCAGTACTATCCTCCACTAGACATAAAAATGTCCCTGAATGAGGCAACCATGCTTCCAAATAATCCTAACAGCTGTAGACTAAATTTTTATAAAGCAGACTACCAAAACATTCGTACATATTTACGAGAGCAAAACTGGGACCTGTTGCTTGGGCAGAATTGTGTAGACACAATGGTTGATACTTTTTCTGAAGTTCTTGCTGCGGCTATTCAGAACTGATCACAAAAGAAACAAAAGTAAATATCCACCATGGTTTAATAAGAACTTGATTAAACTCTTGAATTCAAAAAATTAAGTGCGCAAACGCTTTTTAAAATACAGAAACCCATTAGAAGCTATAGAGTTGAAATTACTTAACAAGCAGTGCGACAAACTTACAACAGCTTGTTATAATGATTACATGAACAAAGTGAGTGACATTGTGTCAAACCCAAAAACTTTTTGGAATTATATTAAGGCTAAGCGAGGTGGGTCCAATCCTTATCCAACCTCTATGACTGATGGAGCTACGATGACTTCAGACGCAACAAAAATAATTCACAAATTATTTGCCACTTACTTCTCATCTATTTATAGCCCAAGTCAAATAGATAGTGAATGCAATGAACCGTACTATTCTGGTTTCTTGCAGAATGTATATACCAATAGTCTAGGCTTAAATAGTCCACTTATAGAATATGATACCTTGTTACATAAACTAAAGAGCTTAGATTGTAAAAAAGGGGCGGGACCAGATGAAATACCTCCTGCTTTTGTGGCAGCATGCGCGGATGAGCTAACTAAACCCCTTCTGTGATTATTATTATGATTTACAATAAATCATTGCAGTTGGGGATATTTCCTTCTAAATGGAAAATTTCTAAAGTAGTGCCGATCTTCAAGTCAATAGATAAAAACATAGTTACAAACTACAGACCTATCTCAATATTGTCTGACTTTGCGAAGGTGTTTGAATCGCTAGTATGCCCGCACATACAGAATCATTTACAACTGTACTTAAGCGACCATCAGCATGGGTTTGTAAAATCAAGATCTACATGTTCTAAAGTGCTGCTTTACACAAAGTTATTATCGAAGGCCGTTGACTATGGGCAACAAGCTGATGTTATTAACACTGATTTTAGTAAGGCCTTCGATAAAATTCCCCATATAAATTTAATTAAAAAATTGCGTGCATACGGTATCACAGGCTCTCTTTTAGACTGGTTAAGGTCGTACCTTGAAAATAGATATTTTTTTGTAAAAGTGAATCACTCAATGTCATATAGCGTTTCTTCCGGTGTCCCCAGGGCTCAATTCTGGCCCCAATTCTGTTTAATTATTTTATAAATGATCTTCTCCAATTTCTTACGTATTCCGAAATTTTTATGTATGCGGATGACATCAAATTTCTAAGACGAGGATGATAAAGACGTCAATTATTTGCAGAGTGATTTGAATGGACTCATTAATTGGTGTGAACTAAATGGGATGCATTTGAATCCAAATAAATGCTTCCATATAAAATTTTCTCGAAAACATAATTTATTTAATTCGGAGTGTCGCACGAGTGATTGATTTCCACGGGGTAGCCGGGATCGATCACTCGCCGAGCAATTAAAGAGAGATAATTAGGTTGACTTACGGGAAATAAATAAAAAATATCACCAGGAAAGTTTAAACTCGCGTTATAATTCCAGTTATTCGATACAAAAAAGAACTGACGATTAAGGCTAACAGAAGAGACAATTATCCAGGCCGTGGACGGCGTTGGCACTTCACAGGTCTTCAGATGGTCTTGTACTCAACTCGGTGATGCTGGCTGGAGCAAAAAGGGACGAAGCCTCGTGTGTCACCTGTATTTATAGGGCCGGCGCGGAGGGGCGCGAGGGAGCGGCCCACTGCTGTGCGTCACTCGTAGTGAGGCTCGCGGCGCAGGAGCGCGATGTGACGTCACACACCCCCCCCCCGTTAGGCCGGGATTTTCCCTAAGGAAAATTCCCTAGCCCAACGGGCGTAGCAGCCCTGAAGATACTCCCTGAAATTAGAGAAAACAAGGGCCTGAGTACCTTGAACAAGTGACAACCCTATACGCTAATTAGGATACCTAAATAATAATGATCCACGCTTGCATTCTTCACGCGTACAACGGCAGTCTAAATTTGAACATAAACATTTATCATTCATAATTCATCACACATACCTACATGTAAATGCCGAGGCCAGTGTAATAGCCTAATATTAAAGATAACAATCTATGGAGAAGCGCTTAGGGTAATTATTAGGTAATAATGATTTGTAGATATAAGAAACTTGATCTAGCCCTACGACTTATAAATCTTGGATTCGGCCTTTGCCACTAGATAAGTAAACTTTTTGAATATAGTTAGGTATAACAACAGATTTTTCGTAAAGATGAACAAAAATAATACAAGCCGCAGACATGACCGGACCGCTCAATGTCAAAGGAAAGAAATTAATAAATATTTTGCTCTAATTAATAACTAGAACACGACCAGTAACCACCTTTTGAATGTAAACAATGGTGAGTCATTAGTTAGGCATTTATTTATCGGCGCGTCGCTGAGTGAACGCGCGTGCGTCATAACGACAACTAGGTACGATCTAAATGGTAGGTACTATTCGACTGTTCCGAGCTCGCGACGCACGGTTAATCACCATGATCGTTTATAAAGTACCTATAATAACAATTTGATTATGGAATTTATACAGAATTAAGAATAACAACAGAACTTCAGAACAAGGCACGGCGAAAAACAATACGCCAATCAAGATGCATTTCAACAAATAGATTTGCGGAAAGAAAATACACATGCGAGAATCGAACTTGTATGCTCGGCTAATAGCGACCTTTTAACCACTGATCAACAGGGTAAAAAAAACAATATATTTAGTTTATGGTTAGTATTTTTTAAAACAATGTTCAACATAACATTTGAGTACACAATTGCGCAGCAATTTGAAAAATAGTATTGTTTACGAGAAAAAAAATATTTGCTACCCACCACAGAAAATATCAATTTATAGTAGGCACTACTACAAACGGTAATATAAATTAGAAACGTTCGTTTGAAAAAAATTAAACAATGAATAGGTAGAAGGTATTCTTATTGTTGTTTTTATACTTTTATTATTCTTTGTAATTAATCAACTTTAAATCCTTGATGTGCCAATCGCCTAAAGGTTTTCCAGCCATGTCGTTAAGTTTGTATACTAGAGGTGATTTTTTTGAGGCAATCTTACATTTAATAAATTTAGGCGCCAATTTCTTGCTAAAGTATTTATTCTTATGACTAAGATGAAACGTTCTGCGCCAAACTATATCACCGACATTGAATTCTGCCTGTTTACGGCGAAGATTATAAGATGAACAATTTCGTTGGTGGGCCGACAACAGAGCTGAATTTACCTTCTCGAAAATAGAAGATAAATAGCCTAAAGTTTCGGCATAGCCGTCCCGTGGTTCAAGCACCATATCGGAATTAAATTCCTTATCAATATACTGAGAACCACATGTTATGACCTCCCTACCAAAAACAAGGAAATTAGGAGAATAACCAGTAACCTCACTAACTGCGCAGTTAAGGGCGAATTGAACTTTAGTGATTAGAGTGTCCCAGATTCGATGATCAGATTCTATGAAAGTTGAAATAGCTGTCATAATGGTTTTGTTGTAACGTTCAACTGAGTTAACGTGGGGAGTATACAACGGTGTAAAATGCAAATTTGGAATTTTATATTTTGACAACATACTTTTAAAGGTTGCGCTAATAAATTGTTTACCGTTATCCAAAACAATAGTAGATGGAATTCCATGCACCAAAAATACATTTTCCTCAAGAATTTTGTTATCACTTCTGCAGTTGCCCGTTTAATGGGGAAAAGTAAACAATATTTAGAGAAACAACAACTGACCACAAATATAAAAGTGTTTTGTTTCCTGCTGGGAGGCAACGGGCCAATCAAATCAATACTAATCGTCTGAAAGGGCTTTTGACATGATTTGGGTTTTCCCATTAGACCTAAATTTGGGTGATTTTGGTGTTTATGGGTGATACAAGGTTCACATGAACTGACGAACTTGACAACATCGGTGTACATACCAGGCCAAAAGTAATTAAGTGCGAGACGTTTGTATGTCTTAAAAATACCCAGATGTCCAGCAGTGGGCGAAGAATGATTCTCCCTTAGAATGTCATTTCTTTGGTCAGACGGAATAACCTCTTTCCATTGAAATTCTCTAGTGAGAGGGTTTAATGTTTTTTTAAAACAATACAATTTATTGTTTATTACTTGATAGTTAACAAAGGAAGTCGGAGAACTTAAACAGCCTTTATAGATATTTAAATACCAAGGATCATTAGTAGAAACTGGTAAATTCTGATTAGAATTAATATCTATATTTATATCATTAGCAATAGCAGAAACGGGTAAATAGCTCGCTATTTACCCGATAACGTTTTAAAACGTTATCGGAACCCCGACGATAACGTATTTCGAAATTATAGGAAGATAAGCGAACTCCCCATCTGGCTAACCGGCCAGTAGGGTTATTTAAGGTCAAGAACCATTTCAAAGCAGCGTGATCTGTGTAAACAATAAACTTTTTACCATTTTCAACATAACAACGCC
Source organism: Euclidia mi (assembly GCA_944739405.2). Lineage (NCBI taxonomy): Eukaryota > Metazoa > Arthropoda > Insecta > Lepidoptera > Erebidae > Euclidia > Euclidia mi. Next base: position 27,542,164 of record OX123186.2, on the reverse strand, counting down.
AGTGTTCTATAGCAGATAGAACAGCCAGGGCTTCGCGCTCTGTGGCACTGTAATTTTTTTCTTGCTTAGTGAGTGATTTGCTATAGTACGCTATGACTCTTTCCTCACCATTTAACCTTTGACAGAGGATCGCGCCAAGTCCAAAATCGCTAGCATCTGAGTGTATTTCAAAAGGTTGCGAGTAGTCAGGACAAGCCAACACCGAGGAGGAAATCAAACAATTCTTTAGGTTATGAAACGCCTCATTAGCCTCTGTCGTCCAACAGAATGGAGGTGCGTTTTTACTTTGAGATGTTAACTTATTTAAGGGTGCAGCAATAGAGCTAAAATTCGGTATAAAACGCCTGTACCACGAGGCTGCGTCTAAAAAACGACGTACTTCTTTTCTATTAGAAGGAGTGGGATAATTTTTCATTGAATTTACTTTATCCGGATCGGGATGCAATCCACTAGAGTCGACAACATAGCCTAAATATTTTAGTTTATCTCTAAAAATTGACATTTTTCGAGATTAATTGTTAAATTAGCGCTTTTTAGTTTATCAAGAATGCGTAATAAAAGAGTAATATGCTCGTTGAAGCTGGACGTGATACAGATTATGTCATCGATAAAACAGAAAACCTTATTTTCAAATTCTGGACCATAAAATAAAATATCAACTAATCGTTGTTGAGTAGCTGGCGCATTCGTAAGACCGAAGGGCATTCTTTTGAATTGAAATGTGCCATGCGTAGGAATATAAAAGGCTGTTTTGCAACGGTCCTCTTCTTTAATTAATGTTTGCCAAAAAGATTTAGACAAATCTAAACTAGACAAGTATTTAGCATCTCTCAGATTATCTAAAATTTCCGAAATATAAGGCAAGCTATAAGCATCTTTTTTTGTAACGGAATTTAATTTACGACTGTCCAAACAGAAACGCAGTTCACCATTCTTCTTAGGGGTCAAAATGACCGGGTTTGACCACGGGCTTTCAGATCGTTCAACAACATCCTCTGAGAGCATGTCGTCAAGATGCTTTATTAAAATTCATTGTTTATCGGGAGACATGCGATAAAATATTTGCCGAATAGGGGGGCAATCACCTGTATCAATTGAATGAGAAATAATATTTGTGCAACCGAGACCCCGCTTCTCGTATGAAATATCGGTAAATTTAGAAATAATGTTGTCAGCGGTAGCTCTCTGGTCGACTGTAAGATGATCATAAGAAACAAGATGTGTAAGGGGAACTGCCTGCAACTCCATTACTTGAGCGTCAGATTTGTTCACAATCAACACAGACTCTAATTTGTTAGGAGATAGGCCAAAGCTTCGCCAAAAATCCATGCCAAGGATAAGGGAATTTTGAATCCCAGGTACAACATGAACTTCTAAGTTAATCAATTTATCCTGAAACTCAAAGGGTAGAAACACCGATCCCAAAGACTCAAATCGTTCGCCGCCAGCTGTTATTAACCTTAAAGGTTTCGATTTATCCAAAACATCATCTTTCGAAAATAAGTTATGCGAATTATTACCTAAAATTGTAACGCAAGATCCAGAATCTAAAAGACCAGTGGTAGGTATTCCGTTTAATTTTAGAGTAACGTAAGGTAAATATTCTACTTTAGAATTACGGATTGAGGAAATATGATAGCTACTAAAGAATTTTTTTAAAAAGTCCAACCAATTATTCCACTCTGTTTTATTACAATTAGTTGTATAATTTGATTTTCCACAATCCTTGTTAACTAGTTTTTTGAAACTGTAGGGGTCGACTTAGATTTACAATTAGGGCAGTCTGACACCTTGAAACCCTTCGTACCGCACTTAAAACAGATTAGGTAGTGTGGTTGACGGCAATTACGTAATGAGTGCGAATTGCATCTACAACGCACGCAAAAAAATTTATTTATATTAGAAGTACTCGATACGGCGTTAACTTGTGGTACAGACTTGTATCTCGATGTATCAGCGACAGAGTTATATTTATTGAAGTGATTATGATTGTAAACATTTTTGTTTGAAGAAAAATTAGAAAACGGATAATTATACGCTAGATCAGGTGCTACAGTATTCTTTGAAACTTTAGGGGGTTCAGAAAATTGCTTACTGCGACTTTGGTAATTTTCGAAAAGACGACTAACTTCGAACAGACTATCAACATCAACAACCTTTGCAGTGAGCAGACAATTAGTGTAACAAGGTCTAATATTATTTAGCAAAATTTCTAGCTTCTCCGAATCAGCGATAGGAGAACTAAGTCGCGAAAACAAACCGTGCATTTTTGCCACGTAAATAGTTATTGATTCGTTTTCGCCCTGTGAGCGCTTACGAATCTCCGTCATAAGCCGATAATCGTAGTTATGCGGACTAAAATCTCGTTTCAAAAGTTCGCAAAGTTCTAACCAAGTCTTTACATTATTTTTAACAGAACGATACCAAACTAATGCGTCACCCGAAAATATTTCAAAAGCGAAAGACAACATCTTGTCGTGAGGAATAGATCTACGGGACATAAATTCATCAATTTTTTCAATAAAGGATCTTACACATGATTTACCGTTAAATTTGAATTTACCTAATTCCGAAAAAAGCTTACGGTCGTAATTATAGGATGTGTTTCCCTCTGCCACTGAGCAATCCGACCGCGAATTACGTCTCGTGATTAATTGTAATTTCGCATATAAGTCATTAAATTTATTCCACACAGACTCAATTTTTTTAATATCAAGACTGCCGGTATCCACCCTATTCAGTCGATGAAAACAATGGTGCAGCACGGTTTCGACCTTCTGTTGAAGCTTGGAAGTATAGTTTGCTTCCAACATAGATAAGTGTTTAGTTGATCTTAATAGCGACTTTTCCACTTCTACCACATCCTCCTCTGGTGGGAAGGGTGAAGATAATATATCCTCTGAGGGAGTTTTAACTGAAAGTTTAGCGATTTGTTTTCGGGGATCGTCAGGCTTTGAAACGCCGCGTATTGTGGTCTCATATTCTAATTCCGCTTTAATTAATAATGAGAAATTTATAATGTAAGCCATTATTACAAAACAATAATAAAAAATTTTACTATTTACGCCGGCACTAGAAAAAAAATTAAATATCGCCAGAAAATCGAATACCGTGCTAAAAAAAGCTGAAGTACACTAAATTATACAATGGTGTGATGATTGGTCGAGGAAGAAAAAATTTCTTAAAGGTCACTCAAAGGTTGAATCACAATATTCTTTCGCGAACACGTGGCTCGTTAGTTCAACGGCTAAGCGGTTAGAACCGGTTGGCGGCTCAACACGCTGCCTGCGGTGGAAACGTGATTTTAGACCGACGTTAATTAAATCACCGTTATGTTATTTACACAGTTAAATTGCTTATGGCCAACAAAAATAGATAGAAACTGTACCTGTACGCAATTCACCACACCAGAATATATGCACACACAGGAGAAAAATATACAAGAGAAAAAGAAATTATTTCACTCACCTGTAAAGTGCCAACTTACGTTTTAAAAATTATATATATGATTTTAAAAATTCTATTGGGCGCCAATGTCGCACGAGTGATTGATTTCCACGGGGTAGCCGGGATCGATCACTCGCCGAGCAATTAAAGAGAGATAATTAGGTTGACTTACGGGAAATAAATAAAAAATATCACCAGGAAAGTTTAAACTCGCGTTATAATTCCAGTTATTCGATACAAAAAAGAACTGACGATTAAGGCTAACAGAAGAGACAATTATCCAGGGCGTGGACGGCGTTGGCACTTCACAGGTCTTCAGATGGTCTTGTACTCAACTCGGTGGTGCTGGCCGGAGCAAAAACGGACGAAGCCTCGTGTGTCCCCTGTATTTATAGGGCCGGCGCGGAGGGGCGCGAGGGAGCGGCCCACTGCTGTGCGTCACTCGTAGCGAGGCTCGCGGCGCAGGAGCGCGATGTCACGTAACAGGATTACTATATAAATGCACATAAACTAGAAGAAGTTGATACAATTTGCGATCTTGGTATAACATGTGATTCAAAATTGACATTTACACCTCACATTAATCGTATTATTAAAAGATCATCAAAATTATTAGGATTTGTTATGAGAAACTGTAAGACACTTAAAAGTAGTAAGGCGAAGATAATTCTCTATAACAGCCTTATACGTAGTCAGTTGGAGTATGGTAGTGTAATTTGGAGGCCACACTATGCAGTGCACTCATTGCGATTAGAACGTGTGCAAAAGCGTTTTCTTTGGCATTTGACGTATTCTTCCGGCTTGTGTAAGGATATTCGCTCTTACAATAAGAGATTAGAGTACTTTAAAATGAAATCTTTAGAACAACCCAGACAGCTGCTAGACGCTATGTTTGCGGTAAAAATTATAAAACATAAAATTGACTCGTCACGTCTGCTAACGTTGTTTAATTTTCGTGTTCCGGCTAGATTACCACGAACTTGTATTACTCCACTTTGTCCACCACACCGAAGAACAGTGTTAGGAGCTAACTCACCATACGCAAGATTATGTAAGGTTATTAGTAGTTGCAGTGATTTAATCGATTTGCACGTTGACTCAATACCTAAACAAAAGGTTATCATTATGAACAGCTTTTAAAATAAAAGATTTTGCTCATTTTTACAAAAAAATATAAAACTGTGTACATTTATTTATTTATTTATGTGAATCTGCTGTCAAAAAAAAAATATATATATACTGTGCTGTGCTTAATATAACGTCACAATAACACCAAGATACTATCTGTTTTACTTTTTAAGTGTTCATGTCGCTTCTTATTTATATTTAAAATATCCTTTTTGTACTTTTTGCCATAACATTTAAAGCAACTATAAAGTGTAGTTAACTTGTAAATTCCTAGCATGCTATGTTTACCTTTAAGTGTTTGTAATGCAAATATTTTAATAACTGTGAATGTATTGATATATATATATATATATATATATATATATATATATATATATATATATATATATATATATATATATATATAAGATACTGTGTATACAAACGTTGGTAAACCTAAATAAACAAAATAAAATTAAAATAAATCTATAATACTAAAGATAAAAATACTATATGAGTACCTACATATACTTAGTCCGGCCATAAATACTGTTATAATAAAAAATAAAAAAATACATTACTGTAAGGAAAAGTCCGAAGCGACTAAACCGTAATTCCTCGGAGAATTTTGACCACAGTCGCAGGTCAAGGTCTAGAGAGTCAGACCTGGAGTACAAACATGAAGTGTTCATTTCGTCAAAGGACGCTTTGCCTAAACAAATAGGTTTAGCCAAATTATTTAATGCCGAAGGTATTTTGGATATAAAAAGAATTAACTATAAAAACCCTTTTAGAGTACGTATTGAATTTGAATCAGGCTCATATGCTGATAACTTGATATCCTGTCCTAAGCTTAAGGAACTGGGGTATAGATGTCAATTAGCCGAAGAAGTAAACCTTGCCTATTGAATTGTTAAAAATTTGGAATTAGAGGTCGCGGAGAGCGAACTAAATGACATGTTTTCTAGTGAATGCGATATTATATCGGTGAAAAGATTTAAAAGGTCTACAGAAGATGGAAAGTGGTTGGATAGTGAAACCATTCGCATTTGTTTTAAAGGATCGGCTGTACCGACGTATGTACAAGCGTATAGGTGTAAATTTAAAGTTGAAAGGTATACATTTCCCGTAACACAGTGCTCCAATTGTTGGAGATATGCGCATTTGCTACGTCAATATACATAAAAAAACCTATATGTCCAAAATGTGGCGGAGCGCATTCTAATTGCGAGATTACACAGTACTATTGTGTTAATTGTAAAGGAGAACATATGTCGTTCCATAAAAATTGTCCAGTATTTCTAAAAGAAAAAGAAATTCGTAGAATCATGTCCTCAGAAAACTGCACCTTTAAAAAAGCCCTTAATATATACCTTTGGAAAAATCATTCGCTGGAAAATACATTGCCAAGCAGTAACGATACCATTGAGAATGCTGTCGACGAGGAAATAATTCCAAGCCGCTTTGACTATGGCAATGAAGCTCATACACCTACATACAGGGATATCTTGACTAGGCGTACTGAGAAAAAAGACCAGAAAAACGTACTGCACAGAATAAAGGTAGCACCAAGACAAAGCCAGGAAGAAAAGAGAACGAAGTTGAAATGGAAATACCAGAATCTTCTCCACAAGTTGTAGAACAAAGTTGTAATAACATAAGCAATCATCAACAAGATGAAGCAAAGGGTGAGAACACGTCGAAGAAAAATAAACAGCATGGCTGCTCATTTTTTAAAAAAGTGTTTAAAAAATAAGTATTTTTTAAATTCTTCCATGGCTAATAATATGCAAATGTCATCGCTTACTATATTTCAATGGAACTCGCAGAGTTTGACTCCCAAGCTGATAGAGCTTGAGTGTTTATTGCTACAAGAAAAAGTACATATTGCTATTATAAGCGAAACTTGGCTTGCATCTGAATCTCGTATTCGTATCAGTGGCTATATCATCTGTAGAAAGGACAGATACGACGGTTATGGTGGAGTAGCAATAATCACTCATAATTCTCTAAAGATTCAGACATCGACATTTAGAATTAATAATTCGAGCATAGAAGTATTGCATGTGAGAATCCTTAACTGTCCTTACTTGGAAAAAGTTATAAGTATCTATTTTCCTTCCAGTGTAAGAACTACTCAATCGGATTGGGATACACTTTTTAGCACATACTGCCATAAAACATTAATAGCAGGCGACATTAACGGCCACCACACCAATTGGTCATACAAAAATGATACTAGGGGCATGCAATTAATGAACTCATCCCTTGATAACGGCTTTATATCAATAAATAATGGTAACTGGGCAAGAATTAAGTTAGTAAATGGAACATTACAAGAATCATCTCCTGGTGTTACTTTTGTATCATCGAATATTAGCATCAATTTTGATTGGAATACTACTACTAATGAGAATCTGGGAAGCGATCACCTAATCATTAAAATTATTTTTAAAATTTCTGATGCTAACTTACACACAAATTTCATAAAGAAGCGGAATTTTAAAAAAACTAATTGGTCTCTATATAAAAAAATATTAGAAGAAAATTTTATGACCTCATCTTTCGATACCGATAACGTTCAGATAAATTACTATCCTTTTATAGATAATATTATGTAAGCTGCTGAAAAAAGTATCCCATTTTCAAAAATATATTTAAATCCGCAGTCTAAATTCAAACCCAGGTCATATTTGTGTCCACAGCTCTCTGAATCCGTTGCTCGACGTCGATGGGCTTTATCTAAATTTAGGCAAAACCCTACGCCACATAATTTCGATGACTTAAACTTACAACGGGCTAAGATTAGAGGATTTGGAGAATTCTGTTCTGGTATTGATGAATCCACATCCATATCCGACATGTGGAACCGAATGCGCTGGATGAAGGGTCTAAGAAAGTCTAGTTTTTGTGCATCTTCATCACAAACTGAGGAATTAATGTGTAGCCTTTGTCCCGATTTCGTTATGCCTTCTATGCCAATGATTGAATCAGTAAACACAACTATAGAATCAGATTTTACTTATCCAGAGTTCGAAAGATGTCTTAAAAAGACAGATACTGCACCCGGCGAAGATTTAATTACTTTCTCAATGATTAAAAACTTGCCAAAAGTAGCTAAAACATATTTAATTCAAGTTTACAATTTGATTTTAGAAACCGGATATGTCCCGATACAATGGCGAACCATACAAATAGTGCCCATACCTAAAGCTAATCAAAATTTGAATGTGCCTGATAAACTCAGACCAATATCTTTAATTTCTTGCATATGCAAATTATTTCATACTTTGTTGTGTAAACGGCTGGAATAGTATGTAAAAAAATAAGAAATTTTGTCGATAAATACAGTATGTTTCAGACGTTCACAGTCATGTTTGTATTGTTTGGTACGTCTGGTTTCTCAGATACAGTGGGGTTTCTCCAAAAATATACCAACATTAGCAAGCTTCCTGGACATAGAAAACGCGTATAGCAATGTACCCGTTGATAAAGTTGTATCTGCCTTAGACCAAATTAATGTTGGTAAAAAAATTTGCAAATACATGTGGTCATTTTTGACCGAAAAACACCATTAAAGCTAATGTAGATCAGGGTGGAAATGTTGGATTCGTGGTAAGATGAACCGGTAAAGGAATCGCTCAAGGTGACCCACTATCTCCATTAATTTTCAATATAATTACACACCAATTTTGTCAAAATATCACCAACGTTATGATATCGCAGTATGCGGATGATTTTATATTGTGTTCAAGTTGCAAAAATCTTAACGATAGTGCAATAAAAATGCAGCAGGCACTAGATACCTTTACCAGTATGTTAGATTATTTAGGGCTTGAACCATCTAGTCATAAAAGTAAATACTGTATATATAGCAGGGGTCGTAGAAGGCAACAAGTATGTTTGTCTATAAACAATTCAATAATAAATTCCACGGCATATATAAAATACCTACTTGGGATTATGGTTGGATTCGAGCCTACGCTGGGGCAAACATATTAACGAGACATGGGAGAAGACGCAAAGATTTTTAAACTTATTCAAGGTTCTGGCAGGGTTGTCGTGGGGTATTCATCCAAAGCATCTTCGAAGATTATATATGACCCTGATTAGGAGTAGGATAGACTATGCAAGTTTTTTGTATGCTAATAATGCAAATACTCATCTGGCCAAATTAGACAAAGTCCAGAATGAAGCCCTAAGGATTATTGGGGGATTCATACGTACGACGCCTATTCATACTATGGAGTGTGAATTGTGTATCCCTAATCTGATGTTTAGAAGGCAATATTTGGCTACAAAATATTGCCTGAAAGCCGAACTTTTAAAAATAATGTTACAATCAACTTACTGAACAATTTAGCTGATTGTACTGTTGATCGATACTGGAGAAATAAAAAAATACCATTACTTGTAACCACATACAATTCCACTAAACATGAAATATTATCGTCTAGTTATCCATTGGAAATGTTTAGCCTTGAAACTTGGGTGTCAAATATTAATATTGAAAATTCGATAGAAAGTAAATTAGATATCATAAGCCTGAAAAAAAATCACATGATCTGAATTTATTAAAATCCACTGTAGTCAGCGAAATTAATATTAATAAGAGATGGCGTTTGTGATGCTGCGTTCTATGACCCTAAAAATAAAATTAGTTGTATGTTTAGATTAGCCAATAGTGATATATGTGTAATGACGGCGGAACTTGTTGTAATCAGAAGCTCTTAAGTATTTAGAAACTGTATCTAGTAATAGAATAGTGGTATTTGTGGACAGCAGAAGTGCACTACAACATTTAGCTCGATGCGCCTCTGGGTACAGAGGTGTATCGATAGCTTATGTTATCATGAAACAAATTCTTTATTTCACGAGAAACTATATTGAACTGGTATTGCAATGGGTTCCGTCACACGTTGGCTTACAAGGAAATGAGGAGGTGGATAATTTGGCTAAGAAAGCTACTTTGGAGGGCAATAATATTAATATATTGTCAAGTCATTTTGAACTTCTGTCTAAATATAAACGTAGATATCAACTGGATTTGAAGGAGTATTTCAATGAACGATCATTAACCAAAGGTATTTGGTAACGAACAGTGCAGAGTGCACCTGCTCATGTTCTTTGGTTTGCCAACACAACACTCAATAGAAAATATGTAGTAATAGCTCATAGACTACGTACAGGACACGTTCCACTCAACAGGTTTCGACACCTCATGCCTCATGGGTAAAGGTGCCAGCCCAAACTGTTCAGAGTGCGGCACTCCGGAGGATGTGCATCACCTGTTGGTGGAATGTATCAAATCCCAAGTGCTTAGAGAGACTATGGTTCGAAAATTTAAGATATGTCTGAATGATGTCGGCGTCTTTATAAGTATTTTAGGTAAGCCATTATCTGAACCTGCCATATTTATTTATAAAATACTTTATAAGATTACTTTAAGTTAAGATATGTTAGTAAGATAGTTTAGGGTATGATGGAGCTGACATGACCTTAATGTGGTCAAAAGCTAATAAATAAAAAAAAGAATAATAAAATAAGAATAAAAACTCTCCATACACTTGGTATTAGTCAAATGTTTGTGTACTGGGCTATTAATAGGTACAATGAGACATCCTCTGTTTGTGACAAATAAAGACCTGGCCGTCCACGTAGTGTTCGTACGAAAAAGGTGGTCAAAGCAGTAAGGGAAGAATTCGAAGAAATCCTGTCCGAAAGCAAAAGATTTTATCTCGGGAGATGAAGATAGCACCTAGAACCATGTCGCGTATTTTAAAAGATTACTCAGGAATTGCAGCTTATAAGAGACGCACTGGTCATTTCTTAACTGATAATTATTAAAAAAAGAATAGGGTGGCAAAATCGAAACAACTACTGAAGCGGTACGCAAAGGGAGGTCACAGAAAAATGTTGTTTACGGATGCAAATTTTTTTACAATTGAGCAACATTTTAACGAACAAAATGAACGTATTTATGCTCAAAGCTCTAAGGAAGCTTCCCAATTAGTCGACAAAGTGCAACGTGGGCATTATCCGACTCCAGTGATGGTTTGGTGGGGTGTTGGCTATGAAGGAGTGACTGAGCCATATTTTTGTGAAAAAGGTATCAAAACATCGGCACAAGTGTATCAAAATACCATTCATGAGAAGGTAGTTAAGCCCCTTAACAACACCATTTTCAATAACCAAGTATGGTCCTTCCAGCAAGACTCGGCACCGGGTCATAAAGCTCGGTCCACGCAGTCTTGCTTGGAAGCGAACGTTTCGGACTTCATCAGAGCTGAAGACTGGCCGTCGTCTAGTCCCGATCTTAATCCGCTGGATTATAATTTATGGTCAGTTTTAGAGAGTACGGCTTGTTCTAAACGCCATGATAATATGGAGTCCCTAAAACAATCCATACGATTGGCAGTGAAGAATTTTCCCATGGTAAGAGTGCGTGCTTCTATTGATAATTGGCCTCAACGTTTAAAGGACTGTATTGCAGCCAATGGAGACCACTACGAATAAGCTTTTTATATTTTAAATTTATATATATTTTATATTTATGTATTAAACTAACAAACTGTAAAAGTAATAAATGTTATTTGTAACTAAAAAAATATATTTTTCTTTGTAACAATATTCATGGCAAGACTAGGTATGTAATAATTATACCTAAATTGGGCAACTAAAATACCGTGTACAAAATATTATTCTGTTCCCGCGATTTTTGTACTTGGCTTGGACAAAATAAAAATATTTAAGTTTTCACTAAATTTTAATTTCTTTAGAAAAAAAATATTGATCAATAAAATTTCAAGAAATTTAACAGTATTTTCCACGTCACAAACTCTATTCCATTCGGAAAAACTCACATTCTTTGCTAATGAGTAAGTAAGAGAGATATGTCAGGATCGTTGCAAATGGCGTTCCGAATATCTGCCTACATCTAACATAACTAAACAGGATGTGCTGAAACTCGAAAAAAATTTGACAGCTACGGAACGGAATGTCGGAAAAATTTTATTCCGTTAAAATAATTAATACATTTGTTTAAATAAACTACGCAACGCAGTGGTTCCGAAATCGGGTTGGATAAATTTATATAAGGTGGTTTCACCCTCTGCAGCTTTAGCTCGCTAAAGAAAGTAAAGCGAGCCTAACACCTACATTGAAGCCATTCTATCCGATATAGAAAATATCTTGCTGGCTGGTGCGAGGAGCGCCGTGACAGCCTTCGAAGCGCTGGCGTACAGCGCTAGCCTCCATGCCGGCCTCCGCTAGCGAACTGGCCGACGGCAACGGTCCGCCGCCACGGACAATAAAAATATTAATTGTCATAATTATGTCAAAGTGTACATTTAGTGTTGTTTTGATATTATTTATTTAGATAAGTTTATTTTTAGTGCATATAGTTAATTGTTCGGCATATGTCGTGTAATGGTGGCAAGAGCGATGAAAAAATAGGTGCCAGTGAACCTTACACATCTTTTACCCTGGTGCGCTGCCCCATCTGTTCCCAGGCACGATTTTTCAAAGGTGAGCGGGGCCTTAAAGTACATTTTGGCAAAATTCACAAAAACCAAAATGTACTTACCGGCCCCAATACGTCCAGTACTACACTCAGTAATTCCACAGACGCCCCTAAAATTCCTTTTTGGCAATATTTGAGTCAGTTAAAAAATTCCATTCCGGTTCTGAAGAGAATTCCCCGTGGTGCGAGGCCTTCAGTGGCTCAAAATCTAGCACAATGCATAGGCCTTGTCATCCGGGAGAATTCTATTACAGCTTGGGAACAGTTACTCACCTTTCCGTATAGAATTCTACATGCTCAAGAAGACAGGCTTACAAAAAAAAGTTTGACAACAAAAATTAAAGAAAATTGCAATATTTCGACATCAAAATTAAATTACCATCCTGCCAAAGCACACCGCAATAGCACCATCTACCACCATGTAGAGTCTAAACTGAGGGAAGGTGATATCAGGGGAGCGTCCAGGCTTTTGTTCAGTACCGATGTGGTGGCGCCTTGCTCTGCCGACACACTCGCGAGTCTGCAGAGCAAGCATCCAGCGCCAGGGGATAACCTCTCCTTTCCTGATCCACCTAATACTGACTCGGGTTTTCTCAACTTTACAGCCAAGGACGTGGTTGGTGCCGTTGGCTCCTTCCGGAGCGGATCTGCTGGTGGTCTCGACGGTTTGACACCACAACATTTGAAAGATCTTGTGTGTGCAAGCGCTGGGGCGGCCGGCGACTCGCTTTTGGGTGAGCTAACGGCATTAACTAATCTCATGCTCTCCGGCAATGTGAACGATGCCATCGTCGACGTTTTGTATGGCGCTAATCTGTGCGCCTTACGAAAGCGGGATGGTGGCATTCGTCCCATTGCCGTTGGGTGCACGTACAGGCGTATGGCAGCCAAGATATGCTGTCGCCATTTTAACAACTCATTATCTTGTAAATTTCAGCCACAACAGCTGGGCTATGGTTCCAGAGGAGGCTGCGAGGCTGCCGTACATGCCTTGTCATCGTACCTTGACTGTAATGGAGGTGAGGTTATCTTGAAGGTTGACTTAAAGAATGCCTTTAACTCAGTCAACAGGGACACTTTGTTGACACAAGTTAAATTGGAAACACCCCAAATTTACAATTTTCTTTGGCAATGTTATAGACACCCTTCTAAATTAATATACAAAGAACATCTTTTAGAATCTGCCGTCGGTTGTCAACAAGGTGACCCTCTTGGACCACTAATTTTTAGTTTGGCCATCCATCCAGTTATAACCCAACTAAATTCTAAATTAAACATCTGGTACCTCGATGATGGAACCCTGGGCGGTGACGTAGAGTCTGTGTATCAAGATCTAGCACTTCTGAAATCAAAATTTTTATCCATAGGCTTAGAACTGAATACAAACAAATGCGAATTTTTTATTAATGACAATCTAGAGAAATCCTCTATTCTTTCAAAATTTCAATATTTGGCTCCCAATATCACTCAAGTTGAAAAAAGTTCTCTTCGCCTCCTGGGGTCCCCAATTTTAGACGACGGTTTTGATTCTTTTATACAGGAAAAAATTCAAAATTTTAGTGAAATTTCTGACAGGCTACTCAAAATTAATATACATTCGGCTTTCACTATTATTCGATATTGTAGTTTTGTCCCTAAATTTACGCACGCATTACGGTGCTCACCTTTTTGGAAAAATCCAACTCCACTCATTCAAATTGACAAAATTATACAGAATACCCTGAGTAAAATTTTGAATGTGGCCCTGAACGACCGGGTGTGGCTACAGGCGTCCTTACCTGTGCGCTTGGGCGGCCTCGGCGTTCGCAAAATTACCGACGTAAGCCTGCCAGCGTTCTTGTCATCGGTCCACAGCACTGCAGAATTGACTAGGAAAATTTTAGCTCCCACACTGGTTGATTCTGAAGTGCCGTGTAAGACCGATGCCTTGAACGCTTGGAGAAATGCTTGTCCAGGAACTGAGTTACCCCGAAACTTATCCTCCCAGAGGCAATGGGATGGGCCGCTTTGCAGCGTGGTACGAGAAAACCTTCTCAATACATTGTCCAACGCTGCATAGCGTGCTCGCCTGCTGGCTGTGGGAGAATGGGAATCGGGCCTCTGGCTTCAGGCACTGCCATCGTCCAATATAGGTACCCTGTTGGACGATACGACCTTCCGCTTCGCTACTTGCCTCCGTTTAGGTGCGTCATGTGTCTCTCCGCATCGTTGTCACTGTGGAGAGGCTGTCGATAGCCTTGGTCACCATGGCCTGTCATGCAGCAGGAGCGCGGGTCGTATTTCTCGACACGCCAACCTCAATGACATACTGCGCCGTGCTCTTGCCACCGCTGGCGTTCCTGCCCAACTTGAACCTCAAGGCTTGGCACGCGACGATGGCAAAAGACCAGACGGGATGTCGTTACTGCCGTGGAAGCTGGGTAGGCCTTTGGTATGGGACGCAACATGTGTCGATACCCTTGCGCCATCTCATCTTCCCAGCACAGCAGGTTGTGCGGGCGCTGCTGCTGCTACAGCGGAGACACTCAAACGGCGCAAATATGTAAATCTAATAGGAGATTATGTATTTGAGCCGTTTGGGGTCGAAACATTGGGGCCATGGGGTCCAAGTGCGCGATCACTTTTTAGAGATCTCGCAAAGAGACTTATAGACGCCTCGCGTGACCAGAGGGCTGGCACGTATTTGGCTCAAAAAATAAGTATAGCCATCCAACGAGGCAATGCTGCCAGTCTTCTGGGCACGCTTCCAATTGACTGCGATGCGGATGAGTTTCATGACGCCTTCTAAATTTTATTTTTTAATATTTTGAATTTTCCCTTGTATATATTAATTCGTTTTTTTATTATTTTAAGATTTAATTTAATTATATTGTTAATTGTAAACAAATATTATAATTATAAATACTCTTTGTGCCATGAAATTTAGTTGCACTATGATTTAAAAATGATGTCTATTAAATGTTGACCTCCACTAAACAGGAACAACTTTAAAACCAGGTTATGTTTGACACGAGAAGTGTCAAACATAACCTGGTTTTAAAGTATGATGAAGTATACATGCATACGTATGTATACTTCATCATACTGTTTCTAGCGTTCCCTCGGTAACATTGAAAACTTTCGTCTTGCAGCCTGCGGTTCAAGTTTTATAAATTTTTGCGTTTCTACAGAGGGACTGCCGTCTGACCTGACTTCACAACTCAAAGGGATATTAATATTTTATGATCAATAGTTTTTGGCTGAAATTTGATAATCTCTTCTAAGCTTAAGAAGCTAAACTAAGAGTAAACAGCGTCATTAAAATGTAATCGTGTTAAGTTGTAGGACCATGCAGGGGTAACTTGCTGATTTGAGCAGTTACGTGAATAGTGGATTATTAGTGCAATAGAGTCACGTGAACTTCTTTTTTGTTTACTACGGTGGAAACTCTCCTTATGAGCCATCTCAACTCGACGCCAACCCGGCTGGAGTGTGATCGACCGGGCTTGAGACTGGCGGAGGAGGTGTGTGGAGGGAGAGTCTCCACACACCTCCTCCTAAAGTCGGGGCATACCCACTTAAACCACCGCGGTGTTCCTACGGGTCCCGTGTAGTGGCGGGGTCACGCGATTCATGGATAGCATACTTTTCCGTGACCCCGCCCGGGATTGGCCCGCCGTTGGTGTTGGCGGGCCCCGTCTTGTTATGACTTGGGACTTGGATGTAGTGTCCACGCCGCCTCCTTGCCTTTTGGCGAACGGGGAGTAGCCCCAGTGCTCGCCGTCCGCAGGCACTAAAACTAGGGAGGACGGCAACCTGACAACACCGCATCTCCTCTTCCTCTGCGGCCTCACCACGACGCAACTAATGGTGCGCTCGCATTTGGTCGCGGGAGATAGGGCGCGCGGCAACGCAATACCGACACTCCTCTCGCCGTCCTCCGCACCCGCACCTTTGGACGCATCCTGCGCAGGCCTCCATCAAGCCCAAGTGGAGCGTCCACTCCCGGGATCTCGCTTAGCTTCACCGTGGGTGCCCTAACTACGGTTACTGAGCCCCCGCACCACGACAAGGTGAAGATCCCATAGGGGGGACAGTTACGTGAACTTACCTGTAGCTGCGTAACGTGTACTCCATATGTAAATTCAGCTCAGGTTTATTTGGAGACTTGATGCAATGCTTGTTGCTATTTCAAAATATTTATATTGCCCCCGGTTGTTGATTTATATTCTTTGTTTTCAATACTCCTTCAGCTTTAAAGTGACTGAAATCTTACATACCTGTAGTAAACTGAAAATAAAAAACTGAGCACATCGTACATATAACGACAGTATATGATACAAGAAAAGCATATGCGATAGAATACTACGTTAGATTATTTTGTGATAGAAGGCAAACACGTATATGGATTGTTTGATGGTAAGGAATTACCACTGCCTATGGTGTTACACCAGAAAAGGAACAGTGGTGGGATGAAGGAGAAGGAAAAAGGCATGAGCTCTTCGGTACTCTCACTCACAGACGAAACGCAACACTTCGGATACTATTAGTTTACGTCGATATTCTGTGATAAGATAGTACTTCCCAGTAGAGCCGGCTCTTGCTGAAATCAGCAAGGCTGTACTATTTATGAAATTAAATTAGGATTTTTAGTTTAGGCTATGTTTATCAGAAGGTATAACTATATCTTGGACGGTTCTATATCTATACATCTATACACATAAATAAAATAGGAGTGTCTGTTTGTAATATTAAAATAACCGCTTTTTACCAAATGCATATGGATGTATACACGGTACATTTACCGAAGTGACATTCTATTCAATTTTTGTCTGTCTGTCTGCCTGTTTGTTTTCGCTAATCTCTGCAACGGCTGGACCGATTTTGACAGGACGTTTACTGGCACATAGCTGATGTACCAAGGAGTAACTTAGGCTATAAATTAATCAGGTACGTGAAGTAGTTACCAGTGGACGCGGGTGAAACCGCGGGAAACAGATATATAATATAAAGTTCTAATAATTTCATCATTATTATAACAATACCTGAGACTATTATTGCAATGGCTGTGAATTTCTGATAGGTTTGTTTTATTTCTGTACATTTTCGGAACACTCAATTATCATAATAATTATCCAAAAAAATCTACACAGTCACTCTACTGGCCATCCTCATAATTATTTTCCAGTTAGTACCCAATGATAAGAAAAGCAGCCTCAATAATAATTTAAAGTCATGGCATATGTACTCCTATTTCGATTTGTAATAAAATTATTCGCTGCGGAAATATCTTCGCTTATTACAGGTGTTTATTAGGCCACTGAAAACTAACAAACAGAAATGAAGGGGCGAAGGCCTGTTTGAATTATTACGAGACTCACGGGTTTATAATATTTTCTTTGAACTTCAACTTGACTTCATACAACATCTGTTCTATAAAAATCGTTACGTATTCAAAGAGCTCGTTTTAATAAAATATTGCTTCTATCAAAGTATGCGCAGTATTTTATTTAAGGAAAATTACTACATCTAAGTGCTTAAAGTTAAATGGATAAAGCTTAATAATTTTATTGCAAAGCTATATCTTTAATATGTACATAATATATTTAGTGACATAGGGATTGAATTAAAAAGTGACATCTTAAAAAAGAATATTGAATCATATTTAAATTGCCTTTTTTATTATTTTAAATGCAGCCTAGGCTACGATAACAACATAATATCATACTCAACAACAATGTGCTTAACATAGTTATTCAAATAAACTGAGCGAAGACGCTTGATAGTTGTAAACCTTATTTCGTGAAACATAAAATTCTAACGGTGCCCTCACTATACGTATATGAAGTAGCAACCTTCGTCAAATCAAATCCTCATCTATTTGATAAGTTGTCAGAGGTTAACCAACGTAACCGCCGAGACAACGACAGACTATGTGTTGTGAAATCTCGCACCACCTTAATGCATCAAAGTGTTTTTTGTATGGCGCCAATTATCTTTAATAAAGTGCCTAAGAATATTAAACAACTAAGCTCTTCGGACTTCAAAACACATCTTAAAAAACACCTAGTTAATAAATGCTATTATAGTATAAGGGATTTCCTGAATGACCATGATTCAAGCTGACATTATTTATTTCTATGACATTCAATATTATGTACTTATGACATTTCTTTTTTATTTTATTTTTATTTGACATTGCT
Organism: Euclidia mi; assembly: GCA_944739405.2. Taxonomy (NCBI): domain Eukaryota; kingdom Metazoa; phylum Arthropoda; class Insecta; order Lepidoptera; family Erebidae; genus Euclidia; species Euclidia mi. The sequence goes on along the minus strand of OX123186.2, from coordinate 27,523,906 downwards.
ATTGTTGACATATGTTTTGTTTGTAATTTTTTTATTATCTCATTTGCATCCTTGACATTGACTGATATGTAAATTAACATTAGAATGTATAAAATCTGTCATATTTATATATAACTCAACAATAACATGCTCTTGCAACAAAATTAGCCTTATCAAATATTTATTCTACTGTCGTGTTTCTTAATCTTTATTATGTAGGTATAATAACAATTTTAGAATTAAGTTAGTATTGCGACGCATAATTGCTTGTTATAAGTATGATTTGAGCTAATATATATTTCATTTACTTTGCATTATATTTTAATTTGTTTGCTTTTATGAATTTAATTTTTATGTAACATGTACCCATCTAAATTCTTATATGCACCTATTATTACTTATTCCTATGCTTAGTATGCATCTTATTACATTTTTTTAGATTTTGTTTAGTATTGTTAATTTATTCTGTTTTATTTTTGTACGCCGGCAACGGTAAAACATGTAGCACTCACATAACTGACCATCATGCTTGCAATGTAACTTGTAATGTACACACATGTTTCACAAAATAAATTATCTTTATCTTTATCTTTATCTTTATCTTTATCTTTATCTTTATCTTTATCTTTATCTTTATCTTTATCTTTATCTTTATCTTTATCTTTATCTTTATCTTTATCTTTATCTTTATCTTTATCTTTATCTTTATCTTTATCTTTATCTTTATCTTTATCTTTATCTTTATCTTTATCTTTATCTTTATCTTTATCTTTATCTTTATCTTTATCTTTATCTTTATCTTTATCTTTATCTTTATCTTTATCTTTATCTTTATCTTTATCTTTATCTTTATCTTTATCTTTATCTTTATCTTTATCTTTATCTTTATCTTTATCTTTATCTTTATCTTTATCTTTATCTTTATCTTTATCTTTATCTTTATCTTTATCTTTATCTTTATCTTTATCTTTATCTTTATCTTTATCTTTATCTTTATCTTTATCTTTATCTTTATCTTTATCTTTATCTTTATCTTTATCTTTATCTTTATCTTTATCTTTATCTTTATCTTTATCTTTATCTTTATCTTTATCTTTATCTTTATCTTTATCTTTATCTTTATCTTTATCTTTATCTTTATCTTTATCTTTATCTTTATCTTTATCTTTATCTTTATCTTTATCTTTATCTTTATCTTCATCTCGAAGCCCATAAAAATTCTCATGTAGTTAAAGTATCTTTGGTTTTAGTGTCGTTAAATTAATTTTTCCTGCATTACGTTTATCTCATTACCTAACATAACACAAAGCAACATTTTTTTTTCTATAAACTAGCTTCATCCCTATTATGATGAAAAAATATTATGTATTGCTTGCCTGCAAATTGCAGATAATTTTTAAATTTTCAGTGCAAATATTGTTTAGTACCTACATTAAACTTTCCCACAAACTGTTTAACAAAATCGACATACTAATAAAAATCTTCTTAGTAGATATACAAAAACGTAAGTTATTAAACTCAGAAGTTTAAACACCGGAAACATATAATTTATCTAAACAAATACAAAGTTTTAGTATCAAAACGTGACCTATTAACTACACAACAATGGCTATGCTCATTTAGATTCTAGTCACTATCCTGCAACCCACAATAATATTCATGCAAACAAAGCATTTATCACACACTACTCGCTCAAAACTGACTGAAGATAACTCCTAACAGTGCAATCCCAAGATTTTATGAGTGACTACCGGCTATAATAGACAGTGGTAGTTAAAGGAATCGTAAAACGGATAAAACAATGCTTGTTGGTGATACAGAGCAGTTTTACTGCGACGCATCGGACTGTGCTGCGTTTGAACGAAGTGAATTAACAAGTAGAGTGAGTGTAAACAGGATATTAGTTAAACAGTAAGTACATGTACAGGTATACAGGTTATTTTAATTCCAGCCTAAAGAGCTAAAGTAGCAGTTGAATGTTAAATGCGAGCGAGGGCGCGAGCGATTGCTAGTAGTACAATATATTTTGAAACTCAATAGTAATTATATAAAGTAAAAGGATTGGTCATAGTCTGGTGAATGGTAGCATTGTTGTTTAACAATGTAGTCTCTACAAGATCATAATTATTATTCTAGTTTACTAAATAAGTATTTTTACCATATATCTCTTTTACATTAGAAAATAAAGAAGAAACTTTGGAAAATGCAATCTTTACAATATAGCATTAAACTACACAAGCATAAAAAACATTTAGGGTATCATGGCCTCAAGACTATTATAATAAATTTAAAATGTTCCTATAGTTGTACAGACAAACTACAGGTTTTCCCGTAGATCAACATATTCACAATAACTGCATGAAAGTTTTAAAGCAAGTAACTAGCTCTATTCAAACGAATCATAGCTTAAAATAATGTTGTGATCCACTTAAATGTATATATGCATGAAAGGGCAATTCGTACATCGATATTGAAGAGAATATTCTATATAAATCCTGGTTTTAATCATCAAATGTTTTCGGTTTATTGATTTGTATTGTTGAGTTATGCTATATTATGCTGACATGAAAGTGTACCGTAATAACTGGGATACATTGTATCATACTTGGTGTTAGCGTATGTATCTACATTGTTGTATGTAAGACTGTGGTGCTGACTACACGTATGACGTATTGCGCAGTGGTTAAGCGTTCGCCTCACCCATTACAATGCGCCGTCTTTTATGAGTTCGATCTCTGCCTGGACATTACTTTGCGTAGTTCATAAATTGTAGGTTTAATTTGGATGTTCCATGTGATGTCACCCTGTGGCATAATATGATTTATTCCTAGTCATATTAATGAGGATAAAATATTTCTGGTAGGTAGTTGAAAAAGTCTATAAGGAACAAGTTTGTTATAAAAACTGTTAGGTTTTATGAAACACTAAATTAAACCGAGTATTGTTGTCGTACATTGCAAAAATTGGCGATCTAGAAGTGTTTTTTTCCTGCGACAATATGTGACCAACAAATCCTAACCTATATTAAAGTTATTCATTGAATGAAAAATCTCCAGCGATTTGTTATTACAAGTTATATGCAATAATTTTACCAAAAAAAGTACTAATACGGTCGCTGAGATAAAAGTTTGGATATTATTCTCTGTGGCTTGTTGACATAAATCTTAGGATCAACAGTGGTCTCATTTTGCTTACGCCTCAAGAGATTGTATCTCTATATATATAGAAGAACGACATATAAAACCATGTCGTATAAATCAATTTTACACTGCAACAAAGATTGTGGTTCAAAATGAGACTATTACGTAAGGCTTTAGTACTAATCTGAGAAGGCTCTATTTGAATGCGATAAATCAGTTTATTGGATGCTGTATCTTAACTCAAACTATGAAATAGTTTACGTTAAGATGCAATCTATTGTGTGTGCTGTAAAAATGTATTAATATTATGTTTAAACAGCAAAATATTCAAATTTAATTTAAGATACGCAATACATTATCATAATACACAGAAATTAAGGGAAAACTGACACTACAATATCATAATAAATTGTCAACTAGCGGTCGTTGCATTAATACAGTTAGTTATTGATAAGGCACGACGTTTTCATTTCACGGATCAGCAAATTCACCAAGTGTTAACTCGATTTCGAACTTCAAGCTTTCCCAAGTTTATTATTATCCGCTACTACGAATTCTGCTCATAGGCCCTTCGTGTAATCAATGCTTTGATATTTTGCCGTGTTTCTGACGTATAAACCAGTGAACGCAATCCCAATCGAAATTTCATAATATGTCGATTAGTTTGTAACAACCGAATTTGAATTACATACAATTTTGTTGTGCGCCATATTCAATTAATGCTACAATACCAATTCCTATTATTTTTACTATAAAATGAATATTTGTGTAAAGATTTCGTGTGAGATTTATTTTAATAGGGAAAGATCAATGCCCATTTCTGTCCCGGTTTGGAACTCATGAACAGCACAATAAAGTTTCAATTAGTTGTTGAATAATCCTTTTTATTTATAACTTAATTTATAGGCATTACTAAAGGTGTGCCGAGAAACTTATTCAATAAATAGGTTTAAAAAGATGTGATAACGTCTAAATAGCCAACACGTAATAGATCAGAAATTGCCAGTAAAGAAATCATAATATTAAATTATCACTTCTTCTTTATCGATTTTACGTTTTCTCTACTCAAAATGTTTTGAGTTAATAACAAATCTCTACTTGGTCCTTAAACATTTAAAATGTGTGTATTTTAAGGTATATATGCGATTAACTACAAATAAGTTCGATTTTGAACCAAATACATAGATAACCTATGTCCGAAATCCATGTCGATTAATCGATATCATTTAAAACTGTAAAATGGCAACACTTTTTTGACTCCTAAGTAAATGTCAATAATGTCATATTCAGTTTATTTTGTTTGTTACCTTTTTGTTTTGCTCATGCATATTGTGAATGCTTTTTATGTTTTTGGATCTTTTACGACTTCTGGCTTTTTCTTTCGGATTTCTACCCTTACCAAGTGATAAACTCATTCCTTTCTACGCAAAACTACGAAATACTTTAACTATCCTGATAAAAGTGGGTACACACCTAATGTTTTGTGAGCATATAAAAGTCCTTCTTGTTATAAATCTATGAATGTGATGGACCTCTAATCAATCTTAAAATTCTAGTTTAACACTCTTTTATCCAATGCAATACCAACTACTACGATTTTTGACTGTTCACATCTGGGCTAAGCACATCTAAGAAAAATGGGCATTGTTCTTTAAGGATTTGCATAATTCTCCTTTAAATAAACATAGTTTAATTTGGTAAATTTTGTATTTAGTATATTAAACTTTAGTATAATACAAATTATCTGTGGCTATTGGCTATTAGTCTTGACATCTCCAAAGCCTTCGATAGAGTCTGACATCGTGCGCTTATTTCCAAGCTTCCAGCCTACGGCTTGCCGCCTCGATTGTGCAACTGGGTTGCCAGCTTCCTGAATGAGCGCCGTATACGAGTCCTTTGTGACTGTGAATCATCGAAGTTTCTCCAGGTGAATGCTGGTGTACCTCAGGGGTCCGTGTTATCGCCCACGCTTTTTCTTCTGCATATCAATGACATGCTCACTTTTGGGGGCATACATTGCTATGCAGATGACAGTACTGTACATGGGAGATATCTCGGACACCCTGCGGCTAAGCAAACCGATACTGAGGAGTATAGGCGAACACTTGTTGCTGAGCTTGACCGGGTTCTGAATTGCATCTCGCATTGGGGTGATGAGAACCTGGTCGAGTTCAACGCCAAGAAAACACAGGTGTGCGCATTCTCAGCCAAGGTATCTCCATTCCTTCCCCATCCCTCTCTTCTGGACACTCCACTACCGATTCAAGACAGCCTCAATATCCTAGGTATGGACATACGCAGAAATCTCAACCAGAAGAACTACATCGAGGGTGTCATCAAATCCGCATCTCGGAAACTCGGAGTCCTGAACAAGGTGAGGTGGTTTTTCACGCCGGAGCAGTTGTGTCTGTTATACAAGACCCAGGTTCGCTCCTGCGTGGAATACTGCTCTCACCTTTGGAATGGCTCCGCTCAGTACTTATTGGACGCCCTCGATAGGTTGCAGTGGCGTGCTGTCCGTATCATCGGGGATCCATAGGCCACTAAGACTCTTGCGTCACTGCAATTACGCAGAGACGTGGCCTCAATGGCTGTCTTCTACTGTATCTATCACGGTGAGTGCTCCGAAGAGCTCTTTCGACTAATCTCACCCTCTCCTTTCCTATCCCGAACGACACGTGCTGGGTTGAGGTGCCACTCTTACACGGTAGAACAGATACCGTCACGCACCAAACGGTTCGGCGCCCCTTATCTCTGCCGTACCATTAAGATGTGGAACTCTTTACCAGTCCACGTGTTTCCCTCCACTTATGCTCCCGGGTCCTTTAAGCGGGGCGTGAAAAAGCTTTACTCAAGGCCATCAAGGTGAGGGCCATCATGTCATAATGCCATGCTGGCTGCTGGGATGATGGCCATCACTATGGGACTTCACTGACTGCTTAACATCAGGCAGCATGGAGTCAATTTGTTCGGCAGAAAAAAAAAACGAAAAAAAAAAGCCACTAAATGATGGACATTTATTGGCTTACAGATAATTTGGATTTAACCCAAACTTATATTTATTTTAACGCTACAGGCAAAAAATCTAAATGTTTCGAAAGCAATAATTTGCCGACAAAAAATCTCAGCAATGCCAATCGTTAAACCGAGATCATTCCATAAGAAAAAAATTAAATAAATGTTCCAAGTCCCTGGGTATTAATTTTCGCGAGTATTGGAATTTGAATTCAGCGACCTTTGATATAAAAGGCAATCTTTCTTACGGCCATTTTCAATATTCGAATTATAGATCTGTAGATTTTAGATTCGTGTTTGACATATTTTGTATGGAGCTTATGTCAAAAACGAATCTAAAATCTACAGATCTATCTATAGTTCGAATATTGAATTCCATAGTTAGACAGTCCAATGTTAAGCCACTCTCTTTGTTGCCACAAATATTATTTTGTCACTCCCATTGTATCATTTGAAGTTTCTGATAGATTAATCAGTGATGAATTATGTGCCCTTTCATTTTCATTATTAACGGTTTGTTTGCAATATTGGTTATTAATTGCTGAAATACAGCTGCTTTTATAACAATTTTGTTGAAGCAATGTCATTTTCCTTCATTTTTAAGCGATTTTTTTTGTGATGACTGTTCTGTCATTCATACATGATCATAAGCCTAATGGGTCAAGTCAAGAAGTTAGTCACACATTTTGGTTTATTAATAGGTATGCTATTTACGAAAAATCTTAAATGCATTGCTATTTATTGAGCACAGCCTCAAGTCCACACACAATTCACCTGAAATGTACAGATACGCTACTTAGTATAGACAAACTTAAAAAACTGCGACATATTAGTATTCAACAACATATTGAAATCCTTACGATAACATCTTAATAGCTTATAATCTGTAAAGCGACGGAAAATATTGTTGTAAAAAGCAGAATTTATGAATGTGATTACCAACCCGTCTATGGTTCGTCTAGAACAAGCTAGCTAGACAAAAACAACTCTTAAATTCCTGGAAGTTAATTACTATTACGAACTCATTACCCCTATACATTGAGGATTACACCTATTAATTATCAATACTACCCTCATTAAGAGCGTCATTAAGGTATGTTTATAAGATGTTGACTATTTAAAGGGCATTCATTTGCATTTTTACATCATATTTGATAGCATTGTTTATGTCACTAAAAGAAATTTGTGAAAGTGTTTTTGTGATGGATTGTATACGTAAGGGTAAGTAGTTATATTTTATTTCATTTTCAACATGGGAACTTCATTCTTTAGTCTTATAAAATGAAATGTTTGAATTTTCACCCACTTTTTTACTCATTTTTTCAAATTCATCGGTCAAATAATAACATGTCCCCACTTGTCCCCACCGTAGAACCTATCATATACGATTCTCATAAGTGTCTAGTAGTTATACATAAAAAAATCCATTGCGATATATTTGCACAACTAATTTTTATTAATTTTTTTCTTTCAACAGTTTTTACCGTCTCAAGAATGGATTTTTTCGAAGAATGGCTGAAACACCCGAAGGAAACGCGGAATGAGGAGCTCTTTCGGTTTATATCTTTGAGATATAATTTTGATGGTGTTACGGAGCAGTCTCTGCGAGATATTAAAGTACTAATCTCAAGATATTCAACGAAATTTGCTGAAAAGTGGAGCAGCTGTGGAAGAAATCGAGAGCGATTCCTACAAAAGTATTCGACGTGGCTGGAGGGTCTTGACATATCTTTCGATGTGTCCGTTTATTTATCTCTGCCAACTACATCTGGAGAACCGGGACCCGGAAGACCTACTAAAGATTTTGAACATTCTAGTCTCAAAACGAAGAGACGACGTGTAGACGATCTATTACAGTCCAGAAGTGCTAGTGAATTAATTTACGCCGCTGAAGTGTCAGCTCGAATCTCGGGTCAGAGAAGTGTAGCACGTCAAATTAAAGATGTGACTAGTGATCCTTCAATAACCAAGACCACGAGTGAAGAAAGTGCCCCCAGGAGTTTAACAAGTGAGGAAGCTTTAGCGTACTACGTTGATAGTAAATCAAGTAGCCATAACTATAAGCAGACTCGGAAGTGGAGTATTAAAGCTGGACATAAGGTGTTTCCGTCAATGTACAGTGTTAGAAAGGCTAAAATAGCCTGCTACCCGTCAGGTGAACAAATTACAGTCAATGAAACGCATGCTGAAATCAAAGTTCAGGCAATTCTTGATAAGACTGCCGAACGTTTAGTTTCAGCACAACAAGAAGTTGTTCATAGTCTGTTACCTTGCACGTCATTCACATTAATCAGTAAATGGGGTTGTGATGGAAGTTCCGGTCATAGTATGTACAAACAAAAATTCACTAATTGTGACGATAGTGACGAGTTTTTATTTGTATTTTCTTTCGTTCCTCTTCAATTGAAAGATGAAAGTGGTAATATTGTGTGGCAGAATCCTCGGCCCTGTTCTACAATGTATTGTCGGCCAATAAAGTTTATCTTTTCTAAGGAAACGAAAGATTTTACGATTTCGGAAACCAATAAGGTTTTAGAAGAGATAAACGCTTTATTGCCGACAACCTGCAAGGTGATGGAGACCGAAGTATCTGTCACACATGTTATGCTTTTAACAATGATTGACGGAAAAGTTTGCAATGCTCTGACCGAAACTTCTTCCTCACAAAAATGTTTTATTTGTGGGGCAACTCCAACAATGATGAATGATCTGTCAAAAGAGTTTGCTGCGGACAAAGATAATCTTGGTTTTGGTTTGTCTACGTTGCACGCTTGGATAAGGTGCTTTGAATGCTTGCTTCACATTAGCTATCGACTAAATATAAAAAAATGGCAGTTAAGAACAGCCGAAGACAAAGCTAGTGTGAAACAACGTTCAGATGACATTAAAAAACGATTTAAAAGCGAAATGGGCTTGATTGTAGACAAACCAAAACCAGGGTTCGGTAACACTAATGACGGGAACACCGCGCGAAGATTTTTTGGAAATCCCGAGGCTAGTGCCGATATTACAGGGTTAGATGTTTCACTAATACAAAAATTTGGCATACTACTTCGCACTTTATCATCGGGATATGATATAAATATTGAAAAATTCGTTAACTTAGCTCAAGAAACTAGACAACTTTATGTAAATCTCTATTCATGGTATTACATGCCCGCTACTGTCCACAAAATACTTTTGCACAGTGGCGAAGTAATTAGATCGTCCCTTCTACCTATAGGCCAGCTTTCCGAGGAAGCACAGGAAGCTCGGAATAAGGACTGCAGAAGATTTCGTGAGCACAACACACGAAAGCGATCACGGGAGGCTACGAATAGAGATTTACTTAATATGTTATTGATAACATCTGACCCTGTAATAAACAGTTTACGAGAAGTTCCTCGGAAGAAAATAGGTACGCTTCCAACTGAAGTATTAGATTTAATTGTCCCACCTAGCTGTAAGGAACAAAATGTTAATATGATTTCTACTTTTCATAGTTCTGCCCCTCACGATCATGACTATTCAATGGATGATTCATCTGATGATAGTGATGATAATGAGTAATAGATTTAGTTCTTAGATATTTTATGCATCTGTTATTAGATTTTATAGCGACGTCGAGGGATAAATCACTTTATAAAATGTTCAAAAAATATATTATACACATATGCCCGATAAATGTTTTTTTTTTTCATGATACCAGCTCAAATGACAAACTGCCTTGAAAAAAGTACCAAAAACCTTATATCTTTGCTTATTAACCGCATCTAGACATAAAAATCAAATAAAATAATTTTGTCTAGCTAGCTTGTTCTAGACGAACCATAGTGCGTCTGGCCAGCGTAGCGTAGGTCAAATCGTCCTATTGCCTCACAATGTTATTGGGGCCCACATTAAGAAAGGGCTGTACGAGCAGTAGACTGGAAAGTGGATGGATTACAAAATCTTTTCTATTTTAAAATTACAGTGCCGTGTGGTTGACGGCATAGAATACAAGTGTCACCACCCCCTATCTTCCCGTGGGTGTCGTAAGAGGCGACTAAAGGATAACACGATGCAAATACCATCTTTGCTTAGAGACGGAAAACTCGACATCAAACCCTATACGACTGCCTCGTTGGTCTCGCAGCATAAATGTGCGCGTGGATCGGGAAGTCCCAGGTTCGATTCCTGGGTCGGGCAGTGTTATTGGGATTTTCTGTCACGAAATTCTCAGTAGCAGCACGGAGTCTGGAAATGTGCCCGGTACGGCAATAGCCTCGCCCCTTATTACGTGGGACTAAAGTATATCTGGCGAAAAGTGGGTGTAGAAATACACCTCTGCCTACCCCTTCGGGGATAAAAGGCGTGACGATATGTATGTATGTATGTTTAAAATTACATAACCTTCCATTCAAACAGAATTATGACAGTCAAATTAAATTCACAAAAGGACTATAAAATGTGATTGACATCAAAATTCACCTTTTTTCACTTCGAAGTCATGAAAACTATGTCTAATGAAGCCAGGCACAATAAGAAACTTTAAACTAAAGAAAGCCTATAATTAAGGACGGTAAAATCGTTGATTGAGAGCTCATAAATTGACTGAAAGTTTCAATAAAGATCTGCGGTCCGATAAAACGGTCATTCACTGAATTATATTGCCTTGAATATATTTAACGACTTGACGTTAATGATTTCAGAGATAGTTTATAATGTTTCAGTTACCTAACACCGTGTTTCTTTGGTTTCATTTAAAGAAGTTATGGTGTTAATGTAAGCAAACCATTAAAAAAGTTTATTAGATAATATTTTCTCTAAAATGTTGCTGCTATTAAGAAACTCCATTAAAATGGGTTATTAATTTAGTTAGGTACTGCTCGCTAACATAACGTTACCAGATAAAGTCAAATAGTTTCATCATGTCTGACGGCTATTTTCAATCAGTTCTTTTCTTTTTGTCTTTCTTGTTGTCGTACATAGAGTAGGGATAGTTCTATAGGACATTATTGTCGTTCATAATTTTAACCAAAAATTTGTTTCAGTCAATTCGCTAATAGAGATTAAATTCATGAAATTATTGGGTTAAATATAAATAGTATTCACACTGCACAATGCTTTAGCATATGACGTTAAAACTTCCGAGTAGCTTATTTTATACTTGGAATTTTGCCGAAGATTGGGATACGTTATGCAAAAATGTCATCAGCATAATACCTCGGTGATGCATAATGAAGAGGGTCTATGTAGTTTGTAATAACGTCAAATATGTCGGGGCTAATCTGGGTAATAAAAAATGACGTGAGCATGATAGTTTTAGGAAGGTGCTTGAAATTATAGGATACTTTGTGTAAATCTAATTATTAAAAGGCAATCCTAATTCTCTATACAAACCTCTAGCACCGATTAATTCGGGGTAGCAATTAGACTATAGGTGAGTAGAAAAAAATAGTAACGGTAAAATACCAAAACACAAGGTTGGTGGAAAAAAACAACACTTATTAAGTAGGTGAAGCGAGAATTTGGTTTTAAAAGTTTTGAGAACTATCGAATAGCTTATGAGAATGTCTATACACCAAATATATAAAACAACTAAAAAAAATTGAGCTAGAAATCTGGTGATTACACGTTTATACTATATATAATAAAATAAATACTTAAAGAAACGTCGTGGGAATCATTGAAACTATAACTCATATTATTTTATTAGGAATACATAGCTAAGTTTTTTCAAATGCAAAGCAAGTTTGCCTTCTATACAAATAAATTGTAAGCAGAAGACAACCAAAGTGAATTTAGCAAGATTAATTCAAAAGCGGAGTACTTCCAACGTGCGTAAGATACATACATAAGATCGCAATTAATTATTCCTGTTACCGTAGTTAGTTAAACTGAAGGAGAAACAGTCTGTTCGTTTCCCTACTGCAGTTTTGTTGGTGTTTACTCAAATATAACATCACATAACCAACAACCAGCCAGAAACCAACCATAAGATCAAGATTCTTCGAATGACAAGTGCCTCATTTGTCAATTTATGGCGAGGAGCTCTGAAGATAATTATGCCAGAACAGCTATAAACTAAGATATGCTTAAAATCATATGTCTCATTAAAGTCAAGTACATACATTTCATTTAGGGCACTTAGGCCAATAAGCAATTAAAAAGCTAAATTTAGAACCGTGGGACGCTTTGTGTTCAAATTACATCAATAGAACATCTATAAAGACCCCTAACTGGAAGGCAACCTCTTTTAGACTTTACTTTGTAACAATCAAAAGTGCGTAAAAATGGACTTTCTAGATTTCTTTATCAACTATATTTATAACAAAGTTGTTAGAAGATACTTTAAGCAAATTTAATTTATTTTATTTTATTTATACAAGAAAATTTAAGCAAATTAAAGATAAATATAATATATACCTACGTTACAAACACATAACACTTCTTCTATTCCATTAAAATTAACTATACCAAATCATCATCATCCTCATATTAGACGAAAGACGTCTAATGCTGGCCATAGGCCTCCCGGAAGCTTTCCTCATACAATATAATAAAATTATATACTACTATTTCACTATGTCAAATACTCACATAAAATCCTTTAAGGTGCGTGAAGGTTATATTTTTAATATTAATTTAGTAATTCAAACAGATAAATAATACTATTACATTAAATAGCAAATGAAGATAATACACAAATTGTATCCTTTTTTATTATAACATGAGGAGTCTTGTGACATGTATTACAATAATATTAAACTACTTAAAAAACAAAACTATCCTAAACTAACGAAAATCAAAAGAGGAAAAAAAACTATGTAATTGTAGCCTTGTTTGTGACTCTACCAAAATGTATATAAAGGCTTCTTCTAATTCACTTTCAAGACAAATTTAGCACGCATTGTGGACAATCTTGGCATATCTATATAATGCTATAAATAAAACTTAAGTGGCAATTAGTAAGTGTTAAGCGGCAGCAATAGCACTCTAATTTCCGTCTGCGTCTTAAAACAGCTAATAAAATTTAATCGTCTTCCCGAAGTTACATGCGGCTCCGACAAGACGTATTACTGGTAACTCGACAGTACAAGATTCGAAACCAATGAAGTTGAAGTCCAAGCTTTCAGGAAATTAACGGATACGATTGAATTAGTTTGGTAATAAGTTGCCAGTCGACTAATGGGCATGTCAACACTTGGAGCATCAATGAAGAGAGACAAAGATTTAGTTATCGCTGCATAAACTCGATACAGCGATAACTAAATCAGTTAGTCACGGATCGAATTTGGGAAGTTGGATTTGCGTTTGTTGACGTTTCAAAGATTTGAAAAAAAATGGTATTGAAATCAGCAGTTTCGTAGACTTCTACTTCAATTGTTATGATTGTAAAAAGTATTATGGATTTCAATAGCACATTAAAGATGACGAAAATAAAGTATGTAAAAGGATATTAAATTTAAAAGTACTAATAACAAATATCTAACTCCGCGGCTTTAATTTGTGTTAAATTAAATAGAGGAAATAATTCGTACCAAAATATGTACGAAATAACATTGACGTAAGGAATGTATTGAAATAAACATGATAAATGATAATAATATTATTTTGTGTCCACATTAATTAAATAAATCACTAGAATACGCCCGCAGCTTTACCCGTGTGATTTATACACCTAAACCTTCCTCAGGAATCACACTATCTATTGGTCTAAATTATACAAAAAACCGTTCAGTAGTTTTTAAGCTTATCGCGTACATACAGAGAGAAAGGGCTGCTTTAGAACTTCATTACACAATAATTATGTATAAATAAATTAAATCGTTCCTGGAATTCATTATTTTAAATTAAACGATATATATTATAATTCTCAAATAAAATTATGCAAAGTTATTAAAATTGTAATTGAAATGTTTAAATATGATGGTACCCACAAAGTAAAATTTAAAATTGATCTAGTATACATGTACCTATCTCTGAATGTTTATTACCTGAAATAAAGTCATTTATTCATAGAGCTGTTCGTAAATAAGATAATAAGTGCCACATAACGCCTGAAATCACAAAGATAATTTACACCTAACGTTTCAACCAAGTTGAGAACAATAGCTATAAATTCTGGGACTGTAGAACTACTAATTACCCATTCAGGGATCCTGCCGTTTTTCCGAAAAGATTTTGACAAAATTTCATTACCCAAACAAATTTTAGCAACCTTTTTTATACCATTGCAATATTTCGAATGATTTTAGTACGCATATTTTTATTTAGTCAAATTTTTACTTGGCAAAATATTAGCAAGTATAATGTCATTATGGCATTTGGTCTTTAATCAAATGATTTATTACAGCAAACAATCTTCAGACAATAAACCTTTGGTGATATTAGTTTATTTATGGAAGAAGTTAGAGTAGGTTAATTATTAAAGAAATGGTTAGGTTAGGTTAGAACTGTGACCTCCTACGCACGAGCCGAGCGAGCGAAGCGAGCGGTGCCGCGGCAGCGGCCGGCGAGTGCCAGAAACGACTTGCATTAATTGAAAAAAGATATTGTTTTTAGTGTACATAAATTAATAAATTAAATATTTGTAGATTTAATATTTTGTAGAAATATACATTAAATAAACATAATTTTATAATCTACATGAAGCTTAATCTAATCTTAATGTCTAAGTAGTATATGTACAAAAAAAAAACGTAAAAAGATTAAAAATTGAAAATATTTACACGGTTTAGGCGTCGTAAAATGCCTCCGCATCAATGTCATCGGGTAACGTGCCCAGAAGGCTGGCAGCATTGCCACGCTGGATGGCAATGCTGATTCTCTGAGCAAAGAATAAACCAGCCTTCTGGTCACGTGAGACGTCGATTAAACGTTTCGAAATTTCCCGGAACAGTGAACGAGCGCTCGGACCCCATGAGCCTAACGTTTCCACCCCAAACGGCTCAAACACGTAATTACTCACAAAATTACTGTATTTGCGCCGTTTGAGGGTTTCCGCAGTTGCAGCAGCAGCGCCAGCTTGGCCTCCCGTGCTTGGAATATGTGATGGCGCGAGGGTGTCTACGCAGGTTGCGTCCCACACCAAAGGCCTACCCATTTTCCAAGGCAACAATGACATACCATCAGGTCTCTTACCGTCGTCGCGTACCAAACCATTTGGTTCAAGTACAGCTGGTACGCCAGATGCGACAAGAGCACGACGAATTATGTCATTCAGATGGGCGTGACGGGGAATTTTACTAGCACTTCTGCTGCAAGATAGCCCATGGTGTCCGAGGCTATCGACGTCTTCTCCACAATGACATCGATGCGGAGAAACACACGGAGCACCTAAGCGAAGACAAGTGGCGATACGGAACGTCTCATCGTCCAACATGGTTCCAGTGTTGGACGATGGTAGTGCCTGAAGCCACAGACCCGATTCCCACTCTCCCACAGCCAGCAAGCGAGCACGCTCTGCAACATTAAAAGCTGTATCTAAAAGACTTTTCCTTACAATGTCACAAAGCGGCGCGTCCCACTGTCTTTGGGAGAATAGGTTTTTAGTAGGTTAGCCGGAACTGAACTATTTAGATTAGGATAATTATTGATTTTGCGTAAAAACTGTTATTCCAACTAAAATATTTGACTACATAAAAAATGTTAAGAGTACTAGTTGGTAAACAAGTTATAGTTTAAACGTTCATTTCCCAAACATTAGGTTTGCGTTACAATTTTTAGTGAATAGATTTTTTGCTAAGTAATAATTTGGCAAATGAAATTATGCGAAATTTTTTTTGGGAAGTGAAAATTTGTCAAATTCCTTTTGGTCAAACAAGGGAGAGGTCACTTGTTCAATAAATGCACAATGGCTTTCGCAAGTAAAACGGAAATACAAACATCAATGCTGTGTTCTCAGTTTTCAACAGAAACTATACGACGTCGATAAGTTTTCTTCCTTAACCATTCCAATTTCCAACAGCGACCGTTTGTAGAAAACAAATGTTTTGAGTAAGAAAACACAAAGTATTTGCATGGCTTGCAGTAAAAATCTTGTTGGACTAATACATGTCGGAGATTGGAGAACGGAACGTCAAATCTTATTAGATTTGGGCGTATTCGGAAACGATGGTTGGCAACACTGAACACTAAGGTCGGCGGTTGACAGCTGTCAATGTCATTAAATGTTTTATAAGCGAACGTCGAGCTGTCAAGGGCACTTTTTGGCGACAGACACAGCGGAGGAAACAAGTGTAGCCTACCTACGTCCGACTTCGCTGCGTTTCCAAAAGTAATCCATTTTCATCCGAGCTACGTGTGCATATTTAGTTTGTGAAGTAAACTAATTAGTTTGAGTAAAACCTATTGAGTGTATACCGAGTCTTATTTTCCTGAAATGTACGATGGAGGAAGACCTGAGAGACGAAGAACGCCCACATTCTCCTACGTTACCTACCCTATACGTTATCAGAAGTTGGATACGAGCACAACGACCCACGTGTTCAAAATAGATTCTTGCTTTAAATATAGATTTAGAGCGTGTTTGTAGGTAATATTCTTTTCACTCATGATCGATCGAATCTTTTTCTCTTTTATAAAAAGTGGGCAGGTCTTATCTAAGGCAATATGAGGCCCTTTACAATTAGGACACTTATATATGTCAGTTTCGCAATTTGCGTGTTCTTCACCACACTTTGGACATATAAGCCTTGGAAATGTTATAATCGTTTTGATGATGTCGCCATCACATCGTGGCGAGTGTTATGGGTTCGATTCCTGCACAAGACGAGAGTTGTGGGACCGTTAGACTTTCAAAGTGTCGTGTTTCTCATGGCATGATCTCATGAATAATCTTCTTTGTAATAGCTTAAAGAGAAAAAGACAAAAAATTTAGGTAGTACAGAACGATTTAATTGTCACCTTTGCTGTATTTTATGTTAGCGTGTGGTTGTCTGACTACCACTGTGACCTAGCTCTAGCGTAGATATCGAACGGAGGTTTTGAGTTTGATAGGCCGGTTAAAAAGAAAGCGATTATTTTTATTACTTCATGCGAGGGTGGCTCGTACTCACGAACATTGTTATTATATGCTTGCTTGCAAATAGTTTATCTAATCTCGGTCTTACTTTATGGACTGTAATAGTATCGAGAGTGAGCGTAACAGGCCGACTTGCATAGCTTCAAGCAAGTGCGTTTGAGTGAAACGCGTTAGCCTGACCATAGTCGAAGGTTATTACTAGCTCCATTATTTTATCGACTCGTGGTGTTGGTAATCCCTAATGGTTTTCGTTTAAACGTCATCAGAGCCTAAGTAAAAAGGGGCACATTTACTCGTTGTAGTTCTGAGTTTTACAGACGATCTCAGTGTTGCAATTACACCTGCTTCTTTGTGTGCATAATTTTTTTAACATGGTACATTAAAATGTTTCTTACTCATGATTATTAGATGGCACCACTAGTTAAATTTAATAAAATTTTAAGATTTTACGCATGAAAATTACCTACTGTGTGTTTTTAAAATTCATATGATACACTGAGAATTTTTATCAAGTGCCCCGAGTTCTCCAGCCAATTCCAAGTTGGGACGTTTAGGAGTGATTGTTTTTCTAGTAGAAGCTGTTAAACTCGATTATCAGTCGTAGAAAAAAATGATTGAGTAATCACCGTAGTGCGTTATGATAATCAGTTTCAGAGATTTTAATTTTCGTTGTAGGTAGAACTAGGTAGCGATGATTGTATGTTAACCTTATTCTCATTAAATGAGTACTTTTTAGTCGTTGTTGTGATAATTTTGTGGTACCCGCGTTTCCGTTGGTGTAGATTTGCATAAACTGGATAAGCCGTTTGTGCGGCTGCATGTGTAGCCTTGCGTTGCCGTTAGTTGGACCGGCAAAGTGCCTTTCTGGTTAGCAAAGTTTACCTATGAGCTTTTGTGTTAGTCATAGTCTCCATACTAGATACCAGACTATCCATGACAAAGTTATAACGCTGAAAATACTGGTTGGATACTTGGTAGTAAGCTTAACATCTAGATCATCAGCCTAGTAAGATTTTCTTATAGTCTATGTGATATGGAAAACCAAAGCAACATGTTGAACAAACCTAGTTCAAAATTACTTTGTTTAACGCTTGAAATGATTATCCGGGTGGTGCTGTGTAACGGGTTGGAGGTTAAATAGCGTGATGTTGAAGACCCGATGGATGTCAGAGTATGAGCAATGCAATATTTTAATGAGTTTCCTATTATTTTAACGAGTATGTGTGTTGTTCAACATGTCAGCTTCGAGAGAAAGAATAAGTTGTGATTTTCATTAAAACCTGTAGTGATTTTGATCAGAGTACCTTTATTCCTACTGACTTGGGTCAGGAATAGCCGAACGACTAGATCGAGTGCTGTGCGATAATGTTCTTTTATTCCTAGAGCGAAGTGCATTAAGGTGTGGTCGTTGATCGCAATCATGGATACCCTGCTACTCAAGTAGCTCTCATTTGATTTTTGATCGCTAAAATCATCTTCCTCTGGTTTGTGTCGTATGACAAGAGCGTGTTGCGAGGATCTGAAAGTACTCATAGACTGATGATGGTTGTTATTATCATTGTTATCTCAGAACAGTAGTCGTTTCCTCTATGTAGCCAAAGGAAATCAGTTTGTCCGAAAGTAGCTTATCAGTTCTCGCCATGTTCATATTTGGTTTAAGTTTTTGTCAGTGGCCAAATCCAGTTTTGACATAGCTCATTGAGTATGGATGGGAGTTACATTCTATAAAGTTGTGAAGTTGTAAATAAATTTGATAATTACCTAAAATTTACGAAGTGCGGACGTTGAATTACTTTGAAATACTCTATTTAGTGTGTATACAATGAGACGAATCTTTGAAATACTAATGGTAGATTTAATTCCTTTTGGGTGAGCCTGGTGGCTGGTGCGGCCTGATGGCCGGCGCAGCCTGGTAGCTGGCGCGGCCTGGTGACCGGCGTGGCCTAGTGGCCGGCGCGGGCTGGAGGCCGGCGAGGCATGATGGCTTACGCGGCATGGTGGCTGAGGCGGCCTGGCGGCCGGCGCGGCCTGGTGGCGAGAGTGGCATGGTGGCCAGCAGCTTGTGGCGCGCGGCCCGTGTGTAGTGCGCGGCCCGTGTATGTTGCGCGGCCCGTGTGTGTCGCGCGGCCCGTGTGTGGCGCGCGGCCCGTGTGTGGCGCGCGGCCCGTGTGTGGCGCGCGGCCCGTGTGTGGCGCGCGGCCCGTGTGTGGCGCGCGGCCCGTTTGTGGCGCGCGGCCCGTTTGTGGCGCGAGGCCCGTATGTGGCACCACGCCTGTGTGAAGCCTGTATGTGGCTTTGAGGAGCTTGTAAAAGCTTGTACTGGTAAAGCTAAAGCCTATCTGGCCGAAACTGGCATTGGTTAAAAGATGTAGAGTCCAAAGACCTTAGCTTAACTGAATAATAAATTAAATTTAGTGGTGCTTCTTTCTGATTAGTGAACAGTGGTTTGTATCATTACTAAGTTGGTAAACGGACATGTCGCTCGATTTAGGTGATGTGTTTGTTGTATTGCTCGTTGGAGGCAATAGGTAATCTAAGAGTCACTCGAGGGAGGTGACATGGTTTACGTCACTCGATGGAGGTGGCGTGAGTTGCTACGCTCGTGTAGGTGATAGCAACGACGGTGAAGGAAAACACCGTGAGGAAACCTGCATGTCTGAGAGTTCTTCGGAGTGTGCTCGAAAGACATGTGAAGTCTGCCAACCCACATTTGGCCAGCGTGGTGGACTATGGCCTAATTGTCACTCGATGTAGGTGGCAATGGGTCGCTATCGCTCTGTTATAACCCGAGATAGTTCCTTAATAACGCTAGATCAGCATTTCACGTATTCTAGTATATTTCCATTCTATTGTTTCTACTTGGTCAGCATTTTCATTTACTTGTATGATTTATTTCATATTAAAAGTTAATTAGATTCTGTCCGTCGCGAAAAGCGGTTCGCTCCCGGAACTCGGAAATCGGTACCAGTAGAACTGTATCTGTAAAGTGTTGCCTTGAACAATAAATATCAGTGCAGTTTAAAAATTAGTTTTTTAAAAAAAACAAACAGGGACGGCCTCCTAACAATTTTGGTGTCAGAAGTGGGATCTCTTAAATGGTGTCCGTTGATGCCTAGAGATCCGAATCCCAGAGACCCCCAGTTTGCGTGATCGACGGTAAGACAGAACCCAAGGTTGTGCCCGCGTCACACTTCAAGGTCGACGGTAAGACTCTGTGCAGCAGCCAGAGCCCGCACCACACTGGTCACCGTAAAACCATGATTGGTCGACGGTCAGCCTCCACCGCAACGTGAGAGCCCGCACCATCCGGGTAGCAGCAGATCTTACTCACCAACATCATCATAACGAGTAGAGCACTCGTTATCTCCGAAACACTTCCACCTCGCCCAGCATCACCAGCACGTGGACACCGGCGCCGCCCTCACCTGTCGTCGAGCACGCGGTCACCCTGCCGCGCTATCCGAGCGTGTCAGATCCTGTTCCCACGAGTGATGGTTTGTGCAGTGATCGTGTTTATGTGAGTCTTTTAAATTACTTACCATATTTTCACCGTATCTACTATTTTTCGTCAACGTTACCATTTCCACTGTTTCTACAATTTTCGTGAACTATAATTTTCTATTCCGCATCATATTTTTGTGTGTCGTCACTGTATACTTACCATATTTTTGTGTGTCTATTTTATAGCTATATTTTCTAGCTCTATACAATTGTCCAATGTCACTTAAAACAGAATCTAAGGCAAAACCTGAAATGGCTAAAAAAATAACACTTTCAGTACTTACCAAATTCATTAAACCTTATAAT
Organism: Euclidia mi; assembly: GCA_944739405.2. NCBI lineage: Eukaryota > Metazoa > Arthropoda > Insecta > Lepidoptera > Erebidae > Euclidia > Euclidia mi. Next base: position 27,502,978 of record OX123186.2, on the reverse strand, counting down.
GGGGACCGGGACTCTCTCCCCGCGTTCCTCACAAACTGTGATAACGCGATGTCGTTATGTACAGCAGATCAACAAAATGTGCTCTGCAAATATATAGTATCGCAACTTGAAGGTAAAGCCCAAGTGGCTTGTAGTTTAAAATCGTTTTCCACGTGGGACGAGATAAAGGCATTTTTAAGATCTACATTCGGTGAGAAAAAGCACGCGACTCATTTACTAGTGGATTTGCAAAATTGTAAGCAAATTAGTAGCGAAGATGTCACGAAGTACTCTTTGCCTATCGAGCAAATTTTAACCCGAATATTATCCGACATTCACTATAGCTGTAAAGATGAAAAGGAACTACCAGGCAGAATAGCTGCTATGGAAGATTTAGCCTTAAATACATTTATGTTAGGGTTAAATAACTCAATAAGTAATGTTGTTAGGTGTAGGAATCCCTCGACATTGAACGAGGCGGTCCAGCACGCAATCGAAGAGGAAAAATTATATAATTTATTTAATTCTAAATCTAATCCTAAATTCCAGCGTATTTGCAGTACGTGCAATAAACCTGGGTATAATGCTTCAGAGTGCTATAGGAATAAAAAACCTTCTAGTTCAAATCGTAATAACTATCAAAAATCTTTTCATATTCCTTCAAATAACTATTCTAATACTAACTATCCTAATAACATACGGTGTAGTTACTGTAAAAATATAGGTCACACGATAGACCAATGTCGCAAACGCCAGTACAATATGCAACGCCGTGAGAACGCGAACCAGGCGCAACATGATCAACCGCCGCGCGATAACAACGGTCGCGCAGTTAAATTCTGCGAAACCGACGAGTCCGGGTTCGATTCCCGCGACGAAAATTTAAACTAAATAAGATTTCGGTGTCGTGTCTCCCGAAATCGACTAGCGTAAAGGACACGAAACCCTTTTATCCTAAATCTTTTACTAAACCTACATCTCAGTTAAATCAACTGAGTCCTACTAAATCGTTTACTAAATCTACATCTCAGTCAAAGCAACTGAGTCATACTAAATCTTTTACCAAATCTACATCTCAGTTGAATCATTTGAGTCCTACTAAATCTTTTACCAAATCTACATCTCAGTTAAATCAACTGAGTCATACTAAATCGATTACTAAATCTACACCTCAGTTAAATCAACTGAGTCATACTAAATCTTTTACCAAATCTACATCTCAGTTGAATCAACTGAGTCCTACTAAGCCTACATCTCAGGTAAACCTGAGTCATTCTAAATCTTATAACTATACTAACTCTAAGATTACATCTCAAGACGACATCTCGAGTCATCGAAATACTACATCTTATTCTAATTCAATAATGCTAAATCCTACTAATACTTACCAAAATAATACTTACCAAAATGATGCTAACCTGAGAAATAAATTAGGCATCCCAATCTCTAACTCTAATTCTATACCTACTAAATCTTGTGATGTTATTAAATCTACTCCAATTTATGAAACTAGTATAAAAATCTAGAAAATATCCTTGCCATATGTTTATTTAGTTTCTAGTTATTATAAAGAGCCTTTAAAGATGCTTATCGACACGGGTGCCGCTTTTAGCCTCGTGAAACAGGCAGTACTATATAAATCACCCGACTTGTCTCGCGAAGTCGTGAAATTAAAAGGAATTAATAGTGTAGAAAATTGTTCTCAAACATTGGGTACATTTCAAATGGATTTTACTATATCTAATGATCAATTCAGTTACAAATTTCATATGATCAATGAGCAAGTCAGTCTCGAATATGACGGCTTACTCGGTAGCGATTTTCTTGGTTAGTTTAAAACTTACATTAACTACGATTCTAAATCATTAAATATTTGTGGTCATATCTTACCTATAAATTACATTCAACCAACTTACATTATTCCCGCGCGATCCGAAGCAGTAATTGAATGCGCGATATCTAATTAAAATCCTGAATTTTATTCTCATAACGAAGCTCTTGTTCTAGATCATACCGTATGTAGTGGTGTTTATGTCGCAAATTGCATTGTCTCAATCAAGTCAAATAAAATAATTAATATTACGGTTTTAAACACGACGGACTCTGACGTTGAGATCAAAGATTATTACGCAGAGTTGACACCAATCGAACAAAACAATCTGAACTCTGAATCATGCCTAAATACTTATTCTATTTCTATTTCCAAATCTGATCGCGTTCAAAAGGTTTTAGACCTTATTCGTTGCTCTCATTTAAATTCGGAGGAGCAAAAAGTTTTATTGGAATGTTGTTCTGAATACACTGATATTTTTCACTTGGAAGGCGAGCCCTTATCTTTTACTAATGCCGTTGAGCATTCAATTAATTCTGGTCATACCCCGCCTATCCACGTTTAATCATATCGCTTCCCCGAATGCCACAAGGAGGAAGTTGATTCCCAAATCAGAAAAATGTTAGATCAAAACATTATTCGCCTTTCTATTTCACCATGGAGTGCCCCCGTATGGGTGGTCCCCAAAAAAACGGACGCGTCTGGCAAAAAGAAATGGAGAATCGTAATAGATTACCGCCGTCTTAACGATGCGACGGTTTCCGAAAGTTATCCACTGCCTCTGATCACTGACATTTTAGACCAATTGGGTCATTCCAAATCTTTTAGTACTTTAGACCTATCTAGCGGTTTTCATCAAATTAAAATGAGTTCCAAGGACGCGCCGTAAACTGGATTCACCGTCAACACCAATTCTAGCACTTCCGGGCATTACGAATTCACCAGGATGCCATTTGGCTTGAAAAATGCTCCCACAACATTCCAAAGGCTTATGAATACGGCTCTATCTGGACTTCAAGGTCTCCATGCCTACGTTTACTTGGATGATTGTATTATTTACTCGCAAAACTTGCTTGACCATATTAAAAAGCTTAAATTAGTTTTTGACAGAATGCGAAAATTTAATCTTAAATTACAGCCAGATAAGTGTGAGTATTTACGTCGCGAGGTTGCTTATCTTGGCCACATTATCACCGACAAAGGTGTATCGCCGAACCCTGATAAGGTCAAGGCCGTCAGCGAATTTCCAACCCCTACTAATGTCAAACAAATAAAATCTTTTCTAGGCCTTGTTGGCTATTATAGGCCATTTATTGAAAACTTTTCGAAGTTAACCAAGCCTCTTACATCCTTATTGAAAAAGGACGTCTCTTTCAATTGGACTGTTGAACAGGAAACAGCATTCCAAATCTTAAAAAATAAACTTACCACGGCTCCTTTATTACAGTACCCTGATTTTAGTGCTCCATTTATAATCACAACAGACGCCTCAAACTACGCCGTAGGCGCTGTGTTGTCTCAAGGCGATATAGGCAAGGATAAACCCATAGCCTACGCCTCTAGAACGCTTAGCAAAGCCGAAGGTAATTATTCGACAACGGAGAAAGAACTCCTTGCTATTATTTTTGCTGTAAAAAACTTCCGCCCTTATATATTTGGGCGCAAATTTTAGATCGTTACAGATCACCGGCCTTTAGTTTGGCTTTTTAGTAATAAAGATCCAGGCAGTCAACTCATCCGATGGCGCTTAAAGCTTGAGGAGTACAACTACGAAATTGTATACAAGCAAGGTCGTCTTAATTCAAACGCAGATGCGTTATCTCGACATCCAGTAAATGTCATTGACTCAAATCGTCTAAATAATTTTACCTACGAAAAATATTTTAAGAACCAATTTACAAATAAGTTACCTACTTCTAATACTATTATTGAAGAGTGTAGTCAGGCTCTACATTTATCTAAAATAAAATCAATCGCTTGTCCAGTCTCTTTAGACTTTGATTACTCTATGCCTCACTGCGAAGAAATACTATCGCAGCTCGAGAATTCTGCTGAATTGCTTAGTACGGAACGCGAGCCGTTCACTGTCCATAAGGTTATTAATAAACACAAGATATATTATTTTCTATATTCTAAGGTACATCATTATGAAGAAACAAAATATAAAGATATTTACAATGTATTAATTAAATTAAGAGATATGCTCTTATTAGATAACGTAACTGATCTTGCGATATCTGATTTTACAGATCCTTTTTCTAAAATTGTATATACTAAATTATATAACACACACACACACAAATATTAAAGTACATATCTATAAAAATCAATTAATTTACCCAACTCCTGCTGAGGTCCCAACAATTTTGAAGGAAAATCATGACTCTATCATTGCTGGTCATCCAGGTGCGCGCCGCATGTACAATCGAATCAAGGCCGCATATTACTGGAAAGGCATGCGTGTCGATATTGAACGGTATGTCAAACAGTGTAAGTTGTGCCAAATAAATAAGCCATTAAGGCATTCAAATAAAGCTCCTATGGAGATAACTTCTACATATACTAAACCATTTGAACGTTTAGCTCTAGACATCGTTGGTCCATTACCCGATGCTGGTTTCCAAAATTTTAAGTACATCTTAACTCTACAAGATGACTTAACTAAATTTTCTAGTGCTTATCCTATGGTTTCCGCTACAAATGAAGAGATAGCTCGAAATCTCGTACACTTTATGACGTTGTTTGGGTTTCCTAAAACTATTTTAACCGACCTTGGTACATGCTTTACTTCAGACCTATTTAAACAACTTACCGAAATCCTTAAAATAAAATCTCTTTTTACTACTCCTTACCATCCGCAAACGAATGGTGCATTAGAGAGGTCGCATGCTACTCTTAAGGATTACTTAAAGTCCTTCGTTAATGACAATCAAAATGATTGGCATTGTTACCTATTTACTGCTATATTAGCCTATAATACTACCTCTCACTGTACAACTGAATTTACCCCTTACGAACTTTTATATGGTTACAAACCTACTATTCCTTATTCTTTATATGATACTTCTAACAGTTCTACCTATAATGAATACATTCGCGCACTGCAATATCGAATGCGGCTTAGCCGAGAGAAAGCTGTACAAAATATTATAAATAGTAAAGAACGGTCAAAGCAATACTATGATTCTAAATCACGCGATGTTACTTAAAACAGGCGATATGGTGTATCTTAAACATCATCACAGGCTAAGTAAAGCACTGTCCCCTGTTTGGAAAGGCCCCTATAAGATAATTAAAGTACATAATAAACATAACGTAACATTACAGGTGGGCCGCAAGCATATCAAATACCATACAAATGAAATCAAACCCGCTGTATCTTGAACTATCTTATTTTCAGAGCCTTGTGCTACCGCTGCCACGCCGAATTGAAGATAACTCCGATGACTAAGGCTCGACCGAGATCTCGTTCTCGTTCTCGGTCTCGGCATTCTCGGCTACAAATCCAACCGAGAAATTTGTCTCGGTTCTCGGCTAATCATAGCCGAGATTCTCGGTTATGACCGAGATTGTAACTTTGTTCGGATCGGCATTTAAATTTTACCGCGCACGGCCACGCGCCTCAGCGCGATGTCGATTGGTGTAATAAGTCGTGAGAGAGCACTTAATCAGCACTTTTCATTTGTTAAAAGTTGTTTGCCATTAGTTACTGCAACACTGATCGATCCACCGTTTAAAACCAAATATCTAACTGAAAGCGAACTTAACTCAGCCAAGCTTCATATTATCGAGACGCTCACTCTCAATGAAAATGTAGGATCAGATTCTCGTGAGACGACATGGGCATCTTCAACTAACTCATCAAACATGGCTGCAACAAATCAATCCAACTTATGGGCAGCTCATGATTCCATTGAGTTGGAAGACAAGCCAATGACCAATCACGAATACAGTTCAAGCTCTATGATCGAAATAGCGCTAGAAAACTTTCTTAGAGAGCCAAGACTGCAAAGAAATGCTAATATTTTTGAGTATTGGTTTTCGTCACCTTATAAGGTGCTTAGGCCTGCAGCAATAGTTATTTGTGCAACAAGAGAGCAAAGTTGATTTTTGTTTCGAGTGCTGATTTTGAGTCCCGAGCAAGCGAAGGATTCTATGATTGATTCACGAGCTTAGCGAGTGAATCAAAGTTAGAATCCTGAGCGTGGTGAGGGACTCAACAGCACGAGATACAAAAAACTTTGCTCTCGTGTAGCACACATAACTTTTCACCACAGCAGTGAGAACACATATTACTTAGGAGACATAGAAATGAACAGGAATAGATTGAATTCTGCATAATCACTTGTTGAATTAACTCTTCTGGTGTTAAAGTACAGTCATCATTGGTAGTTTCACTCATCTTTTTAGATTATTTTATATATTACCTAATATAACTTAACACTTTACGCTATACCTACTGTATCAGCATCAGCGAAATTTTTATTCCCGCTACTTTTTTAAATCGCGTTTTAATACCGCGTCCCTGATGTTTATTTTTCAAATGTATCATTGTTGTAATTCTAAATAAAAATGTATTGGTTAAATACTTAATGTTATACTATTAATTAGACTTATTTTTATTAAAATCCAATAATAAATTAAACATATAAACAATAACATATTAAAAGAAAAGTAATTTCTTTATTACAAATATCTTTTTTTTTTGCGTTGCCGTAGGTGTGTTCTTTGAGGTCGAATTCCAAAATCGAATTTCGAATTCGAAGGGGTTTGTTTTTTCACTCATTTTTTATAGGCATGTGAAAGAGACAGAGCACAGTAAAATTCGAATGTTTTTAAATTTATGGCTGAACAATGTCAATTCGTGACACTGAAGATTGAAAAATTAAAAAGCTACTTTGCCTCACGCTCGAATCAAAATCGCGTTTTGTTCACTGTTGTCTCGCAGCAAAAGCGGCATGTTTGAGCTGCAGTGGTGAAAATAAGTTTTTATCTACGCCTACTAGCGTAGCAAGTGAGCAACTGTTTAGCAAAGCTGGACAATTGTATGACGAGAGGCGACACTCTTTGAAGGGCGAAAATGCCGAAAAATTGCTTTTTTATGTTTTAATATAATGTTATTTAACTTTGATTATTAAAACGGTTAATTTTGTTAAACAGTTAGTACTGTATTCAAAATATAACAGCATTCAAATGTTTTTTTCCGCGCTTTATCGTTTCTCGATCTCGGCTCTCGGTCTCGGCCGAGATATTATTTTATTCTCGGTCTCGGTCTCGGTCTCGGCCGTGAACAAAAAACCCATCTCGGTCGAGCCTTACCGATAACTCATAGTCCCGGCATCTACTTCGAACCTGTTACTTATATTCGTTTCTATAATGACTACTGGAATGTCGTAACTCATATTGATATTGTATCACTAGAACCCTACTTAACTAATATCGAATCATTATTACGTAAAACTCAAAACATCTGCAGTAAGATACAATCACAAGATATTATGCAATGTAAGGATTATTCTAGCCCTATTAAAATACTAATTCAGTCTAACCTTCTTAAAGTACAATCGTTATCTCATTTAACTATAAATCAAACACCGACCAAGGTCAAGAGGTCCTTAGAATTCGGTGGAGAAATTTTAAAATTCTTTTTCGGTACATTAGATGCTGACGACGCCAGAAAATACGACGCCGCCATCGAATCTTGCCAAAAGAGTGAGTCCGAACTATATCGGCTCATGAAAGATAATATTCATATTGTTAAGTCGACAATAAATAATTTTAATTCTACTATATATAAACTAAATCAAAACGAGATTAAGTTAAACTCTCAAATAGATGTTATGAATGACATCTTATCCCAAGTTACTAAGACGGATAACTTGTTATACAATATTTCGCGTGTAAATAGCTTATTAAATATAATAGAAAGCTCTTTGCTTACTATTTCTAACCTATTAGATATTACCTTAAACTCTATTTTATTTTCTAAGGTAAACGTTCTACACCCTAGAATTATAAGTCCTATTAGCCTTTACGATGAACTACGCAAACAAAGTGGTCATATTAATAAGAGGCTAGATTTCCCAGTACAATTAAATATTAATAATATTCACTCTATTATAGATGTTTCGCAATTAAGCTCTTATTACTATAATTATAAAATCGTTTTTGTGTTGCGAATTCCACTAATAAGTGACGACAAGTTCGTTATCTATAATAATATACCTTTACCGACTCCCCATAACGGATCTAATATCAAAACATTCGCGCTCATTCAACCTTCCAATGCCTACACTGCTTTAAGTGACGATATAATGCACTATACTATGTTTGATGACTTAGATAAGTGTAAAGTTATTAATAACCAATATTCTATTTGTGAAATGCAAACAATATATTCGTGTATACTAAATCCTAATTGTGAATCTAGATTACTAACGGAAGTGACCTTGTCACTACCCACTGAGTGTAACGCTAAATTATTATTTGGCGATATTGATATTTGGCAAAAGTTGCGAAATAATGAATGGATTTTTGTCCAATCCAATATTATTAAATTAACTGTAAAATGTGATGAAGATATTGTCGATTATTCTATTGTTGGCACTGGTTCTGTAAAGTTAACCGAAAATTGTGTTGGTTACTCTAAAACTATTCAGTTAACTCCAACTAGTGTAAAATCTTTTCAAATTAAGTCACCTTTAGATATTCCTTTTGATATTACATTAGATGATTGTTGTGACAGAAGAAAAGTTAACAAAACTTTGCCATATTTGTCTCCTTGGATGGATGATTTGGAAAATGAGATCAATAATTTGTCAAACCAATCTCATTTTATTAAATACCGAACCTATTATTCCACTTTTACTTATATTTTAATTGTGTCTATATTTCTGTTTTTATTTTACAAGCTATAGGTACTGCTCTACTGGGGTATAAATGAAATAACTTTATAGAAAATACGTAACACATTTACTGAGCCACTGTTACAGAATGGTGGTTGGCAAGCGACTGCCTGCCACGACGAAGTCACATAATGCAAACGTCTATAGTTATCTTACATGTGTATTACAATGCATATACTTATATTACTACACCCCACATACACCGCTTTCTAAAAAAAAATTTTACGACACAAATTTTTATTACAAATCAATACAAAAGAATCCTTGTAAATATCAAGTTGGTAAGTCAGTTAACATATATTTCACAACTTAGGGTGTTACATATATTACATTTCATAGCCATTGGGCCTCTGATTTTGCTGTGGTATCACACTTATCACACTATTGGAACGTAACGCATTCAGTTCCCGACGTAATACTCGCTTACTTCTATTCGCGCACACCTTATACACTGCTAACGCACACGCTACGAAAATGATGACAACCATCACTGTTACCAAGATGCCCAACACTTCCAGTTTCTATTCCATATGCATCGTAGACGCATTATTTGCCCCATTCTGGGCAATAATAATCTCTTCCTCTTTTTTGTCCACTGAGTATGTTTTACCCATATTGATAGCTTCGTACTGATAAGAAACACAATGAGAAATGAGGAAAAATATATATACGTTATGTATATGCTATCGGCAGTACAATCGATATGACAATGAATATCTGTGCGCATCTTTATACAATTTATATGCAATAACTAAAATGATGCGTTATTACTTATTACACTGAGTGCTGACTCTGCATATACCTACTTAATATCGAACTTACATACTACGAATATAATTAATTAATAAACCTGACTGGTTTTTTAATTTGCCTACCACTACGCGATGTTTTTAAAGGTGTGTTTACATTGGCGTGCTGATGCTCGTCCCCGCTGCTTTTTTCAATTACATTATTATCTTCTAAGATATATGCCGGTTTAAGCCTATCAATTGACACACTATTGATTTTATCGTTAATTAATATTTTAAAATTTTTAGAATTTCTTTCAATAACTTTGTATGGCCCACTATATGGTGGTGTCAAAGGTTTTCTCACTGCATCCACCCGGATAAACACATGTGTACAAGAACTTAAATCGGCATGTACAAACATAGATTGGCTATTGTCTAACTTTCTGCTCTTAGGTTTAATCTTATTTAAAGTATCCTTTAATCTTATAATGTACGCCTGTGGATTATCTATTTCAGTTGGGCTATCTGTACAAAACTCTCCAGGCAATCGTAAACAATGACCTAAGGTAAATTCCGCTGCGCTTATGTAATCGCTATCCGCTTGACACGCAGCCCTCAACCCTAACATGACCGTGGGTAACTCAATATGCCACAATAAATTGTCTTTTAACCTACACATTAACGCCGTTTTCAATGTTCTATGCCATCTTTCCACTTTTCCGTTACACTGGGGATGATACGGAGTAGTTCGTGTTTTGTGTATCCCTAATAATTTCATTAAATCCCTGAATAATTCACTTTCGAACTGTCTGCCTTGATCTGTCGTGATTGTATCTGGGCAACGGAACCGACATATCCAGCCCTCATACACGGATATTGCAATTGTCTCTGCCGTCATATCCGGGACAGCACATATTTCCGGCCATCGAGTACGCCGATCTATCATTGTCACGCAATACCGATAACCATGCTCCGTTACAGGTAACGGCCCTATTATATCTACATGTAAGTGGCTAAAACGGTCGCCTTCATCAAAACTACTAAGTTTAGATACCGTGTGTCGAACTATCTTACTTTTCTGGCAACTGACGCATGTTTTTACCCATGTACCTATGTCTCTATTCATTCCTGGCCAAAAAACTTTTTTACTAATAAGAGCTCGCGATGCTCGCACTCCCGGATGAGATAAATTGTGAAAATTATCAAAAATAGCCTTTCTGAATTTTACTGGAATGAATGGTTTAATATTGTCAGTCGATGTTTCGCAATAAATCATGTCATTCGAATTATTCATATTCATACGTTTTAATTGTATACTGTTATTAACACCTGCGCTGATTAAATTTGCTAGCTCAGCGTCGCTCGCCTGCGCTTGAGCAATTTCTTGGTATTGCAACACGACCGGAGACGTTATCGCCTCTATTCTTGAAAGCGCGTCGGCCACCGGGTTTTTGTTACCATGCACATGTCTTATGTCGCTTGTAAACTCGCTAATATACAATAGTTGACGGGTTCGCCTAGGTAATTCTTTGTTCGAACTTAACTTTGTAAATGCAAACGTAAGAGGCTTATGGTCGGTGTAAACTGTAAAATTCCCACGTTCTATTAAATCTCTAAAATAAACTATTCCTGAATAAATCGCCAAAAGTTCCTTATCATATGTACAGTACTTCTTTTGGGATTCCGTAAGTCGTTTAGAAAAATAACCGAGGGGTCTCCATACGTTATTCTCTTTCTGATGCAACACCGACCCAATACTAAAATCAGACGCATCCGTCATCAAAGCCAGTTCTGCATCTGCTTTTGGGTATGCTAACGTGGCAGCATTTTTCAAATTCTCCTTACACTTTTCGAACGCTCTGTCTGCCTCGTCCGACCACTCTATTTTACGCTTGTCTCGCTTCTTTGTCCCGTGTAAATACCTATCTAAACAGCCTTGCACCTCTGCTGCGTTAGGTATATGATTCCTATAAAAATTTAACATACCCAGGAACCTTCGTAGCTGTTCGATTGTTTCTGGTTTCGGGTATGTGTCTATAATTTTAACTTTCTCTGCTAAAGGGCTAATCCCTTCGGCTGTAACTGCGTAACCTAAAAAAACTATTTTTGTTTGACCAAAAACGCACTTGCCTACGTTTATAGACATTTTATATTTACTAAATCGTTCTAACAGTAACCGTAAGTGTTGTTTATGAATAGCCTCGTTATCTGACCCCACGATGACGTCATCCAAGTATCCGAATACAACTGACTGACCTGCGATATTGTTATGACTATTTTTATCACTTAAACTACAACTATCATAATCTAACTGTTCTATGCCCGATAATACAGTTTTATTTATAAATCTTTGAAATGTTTGGGCTGCGTTCCGTAGTCCAAACGTCATCCTTAAAAACTCATAAAGCCCAAATGGCGTAATAATGGCTGTTTTTTTAATATCCTCTGGCCAAATTTTTATGATACGCTCTGTAAATATCTATTTTGGAAAATATTTTCTTGTTATGCAATCCGTATGTGAAATCTTAAACCCTAGGAATCGGATAGCGATCGGGCTTTGTTATTGCGTTAAGCATCCTGTAGTCGCCACAAGGACGAATGTCACCCCCTTTTTTGGGCACTACATGTAATGGGCTCGCCCATTCGCTATCTGACGGTCTACATATTCCTAACTCCTGCATAGTTTGGAACTCTTTTTTAACTACATCATACCTGTGTGGTGGCAATCGCCTGGCTCGAGCGTGCACCGGCGGGCCCGCAGTCTCAATATGATGATATACGGAGTGTTCTGGGATGTCCTTAAAAGTAGGTGGTCGCGTGATGTCCTGAAATGTTTTCAGTAAATCTGCGTAAAGATGGTTACTATTTATACATTTTATAGCTCCATCGAAATTTATACTCTTTGATCCACAGACGTACAAATTAGTGACTGAATCTATTAACCTATTGTTATATAAATCTACTGCTAACCTAAAATTTCTTAAAAAATCTGCCCCAATTATTGGTTGCTTCACGTCGCACACAATAAAGGGCCATTTAAATGTTCGCCTCAGACCAAAAGTTATCTCTAAGTTGCATATTCCGTACGTTCTAATCTCACTATCATTCGCTGCGAACAATTTAAAATCACATCGCTCGAATAAGCGATTCTTTACATATTTCCTTGGAATAACTGATATGTTAGCACCTGTATCTATAAGAAAAAATAACTTAGTATATTTATCCTTAACTAATAATCGATGATTTTTATGTGTCTGACCTTGGGTACACTCGTCCATCGAATCCGACCGTACCGCATCTAGTTTTCCGCCTCCGACGCTGACGTTCTCCAAGCACATGGCTGCTCGCAGCGCCTCGCATTCTTCCGAAAACGGTAGTGAAATCTGCATAGCCAGCTTGCGCCGCCGGGTGTCCTCCTCTGGCGCGAGGTTGACCTGCTTCTGTAGCCACGTTGACTGCCGCTTCTGGAGCGCGCACGACCCTGTACTTCATTGCGCAACGCTGCCACCTCCATGGTGAGTTTGCTAAGCTGGTTGGTGAGCTCCGTGAGTTCTCCATGTGGCGCTTCCATTGCGTTGTTCGCCACTTCTGCGATTTCGTATGATTTGCTATTCTCGACTATCTTGTCTGCTATGGTAGCCAAGTTATCTAGAGACTGGTCTTAACATACCGTAATTACTGCTCGCACTGAAGTAGGCATCCTAGATAGCCACAGGTTCTTCAAGGTTTGTTCAGATACCTGCGTTTTGCGCCCCAAGTCTTTCATTCGTCTCAGCAATTGTGTGGGTTTTTGGGAACCCAACTCTAACTCCGATACTAGCTTCTGAAACTGTTGCTCAGCACTTTCCTCATATACTTGCAATAGTCTCTCCTTCAACGCTGTGTATTTGTTCTCCTCCGGCGGCGAAGTTACAAGGTCACTCATTTGTTGTATAGAGTCTCTTCCTAGTTTCGATATGACCATATTGAACTTGGCTTCTTCGCCCTGCTTTTGAGGTGCCATGACCCCTTCAAACTGGGTGAACCATAAACGCGGCATGTCCACCCAGAATTCTGGTAACTTCGAAGATATGCTGATAGCTGCTAGTGACATACCCGAAGACTCTATTGTTTCCTCCTTTGCCTTCTTGACTACTTGGCTACTAACTTGCGCCGGCTGTGGTGGCAGCGGATTGACATTCATTTTGTTCTCTGAGTCGCTCACTTGGTAGAAAATGTTCACAAAAATATGGACGCTAATCCCGCAGTACCGTAAAAAAATGTTCGATATATTTCCTAAATGCCTCTCTATGCACTGTCCAATTGTCGGGGTCACCAATATAGGCACTGCTCTACTGGGGTATAAATGAAATAACTTTATAGAAAATACGTAACACATTTACTGAGCCACTGTTACAGAATGGTGGTTGGCAAGCGACTGCCTGCCACGACGAAGTCACATAATGCAAACGTCTATAGTTATCTTACATGTGTATTACAATGCATATACTTATATTACTACACCCCACAAAGCTATACAATTGTTTTAAAAATCGTAATCACGGTTCCGGATGCTGTATACAAATCTTTAACCAATGTCATAATCAGAAGTCAGTTAAACATAAATCAAAAGTTTCTAACTCCATAGAGATGTCCGATATCTCTACGTCGTCAGAAGATGATAAGAAATCAGTTAAATCTTTACCAGCTTTACAGCATCATAACTCTTATGACGCTATTCGTAGGGTTGACTTTTTCAATTCAAGCAAACGAAACTTAAACTTTTAAGTTACGTTGAACTGTCTTCTGTCTTACTATGCTATGTATAAGTCGTTAATATTATATAACTTCAATATGTTGTTTATCTTAAATAGTAATAAGATAAAGTATAGACAATTATCTGATAAGCTGAAATTTTCAAATATTATTTTGGGTATAAACGTAATATACTCCATATTGTACTATTGTTATTTTCTACATCTTAAAACTATATTCTAATTTAATTTTGATGTAAACCGATTTCCAAGCTTCCAATCGATTTCCATATTTTCTATTTTCTTTAATTTCGCTTCATCTTAAAATTGATAAAGCTTCATCTTAAGGTTATAGAAGATGTTATAACCCGTGATAGTTCCTTAACAACGCTAGATCAGCATTTCACGTATTCTAGTACATTTCCATTCTATTGTTTCTACTTGGTCAGCATTTTCATTTACTTGTATGATTTATTTCATATTAAAAGTTAGTTAGATTCTGTCCGTCGCGAAAAGCGGTTCGCTCCCGGAACTCGGAAATCGGTACCAGTAGAACTGTATCTGTAAAGTGTTGCCTTGAACAATAAATATCAGTGCAGTTTAAAAATTAGTTTTTTTAAAAAAACAAACAGGGACGGCCTCCTAACAGCTCGTTATAGGTGATAGCGACGACAATGTGTACGTCACTCGATGGAGGTGATATGAGTTGCTACGCTCGTGTAGGTGATAGCAACGACGGTGAAGGAAAACATCGTGAGGAAACCTGCATGTCTGAGAGTACTTCGGAGTGTGCTCGAAAGACATGTGAAGTCTGCCAACCCGCACTTGGCCAGCGTGGTGGACTATGGCCTAATTGTCACTCGATGTAGGTGGCAATGGGTCGCTATCGCTCGTTATAGGTGATAGCGACGACAATGTGTACGTCACTCGATGGAGGTGATATGAGTTGCTACGCTCGTGTAGGTGAAAGCAACGACGGTGAAGGAAAACATTGTGAGGCAACCTGCATGTCTGAGAGTACTTCGGAGTGTGCTCGAAAGACATGTGAAGTCTGCCAACCCGTACTTGGCCAGCGTGGTGGACTATGGCCTTACCCTTCTCATAGTGAGAAGGGGCCCGTGAACCGTGAAATTTTTCGCTGATTAACGTTTGTGATATAATTCTCTGATACTGTTCACTACTGAGAGAGTTGATTTCATAATAATGTGATGTTCTAGTATGATGTAGTTGAAAAAAAAAACTTGATGTTGTGGTTTATTTAACTAAACGATGGTCAGGGTGGGCCGAGCAAAGACCTTGAGATATTGCAGAACGTTTTCCCTTTTGCAGGAGCATCACCCAGGGCACCTACGAGATGGTCTGACACGAACATGAAGGCGGAGGGCGGCAGCATGCAACGAGCCTTACACCTATGTACAGACTGGAGACACATATGTGGTCGCGATCTTCAGCAGTGAGGGACCGAGGAAGAAGAAGGAGCATCACACAGGGACGTGTGACGTGTCAAGATGGCCGTGTCGGAGATTGGAGAACGGAACGTCAAATCTTATTAGATTTAGGCGTATTCGGAAACGATGGTTGGCAACAATGAACACTAAGGTCGGCGGTTGACAGCTGTCAATGTCATTAAATGTTTTATAAGCGAACGTCGAGCTGTCAAGCGCACTTTTTGGCGACAGACACAGCGGAGGAAACAAGTGTAGCCTACCTTCGTCCGACTTCGCCGCGTTTCCAAAAGTAATCCATTTTCATCCGAGCTACGTGTGCATATTTAGTTTGTGAAGTAAACTAATTAGTTTGAGTAAAACCTATTGAGTGTATACCGAGTCTTATTTTCCTGAAATGTACGATGGAGGAAGACCTGAGAGACGAAGAACGCCCACATTCTCCTACGTTACCTAACCTATAATACGTTATACATTTAGGAGATACGTTTGTTGGTCCAAATCCTGCTAAGCCCACAAAGGGATGCAATACTCGGCTTGACCGCTTTGGCTTGTTTGGGCATCGCCTTTCTGAACAGTTGTATAGTAGGTAATATTTTGAACAGAATAGTTCTCTCAGCAATAGTATTAGGTACAACATGACTTATACTCCGTTTAAATCTATATTTATTCTAAAAAAGAAGAAGAGCTTCCTATAATCCTATATTATTAGCATTTATTTTTCAAAATATAATTGAAATAAAAATCCACAAAGAGGCCAAAATCAAGATCCAAAATTATATCTGCTGAGACTAATTTCTAGATTATTTAAATGTCAGCGCTCATTCTATGTGAGTTTCCTGTGTGATACAGGAGGATTTACTAGACACTCGAATAACGAACGTCACCCTGTCCGGGCACCACAAGTTATGGATTACACAATGTCCTGTCCTGAGTGGGCAAGGCGAATACTAAATGTACTTCCGGAATCCAACAATGCATAAATGTAGATGCAGATTTGGCAAGAAAAGATATTTGATTATTGTAGTATTTCCAACCATATTCCGATTTTCAATTCCAAAACTGAGTATTTAAAATTGGAGTTACTTTACGGAGAACTTTGCCATGTATATTCCTTGGGAACCGTAGGAGTGCACTAAAAGAGATTTCCGAAAATTCCCATGGGATCGGGCAGAAACAGATAATTTAAATAAAGTTGTGGGCAATGTCTTGTTTCATTTATTTATTGTTAATGGCAGACAGCAACAATTAAAAAAAAATCCTCATAAAAGCTAAGCAAAAAGTAAGGTTCTTCTAAAAGTGAAATGAATCAAGCGATAGACGCTTTATTTAAAAATGTATTGAAATCATGGTGATATTAAATGTCGCAAAATTAAAAACGAAAGGAAGGCGTATTTTTAAACGGTTTTATTTCTTAAAGTTAGATAGTGATCACTGCCGCAATGAATTTGAAAGCTGTTAATGCATAGAGTACTTAGCAAGCAAATAAGCTACAAATGGCCGAATAACTATTCGTTTAAAATTGCAGAAACCTTATTCCAGAGGATTATAGAAAATTGCTTCATTGCTGCAGTTACGCTATCAAAGCGTTATACATGAGTTTCTATGACTCCCTAAATAAGGTAAGCGCTAGTGTTGCACTAATTAGGCATTAGATACGCTGTACATTTTGTGCCAGGATGATTTGTTTTATGAGGTTTTCTGCCTCAAAACGTAAAACTGTACAGCTTTACGTTTTGGTCAAACGTAAACGAAATGCAATCGCATATGAAACTTAATTAATGTTATGTACGAGACTATCAATATATTTCATAACAAAAAATTCTGTCTATTTTGGATATGGAAGTTGTAGAGCAATTATTAGTGTGGCAAATCTAACAATAGAGATGATAGAATGAATATAATGCCGCGGATGCTCTTCAACCCGATGGTTGAACCAAATTAGGTGAGAGAATAATGTCTCGTAAGAACAAGATAATTATTATTAATGCCATACAGAGGCAAGCTGAAGACAGAAACACGTAGAAACTATACTATAAACTTAGAGTAAAGTCTCATTGCAGACACGACATAAGTAATGATGTGACTGAAAACTGAAAAATAATAAGAACAATAATACCTTCCATTTATGTACATTTAATCTGACGTTCAATAATACAGCCATAGCAAACATACAATCATACATACTACATAAAAACATGCATAAAAGGAAATTTCACGTTCTCCCCGTACAGAACAAATGAAAGCGAACATATAAATAGCTTAACAAGGTGTTGCAAGGCCACGGCGCGGTTACCCAGCTCCGACTCAGTATATTAATAATTTCATGAAATATGTTGGCAACACTGTCGCAAGATACTGCTACACAAATTCTAATATCCTATCCCGTTGAAGGAAAATGTATATTATTAGATTATAAAGGTTTTTAATATTTATTCTTGAGGATTAGATATAAACATACTTATGAAGTTACTTTTATATTGCTAGTGATTCTACTGTGCACGACTAAGCTCACGATTTTAGTCTAATTTCACCTTTTGTTGAAACTAGAAAGAGATGGAAACAAAATATTAAATTCTGACAAATGCCAAAAAAAATTGCACTATTCCATGACACGTTGACACATATCGACACAGGATCGAATAGATGTGTCACTAAAACGACTCCTTGCATTTGTTCGTACAATAGTAAACAACATTTGTAATAATATATTAATAAGTTTAATACGTTCAACAAAAGAAAAGGTCTTCTGTGAGATCTTATCGTATTTTTGGCTTAAGTGGTAGGTATCAATATTATGATGTGAATAATAAAATTATTCACGAAAGTGCCCCTTGCCTAATTACATAAGTGAGCCTCTTGTCCTATATTCGACGCATGGCTAAATCCGTGATACCTTTAATTCAGTTAGTAATTTCCCAATACACAAGCCACAATTATATCAAACACGCCTGCAGGCTTAGCCAAGACGTCTTTCTGCAAACGCTAACGCAAAAAAATGTATGGAGTGAACGCAAAGTCACGTGATATAATCAAACAAATAGAAAAGTCGTAGCCAAATACACAACGCATAAAAAGCATTCGCATCGATAGATTAAACTCATCGTTTCTGCGATGTCAACCGCAAAATGGTAGCCAAGTTGCCAATTTCGGCCAAAACTAACGCTATTAGCGTCGATTGCGTACGGATAGCAATCGAATGATAGAACCCTGCAGAAAACGCAAAAAAGAATCCCATAGACGGTCAGCCTGTACTCGGCCTAGAGCTCCTTGTTAGGGCCTCGCTAAATCACTATGCCTAAAACATTGTTTAGCTATTTCAGACGCAAAGGGCCCATTTAATACAGCAAGGGGCCACTTAAGTGTTCTCCAAGTAAGTTGATTATCGCGATTCACGTCATTGTTTATGTTTCAAATTCCTTAGAGGGTCAAAGTTTTTAAGTAATAAATATTATTTCAGCTTTAAAAAACTCTAAATGTTTAAGATTATATATGATTATATAAAACTTTAAACGAATAAACAAATGTTCTGGTTCGAACGTTTGTTTCACTCGCATAAATATTTACATTACCTTGATATTTGACGCGCTTGACGCTTCAAACAACGCAAGGCATGTACTAATAACCATGTTGTGTCGCAGAATGTGCGTGTGACACTAACGCGTGGTTATGGCTACCAATTTTGCGTTTTCTTCGATTGCAAACGCGTTTGCGTTTGAAATCGGAGAAAGGCGATGGAAACGATACGTTTGAGTTTTGGCTAAGCCGGCTGGGAATCTTACCTTAACCCTTAACCACTGATATAGGTCTGACAGACTTCCATTCGAAATCCAAACGTTCACTATCTCACTCTAATAAACGACAGAAAATTGTGCGCTCGAGTACCTTCTATGCAATCAGTAAGCAAAGAGCCGTGAGGGGGTGAGGACGCTACGCACGCGTTTTAAGGTATTTATCGATGTTTGATATTTTCATGTAGGTCTGTCAGACCTCTATCAGTAAATACGTGAATTTTTTGAGATATGTGATTTTTCTTTCCAAAATGGATTCAGAGCAACCAAGTACATCAGGGTCCCTGCGACAACGTGATACAAATTTATCGGACTCCGATATAGCAACTACCTTAGAAAACTGAATTTTAAATGAGGAAGACGGCGCTTTTAGCGGTGATTCAGTTATTGATGAAAACTATAAATTTTCAAACGGAAAAATGGCTCAAAAGGAAATATTGCACTGTATGTGATTATAAAAAGAGGAGAAAGACACAATATATATGCCTTTTATGTAAGTTATCAATATGTTTGCAGTGCTCAAAACCATTATGTGTAAATTGCATAGAGAAAATATTGAACAATTTTTTTTAATGCCCCCTCTTTTTTATATCATTAATTATAGAAAAAGAATATGTCAGCTACGGAATGTAAGAATTAAGAAAGAATATTTCGTTTTTGTTGATTGTAGTAAGATTTTAATAATAATTATTTTTCTATGAGCACTTGAAGAAAAAAAGTGCTATTTAAGTAATAACTAATAGAAACTTCGTATAAATAATCGATACTGTTAATTTTTAGTTCTTTTTCATTTTGAAATATTTGATTATAAGTTACTAAACATAACAATAAAACTCAATAGAAAAAAAATATCGTGTTTTAATTTCTAAGTTTTTTTTTGCGTATAGGAGTCTCTCAGACCTATATCAATATTAATGTCACAAAATTGTGTGTCAGTGCTTAAGGGTTAATTCCCATGTAGCACTAGAATAACAGGCGTAACTTCTGAGTTGACGTCTTAATTATGTGAACGACAACACAATGATATCTAATAAGAATCACTTTTGATATTTCAGTTAAATCAAACATATAACAGCATCGAGATCTACAACAAGCTATTAACTTTGAGATTGTAGTGAAAAATTGATGCACTTTATGGCGTCGTTTGAAAATGTACTAGTATGTAATTGTGTGTCAGATCCGGTGCCCTAAGTACGGCGTTCGTTACTTGCGAAAGAAGAAGTATGAAATTCAATATTAAAAATTCATAAGGCGTGTAATTCCTTTCAGCCGTTGGAGAGGGTCGGATTTATAAATGTTGTGCTACATTTTAGTTACACAGTTTACTATAATTTATTTTTTTATAACCACCCTGATGGTATGCGACATACATCACTAGTAATCAAGTTGAGCTTGGTAAGACCTCACTATTTTGCTTAAGTTTTATTCAACTACAAACTAAAATTCCGTTAAATAAAGTTCAAATGATTTACCAAAAGTGATAACAGTTCGATACCTTTATCAAATTTCGGTTATCATATACTTCAGTTATCAGACAGGAATTTATAAATAAAATATATATAATAAGGACTTTTTTTATGATCGCAATACGTTCGATCGAATCAATAGACATGTGCATATGCAATTGCACTGAAAATCCTTTTTGGATTTATTCCTGTCTACGGCAAATCCAATAGAAAGAGTTATGTTTTTATTAGCAGTCTTTGTATGCATTCTTGTACATAATATACATATGAATGTTAGATTTTATACTTGTATTTTGTTCCAACATAGTATTAAAGTGCATACTTGTTTTACATGACATGTATAAGGTGTCACACGATTGGCTGACAAAAACTTAGCCAGTTACAGCTAGTACAATGGTTAATATCAGTTCTTACTATAACGAGAACATAGACTTTTTGTGAATAAAGTACTTCTACTAAAAACTTAGCGATAGTTCTGTCAAAAACAAATAATGTCAAATCCAATGAGCGCAACAGTACAAAGATATATGTCATTGCAAAGTAATATGACAATTGATCGGGTTTTTAAATATATATGTATGTTTAGTCAACAGTGTTTTGTGGCACTGGAACACGTCAGATGCCTGGAACGTCAACATTTTGCGTTAATCCATTAAAATGTTACATTCTTGGCCTTAGCGGGCATTTATCAGAGGATAACAAATATTTTCTGGATGTCAAGAAGAGGTTAGTTTAAAGTGAAATTCAAGTTAAATTATGGTGTGGCAACGCTCGTCCTGCGGCCGGTACCTCGGAAAAGTGGGTGCAGAATTGCAGATAGCAAACTATTAGTCGCACAGGAGATTCTTCACACCTAATAAAATAAATAAATTCTTCTGACGAAGGTTACCCCAAATGTTATTTTACTGTAACTTTTTAGTGGATTTTGTTTAATTTCATTCTGACGTTTTCATTGATACACACCGTAAAATCTCCATTCCTAGAAAATTTTATGCAATATACTAGCTAGTGGTGTGTAATATTATTCATTTGTGGTATTTTTTTATATTTTAGGATAGCTTAGCTATTTTTATTGCCTATGATTAAAAAATCAAGTCAATAATAGACTCCCATGTTTGTACTCTATCATTGACATACAGGGTTCTCTATTATTGTCTTACATTTACAGAATTACTTACGTGTACATAATATCGGCAAATTTATGAAAATACTTCCCGAAAATTCGTACACTCAAACACAAAATCAAGTATGTTTATCGTAATAAAAATCGAAAAAATTTGGTCATGACAGACAATAAAATATAATATCGAATACACAGTAGAATAATTATTGAGTTAAGTATGGCAAAAAAGCATGAAAGTAGAATTAAAGCAGTCGAAATGCGATCACTGCGTAATATGTGTGGAATTCCGATGTCGTGACTAGGATTGAGAAAGGAATGCTGAAGTGGTTTGGATGTGGAGCGAATGAGTGAAGAAAGACTGACGAATCGCATCTAGAAGGCAAATGTGTGTGGGCAAGGCGTTCGCGGCAGACCTCGTCGGACATTCCTCGACCAAATTGGGGACGTCCTAAAAAATGGCAAGGTCCAAATTACTCGAAACCGGCGAGCATGTATGAAAAGAGTAATGACTGTAGAGATAGGGCGTGATGTCTGTAAGGATAGAAGCAAGTGGCGTTCCGTTGTCTCTGCCTACCACGACGGGAAAAAGGCGTGAGTATATGTATGTATGTATAATTATTGAGCATTGAAAAGAAAAGACTGTTCATAAAGTATAACAGTTCACTAAAGCATAAAATCTCAAACACAACTGTTTGAAACAAAGGTTGTGAAGCTCTGAATGTGTGTTTACAAAAAGTCTATCTTCTCGTGGCACCCACTATACTTTAGATAACTTTGCCTAAGTTATCTAAATATTCGTGACACTAAACTTTGTCTAGGTAGTTACTTAGTAAGATAACAAGAGAGCTTAGTTAATTATCAAAAGTACAGAGATTGTGATAATAGTAATTTTCTAGGTCTCTTAATGTCTCAACGATACTACGATTAGAATCAAGTGATTTATTATGGACGTTATATGGGTTCTATCCTACTGATATTATAAATGCGAAAGTTTGTGAAGATGTATGTATGGATGTTTGTTACTCTTTTAAGCAAAAACTAATTTGATGAAACTTTACAGTAATATAGTTTATACATCAGAATAACACATAGGCTACAATTTATTAAGATTTTGTGTAATGTTGCCATGATATAATGAAAAGTATCAACTAAATCGGCAAAAATTCTGAGCTCTGAGAGATATCTTCGCGTGCGTTGCTTAAACCGTTGGAGATACATGAAGATAATGTACAGTGATATTGTATATCTTAAAAAGTTCTAAACAAAAGACTGCTGCCGCATATATCTACCTTTTTGGTAGAAGCCACTATATACTAAAAAGCGATCCGTAAAAATAATTAAATTTGATACTTTTTACAATGCTCATTCTGGAGTCTTTATCAAATGGTTTTTAAAATCGATAGATTTATTGCCTTTAGTATTTAATGTAGATGAACTTTGTCTTTTACAGTAACTAGTTTAGACGAATCGTTTAAAAGTTATCACGATTTAATTGACCTAAGCGCAGCGTTATTAAAAGCGCTTTCGATTTTCTATTGAAGCGCAGCAGGGTGGAGGGGCGGTCTGATATATTATGTACTTTGTGTTAATGTTTTCAGTTTTTATTTTTGCTGCTGTTATATTTAGTAGGTATATAAGCTCTTCAATAACTTCAATAATATACCTACATACTAATGTTTACCTGAAGTTTGACGATTATGAAAACAAAAGTAATTTTTAAGCATTATCTGTTTATATGTATGCTACACGGCTAATTTGCAGAGCCGTTTATGATGGAATTTGATATGGATAGGCTGAAACCTGTTGAAGTACATAGGCTACTCTTTATAAGAATTACATGCGGGCATAGCCGCGGGTGAAAGCTAGTATTTCATATGTCTGGGCAAAACTAGTTTGGCATAGTATAAAAAGTGATCTCAGAAATGAGGTCAGACAATGGTGTTTCAGCTTTGATTATAAACTTGAAAAGTGTTACAGTTAAAAGCTGTAGTGTAAAAGAACAACCCCCCCGTGGGATCTCCACCTTGTCGTGGTGGGGGGCTCAGTAACTGTGGGGTCGAGGTTGATAAAGTCCACGCTCCGACCGGCACCGGTTCATATCCAAAACCCCGAGAGCTTTCAGCTCGAACTCAAGAACCGTTTCGAATACCTGGGTGAATGCGTAGATGTGGACGTGTACAGTAACAGGTTCGTGGATGCTGTCCATACAACAGGGGCTAAATCTTTTAAGCCCCAGAAAAGCCAGAGAACCAACAAGATCAATTATTTATCTTCTTTCGAAAATATCTTAGAAACTCTTTCTCCTTCTTACAGTCACACCATAGTCATGGGCGATTTTAACACTTGTCTGTTAAAAAGGGATTCTCGCTCTTCTTCTTTAAGCAATATTGTCCAATCTTGTAACTTGTCTATTCTCCCTTTAAATGCTACGCATAACTTTCCTAATACAACTCCCTCCCTACTAGATCTTATGCTCGTTTCTTCACCTTCTCTCGTCGCTAAGCATGGTCAGCTTCCAGCTGATGCTTTCTCTTACCATGACTTAATTTTTCTGTCTTATAAACTTCGTCTTCCTAAGGCAAAGGCAAAAATTCTTTTTCAGCGTAATTTTGGTGGCATAAATGCAGAGAGACTTCGTAGTGACGCCAGCAACATTTACTGGAGTTCTGTTGAAAGCTCAAATTCCATAGACGAAAAAATTGAAATATTCACAGACAAGATTATTTATCTTTACGATGTATATGCTCCAGTCCGTGCTATCCGAGTTAAACATTTACCCTCGCCGTGGCTTACAAAAGAAATTAAAGATCTTTTGTCAAAGAAAGCCGTGGCTAAGACGAAATTTAAATGTCGCCCGACTCCTAGCAATTGGGATAACTACATTGCAATAAGAAATCACTGCAGCAAGGTGTGTAGGAAAGCACAACGCCAATACATTCACAATTCTGTCGAGAATGAAGACCCAGCTAAAGTCTGGAAATTTCTAAGAACAATGGGTGTTGGAAAGTCCACACATGAATCCAGTTCCAATAATATTAATATTGATTTATTAAATCAACATTTCTCTACTTCGTCCAATTTTGATGCGACTACTAAAGCTAAGACTTTACAAGATCTTTCATTGCTTCCAACCCCAGACTATCCACCTATCGTTTTTAATCAATTATCCGCGTGTGATGTTAAAAGGAGCGTATTATCAATTTCTTCCAATGCAGTCGGTAATGACTATCTTAGTCGTAAAATGATCCTTCCCATCTTAGAGGAAATCATTCCCATCCTTTGTCATATCCTTAATCAATCCTTATCCTTGGGCGTATTTCCATCTGCGTGGAAAGATGCCCAAATTATTCCCATACCTAAAAAATCCAAACCTTTGACCTTTTCCGAGTATCGTCCTATTTCTATACTCCCGTTCCTCTCTAAAGTGCTCGAGCGCCTAGTCCATATCCAACTTAGCACATTCCTTAATAAGAACTTACTCCTTAATCCTCTCCAATCCGGCTTCCGTCCTGGTCACAGCACCACAACGGCGCTTATCAAAATTACCGACGACATAAGGCTTGGTATGGAGAATGGAAATCTGACGGTCCTCTCTCTGCTTGATTTCAGTAATGCCTTCAATACCGTAGATTTCCATACTCTTCTTGGTATATTGCGCTCTATTAACATATCTCCACCAGTAATTGATTGGTTTCACAGTTACCTGTTTGGTTGTCGGCAGCGTATACGCATTGAAGATTCCTTTTCTTCGTGGTGTAATACAACAGTCGGCGTACCGCAGGGTGGCGTTCTATCTCCATTACTCTTTTCCATTTTTATAAATTCTATCTCTTATCAACTTCAGTCATCCTACCACCTTTATGCAGATGATCTGCAAATTTACACTCAAGCACCGGTTCATAGTTTATTTGATGCTTTTCGAATTATAAACATCGATTTAGAGCGGATATCTGCTTGGAGCCTAAGATTCGGTTTACAGATTAATCCAACAAAAACGCAGGTTATTGTCGTTGGCAGTCCTAGGATGATCGCACGCATTGACTGGAATCTTCTACCCCAGATTAACTTCGGTGGTATCCCTGTACCTATTAGTGATTGCGTTAAGGATCTGTGTATTTATATTGATAAAACGCTATCTTGGTGCCCACAAATAAGAGAGGTTAGTCGCAAATTATTTGCAGCGGCGGGGAACTTGCGAAGATTGCGAAACTTTTTGCCGAATGCCACTAAAATTGCGCTTGCTAATTCTCTTCTCTTACCATGCCTTGACTATGCTGATGTCAGTTGTCTAGATCTCACTGAGGAGCAACTTGATAAGCTTGAGCGTCTTCAAAATTGCTGTATAAGATTCATATTTGGATTACGCAAATATGATCACGTTTCAAATTCCGTAGCATGCTCAAGTGGCTCCCAATTCGCCTTCGACGGAATACTCATATCCTTTCTTTGCTTTACAATATTTTCTTTAATCCTTCTACTCCCCCTCACTTAAAAGAACGCTTTAAGTTCCTCAATGACACACATTCGAGATCGCTGAGGTCATCGGTGAAATTAAGATTGGAAATGCCAATGCATTCCAGCACTTTTTATGACAAATCGTTTACAGTCCCAGCTGCTCGGCTATGGAATGCACTGCCGATATCCATCAGACAAGCAGAATCATTATCAGCCTTTAAAAGATTATTAAGAGACCACTATCTTTCCATTCAGCTCTCCTCCACATTGTCATAAACTGTAAATTTTCTATTACTTTTTCCTTTGTCAATTAGTACAGTTTTTACAATCTCCTAACCATTTATTTTAGTTATATATTATAGGTATGTATATGTATAAATATAATTATATAAGTATAGCATTAACAAAGTATGGTATATTTATTAATATATGTATTATTATTTAATTAAAGTATTTTGTACCTATTTATTGTTTAAAATTCAATTAATTATGTGCAATATCTTATCACACCAACACTACCCTTTTTGAAATCCGTCAGTTTCCAGTCCATCCAAAGGTTGCCTGGAAGAAATTACTTTTTAGTGATAAGGCCGCCCTTTGTGCATTACCTGCTAATCACAATTTTTATATGTATTTCCGATTGGTGTACAATAAAGAATATTATTATTATTAAGATCTCGGATCCGACCCTCGAGCTGTTAGAGGAAAGGCGCAAGATGGTTCTGCTATCCTCCGACGACATGCCGAAATATCGGCATCTCAACAGACAGATCTCTAAGTCTCTGACTCGCGGTCGCCGCCAATACAACACAAAATGTGTTCGTGAGGCGATCGAGCAGAATAAGCGATTCAAAGTGTTCCAGAGGGATCTGTCTGTAGGGCAGAGTCAGCTGACAAAGCTGAAGACGGAAGATGGCAGAATCGTATCGTCCAAGCCTGAGCTCTTGGAGAAGATCGAATGGTTCTATGGACAGCTATACACGACAACGCAACAACCCGCAAGCACTCCAGCGTCAGACCCTAGAGCTGGATTGATCCGACACTATACCGAAGATATCCCGGACGTCAGCATGCACGAGATTATTGTGGCTCTCAAACAGCTATAAAAAAAACAACAAGGCGCCGGGTAATGACGGAATTACGAGCGAGATGCCCTTCGGAAGCTATTTAATTCCGTCATTCTCGAGGGTTAAACGCCACAGGCGTGGCACAGAGGTGTGGTGGTGCTTTTCTTTAAGAAAGGGGATAAAACCCTCTTAAAGAACTACAGACCCATCACACTTCTGAGCCACGTCTACAAGCTGTTTTCGAGGGTCATCACGAATCGTCTCGAGAGCAAGCTAGACGACTTCCAGCCTCCCGAACAAGCCGGTTTCCGTAAAGGCTATAGTACCATAGACCACATACATACGCTGCGGCAGGTTATACAGAAGTCCGAGGAGTATAACCAGCCACTATGCTTGGCGTTTGTGGACTATAAGAAAGCCTTCGATTCGATCGAAACCTGGGCGGTGCTACAGTCTCTCCAACGGTGCCGGATTGACTACCGATATATCGAAGTGCTGAAGTGTTTGTATGAAAACGCCACTATGTCAGTCCGCCTCCAGGATCAGAGTTCGAAACCTATTCAACTCCAGCGAGGGGTGAGACAGGGGGATGTCATATCCCCGAAACTGTTTACCACTGCGCTGGAGGATGTTTTCAAGCTTCTGGACTGGAATGGACTCGGCATCAACATCAACGGCGAGTACATCACTCACCTTCAATTCGCAAACGATATCGTAGTCATGGCTGAGACCATGGAAGACCTAGGCACAATGCTCGATGACCTCTGTAGAGTCTCCCAACAAGTAGGTCTTAAGATGAACATGGACAAGACGAAAATCATGTCGAACGTCCATGTTGTACCTGCTCCTATTCATGTTGGG
Organism: Euclidia mi; assembly: GCA_944739405.2. Lineage (NCBI taxonomy): Eukaryota > Metazoa > Arthropoda > Insecta > Lepidoptera > Erebidae > Euclidia > Euclidia mi. Next base: position 27,474,591 of record OX123186.2, on the reverse strand, counting down.
AACTCTACGCTCGAAGTTGTCGACAAGTATATCTACCTGGGACAAGTAGTCCAATTAGGTAGGTCCAACTTCGAGAAGGAGGTCAATCGTCGAATCCAACTCGGTTGGGCAGTGTTCGGGAAGCTACGACATATCTTCTCGTCCGATATCCCGCAGTGTCTCAAGATGAAAGTCTTAGACCAGTGTGTGTTGCCAGTGATGACTTACGGATCAGAGACGTGGTCGCTCACTATGGGCCTTATTAGAAGGCTCAAGGTCACTCAGAGGGCGATGGAGAGAGCTATGCTTGGAGTTTCCCTGCGAGATCGAATCAGAAATGAGGAGATCCGCAGTAGAACCAAAGTCGCCGACATAGCTCTCCGGATAGCCAAGCTGAAGTGGCAGTGGGCAGGGCACATAGCTCGAAGAACCGATGGCCGTTGGGGCAGAAAGGTTCTGGAGTGGCGGCCACGTACCGGACGACGCAGCAGAGGTAGGCCCTCCGCAAGGTGGACCGACGATCTTGTCAAGATCGCGGTAGGCGGTTGGATGCGGGCGGTTCAAGACCGGTCTGTGTGGAGAACCTTGGGGGAGGCCTATGTCCAGCAGTGGACGTCGTTTGGCTGATATGATGATGACAAGAGCGTGTTGCGAGAATCTGAAAGTACTCATGGACTGTCGATTGGTTATCTCAGAACTGTAGTCGTTGCCTCTATGTAGCCAAAGGAAATCAGTTTGTCTGAAAGTAGCTTATCGTTTCTCGCCATGTTCGCATTTAGTTTTAGTTTTTGTCAGTGGTCAAATCCAGTTGTGACATAGCTCATTGAGAGTATGGATGGGAGTTACGTTCTGTGCAGTTGTGAAGTTGTAAATCGCCTAATATGTACGAAGTGCGGACGTTGAGTTAGTCTGAAAGAACGGATACTCTATTTAGTGTGTATACAATGAGACGAATCTTTGAAATACTAATAGTAGCTTTATTTCCTTTTTGGGTAATCCTGGTGGCTAGTGCGGCCTGATGGCCGGCGCGGCATGGTGGCCGGCGCGGCATGGTGGCCGGCGCGTCCTGGTGGTCGGCGCGGCCTGGTGGCCGGTGCGGCCTGGTGGCGTGTGTGGCGCGTGGCCTGTGTGTGGCGCGCGGCCCGTGTGTGGCGCGGGGCCTGTGTGAGGCCTGTATGTGGCTTTGAGAAGCCTGGTTACTGGTATAGCTAAAGCATATCTGGCAAAAACTGGCAAAGAAAGTTAAGGTAGTTTATTAAATTCATTTAGTTAAAAGATGTAGAGTCCAAACACCTTAGCTTTAATGTTTTGGTTAACTTGGTTTGAAATAGCACCACTACTGCCACTGAACGGGATCTACAATAAAAAGCAGCAAAGGTTCTATGCATTTAATGCTGAGTATTGTCTCACTTCCCTTGCACGAGTATGACCGACCAACAACACGACACTGGCCTGAACACTAGGGGCTGCAGTCTTTCACGCTGTTCCTCCGGTAGTGTGTAGGGCAGGCTGCTCGAAGGGCTGCGCGTAGAGGGCAGATCTTTCCAGACGTTGGCTTCAGCTGTCAGGCACCGGCGGTGTGTATGCGATGAGCAAGGCAGGGCCAGACTCGTCGACAGAGGTGTCGTCGAGGACGATACAGGGAAGTGTAGCGGTCTAGGGTAGCGTAGCCCGGAGCTTTAAGGTAGACCTGGAACCTACAGCTGGGACCAGGATACACGTATAACGTATACGGAGTAGCGGTAGTAGGTCAGTATAGAGTAGCGATGTATCTACCTACCTACTGTATTTATATGCACCAGTTTATTTATGTAACTAATAATTGTACGTTGTTATGATGTGAGAATAAATGAATTACTTACTTACTTTACTTAAATATCTTAAAGTATAAAGGCCCATTTGAAGTCACAGAAGTTCTTTACGATGATCGTTATAATCGCAAAGCCCTTAATTCTAAGCGTAACTGTAAGTATGCACTTGACAGTTTGCGAAAAATGCCTGAAGGTCAAATTACACCTGACGAAATTGAGGTAGAATGAAGTAGTTCTGATATTAAAGAAAGTGTTTAAGTTTACATGATGATCGGATCGGATCGTAACAGAGGCTGACGTGTAGCCGTAGCTTGGTAGAAATCGGCGTCTACTAACTTAGTAGTCCGTAAGTAGGCGGTATTGCAGTCAGCTCTGACGGAGGTCGGGTTTCAGTGGAAACCATAGAGTCCTGGAGAGACTCGGCGTGCCCATGTGGGGTTCGCAGAAAGTAGAGTAACTGGAGGTTACTGGGCTATGCATAGCCATGATCACATGTAGAGCTTAAATGTTTTGGTTTACTTGGTTTGAAATAGTATCTTGAGAGATATCGCGATTGTGAAATGTCAGTTTTACTTTGAGTTTCCTGATTATTGATTTTGATACTGAAACTTTGTGCCAGAGGATCAGAGCATAACTGACGAAGAGAGCAAATTGTGAACCTTAATACTGACGAGACAGTAGAAAACTGGGCTTACATGTTGATTGGTTGTGTGATTAGGTTTATTAGGAACTTGGATTTATTAGGAACTTTCTTTTACAAAGGGGTTATTACACTATTAAGGAATTTTTAAATGATAAGACACCGTGGGGATAGGCTTAGGCTTGTTTAACTCACGGTTATTTTATTTACATGTTAAATGGAGGTGCCTCGTGAACACATGATTTTTGCAGGTTTTGGATATTTTTATGATTTGTTGAATGTAGTTTAACATTATTTATCCCTGATCATATCATTGTTCACTTGTCACCTTCACAAAATTCTTTCTACATTTGCATTCCTTCACGCGTTCCACTAACTTATGTTAATAATAACGATTTGGAAAATGGAGGTAATTGGCGGTCATGGTCAGTATACCAATAGATTGTTTCTTACTGCTGGTTCGTATACCGTTGTCGTCATGCTCACTAAAATGTCATTTCTTGTGGTGGCGTCGTGTGTCGGGTCATCCCTGTCCCTGTAATATGGCGAGAGGGATGATGGCTGGCACATGCGTCATACTCTTGAACGGGTGCTACTTGCGATGACTGGTCGATGACGGTCTTGCGGGCTGGTATTAGATTTTAATATTTAACTGCATCATTTCAATCATGGTTGTGATCACTTTTGCGGATTGCCTGCATTATTAGGTATATATAATGTAAGTGAATGCTCCTGTTTCACCATGTCTGTTCTGAGGAGGCTAACCAAAAGTTTTATGCTTGAGTATTATTATGTACAGTAAATATATACAAGTGATATAGAAGGTGTAACAGTTGCAGCACCTTACAAAATGTAAATTGTGGATTATGCAAAACCTGGCGATGAAAAAGAGTTACCGTGAGTTTTATTGCCCGTTCTTTCTCATGGTTCTACCTATTGCTTTGCGAACGTTGCAGTAAATGTAAATGTAGAAGCATATAGTAATAATGTTTTAAATTTGAGTATAAGTAATTATTTTACAAATTTATTATTTTGACGTCCATAAGCGTCACATTGTGACCCAAATGAATAAAGGATTTTGAATTTTGAATTTGAATTACATGTTAGAGGTCGATTTGTAGCCGTAAATCAGTACAGATCGGATTCAATACAACTGTGAATGCAGTTGTCCGTGAGTACACGGTAGGCAGACGACTCTGGTGTTTGATTGCTTGTGTGATTCAATATCAGAGGTTGATTTGTAGCCGCAAATCAGTACAGATCGGATTCAATACAACTGTGAAGGCAGTTGTCCGTGAGTAATAACATCTAGTTCATTTAAATAACTATTCATGTATTATTAGGTCATTCCACTTACTACATTTACATTTGCATTGTTGTTCCACTAATTTTATTAAAATTTTGCTGTAAGATGAAGATAACTTGTGATCATGGGCTGTAAACGCTGTAATTACATTTCCACCATAGTTCTGAACATGGTCACGAGTTGTCTACATTATAAGACGTAAGTGGATGCTCCTGTTACACAATATTCACATTGGAAGGCTAACTAAATCACTTAATTTAGTAACTGCATTAATTACTTAAGTATTATATCTGTAACTAAATAATTACTATTTACAAGTAATTAAGTACAATGTGAAACAGTTGCAGCTCCTTACAAATATATAAATATGTACCATAATATTGACGATTTAAAAGAGTGGCCACGAGTTTTATTGCCGTTCTTTCTCGTGGTTCTACCTATTGCTTTGCGAACGAGGCAGTAAATGTAAATGTAGAAGCATTAAGTGATTTAATTTTAAAATTGACTTTCATAAGCGCCAGCTTGTGACCTTGATGAATAAATGATTTTGACTTTGACTTTGGCTTTGAGTACGCGGTAGGCAGACAACTCTGGTGTTGGGGTTTTGTGGAAACCATAAAATCCAGGAGGGACTTGGCGATCCTTGTGAGAATGCGCAGATAAATGGTTTAAGTCCTGGTTTAGTAACTGGAGGTTACTGAATGGTGGCAACCGAGTGGCTGGTTGAGTGCCTGGTTTGGTAACTGGAGGTTACTGAATGGTTATGAATCACATGTAGAGCTTTAGTTATTTGATTTGATTATAACGTGAGTCTATGGTAATGAGTGTATTGTCAGTGATGCTCTGAATCCAGCTCCTATAATAGTTAGGAATGTAGGAGGTAATTTTGTAAAAAAAAAATTGATTAGAATCCTAACACTGTTTTGATTTAACCCTTACCTGGGTTAAGTCAGGAGTGACTGAGCAATGTGATACTGTGCGTGTAATATTTTGTTACAGATTAACACACAGGGACGTGTGTCTTGTAGGATGGCCGTATCGGAACGAGCATTAGTATGCGACGTCAATTGACTACGAAACGGAAGTGCGAAGATGGCGCGCTTCGACAGAGTCTGGTGTGACGTTCGCTACAGTTGAAGAGGGGGGATGTCGGTTGTCGTTCAACGGAGCAACGACAACTATCACTTCTCTTGGAGACTCCGGGCGGACAACAAGTACCTAAAAACTGTCACTCGTTTCGTGTTCAGTAATACAAAATAGCTAGTCAGCTTTGTTAAAGTTGATTTGGTGTGAGCTTATAACAAACTGTGATGTGAAGTGTTGATTCCAGCCAAGAATCAAGCAACCCGCCGACATATTTATAAAACTATTTCCTAATACTCACACTTCGTTCCAAAAAGAAATAAAGCTGCGTATCCATTATATGCTCCTGGCGCGTGTGCCATGAACACCCGCCCCGAGAGTGCGTTCACGGAACGCGCTCCAAATATTTTAATGATATTAACTCAGCGAGCATGACGCGCGTGGCAATGCACGAGCAGCAGCTGCGTTTATAGTAATTCACATTAAGAGACACATTATGGACCATGTAGGGCACGGCAACTTATAATAATGATATAATTTACAGAAGAAAAAACATAAACGTAAAGTGCTTTGGTGGATGAAAGAGTTGTTTCACAATTTATTCCCTCCAAGCGTCTTCTCTGAGCGATTTATTATGATAAAAATAAATTTTACTATTCCACAGCAGTTCTTTTGTTGTACCATGTAAAGTTGAATTAATTTACGGCAACTCTGATTATCCATCGCTCGGAACGTAACGAACACACGAAATAATATCACGTCACAATTGAGTTTCCTTTGATGCGCGGTAAAAAACCAAGCTCTAAGTTCGAGCGTTCCAACAAACACATTGGCGCGCGTTCCAAAATGGTAGCAATTTCGCGCGGCCGGAACGCGCGCCAATATTCGTCCTTTTGGAGCGCGAATTCGATACGCGGCTTTAGACTAGCACTATTACAATAGCCAGTACTAAATCAAAATTAAAGTCAGCCAGTACTACGTTTAGACATAAAATGTGTCTTTCCCCTTTCATCACACAAATTTGTGGGATGAAAGGGGAAAGACACACAAGGTTTGTTCTAGACATTTATTGTCCGAAAACCACGCATTTATAATCTTTAAAATTTTCATAAGCATACTCAACAGCCATAGTTTCTACGTCCACCAGAAGTTTTTAATAGCACTGAAATAATTATAACGAGTTTTCGTCCACGGCTCTACCCATGTATATTTACATAAACCGTACCGTAACCGTTACTTTTCTTGAGGTCAAATGAAAGTGTAAAATTTTTCGTGGGGCATATTATATAATCCGCTAATGTTTTGTACAGGTGTTGCATGAATAAAAAAGTACTCTTATATGAGTATTGTTTACTTGCTTGAGCTACTACATTAACATGACGCAATATACACATTTATTGTTTGAGTAAACTACTTACAAAAAGTGCTAAAGCTATATTTTAGAATGTTAAAGTAAAAAAAAATAGTTCGGGTAAATAAAAAAGAAACATTTCATTTTCCCCTTTTTCAATAAAATACAGAGTACCTTAAAGTTAATTGAATACGAAAAACGCAATTCATATCCTTCCTCAAAATAAGGCGTCACTACGCCTTTTCCTTTAAGAAAAATTCAGTGGACTTCAAAAGGCTCTAAGTAGCTTTGTAAGTGGAATATATTTGTTGCGTACAAAAGCAAACCCATAACGGATATGTCAGAAATCCCTAAACAGAATATTCGATGGGGTTCGTAAGATTGCAATTGTGTTGACAGATAGGAAGATAACTTTATTGTACACCGTATGGTTTTCTAACAGCAAAAAATGTTTTACAGAAATACAAGATTCGAGATTTCTAACAGCAAATAAATCTTTAACAGATCTGCATATAACCATTCATATTAATAGAACTATTGAATGCTTATATTATGCGTGTCTAGAATTACCGTAGGCTTACTGGGAATTGGTTGTAAGCACAGTGGAAGCTAATTTATATTCATCCAGTTGTCTAAAGTAATCAAATGTCTGACATATATTGCTGAGATTCTCAGCGATGACAAATTATAAAGTAGGTAGTAATATGAAGATTTTACCTTATAACTCCTGGTGATGTTCTTGAAGTGGACCTATAGATTAACTTATAATTTTGGCCAAAATAACAAGAGAATCAATGGATACCAGTTTACAATTCGGCGAAGTCCTTCTCCAGACCACGATGCACGTTAGCGGTTCACAAAACTTTTCACAAAAGTTCACTATGTCATCAATTTACAACAAACCTTGCCGGAAGTCAAAGGCGGCAATTTAATTAAGTTAATTACAAGTTGATTCAATTCGCGTTAATTCAATGGGCGATCAATTAATTTTAGGTACAAGGCACGCGAGCTTGCAAACGGCGAGTTAATTTTTCAAGCGGAAGACGGAAGTGATAGTTCAGTGTGACCATTGTCAGAAATTTTCAATAGACTAAACAAAATGTTACTCAATCGATCTAATCGATTTGACTTATAATAAAAACTAATTCTATTTCAAACATCCACCCGCCCCGGACCGGCCTACCGGTCCGCTAATCGGTTGGTAGACGTGACAATCTTGCAACCGCTCTCCTTAGAACCGAACCGTCCACCAAGACCTCAGCAAATCGGGGAACTCCATCAGCCCCAGTTACCAAATGAAGGATGCGCCCCCTGCGCCATCTGAGTGGCGGAAGGTTAGCCTCCTTGATCAAAACGAGGTCTCCAATCTTGGGTGGATCGGTCTTGTCGGTCCACTTAACGCGTTGCTGGAGTATGTGCAAATATTCCAAATTCCAGCGTTTAAGCGTAAACGCTCTGAGTAATCTGGTGTACCAATTCAAAACGCGAGAGACGACCAGTCTCGTATCAATATAGGGGTACTCAGGCAAGGCGACAAGTGGGCGACCAATCAAAAAATGGCCCGGCGTAAGGGCCTCCAAATCATTCGGATCTGAGGAGATCGGGCACAATGGCCGAGAGTTCAAAACGGCCTCAATCTTACAAAACACAGTTGCGAGTTCCTCAAATGTAAGGACAGACTCACCGATTGTCCTGCGCAAGTGCGTTTTGGCCGATTTTACGGCGGTATACCACCCCAGTGTGGACAATTTGGTGGGGAAAACAACCAATTTATCCCACGTCGGGCAAGCCTATCACCTATATCAGCCTTGTTGGTTTCAAGGAAATTAACAACATCATTCAAATAATTATAGGTGCCCTTGAAGTTAGTGCCGCAGTCAGAACGGATCAAGGAAGGCAGCCCTCTGCGGGATACAAATCTGTCAAATGTGGCTACAAACGCCTCGGTCGTAAGCGAGGAGACCAGTTCTAAGTGTACGGCCTTTGTGGAGAGACAAACAAAAACACACAAGTAGGCCTTAACAGTCTTGCTGTTTCAAAGCGTCGACGTTTTCACCAAAAAGGGACCTGCGAAGTCCGTGCCAACACCGTCAAACGTCCTGCTCTCAGTTACGCGATCTGCCGGTAAGTCTCCCATCAAGGGCTGCATGGTAGAAGCCTTGAGCTTATAGCAAGGGATGCAGCGAAAGACTACACTCCGAATAATTATTCGGGCAGACAAGATTCAAAACTCGCGTTGCAAAATGGCCAAGAGCGCATTACAACCAGCATGCGAATTTTTAAGGTGACGGTCAGTTACCAACAAGCGTACCAAATGACCGTCCTTAGGTAACAAAAGGGGGTGACGTGCTCCGTAAGGGAGGTTGGCGTTCTTGAGACGCCCTCCAACGCGCAAGAGACCCGTATCGTCCAAAAAGGGGTTCAATTTAGAGACAGCTCCCGACAATTTCGATTTCCCCGACTTGTGGATAGCAATCTCCCTTTCAAAATGCGCCAATTGCACAGAACAAACCCAAAAGGTGTGGGACTCCTGTCGTTCCTGTGGTGAGAGAAACGGTGTCAGTCGTTTCTGTTGTGGGTGCCTAAAGTTAAAAACAAAACGCTTTATCCAAGCAGTAACACCTAACAACTTGTCGAGGGAGCTGTAACGATTCAACAGGAAATCGGGGTCGAAGGCGCATTCTACCTTCTCAAGAGCGAGTGTTCGTAGACCCGGCAAATCAGAAGTATTCAAAACTGGCGTTCGAGGCCAATCAATTTCTGGTCGACTCAACTATTCCGGACCCCACCACAGCGAATGACCTATCAAACTAGGCGTCAAGCATCCGCGCGAGGCACAATCAGCGGGGTTGAGCTCACCTGGCACGTGTCTCCAAACAAGCTTGACTTCGAATTTCTGGATTTGTGAAACGCGATTAGCGACAAATACCTCCAAAGTGTGGACAGAAGCCTTCAACCAACAAAGAACAATTTGGCTGTCTGTCCAGGCGTAGGTCCCATTAATGCAAATGCTTTTACCCAAAGTACTGGACACGTGGTTCAATAAGCGTACAAGTAGGGCTGCTCCCGAGAGCTCCAATTTTGGAATGGTCAGAGATGTCCGAAGGGGTGCCACCTTGCTCTTTGCCATGATCAGGGAACTTTCACCTGACCTGAGGCACTGACTGTGCGCAAGTACACCACGGCCGCGTGACCACGTTCCGAGGCATCACAAAACCCATGAAGGGTGGCCTTGTACTTCCCGGGAGGAAGGATGGGACGAGGCAAGGAGATCTCGTTGACGGCAGGAAGCGAGGATACAAAAGAGGTCCATTCCTCAACAAGAGTGCCGTGTAGGGGTTCGTCCCAGGTCAATCCTGCTGTCCAAAGCTTCTGCAAGAAGCATTTTGCCCAAAATATAATTGGACAGATCCAACCGTTCGGATCAAAGGTTCTGGCGACAGTAGACAATACGAGACGTTTAGTCCAAGAACACGGCAATTTCAAGTCTACGTTATATGTAAAGATGTCTTGGACTGGTCTGTACTGAACGCCGAGAACAGCCATCATGGCGGGGTTGTCAACAATCTCAAACAAATGTGGATCCTGCTGATGATCCTCTGGCAAGCCTTCCAAAAGCGCTGGTGAGTTGGAAATCCATTTGCGCAACTCATAACCAGCGGAGGCCAAAATACCTATCAATTCGTCCCGCAGGAGGATCGCCTCGTCCACTGTGGAGGCGCCCGAGCAAATGTCGTCGACGTAAATATCGTCTTTCAAGATGGCGGAGGCTCTTGGGAAACGTAAGCCTTCGCGGTCTGCGAGCTCCCAAAGAGAACGTATTGCCAAGTAGGGGCTTGACCTTAACCCGTACGTATTAGTATTGAGCTCGTAGACGACCATGGGATCGCGAGGAGACTCTCTCCAAAGGATCAGCTGGAAGCGACGGTCATCAGGGTGGATAATAGTCTGCCTGAACATCATTTTTATGTCGGCCACAAAGACAACCTGATGTCGTCGGAAGCTGGTGATGACGTCACAAAGGTCCTTGACCAACTTGGGACCAGAATGCAAGCACTGGTTCAAGGATACGCCTGTTGAAGTCTGCGCAGAACCATCAAAAACTGTGCGCAGCTTGCCAGTCGATGGCTTCAATACCGCATGATGCGGGAGAAAGTAATGCTCCACCGAACGCCAATCCAAATTTGACACAGACATGTGTCCCAATTGTTCATATTCTCTCATGAACTCAATGTACTTCTGCCTGAGCTCCGGATCACGACCCATGCGACGCTCCATAGCCAACAATCTCTTTTCGGCTAAAGGTCGTGACTCACCAAGCGGAGGCCGAACAGACAGAAAGGGTAGCCTCGTAATGATCCGACCAGAACGGAGTCGACCAGTGTTGTTCTGGAAGAACAGCTCGCACTCCTCATGTTCTGGATTCAAACGGGCAGCTTGAGGGGGCTCCTCTACCTCCCAAAACCTCTGAACCGCATCAGAGAGAGCGGAGCCTACAGCCAACAAATTGTCAAGTTCAGGTGGAGGGGGGTCCCTAGGTACAGGTCCCATCAAAGCAAATCCAAATATGGTCGGGATGGCAGTCAAACCATTTGGCACGAAGACCCGTTTCCCACCAATCAAAATTCCACCGAGGACATCAGAGCCAATCAACAAGTCGATTAGTCCCGGTGTGTCAAAATTGGGGTCTGCCAGTTCCAATCCCGATGTCAAATTCACCACAGCAGCGGATAGCTGTTTCTGTGGATGCATGCCCAAAATATTCTTCAGCACAATAGCCGAGGTTTTAATCCTCGGGTGTGAAGATTCAACAGGGCCAAACAAAACCTTAACTTGCCCTTCAACATTAGAGGCTACGTCACCTATGCCCCGTATACAATTTGGAAAAGAGCCCATATTTAATTTAACCTGCCCTACCAAATAAGTGGAAACAATGCAACCTTGTGAACCTGTGTCCAATATAGCACGGACAACAACAGAGGTCCCCGTGGGTCCCCAGACCCTAACAGCAACCGTTGGTAGGATAACGGTCTCAATGTGGGAGGTTGGCGTTATAGGGCAGGGGTCAATGACCTATTGTTGCCTGGGCGGCGACCGTTGGCCAGGACCAGGCAAATCAAAATGGGGGTGCGGCTTGAAGTCCTCAAGGGCGCGATGACTCGATCCGCGCGCCATCTGTGGGGGGTCATAGTGACGCACCCGCCCAAAACGAGGTGGGCGCGAGTCAAGGCGGGGACGCTCCGCCAAAGGAGGGGAATACCTGGGGCAGCAGTCATGGTGCTGGTGACGCTGAACAGCACATTCAGGTGCGCGAGAGAGAGGAGGCGTGCGCACGCTACGGTTCTCCAAGCGGGGTGAGCGGCGATCAATTAAGCGAGGCGACTCTCGGCTACGCGCCGGTGAGCCTCGGCTGCCACCTTCAAAACACCCGCCCGTGCGCGGCGTCGGCTGGTTGGACAAGCGGCCTACCTCTCTGGCATTCATGCAGAGAATGTCCAAATGCTGTCCTCCACAGTGAAGACAGGGGCGAGAATTTGGGCAGTCTCGCTGGTAGTGGGACCCCAAACAAGAGAAGCAAAGGCGGCGGGCATTCGCGATGCGCCTACGAGAGGCGACATGCAGGTCCAAGAATGCCCTACAACTGGCCGTTCTGTGCCCCGTGACCTTGCAGTAGGAGCACTCCACTGGGCTCTGCGTGACTGCAAAGCGAGGAGGGCGCCGGTCAACACTGGCTCGGGTGTGAACGCGAGCCTGCTCCTTAACCTTGGGCGGCTGCGACTTAGCCGGCGTGTCACCACCGGAGTTGTCCAAGACCCGGCACTCATCCTCCAGGAACTTCTCCAGGTCAGCAATTGGGGGCAGATGGGTCGCGCTATCCCCACCAAAGCGCTGCTCAAAACGCGACCTCAGGTCGGCAGGCAGCTTCTTCAGCACAATGTGCACCAATAGATAGGACCATTGGTCCACGGGCAGGTCAAGGCACTTAAGTGCGTTGATGGCCACCAATAGCGGGTTCAACAGTTGGGTGCGCAACCCAGAGACCCGGGTGAGCGTCGGCAAGCCCAAAATCTGCTCAATGTGCGTGTCGGCGAGGCCACGCTTATTATGGTACCTACGGGTGATTAGGTCCCGAGCCGTCTGGTACGCCTCGTCAGACACGGGCAGATGCTGGATGAGGCCCTTAGCCTCCCCATCCAGAACCGACATTAGATAGGCCAACTTTTGTGCCGGCCTAAGGTCAGCCCTATCATTGACTAGGCTGTCGAACAAATTAATGAAGCCCAGGTAGCTTCCTAGGCAGCCATCAAAATGGGGGAGGTCCAAAGTAGGGAGCCTACTCACCAGCCCCGGTGCTGACCTAGGAAGCTCCTGCTTCAGGCCGGGTTGCCCTTCCCTATCGGCAACTAGTTGTCTCGCAGTATTGGAGACAGCATCATACAGGTCTAAGACCTGGGCATAGTCTTCGCTGACCTTGTTTCGCTGGTCAGCAGTGAAATCATTGATTGACACTTCAAGACAGCAAGTGCTGAAAGTGCGAAATTGCTGTTCCACACTTGCCAGGCGATCGTCAATCCGCTCGTACCTCTGAAGTAAGGCCTGCTGGCGATCAGGCCGGTTCACTAAAGCATTGGCCGAGGCAAACCAGCGCAAATCTGATGCAATGGCACCAGCAGCCGCACGCAAGTCCTTGATAGCTGACATAATCAAAATTTCAAAAGAGCCCGGACAAGCGTTAAACAATATTAACAATCAAAACTTAATTTTTCTCAATTCTTTGAAACCAACAAAGTATCAGCCTGTTTACTGCAAGTGCAGGCAAGTGACAGGTATTTACTGCCCAACAAAATTAAAGGTTTCAGTATATTGAAACAAACACAAAAGTTATCAAAGTTATAACTTATAACAAATTAATAAAGTTGAAACTTCAACTTAATTAATTAATTATTTGCAACAGACAGACTAACTGTGTTATTTATGATATACAATAGGAAGTAAGCACAGAATATGTGTTACCTAACAATATTATCTATATTATAACAAAACAAAGTTTATTAATGTGACCCGCCCAAGTGGCAAGGTCAAGTTTGATTATTACAATGTTTATGAATATATGCAATGAACTAAATTTACTAAATTTATTGATACATACAGCTGTTATGTATCCAAACAAACTGGCTTATTAATGCAACAACAAATTTAAGTTAGATTTTCCAACAATACAAATCAACAATTACTGATTGAGGTTATGTGACAATGTGTTTCAAATTATCTAGGTCAACTTATACAATTAAATATTAGGTATTTTAGACAATAACTGACCTGACAAACACTACAATACTGTCTACAAGGTGAGATATATAGCTCATACAACACCAATCTGAGTTCAGATACAATCAACGGCTAAGCTAAACTTGTAAGTTTACAATATAGGCAGTTAACCACGCTCTTGCTATCAAAATTATGTCTAGAATTACCGTAGGCTTACTGGGAATTGGTTGTAAGCACAGTGGAAGCTAATTTATATTCATCCAGTTGTCCTAAAGTAATCAAATGTCTGACATATATTGCTGAGATTCTCAGCGATGACAAATTATAAAGTAGGTAGTAATATGAAGATTTTACCTTATAGCTCCTGGTGATGTTCTTGAAGTGGACCTATAGATTAACTTATAATTTTGGCCAAAATAACAAGAGAATCAATGGATACCAGTTTACAATTCGGCGAAGTCCTTCTCCAGACCACGATGCACGTTAGCGGTTCACAAAACTTTTCACAAAAGTTCACTATGTCATCAATTTACAACAAACCTTGCCGGAAGTCAAAGGCGGCAATTTAATTAAGTTAATTACAAGTTGATTCAATTCGCGTTAATTCAATGGGCGATCAATTAATTTTAGGTACAAGGCACGCGAGCTTGCAAACGGCGAGTTAATTTTTCAAGCGGAAGACGGAAGTGACAGTTCAGTGTGACCATTGTCAGAAATTTTCAATAGACTAAACAAAATGTTACTCAATCGATCTAATCGATTTGACTTATAATAAAAACTAATTCTATTTCAAACAATGCGTTTTCAAACCAACTTTCTGAATTTATTATATTAATATTATGAACAGGTTAAGGCAAAACACCTTATGTCATGTTTGTTAACCGATTTTCAGAAGCTATAGACGAGCTTAACTGCTGGAAATATGGATATTTATTGAAAATCATATCAAATAGGAATAAGTATTTTGAAGCAATTGGTCAAACAGAATAGTAATGGCAGCAACATTAATGCGCACGTACAGTAAGCTATTTAAGACCTTCATAATCCAGCAATATTTAATTCTTAATTAAATAATTTTTACTCTCCTTGTTTGTTAATCGTATTTTGTTTCCGTTTATTATTATTTACCAGAGGATTTCGATAGTACTTAAAATTAATTGTATGAAAGAGAATAAGATAGTTTGTTATGTATACGATATGTCTGATCTGGTAAAATAATAATTTGTACCTACATTAATCATCATCATCAGCCCTTTATACAGTCTCACTGCTGGGCACGGGCCTATTCTCATTATAAGAAGGGTAAGGCCATAGTCCACCACGCTAGCCAAGTGCGGGTTGGCAGACTTCACATGTTTTCGAGAACATTATGGAGAACTCTCAGACATGCAGGTTTTCTCACGATGTTTTTCTTCACCGCTAAGCAAGCGATAATTACCAATTTAATACGCACTTAACTTCGAAAAGTCATTGGTGCGTGCAGTGGATTCGCACCCGAGACCCTCTGCATAGCAGTCCGTCGGTCTCTTCACTCGGCTATCGCTGCTTGCTACATTAATACGTGATTTAAAATTCTGTTCTCCTTTCCAAAAAACAATGAGGTCTTCAACTATAGAATTTGGTAGTTAGTTTGTGGAAAGAAAGTGCATAAAGCAAATTGGCAAACATTGGATTGAAATGTTCGTATGGTAAGTTTAAAGTAACGATGTTAACCACAATATTATAACTGATAGATGTCATTATAGAAGACTAATGGTGAATAATGGTGTGTGTAAGCGATTTACCTGCGATATATGTATGTATACGACTGCCTCGTTGGTCTCGCGGCATACATGTGCGCGTGGGATCGGGAGGTGCCGGGTTCGATTCCTGGGTCGGGCAGTGTTATTGGATTTTTTTGTCACGAAATTATCAGTAGCAGCAAGGAGTCTGGAAATGTGCCCGGTACGGCAATAGGCTCGCCCCTTATTACGTGGGACTAAAGTATATCTGGCGAAAAGTGGGTGTAGAAATACACCTCTGCCTACCTCTTCGGGGATAAAAGGCGTGACGATATGTATGTGTGTATGTATGAATATGTATGTAAAACGATTCTGAGTATTAGCAAGGAATATAAAAAAGTGTGCGGCATTTGACGTTAAGTTTCAACTAACATATCTAATGAAATTTGGCTGTAATATATCGCCTTAAGCCATGAGTTTAGTCTATGAATAGATATTCATTTTGATATCCAAGAAACAAGCGCCATTCCACCAACACTTTACCAATTCGCAAGCATAGATCTCAAACGTTTCTGAATTTGGTGCCACTACACCAACAAGACTGCATATAAATTTCAAATGAATCATTAGACTATCAAATTCCCTCACAGACTAATAATTGCTGAGAAGCATATTCTTGGAAAACAAATTAATACTCCAGCCTCCCTATAAACAATATAGGGAGGCTGGAGTCACGTTTAATTTTGAGATAAATATCGCACGTTGGCTTCGAGCCTCACACGATGAAATATTGATGAAGACAATGTAATTTGTTACCGATATTGCCCCCTTTATGTGCTCGTAATTTTACTTCGTAAATGCACCGACGACAAATAAACGAGTTTTAAAATAAAGCACAAGTAAGGAAGCCTTTGTTGACGGCGTTATTAGTGGTAACGTGGTACGTTGACACTTCGGTTTCAATTTTGTTAAGGATGTACCGTATTGTGGAAAGAATGAGAATAATTTGATCAGATTTTTTAATTCTTCGTTATCATAAACATTAACTTCAATTTGAAACTACATATTATTTCTAATTTTAAAATATATATAATAAAATATAATACGTTTAAATTTTATGTAGTTAGTTTCGTCGTTATTGCTTATAGTAAGTTAGCTGATGCTGTTATTTTGACCGTTGTCTAACAAAAAATATTAGGTATTTTAAAATCCAAAACATACAAATGCTCATTATAGTATTAGGAGCCTATCCAGTTTGAGCATCACTCACCCGAGTACCAGCTTATTGAGAGACGAAAACGCAGCCAAAGGTGTTTTGTTAATCACATAATCTGGGATATCTTATTATTAGGATCCCCAGTCGGGATTGAAGTAAGTACATATCACCATGAACATTATAATGTTATTTTTATAAATTTACCCGCATATGAGACTGTATATTTTCATAATATTCTTTGACATGTTTTATTTATTTATTGCAACCACCTGCACAGGTTATTGCTTAGCATTTGAGCAATGCGAAAGATACACATAATTTAACACAATGCAATCCACTTACGTACTACGCCTATACATCGTATAAGCTTGCAAATTTGTTAATCGAAATGCGAGGCTCAAATTTTATTACGTGATACCTACAGCAATGCATAATGAATCCGTTTGTAATGCCAGATACATAGGGATGTTTGGCACGGTAATATAATCTAACAGTATTGTAACTCGGCCGTCTTCGTGAGTTATATACCTACCAGACGCGCCGCATGCGAGCTGCGGCACGATAGCGGCTGCGGGTACTGTAGGTACAGTCCGCCCAGTCTAATGGGTACTCTGCTCGCGGCGCGTAGGTATAACTCGAGTTTCGTGCGTTTGTATGGAGTTACAATACTGTTAGATATTATTTACCGTGTGTTTGGTAACTTAGCATTGTTTTTTTTGTATTAACTGAACACTTATTGTATTTAGCATCTGCGATTGGTCCTGAAGAATACAAGCGTGTTAGGTTTATAAAGCAGGCACCTAATTTGTTTCCAATTTACCGGCTGATTTAATTAAGCTTTTTGTTACATATTATCACGGGGTCTGAACATAAACTGTCCCCCTACTGAACACGGGGCTCTTCTCACTATGAAAAGGGTAAGGCCATAGTCCACCACACTGGCCAATTTCGGGTTGAAATAATCCACATATCTTTCGAGAACTTTATGGAGAATTCCCAGACATGTAGGTCTCCTCACGATGTTTTCCATCACTGTTAAGTCAGCGATAAATAACAATTGAACGTGTAAAACTTCGAAAAGTCATTAGTGCGCGCCGTAGATTTGAACCCCAGACCCTCTGCAGAGCAGTCGCCGGTCTCTCGACTAGGCTACTGCTGCTGGTTGTATACAAAATAGAAAAAATATTTTAGTCTAAGCATTTAAATGTTGTACCGATTACGATTCTTAAAATGTTATGTACGGGTAGGCATTGCAATATAAAAAAATTATACCTTTCAGATATCAGTTATTAATATTATGTGACTCATCCGCGGCATTTAAGATTTTTTAATTTTACTAAAGACGTAAATAACTGCATTATTATCAGCTTCTTTTTATTTTTACTTGTTAGTACAACCTTGAAATAGAAAACTGAAATTCAATTTTAGAACATCACCTAACTGGCAAACGCTTGTAAGTTTACCACTTACTCAGTATTCGTATTTTCATTTAAACAAGGTTAAAGATCTTAGAACTGACCTCGGCTATCGAAATCCTTGACAAGTCAGTTAAATGAAGAAATTAGTACAACGGAGAAGGATCAAGGATAGCACTTCGGTTGATTGCCAACGCGGCAATCACAGACACCGTGACAGATTTAGGTCAGATGAAAAGGCAAACGTAATGCGAAATATAATAATTCGAACTAAAAGGGTGTTAATAGACCAACACCCTGCGGAGTGAAATGTTAAAGCATGCACAGTGCTGATAATATTATAGTCCGAGATTCTTCTGCAATAATCTGCAATTTTTATTGACCAAAG
Organism: Euclidia mi; assembly: GCA_944739405.2. NCBI lineage: Eukaryota > Metazoa > Arthropoda > Insecta > Lepidoptera > Erebidae > Euclidia > Euclidia mi. The sequence goes on along the minus strand of OX123186.2, from coordinate 27,456,412 downwards.
TAACATTTTATTAGTGAAATTAGTCAAATTAGACCAAATATTTCTTTATATATTTCTTGAAGATCCATTTAGTTTTCAAATTAAGAATACAAAAGTCTTTTTTCTTACGGCCAATTTTTTCCAGGCAATCCTTATGTAATCTATTCTACTACCAAGTATCATTCGTAAAAAAATTGTTACACCAGAGAAACATGTACCTACCTGCATTTTTTTGCAGCCGGATGTTGGACTATTATTCTTCAAGATGATAACTTTAATTGTAGTATTGCGGGCGTATTTACAAACAATAGAGAAAATACTTGAAAGGCTTTTCAGACCCGGCGCCACATTTATTTCCTTAATTTTCACTTAAATAGCGGCACCCTGCACAACAATTGCTAATTTTACTATTATGTTATCACTCTATCAATCATCATGAGCTTTTTAGCCCACAGCTGGACATAAACCTCTCCAAATTTACATTAAAATAGTATTGTGAGATAATATAATTGGACTACTATTGGTATAGGGTTTGATAACGAGTTTACCATCTCTTCAACAAGATGCTATTTGCTTCGTGTATTTTCCTTAGTCGCCTCTTATCTACTTATGGTATGAAATGGGCTTTTCACACCTTGTATTCTTGATCTGTCACGACATATTATATATCTAGTAAATAAAACTATATACATGCGACAAAATGTGCATTACTTTTAGTGCACAGCCAGAGTGAAACGTGGGCGCGGCAGCGCGGCGCGGCGCGGCGGCGGCGTGGCGAACTTATACACATGAAATCTTTTTGGAATGACCGCAGTGGGCAAGTGGGCGCGAGAATCACGCGGGCAACTCAAACCATAGGACTTTCATACAAGTGTCCGCAGTGAATGCGCGGGCAGCAAGCGGGAACAACGCGGAGCGTGGGGAGCATCATCGCGCGCGTATCATTTCAACATCTATTTCTAGTAAGAATTTTCTATTACCACTAATTCTTCTTCATCCGTATTGCATTTCACAAACACGGCACCGCGCGTTTGCGGACACTGTAAGACGCGCCTACAAACGCGCTTCCACTCTGGCTATAAACATACGTCCACACAGTCTCTAACTAGTACGTACGTAAGTAATTCCATCTTGGGAGTTGGATAATTTTTATAGGTAGTTGGAAAGTAGTAAAAAGTAAATATACCGCTATTCCTAAAGTTGAGGTAAAATGCATGGCGTGACGACCGACCATGAGCTAAGTTGTAACTCCAGCAATCTTTACTCTACCTACATTGGACTGCATGTATGGCGTAGTCGACGACTATCGCGACACAGAATACACAAATGTAATCTCCATAAACTTCAATATGTATGCTTGGAGAAAAATTTTAATAATTCAGTGACAGTGACTTCATATCGCGCAAAAATACGATAGTATTTAACCAGTGTAATGGGTGGAAACAGGATTAATTTGATACTGGAAACACCACCACATGCTAAACACATGCTGATTGTATTTGTAGCTTCCTTTTTTAAATACAAAATCTGTGGAAAATATTTAAAAAAATAAATTGTACGGGCCTATGAAAGTAGTTGACAATAATACGTCCGAATAATTTCATTTTTAAAATGTTGATGATGTTGTAAACGTACTGTGCAATACTTATCTAATTGAGTTAAAATTATTTTTAGTTTCTGTTGTTTTATGGTGTTTCACCAGTTTTGACCAATATACAAATAGTGAAAGCCCATTTTGCAACTTTCTAGAGACGCAACGAACATTTTATCCGGAGCGTATATCGTCGGATGCGAATGTCCAAAATGTCACCATCCAAACGAGACAAGTCCTACATTGTACTAGATGTCACACGTTATCAGTTGCCATGCAAGACTTTCCCCTTTCAGCTTGGGTTTGATTTACAGTCTTATTAGATTACACAGAATATTAGATTTTCCTCTCGCGCCTACGGACGCTTAAAGGTCAGACGGCGGTCTGAGAGCGTCGTTTTACGCCTAAATACCATTCTCAAAGACTTTCATTTCAGCACCCCGGGGTAGTACGCACATAACAAATATGTTTAGTACTTCCCTGTGCAGAAATTACCATTCATATTTTACACACGTAAGAACACGCTGCCACACGAAAACACACGTGAAAATAAAATTTCACAACAAAAAGCGTTAATACGTTTAGAGTACAAAGAAACAAAGTATTTCTTAAAAACATCAACGTTTTCTGCACATGGCTGAATATAAAAATTGCTTCAACCACGTTGCGATCGCAAATTGCGTTGACATGCAAATTTTATAGTTCGCGAAAAAGAAAAAAGGGTAAACTGATTTTTTTGTTAACAAGCCTGTAAAAATGTTTAACAATCTACTCTGGAGATCGGCTTTACGTATTTAAGGGGAATTTGGTATCGTGAACACGTGATATTTCTGCAGATACGTTGCCTACTAAGCTGTTGTTGATGTTTATTTCTTCCCATTCTACAGCGCTTAGTACCAATATTCAACAAAGTTTTTGTGCCTGGTGTTTGTGTTGCTTTTGTTGCGAGTTGATAAAGAAATTATTTTTGTATAAGCGTATTTTGCGGCCTATTCGCCATGTGCGAAGTACATGGTGGGGGTATAGTAAAGCGATCGCAGCGCTTGCCGTGGCAGAAATACGCAAAAATTCGAGAAAGTAAAGTCAATTTGGACGGAGTTCGTAAAAAAATGCTTAATAATGGATGTTGTGTTGTGAACTGCAAAAATAACGGCAAAAATAGTAATAAGTTCTATATAATATGTATTTCCTACATCAGACTGGAAATTAAATCAAAGAAATAAATGGATAGATGCTATAAAAAGGAATAAGTAAGTAATCGAAATAACTTTTAATTATGATCAATTTTATTTGCGCTATATTTTATGTGTATATTTATTAGTTTCTATATTATTTTAGTGTTGACGACACAATTTGTAGTGAACATTTTATCGGATACAAAAAATCGGACGAGGAAGAAATTCCGAAGTTATGCTCCCACGATATTCCCTGAAATATATCGAAAGAGGAAGGTTATGATTCACAGGTGCTAGCTAGATATACACGCTTGACAAAACGAAGAACCACAAAAGTCTCTGATACCACATCAAGTCAAATAATAATTGAAGAAGGGAGTGAATTAAATCAATCTCAACTTCTTGTGGTCGATCAAGGATGTCAAGTCGATATGTTTTCTGAATCGAAATTAAGATATACAACCTTTACTTGTCATACAAAATAATTGAGTGGGTCTAAATCACGTAAACTTAATTTATTTAATAAGGTATAAATACCTATTTGTATAATAATAACCGCTAATATAGCGCTAAATTATTTTGTATGATGTATACAAATCGCGAAAGTTTAAAACCTTTATTTGTCTTACATTCATTTACAGTGATAAATGTGATGCTGAAATCCAAGTGAAGAAAAATAAAAGCTGTTATACTGACAAAAACCGGTCAAGTGCGAGTCGGACTCGCGCACCGAGGGTGTAACGTGTTCCCTACTTAGGGGGAGTTTAAATGAGAAACGTGGTTAAATGTTACAATAAAAATTAATTTAATTCGTCAAGTAAATCTAACATCATTTAGCAAAGCGTTTTACTTAACAACAACATATTGATAATTAAGTATTTTTCCGGCCGTCAGCGGTTTAATTTTACCATTTATTTATCATTATATGTTTTACATATTTCAATAGAAACCAGACATTGAAAGAAACAATCCTAGCGACACAAAACATTACAAAAAAAAATCAATAATTGCGACGCAGGAATTTAATGTTTGAGTTCACAATGAACAGTAAATGCATAAATAGATGCATTTTCAAATAACATAGCCATAGGCTTCAACAAGAAGATAAAATCGAAGACCAAAAACAACGATTGTAGCATAATAAACATTTGACAAAACGAACAACCAATAATTCTACGATGATATTCGTATTTTTATACCAAATAGACAATGATTAAATTTGTTCATTATTGTTAGTGAGCAACCTGCATGTGACACGTGTACATTTCATTAATAAATGAACGCGGAATTCTAGCTAAATACCTAGTATATAATACGCTAGCATCTTTAGGTACGTTCATTCTCAGCCAGTCCAATTATGGTGGGTACACGTGGTATAATAATGATGCAACTTTCTTAGTAAGAAAGAAAAAAAGTATTTAACTTTGAAAGATAATCGCCATAGTAGGCGGTAAATGTATTGAATAATAGCTACTATATAGAAATATATCGCCGTACAAAATCACTAGCAGAAGGTTATAGTAGAAAATAGAAAGAAATGGAAAGAGAAGGGTGTGAATTCGTTCCATAAGTCAGCCAAAGCAGATTATTAGCAATAATTAAAAGTAGCACTTAATTACCGTAGTGACGTTTAAAAAAGGTAATCGCGAAGTATACGATCAACGAAGGTGACCTTAGCACGTCGTTAGAGGACGCGAGGCCTTAAATCGCAATACAAAGAATGCAATCAATGAATGTGAGCACAGCGCGTCATTTAGTTGACACGTGGTCGCAAGCAAAACGATTATAACTTGTTACTTATGAGGTTGATACAAAATTAATTATCACACGCGGCAACAGAAATAGTTATAATATAAAAATACTTACCATGCGTAGTAAGAAAAAAATTGTCTATTGTGACCGGCGCAACATAACCGACCTTCCGTGCACAAGAGAACAAAAAACAATATATGCCACTAAAATAATTACACTGCTTTGGAACGATTTCACACATACCCAGTTAAAAAATAAAAAAAAAGACTCACCGGGCAGCGGATTCTCAACAAAACCCTACCTATATATTCCCGTGGGCGCCACTGTAACGTTTTTCCTACTTACGGGGAGTTTAAATGAGAAACGTGGTTAAATGTTACAATAAAAATTAATTTAATTCGTCAAGTAAATCTAACATCATTCAGCAAAGCGTTTTACTTACGAAAAAATTACAATAAAATGCTATCGAAAAGGTATAGACAGGGTCGCGTGATTCGGCGATGGTAAGGAGTTTGTTGAGGGTCCGCTTCCGATGGTCGTCCAGGAAAAGCCGCTGGTGTACTTAGCTCGTCTGCCTGCAGGCGCCAGAAAGAAAGGGCTGCGCGCAGCCAGCGCTTCAGTATTTATAGTCCGTTGCAGGGCGCGGGCGGCGGGGTCGACCGGGCCGAGTGATGTCAAAGTCAAAGTGAAAGTCAAAAATCATTTATTCATCTAGGTCACAACGTGACGCTTATGAACGTCAAATTTTTAAAGTAAATTAATAATGCTTGTACATTTACATTTACTGCCCATTCGCAAAGCAATAGGTAGAACCACGAGAAAGAACGGGCAATAAAACTCGTGGCCACTCTTTTTAATCGCCAGTGTTATGGTACATATTTTGTTTTTGTAAGGAGCTGCAACTGTTTCACATTGTAATTAATTACTTGTAAATAGTAAATAAGAACATACCGCACCCTCAGTAATATAAGGGATCAAGTCAAAATTTTTGTAAACTCTGATTTTGAATGCTAAGGGCACAAAATGGAATCCGCTACCGGTTAGCGCTGACAGAAAGAGAAAAAGGACAATAATGACTCGATAAATATACTTGTGTCCCTCTCACACTCTCTCCGCCCGTTCCCCGCTCTTACTGCTATAAGGTCGCAAACTGTAACGTTTCCGTACTTGTCGGAGGCGAACTGTTCAAACGTTGTGCGATTCATGTTTGTGCCCTTCTATGACGAAAATCCGTGTGAGTTTTGATTTTATAATTTTGTATTATAAAGAAAAAATTGTAGTTGTGCCGATATATTACGCAAAATGTACTAAATAATTGGGCCTTATTTATAATAGATCGGTATATTGCAAAAAAGTAGAAATGTTTTATGGAATCATATCTTATTGGTTCATTATAGTACGTAAATTGTTTTGTGTTTGTTGAAACAATTTGTTTTCGACCCTTATTTACATGAAAAATTCTATATATTTTTTAATTCGACACTTTTCTTTGCACTTGAACTTGAACTTTACCTTGTATGACATAAAGTTGTATTTCTTTTTTCAAAACTGAATATATATTTTTTGACATTCTAAATTGTTTATTTGGTGCTTGGGGTGTTTGCATGAATTTTACTTTATTTCTTTCAGCCCAACATCCGATTAGAACGTGTGAGAAAGATTCTAGTACTTGTGCCACCACAAGAAAATTCTTCCGCCGATTCTAGTACATCCGAAGACGAGTAAGAAAAAGGAACAGAAGATACAGAACATAGTTCCGCACCCCGCTCTTTAAATTCTTCATTTGAGCGACTGAATATCTTAGATGATGAACTTTTGCCAGACGAATTACTACCATCCACTCCAGCTATATGCGAAGTCCTCGTTACTCACAATCCACCGCAGCATTTGCTTGCGTTATCAAAATAGTACTGCAGCTTCTAATATCCCCAAGAAAACCAATTAAGAACTAAACCAACACCACAAACAAAAAAAAAGAAACAATTTGTGAGAAAACCACTGAATTTCAGATGGGAAATCGTCAAATTTAAATATAAAGCAGTACTGGATGACCAATAACCAATAACCTTTACGCAATTCGGATTTGAATCGAAGTCTCCGTCAGATTACTTCTATGAGTCCTTCAGTGAAGATATTATTGATATAATTATACTAAACACAAATTTATATTCTGTACAACGAAATCTAAAATCCACCAATGTTGCTCGGGAAGCAACATTGGTGGTCTTCGACATTGGATTTTGTTGCAATTAATATTTTGATGGGTGTCGTTAAAATGCCGTGCTATCGGGATTACTGGAGTAAGAATCTACGCTATAACCTAATCGCAGATGTTAAGAGTTTAAAGCGATATGATCAAATTCGTCAGTATTTGTACTCCGTTGATAATTCTCAACAGAATGGAGATCGTTATTTTAAAGTACGATCGATTTTAGATGGTGTACGTAGAAACTGCCTCAGTACAGAAGAAGAACATCGCTATAATATCGACGAAATGATGGTGCCCTATAAAGGTTCAACAGCCTGTTTCCAGCTGTTGAACCTTTATAGGGCATAAAGATTCAACAGCTGGAAACAGGCATCAATATTTGGCAAAGAAGCCAAAGAAATGGAGCTTTTGAAATGTTTGTTAGGGCTTTTATTTCTGCCTGCGTGTATGATTTTATTCCCTACGCTGGCAAAGACACGATTAGATATCATTATTTTATAAAATATAAAAAATCTTAAGGTGTTGGTGCAAAAGTGGTAATAGCTCTTTGCCAAGTACCTACTAGTCGACCAAGCCAACTAGACGAATGTCAACGTGACAAAATTCAACATAATTCAATAATTATAATCCAGAAATTCCTAGTACCGATTGCAGGCGCATTGTACGTTCACACACCGCGTTCGCACGTTACTTTGACATTCGTCTAGTTGGCTTGGTCGACTAGTATACAAAATAAGCCGGCGGTTGTGTACTTCGATAACTTTTTCTCATCACTTGAGCTGATCCACATGTTACGTCAAGAATATGATAACTTTTCCTTGGGCACAATTAGATCAAATCGTTTAAGAAAATGACAAATTAAAAAACCAGATGATAAAGTATTGTAAAGACGGGTAGAGGTTCAAGCAAACAAATACCTAGTTGATAATGAGAACAAACCGTGTGTCGTAAAATGGCATGATAACAAAAGTGTAATTTTGGCCAGTTCCTATGTGGATTCGTACCCTTTGAAGCCAAGGTTGGCGTTTCATGTCCACAGATACTCAAACATTATAACTACGATATGGGAGGGTAGATTTGTGTAATATGCTTATCTCCCTTTATCGCACCATTTATAAAACAAAAATGGTACATGGCATTGTTTTCCCAGCTCTTAGACATTTACGTAAACAATGCATGGATTATGTACAGAAAAGATTGTGTTCAGTACAATAAAGTCCCTTACATATAAAAAAATATTCACATATTAAAAATCATGATTTATTATGAACTTCTATCGAAACGATAAAAATCTGACGCTATCCGACATAATATAGTAGGCATATTATATTATCAATATTTGTTTTAATAATTTGTCACTTATTTCATTTTTTTATTACTTTTACAATAAATAGAATATAAATAAACAGTTTGTTTTTTTTATTTTTCATTGACTGTGTATTTTGCAATATTAATAATACATAACATTGTTTTTTCCACTTAATCACCGTCCGCTTCGCAATGTTAAGTATTTCTAACATGCCGTTTCTAAGAATGTATTGGTATTAGATATATTTTTTTCATTTTTATTAGCTAATAATAACAATTTGTAGATAGAATCACCGAAAAAATATCAATTTCAACCATACCTTTTGTTGCGAACTAAGGGGTTCAAGTGATTTGACCCTTTAGTTCGCAACAAAAGACATTGTGTTTAATTGTTTATTAGAATTCATAATTTTAAGATTATTGTTACATTCTGCACTGATTTTATTAAACTATTACTTTAATTTTACCTGATATTTTATTTATAAAACAGAAACAAAAGATTTAGATTACGGTTTGGTTTGGTAATATACAGTACTAACTATAATAAAAAACTAAACTATGATAGGGACTTTAATAATATATGGGATCAAAATTAAATAGCTCCGTATTTCTGTTATGATTTTTGTACTATATGGGCCTAAGTTAAAAGGGTTTTTTTCTATTACTTGTAATTTATAGAATACATTTCCATTATTTTTTTTTTTAATTGCTATATATAGTGCATTTATAGAAGAACAAATCTGCCTAATTTCACATTTATAACTTAAATAATAAGGAAGTTATTACAAAAAATAGCTGTAATGGTGGAATCCAGAATCTTGAAACACGATTTCCCAAAAATCTACTTTTTTGGATTATGCCCTTATATTACTAAGGGTACGATACATAATACTTAAACAAATATGTAGTTACTAAATTAAGTGCTGTAGTAGTCTTCCAATGTGAATCTTGTGGAACAGGAGCATCCACTTACGCTTTATAATGTAGGCAACTCGCGATCATGTTCAGAACTATGGTGGAAAAGTATGTTACAGAAAGTGACGGTATATGAATACACGAAAATTACAAAAACGTTAGTATCCAGCCCATGATAACGAGTTACCTTCATCTAACACTGTAGCAAATTTTAATAAAATTTGTGGAACAACAATGAAAATGTAAATGTAGTAAGTTGAATGACCTAATAATGCATGAATATTAAATAAATAGAACTAGAGATTTTATATAAAAAAAAACTGAAAAGTAAGGTATCTATATAAATAAAAAAATCAAGAGTTGGCTAGTGTAAGTGACCATCTATCCTTATCACTGAAATAATCATTAATGGTAAAATAACCTTTCCTAATAAGGCAGTCTCACAGATATAGATCTACATAGATAACGCAACTATCACAATTTGTATTGAAACCAAGCGTGCCGACTTTTTAATACCTACTGTGACGTTGCCTGTATCACGAAGTCGAAGCGATGCGCGACAGTATCGTTTGTGCGATATTCATCGTCTCCTAATACACAACGTCAGATCAAACGTCCGAAGCAAACGCGGCAACGTCATGTGAATAAAGTTTACTTAACGGTTAAACGGACGCGCGGGGACTGAAGTTAGTGGCGACCAAGCTCGACGCTTGGTCGGAGTTCAGACACGCGAAGTGCATGCATTTGCGTTATCTATGTAGATCTATGTCTGTGGGCAGTCTTTTATTTTACTTTTGAATGTACTAAACGGCAATTCTAAAAGACTAATTGGTATTTTATTGTATATACGAATACCTAGCCCTACAAAAGAATTATTAACTTTATGTAAACTATGATAAGGGGCATATAACTTATGCCTGTTTCGAGTATTTATGTTATGTACATCACTTTTTGTAGTAAATAAACCTATATTTTGCCTAATATACAATATATTAGCAAATAAAATTGCAAGTCTACTGTAAGAATCCCTATAGACTTAAAGCGTTCCCTAAGAGTATCTTTTGCACCTAACATGTATATTGCTCGTACCGCTCGTTTCTGTAGAACGAAGATATTCTGAATATCCGCAGCTTTGCCCCATAACAAAATACCGTAGGACATGACACTATGAAAATAGCTAAAATAAACTAGACGAGGTGTGTGAACATCAGTAAGTTGTCTAACTTTTTTGACAGCATACGCAGCAGAGCTGAGCTTACCTGCAAGACATGCTATATGTGCACCCCATTGTAACTTATTATCTAGTGTAATGCCTAGAAACACTGTCGAGTCAACTGTGTCAAGTTCCTCCCTATCTAGCCTTATATTAGGTCCCAGTTGTCTAACGTTAGGTAAAACAAATTTAATGCATTTAGTCTTTTTAGAATTAAGCACTAGGTTGTTTGCTGTAAACCATTGTGTAACCTGTATAAGTGCATTATTTACATCATCAAATTGATTCCTATTCCTATCTACTTTAAAAATAAGTGACGTATCATCTGCAAAAACTACGACATCACAGATATTTTTTAAATAAAAAGGTAAGTCATTAATATATACAAGGAATAGAAAAGGACCTAAAATAGAGCCTTGTGGAACGCCTAACTGTATAGGTAATTTAGAGGATGTAGTCCCATTTACATCGACGCATTGAAGTCTTTGCCGCAGGTACGACTCGACAACACAAAGTGCAGTTTCCTCTACGCCGTAGTGGCGGAGCTTACGCAATAGTGTGTCATGATGAACGCAATCAAATGCTTTTGAGAGGTCACAGAATACTCCGTTAGCATTTTTAGATGACTCCCAAGCATTATAAACGTGTTTTATGAGAGCAACACCCGCATCAGTAGTGGATCTACCTTTAGTAAATCCGTATTGATCTTTATGAAGCAGACTATTTAAATTAAAGTGTCTTAGTAGCTGCTTTAATAAAATCTTTTCAAATATTTTACTAAATGCCGGCAAGATAGAGATGGGCCTGAAGTTATTTACGTCATTTTTACTGCCAGATTTGAATAAAGGTATGATTTTACTTAATTTCATCAAATCCGGAAATACGCCTAAGTCAAAACATTGGTTAAAAATTATAGAGAGGTAAGGCGCAACAGTCTCAACTATAGTACCTAAAATTTTAATTGAAATGCCCCAAAAGTCGCCGGTATTTTTAATATTAATTGAATTATATGCGATCAATATATCTCGCGGAGTAACGTGCTCGAATCTAAACACGCTTTTGCATTCAGGTACACTGCTAAGCAAAAAATTTCCAGCGTCTGAAGATGAAGATTGTAAAGAGCTAGTAGTTGTTAAAGGTATGCTCGCAAAGAAATTATTGAACATATGCGCTACTTGAGTTTGATTGGTGACTAATAAATTGTTTTCTTTTAGTTCAAATTGGTTTTCCCGTGGTCGTGCTCTTCCTGTTTCATTATTTATAATTCTCCAAGTTTATTTAATTACATTTGTTGAATGTTTAATTTTGCTACTAATAAATTTAGATTTTGCCATAACACAAACTTGTTTAAAAATTTTTGAGTAGTTTTTTACTTAATTTAGAAAAGGTGTGTCAAATCTATGTTGTTTTATACCATATAATTCAAACAATTTGGCTCTACTTCTGTATATACCTATAGTGGCCCACTGGTTAAAAGATCCGGTAGTACCCTTTAATGTGACAGTTTTACTCTTGAAAGTATCTTGAAACTCATTATTTACTATTCCAAAAAGTGAATTATAAATTGTATTTGGATTTTCTGAGTTCAAAATTGAGGGATTGAGTTTAGCACTAATATTGTTTTTAAAACGTATAAGACGATTGGTAGTTTGAGGCCTACATTCTACTGTATGTGATTTATCATACGTTGTACATGAAAAACTAGCTATCTGTCCACGGTGATCAGAAGGAAGAGAACTAATAACTACTGGGTTTTTAGCAACACAAGAACTAAATATGTTATCCAAACAAGTAGAAGATGTTTCAGAGACTCTAGTAGATTCACAGAATAAATTACTTAAATTAAATGACTTAAAAAGATTCAGAAATCTAGTACACTGTGAAGAATTCTCTAAAATATTAATATTAAAATCACCACATACTATAATATTCTTATGACTACCGATAATTTTATAAAGAGCATCTTCCATAACAGTCTCAAATAGATTATAATCTTCAGAAGGGGGTCGATATACACAAATTATAATATATAAGTCTAGTTCCACACAGGACAACTCAATAGTGCGCTCAATAGATAAATTTACAATATCCTTACGTTCTTTGCATTTTAATAAATTTGAAGTCATTATGAGAGAACCGCCTCTAATAGCCTGCTTTCTTATACGAACTCTGCACTGTATAATATTCATTTATAACAATAACCTCATGGGTGCTTAACCAATGTTCAGCTAAGCACAAAACCTTAACGTCATATTATGTGTGAGTTTTGTGGCTTGTTGGAAAAATTCTCAGGTAGTATGGTACTCAATGGCTCTGCTGGTACAAGAGTATGAGTACAAGAACACGAGAGCTTATTGGTCAGAGACTCATACATTTCTGCATTACACCTCACCAAGTCTACGAGCTCACCTGCCTCCACTATACGCTTGCTCAGTTCTTGTTGAGAAGCTTGGTATTTGTTGAAGATCTCATTTAAGGTTCTTTCCATAAGTAATATCTCTTCCCTTAAGCGATGAGTGTCCATATCATACGAGTACACTGATCTGCTATGTTCCAAATTTCTAGAGTACTCAGAAAGTTAAATTAACTAAGTTTATGCGCTCCTTTCTAAGATTTAAATTAACTGTATGTAAATTATATTTCCTAATAGATTTATGACATTTTTTTATTAATTTAGTAATTTTAATGTAACGTTTAAGCTTATTATGACTAGAAAAGCTGGGTCTCATAATAATGGTATCCTCCCTGGTCAGATCTATTGTCACTGGCTCCCTAATGCACACATGATCAGGCTCACTACTAACCAACTCATGATATAGGCTACAGGTATTCGCAATCTGTTGACTGTGTATTTTTATTTCTATGTTGGAGATGGTTTTATGAGCTTCACTCAATTCACGTTCCAGTTCAGCAACACGTCTCAGAGCTTCTTCATGAGTGTCCATGCACTGTTGGAAGTTGGACACCGTCAGTCGAAGTTGTTCATGTTGCTCAAGTATTTCAAGATGGTGTGTGTGCATTTCAGCCAGCTGTGCCTTGAGTTCAGTGTTCTTGTCTACTATTTTCTTTACTTCTTCTTCGCTGTCTCTTTCCTGTAGCAGCTGGTTACACAGACTTTTAGAGGATTCCAATTCCTTGAGTGTGGACTGTAATTTGTCCTCCAGAACTGCCATTCTGCGGGTCATCATTTGAACAGACCTACCCCGTAAGCACCTGAAATATAAAGAAGAGTGAGTAAAGTCAGCAGAGAGAAACTAAGAAATGGGTGGATAGAAAGTTGAGAAGGAAATAATGTAGGTAGATTATATAAAAAAACCAGAAAAGTAAATTAAATAAATTTGGGAACAGCTTATTTTAAATTTTACTATTGGGGAATATGAAAGTAATGAATAGGTACAAAAAATTTATATGTTTGATATTATATTTATAAAACAATAAAATAAAATTGGAATGTAGGTAGGTACTTCTATAAATTGACCTGTGTAACACTATTGTACTCCTTAAATTAATATACTTATTTTATAATAAATAATTATGTTTTGTGTATAGTGTGTCATGTAGTATATGGTGTCTAAGGCAAATGTTTTTCGTCATCGATTTTGCTTCCACAAATTGTCAAGCAAAAGGAGACATAAACGGTGCCGCTGTGTATTGTAAATGACGTCGCTCACGTGCAGTGAGCAGTGTTTATGAAATGTATAGTATATATTAGTTAGTATTAAATGAATAAAACGATACAGGGATAAGTAAATAATTATGAAAACTATACTCCCCGGGTTTCTAGTTGATTTTGAATCTTGTGTATGTTGTATCAGTTGTCCGTTACTTTGACAGTTGGTCCGCCACAAGTTTTCCAGTGAGGTTTAGTCACTAGTCCTTTGATATTACCATAGTAAAAACAGAATCGTAAGCTAGCTAAGGCCGCTCGGCGAGTTAATTGCCTACTCTTGCGATGACACACGGGTTGTCACGTGTTTACACCGCGGCGCCGCCGCCGGCTTTGTCGGCGCGCGCGCTTTTTCGCCGTTTTTTTTAAGTGATTGCGCTGAATACTACAGAATTTAAGCTTGCATATATTTTTTTTCAAATACCTACTGACGAGATAAGCGTTATATAACTATCTAAATGCCCTTTATAGCGAGAAAAATATAACAAGTTTAATTTACTGTCGTTTAACACATTGTATAATATTAATAACGTTTATTACAAAACTGAATGTACATAAACAATTCGAGCGGGCGAGCAGTGTAGTACCTACATGAATGCCCGCGATCAGACGCGCGGCGCATCCCGTACTGAATCCGCGCCGAGCTTGCCGCGCTCGCGAGATTGTGTGCGTGAAAAGTGCGTGCGTACACGGCGCCGGCGACTCACGCGTACACTCAAACCAGCGCGGCGGCGCGGCGGCCGATTTGTATGAAGCTATCCTACTATTCTGTTTTTACTATGATATTACGTTACACAAACAATTATTGCTAAGGTTTATGGGTATACACTTTAATTTAGACATACAATTATTATTTATTAATGATTGTTAGACTAGATTGACAAGCATTTAAGTTATTTAAGTAATTTATTAGATTTTAATTTAATTTATTTTAAATGAGTTAGCTAGTTGTATCATATTGCAAATCTTAAATATTCATAATACATAGCTATTTTTAATATGGTATTAATTGTTACATATTATAATTGAAATGATAATATTATAATTGATATGTTATTATTTTGTTTATTGACATCATATTATTTGTAATCTTGATCTATCCCTTAACTATTGACATAACTATTTGACATCTTTTTTTATTTTTTACACTTGACCTGCACTATAATATTATTAATCTTCGTATATTTAGACATACCTATCTATATATTATTACCTAATTTTATTCACTTAACTGACATTCCTATTTTTATTATTTCATATATCCGTATACCTACTTGTATCTTAGATCTAGTATTATTATTTCGTATATCCGTATTGCTTGTATTTTAGATTTAGCCATTTCTTTGTATTGCTCAATCATATAACTCAGACTTTTAGCTCTAAACACATATGACTATTTAAATCTATTTGACCCGCTAGCCACAAAGAGGCGCCAGCTGAAAATCAGCGCTGCAATTAACATTGCAGCAATATGCTGAGCTGCTGCCTTTTTTGACACACAGTACCGAGCCTAGCATAAAGAATCAATTGTATTCAAATGAATTCACATGTAATTATTATTATGTACCAAACTATTTTTATTCCTATATTTAATTATTTTCTTTTGACTTTGGATTGTATGACATCTTTATTTAATTTTTTTTTGTTTGTTTTCAATTTAATAATATGTTCATGATTTTATATTATTATCTTCTTTCCTGTGAATGTTATGAATGTACCTTGAATTTGTATTGTGTGATCAAAATAAATATATTATTATTATTCTCTTTATTAAACTGTATTCTCAAAGTCACATTTTACATAATTAAACCTAATATATCAAATAAATTTAACTATATAAAATAGGACCACGGAAACCCACCGGTGTCGGGTACAGGGACCAAGCCACCGGTGGTTAGGGCCTCAGAGAAAGGAACTTCCTCACGATGCGCGCCGTATCGAGAAGAACCGCCTTCTGAATCAAAGACTTGATCCAGCTGCCTAGTGCGAGCCTCTTTAGGTGTTGGTCGAGGCTCTTGGCGATTAATCCATTCACCGACACGACTATCGGCACAATGATGGCCGAATCCACATCCCACATGTCGACAATCTCGTGAGCTAGATCCAAATATTTAATTTCCTTCTCTTTTTCTGCTTTCACGAGATTGACGTCATGTGGTATGGTGACATCGACTATCATTGCGAGTCGCTCTGCTCGGTCTATCACTACAATATCAGGCTTATTGGCTACAATAGTCCTGTCTGTAATGATAGACCGATCCCAGTACAACAGTGCACGACCATTTTCGAGAACTGGGTCGGGCACATATCTGTAGTACGGTACCTCAGAACCAATGAGATCATATTTAAGGGCTAGTTGCTGGTGGATTATCCTGGTCACTTGGTTGTGTCTGTGCAAATACTGACCATTGGCAAGACTCGAACAACCGGATCTATATGCCTGAGAGATTCTCCGGGCCGGTGACACGCCCGACATATGTCAACCGTACCGTCCCTCAGTATATACTTTCGGTAGTTGTTTGTCATGACAATTTCGTCCATAATTGCACAGACAAAACCTTCGGTTTCTCCGAAGAGATCACCGAACCGTAGCCAGGCTACAGAAGCTTTAAAATTGACATCTGGGTCATATAAAGCTCTATAGAACCGTCCATGCAGCTCCTTTCCCTTCCATACTTCTCTTCGGTCGTCAGTACTAAGTACTGCAGGTTTGTGCCAGTTCTCTTTAGCCAGAGCGAGCGGGGTAAGCCCTGAATCAACAGCAACTACATCGCGGTGCACATCCACGTTCCTTCCTAGAAAATATTCTCTGAGGTTGTACAGCTCGCGGTTATGGAGAGTCTTAGCACATAAAAAGCCTTTTTTGGCGGGGTTAAGGTGTGTTAAGCACCTTAACCCCGCCGAGAAATAAGCACCTAAGTACATTATATTATAATATTTATAATAATTACACACAAAAAATAAAGAAATACAAAAATAAGATAACAGAAATTTCGCTAACAACGGGTCGTTTTATTCAGCTTTTTGCTGCAATATACCTACGTATAAGTATACTACAGCGCTGGTTTTCAATAAAACGCCCTATATCTAACGTTACAACATCAAGTCAGTGCACTTTATAAAAGGTAAATAACAGATTAATACAACGCACATCACAATATCATCTAAAACCATGATCATTACAATAGGAAGATGCATAAGTACTGAAATAAGTCTTTGCATGATTGAGCAGCAACATTACAAATATATAATAAAAAGTGTTTAGTGACACTATACCACAGTGTGCGGTGTTGTATGCATGTGTCCATTGTTCCCACTCGCCTCGCCTAGCGGGTTAGAGCGGGATGCAACGGAATGAGTCTATGTGTTTCGAGTTGTGTAGGTACGGCGTATAAAATTCACACAATGACACAAACTATCAATATTATTATGCGATCGTTCGAACGAAACTAGCTTCGCGCAGTCTGCGAGTGCGCACGCGAACGGGGCTCAGACCAGTCGCGTGATGATAACATTGACAACAGTACGTAATAATTTGTAGTTACGCATAACAACAATAAGTGTAAACAACGCTAGCAGGTCTGACTATTGCAGGCGTACTACATGTTCATAGTAGATATTCCTAGATAATGAAATACGGCAGCGCTAATATCTAGCAATTATCCACTCGGACGATAAAATTATTACCCGAGGAACCCGAAAAAGTTGGTTTGTTTACATACGCTGCGCTGCGGCCGACGCCGCCATTATAGACTCATCTTAAAACTGGACAAAAATATCCAACACAGGCACCGAATATAAAGATAAGATGATTATTTTTTTATGAATAGGATAATATTATTGTTATATAATGTAGTTCAGTTTATTGATGCCTAAGCGGGTTTGTTGATAAACATAGTTTAGACCAGTGTGATATTTTAGTTAACTCACCTCCTGTGACAACTGTCAAACATCTAAATCAATATGCACATAGCTTCGAAAAGTCAGTGGTGCGCGCCGTGGATTAGAACTCGAGACCCTCTGCGTGGCAGTCTGCCGGTCTCTGCACTAGGCTATCGCTGCCTCTAGCCGGAGTGATAACATAACGTATCTATGTAAAGAAGTCATCACTTTATTGTGTACTTTTTTGTGTATTCAATAGAATTCTCTTGTATAAGTTCTTAAGGCCTGTCCTGCTTATTTTAGATGCTACTGGAGGTGGTAATGAGTTCCAGCATTTGGTGGCCGCGAATTTGAAACTACCTCTAAACGCCGTGGTCCTATGCTGCGGTATTGAAAGCGGTTTGGTCATGGAACGTGCGGGATGTGCAAGGTGATTCTGCCTCCAGTTTAACTTCTCGTATAAATATTTAGGCGAGCACGTTTTAACAATGCCGAACAGTAACGAAGCCAAGTGAAGCTTTCGTCTGTTACACATTTTTAACATATTAGCGTCATTTAAAAAAGGCGTAACATGGCTACGACGCGGGATGTCAAAACAAAATCTGGCGCATGCGTTTTGTACTCGTTGTATTAAACGTTCAGTTCTTGACAGTAGACAAGGGCCATATACTATATCGCAATAGTTAAATTTAGAAAGGATTAGACTATCTACTAATTTTTTTCTTATCATTACACTGAAATATTTTCTAAATCTATACAATGTCTTCAGCCTATAAAAACAACTCTTAACCACATTGCTAATGTGCGCCTCAAAACGGAGTTCAGGGTCAATTGTTAGACCTAGGTTACAGGCTGTTTCTACCCTGTCAATAATTTTATCCTTAATCTTTATCTCTGGCTTAGCAGAAATAATAGCGTTTACTTGTGTTTTGCTCCCCAGAACAATAAACTTTGATTTTGTAGGATTCAACGTTAGGCTGTTACGCTCCGACCACGAGACGATTCTATCAAGCTCTTCATTCATCCTATGCACCGATGCCGAAGTTTCGTTAGGGCTTAAGGACATGTATAGTTGGATATCGTCTGCGTACATGTGATATTTGCAGTATCTAAAGCAATCAATGATATCTGCACTGTAAATAATAAATAAAAGAGGCCCCAACAACGAACCCTGAGGAAAACCTCTGGTGACGGATTGCGAAGCAGAGGAAGTCCGAGACCCATCTTCTTTCTGTATTTCAACAGACTGCGATCTGCCAGTGAGGTAGCTACTGAACCATTTCACAGAATTTGGGTCAAAACCGTAGTAGGCTAACTTTGACAGAAGCAATGTTGTGTTTATGGCATCGAAAGCTCGTGAATAGTCCAGCAAGGCAACGATGGTACCTTCACCCTGATCCCTAGCCTCTAAAATATTGCCGACCACATCCGCCAAAGCAGTTGCAGTTCCACGTCCATGTCTGAATCCTGATTGGAAATCTGGCAAAATATTATTAGCCTCTAAGTAATCAGAAACCTGTGTACCTCCTGTCCTCAACCTGTATACCACCCGTTCCAAGGTTTTTGATAGATATGGAAGTATACTAATTGGACGTAAATCTTTGTAATTTTCAGGATTGCTGGTCTTTGCCAATGGTCTTACAATCGCACACAGCCAAGGCTCAGGAAATGTGTTGGTGATAATAGACCTGTTAACGATTGCGGTTATAGGCGCCAAGGACCAAGGCAGTGTAAGATCAATCATTTCTTTGTTTATACCATCAGCCCCTCTGGCGTTTGTAGAAATACTTTTAATGATTTTGAGGATGGTATTTTGATCAACTAATTTTAGGGAGAAGGTAGAAGTCCCATGTCTGTGAAACTCGAAATATGTTAATTCAGATAAAGTTGCCGTTCGTCCCCCAGGCACATCCAAAAAGGCGTTATTAATGACATCGGGATCACTCAGATGTTCGGGCAGCATATTATCTTGAGTTGTTGGGTGTACATGCTGTTTCAAGTTTTTCCATAAGGCCTTGCTGTTGTTAAGATTTTCGTTTATATTCTTAGTGAAATATGCTTTCTTTTCATTATGCAGTGCTGTAACCACCTGGTGCTTGAGCTGGAGGTAGTATTCTTTTTGGCTTAGTGACTTGGAGCAACGGTATCTATCCCTAGCCTCGTCGCGGATCCTGCACATTAATTTTATGACGTCAGTTATCCAAGGCGTAGGTAAGCTTTTAAACGACCTCTGCTTTATTGGAGCGTGCGCATTGAACAAGTCTAGCAGGTAGCTATTCAACAAAGATACCATTGTGGTCACACACTGAACATAGCATATGTATTCCCATGGTATGGACTGTAGATCGCTTTCAAAATTGTCAAAAACTATATCCCTGAGTGGACGATATGTTACCAATCTTTTAGCTGGACGATCCTTCCTGAAAATAAGTTCACAAGTAACGGATGAATGATGTCCTAGTTCGCTATTATAATCAATAGATACATTTCTGTACCGTGCATCAGTACAAATAATGTCAATCAGGGAGCAACTTTCATTTAAAAAGTGTGTTGGTGCATTCACAACTTGCTCCAGGCTACAGTAATTCAAAAACTGTTTCAGTCGTTTTGATTTAGGGTCGTTCTCATGCAATAGATTCACGTTATAGTCACCTAATAATATCACATAGTCATAGGGGGCAAGAGCGTTCAAGCTGTCTGTCAAAGCGTCAAGGAATCTGTCCAAGTCAAGCCACGGTGGTCGGTACGCGGTGCCTATGAGAAGTCGTTTGCTCCTTATGTTCATACTCATCCAAAATTGTTCGACGTCAGGGTATTCAGGATGTGGCTTGATTCTTGCTGCTATACCAGTTCTTATGTAGAATGCGACTCCTCCGCCGCGCCCACCGCGCACAGTTACTGGTCGTGGAACATGCTTGAGGCGATAATTTGGAACAGACGGGGCACGCCCATCTTCACCCGGTCGTAGCCATGTCTCATTAATTGCTATTATATCAGCAGAATGTTTAATCATGGTTAAGAAGAACTCGTCTTGGCGAGTAGCTAAAGAACCCGCATTAAATAGAGCTAACTTCAAAAACTTACTGCTTACCATTTATGTATACATCATATTTTTTGATTACCCATTTAACAAAAATTAAATACGCAGATCCTACTGATAGTGTCCAGACTTGTCGTGTATAAGTAAGATTTAACCTATGTAATCTCTGCAGGGAGACCATTCTAAAAAGTATGATACTATAAGTGTACAATGTCGTATGATGTGTGTGGCATAGTAATCTATCTCGTGTGCGTGTGCTTTGTATAGGAATGATTGAAAATAACATGTAATTTAGTATAATAAATAATAACAGAACGCCTAAATAGTAGAATGGCGGCACCCTAGTCAAATAAATATAGCTATATAGATAGTGTATAAGACAGGTGTTTCCAACAGTAATATCGAGACGCACAATCCGTGATACAATAACAAATAGACTAAAATTAAGGCTACTGATTGTTTTCTGCTTCAGGTCCTGTTCCAAAGACTCGCTGTATGTCGGCCTCACATGAAATGAGACAGGCCTTGTCGCCCTGCTTACGCCTGGCAAGGATCCTTCCACGACTTGACCAAATAAACTGCCAACCTGAAAGCCGCCTCGCGTCTCTAGCCTGCCGAAATAACAGTCGGTTACGTTTGGTAAGACGCTCATTTATATAAAACCGCTTCGCGGGTCCATTTATGTCCAGATCTTTAGAGGTGATTCCATTATTGGTATCGTCTGCGTTGTTAAAAGGGATGGGGAATCTAAATACAAAATCTGTTTCGTGATTCAAAATTGTGGATGGGAAATCAAAAATGGCGGATGGGGAAAATTTAAAAAATCAATATGGGTATCGTCTCTGATGATTTAAGGGATGGAGAATCCAAATACAACATCTATTTCGTGATCAAAGATGGCGGATAGGCAATCAAAGATGGCGGACGGGTTTTTTTTTAAAGTCGATATGGGTATCGTCGCCGATATTTAAAGGGATGGGGAATCCAAATCTAACATCTATTTCGTGATTAAAGATGGCGGTTAAGAAATCAAAGATGGCGGATGAGAAAGTTTAAAAAAATCAATATGGTTATCGTCTCCGAATCAATATGGGTATCGTCTCTAATGATTTAAGGGATGGTGAATCCAAATACAACATCTATTTTGTGATCAAAGATGGCGGATAGGAAATCAAAGATGGCCGACGGGTTTTTTTTTAAGTCGATATGGGTATCGTGGACATCCCAACTAATAAATTTATTCATCTTATGGGAAAGTCTAATACATCTAATTGTCCAGACTGTAACGTTATTGACGACATCCAACACGTTCTCTGTGAGTGTGTTCGGAACGAGTCTCTTCGACGACAGACGATGAATCCTACCTGCAACATCGGGCTATGCAACAGTATCTTGGCAGCACCATTTTCGGATGAAGCCAAGGTACTGTGTGCAATTTACCACGCGAGAATGGCTCGACGATAGAATAAGTTTGCTATAGTATAATTATTGTACTTACTCTTAGTATTACTTAACACATTGTTAATTTTGTTTATATAGGACGACATCGTCAAAATTGACGAAGTTCCTTTAAATAAAGATTAAAAAAAAAAAAAAAAAAAACATCTATTTCGTGATCAAAGATGGCGGATAAGAAATCAAAGTTAATGGACGGGATTTTTTTAAAAGTCGATATGGGTATCGTGTCCGATATTTTAAGGAATGGGGAATTCAAAAACACCATCTATTTCGTGATCAAAGATGGCGGATGGGATGTTTTTTTTAAGTCAATATGGGTATCGTCTCCGATGTTTAAAGGGATCGGGAATCCAAATACAACATCTATTTTGTGATTCAAGATGGCGGATGGGAAATCAAAGATGGTGGATGGGAAAAATTTTTAAAAACAATATGGGTATCGTCTCCGATGATTTAAGGGATGTTGAATCCAAATACAACATCTATTTCGTGATCAAAGATGGCGGATAGGCAATCAAAGATGACGGACGGGATTTTTTTTAAGTCGATATGGGTATCGTCTCCGATATTTTAAGGAACGGGGAATTCAATGTTATATAAAAATCTATATAAAAACTCATAGGTGCATAGGGTTCCCACCAAGAAGGGTGCATAGGGTTCCCACCAAGAACTTAGGGTCCCAGGCCAACCTCACTTGCAAGTGGTGCACCTGCAGATCAACGGACGAGGCTCTGGCAAACAAAATGTCCCAATAAGCGGCAATAGGCTCGCCACCTATTACGTGGGATCAAAACACTGGCGAAAAGTGGGCGTTTAATATGCCTCTGCCTACCCCTTCAGGGAAACAGGCGTGAGTCTATGTATGTATGTATAAAAACTCTGAAATGATAAGAGTTTAAGTCAATGGTAACTCTGGAAAAGGGGCTTGGAAAAAGGGAATTAAATAAATCTCTTAAAAAGGCGATACGGAGTTCGCTGGGTCAGCTAGTGTGCTATAAAACGTTGCTTAATGCAAAATGTCAAGATTCTAGATCAACTGGAATAACCCTTCAGCTTTGACTTGAGCATTTGATATGAATTTCAATTTTCTACCTCTACGGGTTTATGAGGAAAGGGATCATCATGTGAGCCTAGAGACGTTCACTGATGGACATAGGCCTCCCCCAAGGTTCTCCACACAGACAGATTTTGAGTCGCCCGCATTCAACCGCTTCCTACGATCTTAACCAAATCGTCTGTGCACCTTGCGGGAGGCTAACCCCTGCTGCGTCGTCCGGTACGTGGTCGCCACTCCAGGACCCGCCTGCCCCAACGGCCATCGGTTCTTCGCGTTGTATGCCCTGCCCATTGCCACTTCAGCCTGGCTATTTGGAGAGCTATGTCGATGACTTTGGTTAAGGGATAGTAACTTTAAAATTATTAAAAATATTTTTATCATATTGTAACGGAATCCTATGGACCCCAGGCTACTTAAAATTTTAGTTTTCTTATTAACTGGGTTTAAAATGTCAGAGGGCCCCCAGTGGCCCTGATTAAAGCGCCCCTCCTCCACGCATAATCTATGACACTCGTCCAGGTTTGACGGGACATGTCTCTACTGACAGCATTTACCAAGTGTAAACACTTCTAAGAGTGAAAAGAGGACATCAAAATAATATGTCTTTAATGGGATTGCCTCGCTTCTAACTAGATTACGATGCCTAGCAGTACCCTGAATACCACATAGTTAACTATCCACCATTCATAACCACACACCCACAAGCGAGATATGTGAAACCTCTCCGCTCTCAATCTCAGACGCTGGGTGCCGAGGCAGAGCCGAGGTAACTCATACCAGACCGTGGTCACAAATCAAGCATGTGAAACCCCTCCGCTCTCAATCTCCGGTAGCTGTGTACCGGGGCAAAGCCGAGGTAACTCATACCAGACCTGCGTACACTCTTACTTCTCCGCAAGCCTAATATCCTAAGCTAATCACACATACGCAGATCCACTGGCAGGATACTTGTATTCTCTCCGCTCTCAATCTCCGTACGCTGGGTCCCGGGGCAGAGCCGAAAATACAACCATCAAACCGTGGCTTACATATATCACACTCTCTCGGCCATACAGGACCTACGCTAAGCCAGGCGCACCCAGTCAGTCAGTCTGTAATCGTTATTATATAACATACAATTATAAAATGACATATTATAACAAATTCTACCAAACATATTAGTAAATAACATTGTTTATAGAAATTTATTCAGCCTGGGATATCAGTACATACATATTTGTAATGTGTAATTATATAAAACTTATACAATGACTTTTAGTGATTAAATTTAAGTATCAGGCACTCACCGGGATCAACAGCGTCATACCTCGTTAGGACTTCTCACCCGGTAACCGATACTCTGCCACTCGTCGCCCTATACCTTTTCTTGAAGCTCGCATTCTCAATTCTTGCCGAACACTCTTTCCGCGCCTAGATCTAGGTACGATACGTTTCGTGCCTCCAAGCCAACTCTTCTCCACCCCTACGCATACTTCTCAACCTAACACGCCGCGTCTTATCACCCGCCGGGATCCGCCTAGCTTCGCGTACTCACATCGACCATCTCCAAACAGCACAAACCCGTATTTCCTAAACTAAACGCCACGCTTTCCCGAGATCTGTCAACCTCCCGCGTCCTAAGACTGACTGTCCGAGATCCACCCGGTTCCGCGTCCCCACATTGGCTGTCCCGTACTACCACGCCGCGCTTTCCTGGGACCCGACTCGCTTCGCCTCTTAAGCCCGACCGTCCAGTCAAACACCACCAACGCAACGCCTCTCAAATCCTTACTACCTGACAAGGGTCCATTTCTCCTGGTTGGTCCCTTTTTTATGATCCTCAACTATACCGCATGTGAACACTACAGTGCAAATGTTTTCTCATATTTCATGGCTATTTCTTTACTCATATGCATGTCACATAATTCTTATAAATTTGTCAACCTCTTAGAATTTATGAGTTTACTAATTGCATAACGTTGGCGCCATCGTAGCGATAAGACAAACATATGTGGTAACAAGTATGCAACCTAAGGACTATATGTTATTATTTAATTTGGTGAAGCCAGTAACACCATTACAATATGATACTAAAAATTTACGGTTTTTGACATTTTTACTTTATCTGTATAAATTTCAAGATTATGAGTTCACGGGAAGTACTCTGTAGGTTTAGATTCCCTTGCGAGTAGTTGCGAGTTTGAAAATATGCGGCTCATATTGCTGTTTCTTTTGATGGCGTTGACAGAGAAGTTTCATTTTCTTAACGGTGTTATAGACTTGAATATTCGATATGAATATCAATTTAATTACTTTACGCGTCCATATGGAAAGGAGAAGTAACTTTAAAATTAATAAAATATTTTTTTATATGATGTAACAAAAAATTTACTGATTTCGCAATTTTTCCTTTATTTGTGCTATAATACATTGCTTGGTACCAAATTTCAAGATTCTGAGTTCATGGGAAGTACCCTGTAGGTTTTGATTCCCTCGCGAGGATTTGCGAGTTTGAAAGTATAGTAAAATTGCTGTCATAGATTGCGTTTAGATAGAAGTTTGATTTTTTACGGCTTAAAAGTATTTTAGACCCAGTATTTGATATGAATTAGAATTTAATAACTTAATGCGTTCATAAGGAAAGGGATAGTAACTTTAAAATTAATAAAATAATTTTTTATATGTTGTAGCTAAAAATTTACTGTTTTCGCAATTTTTCCTTAATCTGTGCTATAAAACATTGCTTCGTACCAAATTTCAAGATTCTGAGTTCACGGGAAGTACCCTGTAGGTTTTGATTTCCTTGCAAGTTTCATAAATTTGCAGCATAAACGGCTGTATCTTTTGATTGCGTTGGCTTAGATGTTTGATTTTTTCGCAGCTTCATGGGACAGCAAGCTTGACTATTTGATATAAATTTCATTTTGATACCTCTACGCGTTTCTGAGAAAAAGGGTCTTGACAGACAGACGGACAACAAAGTGATCCTATAATGGTTCCGTTTTTTAATTTCGAGGTACGGAACCCTAAAAATCGTATGAGGATCAATCTACCGAAACAAAAAGCTAATCATTTGTTGGTATTTCATCAATAAAAAAAGATCAAAAACTCCTAGATCTTGTTCGTGTGTTATTTAGCAATTTTAAGTTTTAAGTAACAAGATTAACTATGTGAAATGTACAGTTTTCATTAACCGACTTCTTATATTTTTGGTAAAAATGAAAACTGGCTTGACATTTTCAGCATTGAGCTGTATTATTTGGTCTACTCAGAACCACAATCTCACGAATATTTCATTTGATCTTACATATCTAGCTTGTGCAACTACTAATTTAATCGTTTGGCCGAATAGAGCCACCGTACAAGCAACAATGACCAAGTGTTTCAGTACAGATTACATTAATACAAGAGTTGTTACTGACAGTACTGAATTCCGAATTGATTTACCGTCAGCAGTGGATGATCGTTGGTAGTAAACATACCACTTCGTCTATTTATTTATCTATTTTACTAT
Source organism: Euclidia mi (assembly GCA_944739405.2). NCBI lineage: Eukaryota > Metazoa > Arthropoda > Insecta > Lepidoptera > Erebidae > Euclidia > Euclidia mi. The sequence goes on along the minus strand of OX123186.2, from coordinate 27,429,673 downwards.
ATTTACTAGAAAGCAATAAAATACTGAGATGTCATTATTTGGCATAATCCCGGATAGTTGCGCATGCTAGGTGGCGCTACTGTCGTGCACATAGCGAATTCTTGGATGGTATATTTGTGTGATTCCTGATTTATCACCAAATTGTGTTTGGTGATAACTTTCATATAAAACTATTGCAACATGGTTTCAAATCCTATTATCACTAAGCATTGGCTGGTATTTTACTGTAGTAAGTAATGACTCTGACTGATAAGTCGTAGTTTCGATTCGCACCCAAGACAATTCTTTGGGGTGATGATCCCAATATTTTTTTTTTGTGTCTGTGAACAGCGGGTTATCAGCCCTACGCTAGTAACCCAACTGTACAGGAGTATTTAAATGATAATGGGACTAATCTAACTTGTTAACCTACATTATCCTAGAGTCGTAGCCTTTCACCTCTAATATCCTATCCTAGTTATCCTAATCCTTATACCTATATGTATCTACTAACTACTAAATGTGTACTTTCTACAACAATATTTATGTTATGCGTGTTTTTCAGTTATCTAGTAGACATTGTACAAAATCTCTATAATCATAATTTTACATTAAGCAACGCAGGAATGTGATGCAATAACAGCTTACTACCATAAAAATACTTAACTTCTACTATTTTAGCATTGAAAATATAACTGATTATATTTTCATTAAAAATCTAAACCAATACTTTGATCACCATGATTTAATTACCTTCAAATAAGTAAATAGCTGTGAGACAAAATTATCTATTTTATAAACAACACAGTATTCATTTTACAGACTGAAGACTCTCCTTGTTGCCTTCATCTTTGATGTCAGTTTATCGAAGGAAAGAAGTTATCAAAGAGCCCATTAACTAATAGTATACGATATTATTACTTTAGGTTTGGTCCCACATTTTGTCGTCCGTTTTAATATATTTTCAGTAGAGATCTGTTTTTCTTGATAGTACTTAGACAAAGGATTGGAAAGGATATTTAATTATTAATAATAGGAAGTGGGTTTGAACAAAGAGAATTGGTGGTTCTGAAAATGAAGTGTACTCGGAACTAAGTGCTTTGCTAGCCAATTTATGTAACATCGAAGTAAAATGCAAAAAGTCTGGTAGATATGCCTAGTCATTTGATTTATAGATATGCCTATTATAAGTATTAATTTCAAATATAAGACTGTCTTTTTTATTTTATGTTTCAACAGGCCGTAATGCCGTGTGGTTGACGGCATAGAATACAAGTGTCACCACCCCCTATCTTCCCGTGGGTGTCGTAAGAGGCGACTAAGGGATAACACGATGCAAATACCATCTTTGCGTAGAGACGGAAAACTCGACATCAAACCCTATACGACTGCCTCGTGGTCTCGCGGCATAAATGTGCGCGTGGGATCGGGAGGTCCCGGGTTCGATTCCTGGGTCGGGCAGTGTTATTGGGTTTTTCTGTCACGAAATTCTCAGTAGCAGCACGGAGTCTGGAAATGTGCCCAGTACGGCAATAGGCTCGCCCCTTATTACGTGGGACTAAAGTATATCTGGCGAAAAGTGGGTGTAGAAATACACCTCTGCCTACCCCTTCGGGGATAAAAGGCGTGACGATATGTATGTATGTATTTTTCAACAGGCTTCGATGTAAAAATCACTGCTGAATAACCGTGATATGACTATGGATAATAGTATACCAGTTTAAGACCCGAATATGCATTGTTCTCAAACCACAAATAATTTTCTCCAGGAATAGTTCAGCAGTAGTGCTATGAAATGTGTTCCGGAATAATCCGTGAATCTCGACAGAAAAACATGCTTGTCAGAGGCGTCTCATCATGCACTCGGATATTCAAACTATAAATATCCGAGTGCACGCTGCAATATATCATGTACCTGTTTATTAGCAGTGTTCTTCAGTTGTGATATATGGTTGGAAGAAAACTTAGTTTTTTTAATTACTGACAGATGGATGTGGTGCGTATTATAATGGTACAACACCAGAGGAGTCACAAGTGAGATGTCAGCCTGGATGTCTATCCAAAATTTCTTTATGTCATAATATTGATACATAAGATATTTGTTATTCTACAGAATACACGATCATCTGTACATAACCAACCAAAAGAATTTGTGCCTAAAGTTTGACTTGTGAGGCATTAAATCCACCATAAATAATGTATTACGCGAGTAGTTTTAATAAATAGTGAAGTAGAGGTTACAACTGGAGGCTGAACTATGAAAGTTTCTTCAATGTTCAGTAATTATTTCAACATTTATAGATAAAAACAATAACTAAAAACGAAACAGATCCCATTCAGCTTGTAGGTAACTTAAACATTAATTAATTATTGCTTAGATTAAATACGCCTTAGATCAATTTACTAATAAATCATGTCTTAAACAAATACAACTTGCGCCAGAACAAAATTCCACGGCAAGTAGCTATTTAATTAAACTTCAAAACTAATTTTACTAGCTTTCAACTCGAAATTGAAGGTACAGTAATATTCGAAGTCAATTACTTCTGGAACGTCAGAACCTTTAGGCATCCAACCGTGCTGTGACCGACGTGTGGGTAATGGAACGCCAATATGCCGTGTGACTGTAATCTATAATTTAAAGGAATGGGATTGAACATTTACTTACAAAAGATTTTCTAAATATAACACAGGTTTAACACGATGTAAAATGAATTGAGTAGATTTACGTATTTTATTACAGACAACTTAGTTTTCTTTCTTTAAGAGATATTATTTAACATTAGGGTTAAGGCAGATAGCCTAGTGGAGAAAGGCAGCGATAGCCTAGTGGAGATACCAACAGACTGCCATGCAGATGGTATCGGATTCGAATCCACGGCGCGCATAATGACTTTTCGGAGTTATGTGCGTATTGAATTGTTAATTATCGCTTGTCCCGTGTCTCGGAGAGCATGTTAAGCCGTCGGTCCCGGTTGTCATGAAGATCTTTGACAGTCGTTACAAGGCGTCAGTACCTTCTAAATAAATTGACACTAGTCTAAACCATAGAATATCGCTATCCCTCCGGGTTGCAGAGGTCAGACAGGCAGTCGCTCTGTGGAAAAGCTAACATTCAGCCAAATCCGGTTAGACTAGGAAGCGGACCCCAGATTGAAACTGGGATAACGTTAAGAGAATGATGATGATTTAACATTAGGGTTATAACTTTTAACTTGCACTTAGGTCATATTTAACAACTATTACTTATATGACAGCGATAGCCTAGTGGAAATACCAACATACATCAAGGCAGAGGTTGTCGGGTTCAAAACACGGCGCTCACTTTTTGAGACCAGTATAAAAACGTAATATGCTAAAATTAATTTACAATTAATTTTATATATTACGTTTTTAATATTTAGAAGCGTGTTTAAATAATATTTCAGTTTAATTATGATTGTATTCTGAAACCGATTTAATATCAAATATAATTACGATTTTGGTTATAACTGTATACATATTTAATTTATTACTGAAGTTTGAGTATTTTATTTCAACAATGTTATTCACGAAAACTAAACAGCTTAAGTATTTTGAACACATACTTATATTCAGATTACAGGATTGTCCTGTGAACACGATTGATTTATGACCCACGCCAAAACGTCGCAAAAATGTAACCTTTACTTTTAATGCTTTACATAAACCCACAATGCATAGAATTTGAAACAGCATGGTATTCAACGAGTAGTTTCATTTAAAGACTTGCCTAAAATATCATGTATACGTATTGGGCTCGAAATCTTTACTAACTGTAGCTTGAGCCTCAATTCCTAAGAATGGGTAACTCCCAGTTGTGAATTAGTATATTTATGCTTCAAAGGTTTTATTAGTGTCGTAAGCTTCGAGCCTGGCTCTCGTATTGAATTTTGCGTTACTTCTTCGGTAGTACTGTCCTGAGTTTAGAACTCATGTGCGGTCTTAGCATACATTTTGTAATGCGCTTTATTTGGATTTCTGCATTTTAAAAAGAGTCTGCTGTTTTGATTTAATATAATAAACCTATACAACTACCAAAGCAATATGTTAAAATAAAATACATCTGATAGATTGAAAAGTTACAGATAATCTCATATATTTTACAGACATACACAAATAACAACGCAACAGTTATTTCAGCAAGTACTATTTCAGGCATTATTTCATTTTGAACTGAAATGTAACGCAAACAAAACTCGATCCAAACTAGTAGATACACAAATAACAAAGACTAAAATTTTACTTCTGATACATGAACTTAAAAACTTGAGGTAGAATTATAGGCCTTTCTTCGAAGACAAACGGTGGATTAGGTTATCTCCTTACATTACTCGCATATAAAGCATAATGAGGCTGGCTATCCAACTACAAAACGATGTACCATTATTTAAATGCTTAAGTGAATTCTTCACAGTCAACTTAAAAGTTATAACCTAGAAGGCTGCATAGCTTGATAAGCGGGTATTTTTCTGTCAGTCTCTTCGGATTGAAAGTGTAGTAATATTTTCCGTCGGTCTACTTTTACGACTTGCGGAGAAAAGCTTCAGTACCTATCTAGACATCTTGCCCAGTTTCTTATTTGTTCTGAGATTAGTATAAATTGTATTTCACTGTATTGCGTAATGCTTTGCAAAAGTAACATATTCTGTATATTTTTTTTTTGGTTGCGGACTTTATTTTATATAATAGGCGGCAAACGAGCAAATAGTAAGCGAAAACCGCCGCCCATGGACACAGGCAACACCAGAAGAGTCGTTGTTAGTCAATAGTACAGATACTTTTATTTTATTTAGATTTTCTTTGAGAGGATAACACTTCCCCGGTCGAGCCATCCCATTCGTGCTGATATTAACAATGCTCTACTTTCTATAAGACTGACTAATAGACAGACAACGCATAGCCGAAACTACTGAAAGCAGGAACCTGAAATTTCACATGTATGTGCTTCTGAAGAGAATTGCCGAGGATCAAGTAGGCATAGTTAAATTAAAAAACCGGTCAAGTGCAAGTGCAACCTGTTGATACATATAAATATTTAAAAAAATATGTGATTTAACTAGGTTTTCGAACTTTTTCTTATCTTTACATATTATAAAACAAAGTCCCCCGCCGCGTCTGTCTGTCTGTCGTTTAAAATTTGAAAAGTACTGGACAAATTCTTATACGGTTTTCAACAACATCGAGACTGATACCTGAGGAAGGTTTAAGTGTTTAAGTTTAGGTTTTGTGCAAACTGACGATATTACGACGATATTAGTTCAACGCGTCGGAAAAATTGAGCCGATCGGGAACTTTCCTCGAAAACGCTGCCAATACCTTTTGAGTTATAGCAAAACAATGTATGGTGGGATTGTACCTTTTTAATAGATCTACAAAAAAATCCGCAATGGAATAATTATGTCTATCTTCCAAGGATAACCCACAATAAACATATTTTGCTTTTACATCTATCTATACTAATATAATAAGGCGGAAGTGTTTGTTTGTTTGTTTGAACGCGCTAATCTCAAGAACTACCGGTCGGATCTGAAAAATTATTACAGTTATTCCGGAAGGCTATAGGCTATATAACATAACGCTTTGACCCTTTGGGGCCGGGCAAAAGGCTAAAAAGGCTAAAAGATAATGTCGGCTAATCTCAGGAACTGGCAGTCGGATTTTAAAAATTGTTATTGCCTATGATAGCCCAATTATTCCGAAAGGCTATAGGCTATATAAAATTAAGCCACAACTTTTAGGGCCCATACAAAAATAATAAAATGGTCAAACGAGAAGGGGGAGGGTTGGGTCAAAGGCAAAAAAAATGGGCAAGTGCGAGTCGGACTCGCGCACGAAGGGTTCCGTACCATCATCTATAAAACAAAATCACGTTCGTTGTATGTATACTTAAATACTTTTTAAGTTTCTACCTGTTTATTAAGACCGACGAGTAACAAATTGCTTAAAAATTACGTTTGTTGTATGGGAACCCCCCTTTATTATTTACTTTTTTTTAATTTAATATTTGAAATTTATTTTGAAAGGTAATTAACAACTACATATTCTGTGAAAATTTTAAGCGTCTACCTGTTACAGTTAGTAATTTTGAGCAAAAAATACGAAAAAAAAACACGTTTTTTGTATGGGACCCAACCTTAATATTTTTTATTTTTAGTACCTATTTGTTGTTATAGCGGCAACCGAATTACATAATTTGTGAAAATTACAGCTTTCTAGCTATCACGGTATATGAGATACAGCCTGGTGACAGACAGACAGACAGACAGACGGACAGACAGACAGACAGACAGACAGCGGAGGCTTAGTAATAGGGTTCCGTTATTTACCTTTTAGGTACGAAACCCTAAAAAGGCTAAACGAATAGGATACAATCTATATGGGTATCGTTTTCGATAATTTCGGGACGCTGAATAATAATATGAAATTTATTTAGTGATCCAAGATGGCGGACAGGAAATCAAAGATGGCGGATGAGAAAATATTAAAAATCAATATGGGTATCGCCTTCGATATTTTAAGGCCTCACCCCTTAAAATATCGAAGGCGATATCATAAATATCGAAATACAACATCAATTTCGTAATCAAAGATGGCGGATGGAAAATCAAAGATGGCGGATGGGAAAATTAAAAAAGTCAATATTGGTATCGTCTGCGTTGTTAAAAGGGATGGGGAATCTAAATACAACATCTGTTTTGTGATTTAAGATTGTGGATGGGAATACAAAGATGGCGGATGGGGAAAATTAAAAAAATTAATATGGGTATCGTCTCTGATGATTTAATGGATGGAGAATCCAAATACAACATCTATTTCGTGATCAAAGATGGCGGATAAGAAATCAAAGATGGTGGACGGGATTTTTTTAAAAGTCGATATGGGTATCGTGTCCGATATTTTAAGGAATGGGGAATTCAAAAACACCATCTATTTCGTGATCAAAGATGGCGGATGGGATGTTTTTTTTTTTAATCAATATGGGTATCGTCTTCGATGTTTAAAGGGATCGGGAATCCAAATACAACATCTATTTTGTGATTCAAGATGGTGGAAGGGAAATCAAAGATGGTGGATGGGAAAAATTTTAAAAATCAATATGGGTATCGTCTCCGATGATTTAAGGGATGTTGAATCCAAAAACAACATCTATTTCGTGATCAAAGATGGCGGATAGGCAATCAAAGATGACGGACGGGATTTTTTTTTAAGTCGATATGGGTATCATCTCCGATGTTTTAAGGAATGGGGAATTCAATGTTTTACAAAAATCTATATGAAAAACTCTGAAATGATAAGAGATTAAGTCAATGGTAACTTTGGAAAAGGGGCTTGGAAAAAGGGAATTAAATAAAAACTCTTAAAACGGCGATACGGAGTTGGCTGGGGTCAGCTAGTGTGCTATAAAACGTTGCTTAATGCAAAATGTCAAGATTCTAGATCAACTGGAATAACCCTTTAGCTTTGACTTGAGCATTTGATATGAATTTTAATTTTCTACCTCTATGGGTTTATGAGGAAAGGGATCATCATGTGAGCCTAGAGACGTTCACTGATGGACATAGGCCTCCCCCAAGGTTCTCCAAACAGACAGATTTTGAGTCGCCCACATTCAACCGCTTCCCGCGATCTTAACCAAATCGTCTGTGCACCTTGCGGGAGGCTCACTCCTGCTGCGTCGTCCGGTACGTGGTTACCACTCCAGGACCCGCCTGCCCCAACGGCCATCGGTTCTTCGCGTTATGTGCCCTGCCCATTGCCACTTCAGCCTGGCTATTTGGAGAGCTATGTCGATGACTTTGGTAAAGGGATAGTAATTTTAAAATTATTTTTATCATATGAAACTAAAAATTTACGGTTTTTGACATTTTTACTTTATCGGTATAAATTTCAAGATTCTGAGTTCACGGGAAGTACTCTGTAGGTTTTGATTCCCTTGCGAGTAATTGCGAGTTTGAAAATATGCGGCTCATATTGCTTTTTTTTATGGCGTTGACAGAGAGGTTTCATTTTCTTAACGGTGTTATAGACTTGAATATTTGATATGAATATCAATTTAATTACTTTACGCGTCCATGTTGAAAGGAGAAGTAACTTTAAAATTAATAAAACATTTTTTTATATGATGTAACAAAAAATTTACTGATTTCGCAATTTTTCCTTTATTTGTGCTATAATACATTGCTTCGTACCAAATTTCAAGATTCTGAGTTCATGGGAAGTACCCTGTAGGTTTTGATTCCCTCGCGAGGATTTGCGAGTTTGAAAGTATAGTAAAATTGCTGTATCTTTTGATTGCGTTTAGATAGAAGTTTGATTTTTTACGGCTTAAAAGTATTATAGACCCAGTATTGGATATGAATTTGAATTTAATAACTTAACGCGTTCATGAGGAAAGGGATAGTAACTTTAAAATTAATAAAATATTTTTTTATATGATGTAGCTAAAAATTTTCTGTTTCCGCAATTTTTCCTTAATCTGTGCTATAATACATTGCTTCGTACCAAATTTCAAGATTCTGAGTTCATGGGAAGTACCCTGTAGGTTTTGATTCCCTCGCGAGGATTTGCGAGTTTGAAAGTATAGTAAAATTGCTGTATCTTTTGATTGCGTTTAGATAGAAGTTTGATTTTTTACGGCTTAAAAGTATTATAGACCCAGTATTGGATATGAATTTGAATTTAATAACTTAACGCGTTCATGAGGAAAGGGATAGTAACTTTAAAATTAATAAAATATTTTTTTATATGATGTAGCTAAAAATTTACTGTTTCCGCAATTTTTCCTTAATCTGTGCTATAAGACATTGCTTCGTACCAAATTTCAAGATTCTGAGTTCACGGGAAGTATCCTGTAGGTTTTGATTTCCTTGCGAGTTTCGTAAATTTGTAGCATAAACGGCTGTGTCTTTTGATTACGTTGGCTTAGATGTTTGATTTTTTTACAGCTTCATGGGACAGCAGGCTTGACTATTTGATATAAATTTCAGTTTGATACCTCTACGCGTTTCTGAGAAAAAGGGTCTTGACAAACGGACGGACAACAAAGTGATCCTATAATGATTCCGTTTTTTCATTTCGAGGTAAGGTACCCTAAATTTAAATGTACGAGCGTAGCTGCGGGCATTCTCTAGTTTAAAATAAGATTATAAGCATTTGACTACGATTCATTTCAGATAGAACCGAAAATATGCTATAAACATTAAAAAAATTAGCTTTGAAGGACAGTGAACGCTCCGAAAGTGCCTCATTTACTCCTCGTCAAAGTATTAAAAGATATATTTTTAGATTAATTATGATATGTAGCACCTTCCTTTGTACATAATAATGATCAAAACTAAAGTAATTGGCACACAATTTTAAATTCATAACAAAATGTCCCATCTGTTGCATATTAATATCTTGATATACAAAGCATTATAATAGGGCACTATTTTCCGTGATAACTGCCATGTTGAATATTTTTGATGTAACGTATATCATTACGAAAATTATTTTTAAAAGTACTAGAGCTCATGTCAAAATCAGCATAGAAGTTTTTGATTAAAAGAGTAGCAAACATCGATCGAATCACTCTCATAAATTTTGCATTTATAATAGTATCCCATATAGTCTGGGTACAGTTTCAACGAGAAAGAGCACCGAGCTATCTCGCCCGTTAGACAGTAATAGAACGAAACAAATATTTGTGGTAAAGCTTCCATAAACATCTATCAACGGTAAGTTACTGCGATACAGAGTGGAAAACTAACCGAACACTGTTCGTTCATTTTATTATGGGCGTCCTTTTGCTCTTGTTTCACGGTTCAAATTTTGTTTCCGATGTGCGATGGAGTATCCCAAATTGCTTTATTGATGCACTTTACTACCTTTATGTTAAACAACTCTGTGAGTATCGTTCCTAATTTGGTTTATTCTATGTTTATTGGCCTAAACCAGGTTTCTAATTATTGAATTCACAAATACGCACTTATTGTGTTATAACCAAAGTCTACTTTGGCGTTTTACATTCTTTAATTAATTTTTCAATTTCAGCCCCTTAAAATCTTTTGCTAGCATTGATTTGTTGTTTGGTAGGTGAAGTTCAAATTGTACAAGCTGAATTAGAACATACAAGAATTGCTCTAAGAAAAGAAATCGAACCAAAACGCTATAAATGAAATTGGTCCACTTCCGATGGGAACGCATTTTTATGATAATCATCAGCCCCTGGAATGACTCCAGAGCAAAATAGACTTAATAGTACGGACGATGTTTGCTTAGTATACAAGCACGCATGTTCAGTATAAAGCTCTTTTAAAATTATTTTGTTTATTTTAGTGCCTTTTAGTAACAGGTGGCGCAAAAGTAATGACCCTATTTAGTTCAGCTACAACTTCGTTTCTAAATTAGAAAACTAGAATTAGTTTTTTAAATATATATATTTGTGCCATGAAATTTAGTTGCATTATGATCTAAATATGCATACATACATACATAGACTCACGCCTGTATCCCCGAAGGGGTAGGCAGAGGCATATTAAACGCCCACTTTTCGCCAGGGTTTTGAACCCACGTAATAGGTGGCGAGCCTATTGCCGCTTATCGGGATATTTTGTTTGCCAGAGCCTCGTCCGTTGATCGGCAGGTGCACCACTTGCAGGTGAGGTTGGCTTGGGACCCTAAGTTCTTGGTGGGCACCCTATGCACCTATGATGATGATCTAAATATGATGTCTATTAAATGTTGACCTCCAGAGTTGAAGCACATTTTAGCCCTATTTATGACATTTTCCATAACTAGCCGTAAAACTTCCTGTGATATGTTTCTTATTTCTTGGTAGAGTCTGCGGTTTTTTTTTTACGTACACACATCACCATCTAGTCCCAAACAAAACAGAGCTTGTACTATGAGTACTAGATAATGGGTAAACATATATATATATGCTCTTTTTTTAAATACATACATATTATACATATAAACACCCAGAACAAGACAAACATCCATGTTCATGCACACAAATGTTTGACTTGAGCGGGAATCGAACCCGCGACCGGTCGGCGTAGCAGTCGCTTACACTCCCGCTGCGCCAACCAGTCGTCGACTTTGTTTATTCACATACACCCGAGATTTCAAATAACCCCAAATTAATTAATTATGAAGAAAAATTATACTCTTTAAGGTTGAGGTTTATGATTCGCTGGCTGTATTCTAGACGATATCGGTGATCAGCAGGCAGCAGCTGATGAGTCATCTCAGTTTTATACGGAAACATCTTCAATTCTTTGACCAAAATACGCTGCAGAGTCAAATTCACGAATATTCCACGTTCTTGCGTTAAAGCGGTCCATGATTATTTTTAGTGAATTTTACATTTGATTACCACAAAATTTTTAATATCAGAATGACAGGAGATGTCATAAAAAATATAAGGAATTTCTATAGGGTCATTACTTTTGCGCCACCCTGTAATTTCCTCCTAACGTAGTCAGAAGAAACAATACAATACACAGCATTTTATAGTTCAGAAGACAAATGCAACAGTGAAAAACAGGAACACAGCAACTACGGCTGTGACTAAAATGAACACAAGAGCACTGTTTTATGTTTTTATATTTTTGTGTATCAAGTCTTCTGAGAATATATTTGACAAAACAGTGTAGACATATGTAAGACTACAGTGACTGAACAGTAACTCATCGGTTCATTGTTATCCATTTTAGATTTGACGTCTTATCTTATAAGATATTCTTTGGGGAAATCACGGAACGTTCAATAGATGTATGAAAGTGAGTTAAGCTTCCTGCGAACATCCTGAATCGGATTACCTACTCTAAATAAATTTGTTACCACCCGGAACAAAATGATTTTAAAGCAATTTGTTTCCGGAATGTACACAGAAATTTCAAACCATTTTATTGTGATAATACACTTCTTTGTTTGTTGTGCATTTGAATAATGTGTTGGAGTGAATTATTCAGATTTGTTTATTAATGGTTAATAGAATATTTACTAAAAATATATTATTATGAATTGTAACTTACACATATGTATTCGCATGGACTAGCCTAGCACCTTACCTAACCTAACACAACGGCCGCGTTCTCGGCGGTTCACCAATTATGGTGTTCGATTGCTGGTGTTAACGCTGATACTCACTATAATAACTGAGGCACGTAAGTCAGCATCCCTCATCTCTATCGACCTTACAGACCACCATGCGGCCTTTTGAAAAATCTCCCTGAATATCACTAAAGCAACTTGGAATCTACCCTCTGCCTTTGGGCTCGGATTCCCATTCTTATTTATGCAATCAAAAGTCAGACAAAACGGAACAATAAATAACTCAATAAAAACGTAGAATAAAAATATTTAATTATGACAATACGTTTTGTGAGCTAATGTCGATTATTGAATGAACAATACAAATCAAACATATTAATTACGTCTTTTGGCTTTAAAATAATTGTCTACTAGTAACTACGAAAACGACATTAATTGTATGTCAGTGTTAATTGCTCGATATTATTGACATCACGAAAATTTACGCAACGGTAAAATGTTCACTGAAATTTTAGTGAAAATTTTATCGTCATTCATTAATTAAAAAGTGTGTCATATATCGTGTTAAGAAACATTATACAGCATTTCATTAAAACCACATTTGCAGAAATGGAGTGCTTATATAAATAATACATTTAAATTTGCAATTTTTTAATATTATCCATTATAAATAATTTTGTATGTGTGTAACTGTGTATATTTTTAGTATTATAAAAATAATATTTTTAAATATATTTTGGCTATTCATATTTCACCTTACCTACAGCATCATCTATATTTACTTCAAGATTGTTCGTTGGAAAATGTGTGCCAAGCCTGCTTTAAACAAACATTTGCAGTAAATAAAATAATGGATGCAGATGACGTTGTGTTATTGTGCCAAGTTTGAGGGCTGCAGATAACTGGGTTATACCCTAGAAAACCCAATTGTATTCTACTGTTTTGAACCCTTGGGAAATCAAGGAAAGGCCATAACCAATATTGTATACTGCACGGAGGAAAAGAGTCTATCACTATCCCCGCGAGATCGAATCAGAAATGAGAAGATCCGCAGGCGAACCAAAGACACCAACATAGCTCACCGAATAGTCAGGCTGAAGTGGCAGTGGGCAGAGCACATAGCCAGAAGAACTGATGACCGCTGGAGCAGAAAGGTTCTGGAGTGACGGCCACAAACAGGACGTCGTAGCAGAGGTAGGCCTCCCGCAAAGGTGGACTGACGATCTTGTTGGGGTCGCGGGCAGCGGATGGATGCGGGTGGCTCAGGATCGGTCAATGTGGAGAGCCTCGTGGGAGGCCTATGTCCAGCAGTGGACGTATTTCGGCTGATATGACGTCTATCACTTAATGCACGTCATAACAAATGACAAATGTATATCCTGCTCCCATACGGAAAGATCCAAATTTTCTTTAACATCAACCCAGTGTATTTAATACGTTCGAAAATAAGGAAAGTATTTCTGTTTCCTTCGTTTCAAATAAATAATTCTCCTTTTACGTTGCGAGCGGAATTATAATTGAAGAAATTCATTTGGCTCGTTTCTCTTAAGGGTAAGGTAGGCGGTATTGGAATGTGTATCTTCCTAACGTTTCGCCAATTGTTTTTGGGTTGAAAGTAATCGAGGACAAGGACAAAATTGGAAAGGTGGGTTCACCGATTATGCTCTAAGGTAATGTGATTGAATCGGATTTTTGCGGGGAAAGGCGATTAGTTTGCCATCGGTTAACTATCAGAGAAACCATGGTGACGGCTTAATAACATCACATGGGAAATGGTTTAACTATAGATTTAGTAGAACGCAGCCTGGCATATACATTATACATGTATGCCAGGTCATGTGCGATGTTAGTTCCGAAGTTACCATTAAAAAGAGGCAAGGAAGACATTATTTTTATCGCCCGCCAATATAAGTAAGAGTTAGTCGACTTTCATTCATTTACTTGTAATGCCTACTTAGTTGTGATGATTTTTGCAACCTTATTATACATACATAATAATATTTACGAACGAAATATTAAGGATGAAAGAAAATCGTATTTGTTTTTATAACCATATTAAGAATTATAGCAATAAAATAATTTCTCAAATCCTTACTTGGATCGGCAATTGTATAACATAAAGCTGCCGAAAATAATCGACGTCTATTTATGATATCAACCAATACAATACTACAAAGTCTCTAAAACACACATTGTATCTTAAAATCAAACTAAGCCATAAAATTGAACCAATTCATCATTGACATAAAATATATTCTATACCTATCGATGCAATTTACAAATATTTTTTTAAAGTAACCTCATCAGCTATGTTCACGGGATGACTCCACCGAGATGGTCCCCACGGTAAAAAGTTAAAGAGAACTATCTAATAATACTCCACATAATGTAATAGACGAATAATAAAAAAAGCGTTTCCACTAAATGTTGTAGTCGCAGTTGTAATGTATAAGCATACCTAGAGCATAGATATTAATATAGAGGCGCATTTCTTATAGGCGCTCTGTAGACAAACTTTCTGTGACCCAAATTGCCGCTTGGCGGCGTGGCAGTCACGCTGTGACAGCTGCCTCTATGAGTGCAAGAGAGACATACTGACGACACCCGCCAACTCGCCACTTGGAATCGGCACACGAAATCCTTAAGAAATGCGCTTCTATTATGTAAATCTGTATTCATTGGTTGCCAAATGTCAGCTCTTTAATATCTGTAGCTTCCAAATAAAACTGGCTGACGAAAGCGAAGGAAACAGGTGGAAATATAAAAACTCCTTGTAGTTTATTATGGGAACCTAGAAAGCTCAATAAAGTAATTCAAAAGTTTAACGGTTATAATAGTTTTAGGGTGTACTTACCTTTTTTTTTCTACTTACACGCAGTTTTGGGGGCGTCAGGGGGTCGCGTTAGCATTCTACCCTGGCACCCCGGCGGATAGCCCGAAGGCCACAACCTCCTTGGCGGCGGATGAAGATGTTGGGCTTCGCGGCCAAAACACCCAGCGGCCACAGAGGATAGGGAGGACGGCAACCGCGCCTCACCGCGACGAATGAAATGGTGGGTATTTGGTCGCGAGAGATTGGGCGCGCGGCAACGCAACACCAACACGCCTCTCACCCAACTACGAGGAACAGAAAAAACTGTCCACCGCATCCGCACCTTTGGACGCATCCTGCGCAGGCCTTTAGTGGCGAATATCCCATTACCAATGAAAAAATAATGGAAAGGTTATAAAATTCCATCAACGAATTTGGATTAAAAGCTTGGTTATAAAATTCCATCAAATAATTTTACATTTTTGTACGTTTGGTATTCAATTACGTACGCGGCTGAAATAACGAAGTTACATTTCGTTGATAGATAGTTTACTGTCTGGGTAAATACAGGCAACATGTTATCAACATTCAAAACAGTACAACGCTGGTATTCTGTAAGTTGTGATAAAGAAAATATTTGTGATTTTTTTTTGCGTGCTATTGGTGCGCTATTTTACTTTTGGCTATAAAGAAAATAGGTATACATATTTGGATGTTCTGTTGAAATGATTAAAAATACTATAAATTTATTTGTGAGTTCTATAAAATGATTACAAATACCTTTATCATGTGATGTTACCTGTCCATCTGTCTATTAAATAAAATAATTTTACTGTTATTTCTAGCTATGAGATTTATTAAATTAATAAAGTAAGCTCTTGGTAACGTACATAAGTCAAAAGCTTCGACCTTTACCATTCTTCTGTAGGTGTGTATGTCACTGAACTGTTAATAAACCTCTGCATTGGTATTGACCTTTTTGTGAGTTTGTATTCACAAAGTAGTAGGTACTTATTAGGTATATGAAAGTCTACAGTCTACTGTGGAACACTATCTGAGTCCTGCAGTTACTGAGATAAGCGTGTTTATGTGTTGTTGTGACTCTTCAGGTTTATGATATCCAAAGAAATATAAATAAGAGTTGTTGTTTTGTATATCTATGATGATATCACTCTGAGCCCGCGGTTTTACCCGCGTTATTTATGGCTACTTCTCCGCTCGTGGCTCACGGCGTAATGTTATTAAGCCTTCTTCGGTGAATGGGCTATTCAACACAAAAATAATTATTCAAATCTGACTAGTAGTTCCTGAGGTGAGCGCGTTTGTCAGAATCAGGGAAGCTCCCTATAGTGTAGAGACAGTTTAAATAAAAGAGACAACTATCAAATCATACTTTCATTTATTCAGTTTGGCACAAGGATATTTCTTTAGATTACGTCGTGATTCTACATTTACATTTAGAGCCCAGTTCGCAAAGCAAATGCATAGAACCAAGAGAAAGAACGGGCAATAAAACTCTTGATCATTATTTTCAATAAGTACCTAATAATTAACAAACAACTATACAGCCAATTTATATCAAATATCAATGTTGTGGGTAGTTTTATATTACTAGAAAGGTCTTTCTTAGAACAGAATATAATAAGCATTATGTAGCATCAACACAATCTACTAAATGTATACCACAGGTATATAATGAATCTCATTGATACAACTTGATCCACAGTAGGTATATTATTCTATCCTATATTACTAATATCTTACAAACTATCAAACTACCCACAATATCAATAAGATAATGATTACACCATCTTATATTGTTTCCTAGATGATGAAACAAAAGAACAAGCAACACAGAATATTAAAACACAGTGGCAGTTAAATAGTCAGAACCATATCGTACCTGAGCAGTCGTCGAAGGAGAATAGGACGAGCTAGCCGAGCCTGTCGACTTATATATCAAGCTGACACCTTATTTACACGTTTGACAGTTTAACTGTCAAACGTCATGTCAGTGTCATTTAATTGCCACTATCCTCTTACATATTATATATAAACACTTGGTTATCAGTAATTTCAACCCAAAGCCTAGATATTATTACATATCTCTCACGGCCAGATTGACAATTACTTTGTCCTCCAAGTACAATAAATTAAATAACACTTTACTAAACAATCGCCCGACGGGCGCCCTGTATTATGTAACAATGAATTCTTACCATATTGATTAAAGCCATCTAAAACCCATAGTATCGTTACGTCCGCTACGGCTATACTGACTTACGTCGTCATCTAAGTAAGTTCAATTATAAGAATAGTATCACAACAACAATCCATTTGTACGAAACAATTACACAAAAATAAACTGGACTCATATTTACAGTAATTACGGTATCATTTTGTGAATCTAGAAATAAGTTTTCTGTATCAGCTGCTTTGATACCATTGTTACAAATTGTATTTACTATTCTATGAAGGGATCATTAACATTCACAATACACATGTTATATAGAAGTACAGCTTTAATTTTAGAATATTACACCACTGCGTCATCCATCCACAAAATGATATAAATAATTTAGTACAAAAGGAGCCCCCTCGAAGCATCATAAAAATTTAAGTAACGTTTTTAAGAATAAAAAATTAAAAAATGTTAGGTAATTCTGCTTATGGCTGATAAATAATTGAAATAAAATAAATAATTGAAATTCACGACTGACGTAAATAATTAAATTTGTTTTCACTGATTTACAAGTATACAGGTACCTACTTGTATGATAACAGTAGTGTAATACTAGGACAATATTTTATTCTAATACACTGTCATTGCCATTGCCCTTCCTTTCACATTAAATAGACAAGTAACAACGGTCAAACTCCTTGATACACCTGCTGCACATGAGTCCAGGCTAGAACAAGGCGAAAGACTTCAGCAGTTCGTAGGCAATATGATCAATATCATCAACATCAAAATGATTATCAATATCATCAACATCAAAATGATTATCAATATCATCAACATCAAAATGATTATCAATATCATCAACATCAAAATGATTATCAAAATGATTATCAAAATCATTATCAAAATCATTATAAAAATCATTATCAAAATCATTATCAAAATCATTATCAAAATCACTATCAAAATAATTATCAAAATCATTACGAAATCATTATCAAAATCATTATCATCAACATCGTCATCATTGCCAGCATTATCCTCAAGTTCTTAACCATCGGTAAGTTAATCATCAATAATAATTCAATCATCGTCAACTATTTAATCACATACACATACATACATACATATCGTCACGCCTTTTATCCCCGAAGGGGTAGGCAGAGGTGTATTTCTACACCCACTTTTCGCCAGATATACTTTAGTCCCACGTAATAAGGGGTGAGCCTATTGCCGTACTGGGCACATTTCCAGACTCCGTGCTGCTACTGAGAATTTCGTGACAGAAAAACCCAATAACACTGCCCGACCCAGGAATCGAACCTGGGACCTCCCGATCCCACGCGCACATTTATGCCGCGAGACCAACGAGGCAGTCAACCTACTACTACTATTTAATCATCAATGAATAAATCGACGTTATCACATTATTATAGATATTTACAGATACCTTTATATCATCACTGCTACCTACATTATCGATCCTTGTTTAGAAGAAGTTTATATGTAATGCTGTGTATGGTTATCAGAACATCTAACCTATAGTAAGACCGCCCTTTTACTTTTTATGTATATGTCTTTTAAAATTTAACTTAAATACCTTAGTAAGAAAACAAAAAAAAATGTTATCTGTAAAAGCTACTATGTCATCAAAGAATATCTAAACGTTATTAATCTATAAATCGTAGCTATCTAAAAGTACAAAGTTCTTTATTATATTCCACAAAAATTAACTGTAGGAAAAACTATAAATGTAACTTATCATAATCAAAATTGATATCTATATTAATAAAACACTAAAATGTTATCAATTTAGAATAATAAATGCAGCAGACCCTATTAAAGCATGTTACTATAATACATCTTTTAACTTTAATATATCTAATGCACCTAGGTATAATATATAGACTATTATAGTATATTACTAAACTGCTCCTCTCTCCTAAGAGTGTTCCATAATAATTGTTTCCTAATTGTAAGTCCCGTAAATGTACAGTATGGAATGCTATAAACTGAATTGACCTGAATGTATTGCAGGTACAAACAGTACAAAAGTAAAAATAAATAACCAGTAATCAAGAATGAACCAATTTAGTTAATAGCTTATTTATGTTACCAATAGTCAGTGAACTGCCTAAAATTAAACTAGACGCCAATGCCAGTAAAAGTACTCTTGGTAAGAAACGGTATAATAAATAGTCGTGTAGAAAGTCAAACCAGACACTATTTAAAATAAGTTTAAATTCAGACCAGTCAGTTAATATTTCAATATCTATAAGTCAAATATACATACCTAGATTTATTCATTTAGGTCGCAACACTTAAAAACATCAATGTACTTATACAATTACTTATTATATTAAGCAGAATATCTTATTTAATTTCATCAATTTCAGTTTAATTTATCAATTGTATCATGTGATTGTGGCTATTTTCATTCCATTTACACATACAGAACACTGACATCGTTTTTAATTCGTTTTTTTTACGTATTTTACGTTAGGTATCTGGTTCATTCAGTTTCATTATAATTAAGATTTGACAATTCGTAAGAGGTTTGGTATAAAAATAGTAAGCTTACATGTAAGTATTGTTTAAAATAAATACACAAAACCCTTCAAGCACCTAGAATGATTAAATCCCATTTTAATCATTATTGCCATGGTCTCCTACAATTGAACCACACAAAGTACATGTACACATGTATATCTTTGCATAAAAAATATCTCTAAATAGCTTATCTATCGCAGTGTCTATACCAGAGATACTAAATTGATAAGATAGTTCATTACCAAGAGCTAATCCTAAGATTGACTATTACTATATGGTCTAATTAGGTTTACATTTTAATACATGGCACTTCATAATAAAAATACATAATTTCAATGAATAAAAGCAGATAAAAATAAATACCGTCTCATATTTTATTAATTTATTGAATTTATTTGTATTATTTCCGAGAATGGATAAATAAACTATGAGAATGTTTTCGAAAAAAAATCAATGATGTAATTTGGAACTATTTTCAAATTGAATCAATTTAGTTGAATAGCTTATTTCAGATCCATTTAATTAGACAGATGTCTGCATTTATTACACATTTCATTTTAACTATTTTATCTGCTATTATCGTTATAAATAACAGGAAATTATCAACCAAAATAACACTACTTGAAAATATTGGATACACTGCCATCTAATAGTGCCAGACATAAGCAAAATGATGGCACTTTCTTTAACAAGTCAATTTACTACTTTTTAATTAAAATACCTTGAGCTATATATTTAGACGTAGCATATATGACCCCTCAGGCCTCAGGAGGATGAGGTATGTTTAAAAAATAAAAGGAAATAGTCACTAAACGAAACTATCATTTTATCGATATGATCTAGCTAGACACAGACCCGCTTAATATAATATAGAATATTTCTGTACCTACACAAAAGTTCGCTTGTAGTAATATTTATACCAAACTCATAGGTTATCTTTACAACATGTTATTCAAATGTGGTGCCTCTGAGACAAATGGAAGCTATTTGGCTATGTTCTTCCAATAAAAATCTAGTGACAAAATCATAACTATGTCTATTGCAAGTAAACTGGTGGAAATTACCTGGGTACATGACAATTACTCACTACACAATTATAGAAAGTGCATTATTTGTAATTTGATACACAATTTTTTGTGCCATAAACAATTATTAACCAGTTAAAAATACGAGTATATTTCAAAGATATGTTGAAGATAAATATACAGTTTCGTAGTCTTATCTCCAGGGCAACACATTCAAGAGCTTAACATCAAAATATTCTTTTTTTTTCTTTCGTTATAGTTTGGATCCGATTTAATAAAACTATATAGCATGAACTGATTAATTTGGTAATTGTGGCGAAAATTTAACTACAGCTTATGGAACAGAGCTAATGCACATTCCTACACCGCAATATTGGTCTGTATGTTATGAATACACAGCCAACAAAATTAATGAAGAAATCTCTGAAATGTATTCTACCTACCATCATTTCATATTCGACTTGTAATGAAAAGATTCGTCAGGGCACTTCATTCTTGGAATTGAAATATGCAGGACGATAACGCTAATCAGTACTTACACTAGAAAGAGTTATCATCAAAGCACAACACAGCCAATGCTCATACCGAGTCTCGGTCAATCACTACAAATGTTGCCTATTTAAATTCCAACAGATTAGGACAATATCGGCTACTTTAAAAATCTATTATACATTTTCTATAACTTTTTCGCTATTACTTACATAGTTTTATACTCAGATACATTTTTGATGAACATGTTAAAATAACCTGGTACCACATAAACACAATAGTCATATTTTTCGACCATTCATGGCTGTAGATATAATCTTGGTGGAAGTACATTACCAGCGTTTGCAGTTGATTGTTGCTGTTGGCTTCAGCATACTGTTGCAGATCGTTAAGATATGTAGTCTGTTCATATCCACCGGTTTGCTCTCGGCAACGTTGCTACTGGATCGTAGGGCAATCGTTCTCCGTCGTCAGCTGAACGGTGCAGTGACGGGCTTAGGCAGAATCATGGCATCACGATGAGGAGACTCTAGAACTTGCAATTTGATGTATTAGTATTGTGGACGCAAATTCATCCCACTTCTGATGTCAGAATCAGGGAAGCTCCCTATAGTGTAGAGACAGTTTAAATAAAAGAGACAACTATCAAATCATACTTTCATTTATTCAGTTTGGCACAAGGATATATCTTTAGATTACGTCGTGATTCTACATTTACATTTAGAGCCCAGTTCGCAAAGCAAATGCATAGAACCAAGAGAAAGAACGGGCAATAAAACTCTTGATCATTCTTTTCAATAAGTACCTAATAATTAACATACAACTATACAGCCAATTTATATCAAATATCAATGTTGTGGGTAGTTTAATAATACTAGAAAGGTCTTTCTTAGAACAGAACATAATAAGCATTATGTAGCATCAACACAATCTACTAAATGTATACCACAGGTATATAATGAATCTCATTGATACAACCACAGTAGTTATATTATTCTGTCCTATATTACTAATATCTCACAAACTATCAAACTACCCACAATATCAATACGATAATGATTACACCATCTTACATTGTTTCCTAGATGATGAAACAAAAGAACAAGCAACACAGAATATTAAAACACAGTGGCAGTTAAATAGTCAGAACCATATCGTACCTGAGCAGTCGTCGAAGGAGAATAGGACGAGCTAGCCGAGCCTGTCGACTTATATATCAAGCTTACACCTTATTTACACGTTTGACAGTTTAACTGTCAAACGTCATGTCAGTGTCATTTAATTGGCACTATCCTCTTACATATTATGTATAAACACTTGGATATCAGTAATTTTAGCCCAAAGCCTAGATATTATTACATATCTCTCACGTTCAACCAAACAAATATACAAACAAACTCTAGCTTTATTATGTTAGTAGGTATAAATCTGATTATGACCACATTAATACCTTTTGCTGATAAATAGTACCTATCTCCAGGCTAATCAAGTATTCAGTCCTAAAAAAAGTTGATAGCTGATTATATTGACACCTAATTAATCTGAATCGTGTTGCTTAGGTAATTAGGTACTTAAGCCAATAATTGAGCGTTTTGTATTTCTACATAGTTTGTTTAGTAGTACTCTACTAAACAAACTAGTAATAGTCTTTGTCGTTATAATATATTAGCCGGCTGTCAGTGTACGTTGATGCGCTTAGCCGGTCATTAATGACCGCATATATATAATAAGGTTATAGCTGATTGCTAGGAATTGATGCTAGTGCTTACTTCACTGATCTGAGGTAGTGCCTATGATATGGGTATTTTATTTAATTTTGCGATGACACCTTGTGTGTTCTTTGAATTGTTTTGTTGCTGGGTTCGAATCGCATAGTAGTCCAGTCACTTTAGGCAAAATACGGGGTCAATCTCGGAATTTGAGTTAATAAGCTGGAAACTTGTATACAGCTTCATTTTGGCGTTCTAAAAGTTGTCTCAAAAGTCATATATTATCTCGTGTCTGCGTCGTAAGTTATTCAAGGTCAAAAGTCACGAAAATCGTTTTTTTTGCAATTATCTCCATTTCTATGGTTCCAATCACTTCAACACCTATTATGAAAATTGAAGATAAAAAAATTTGCCACAACTTTTGTCTCAACTCTTTTTCTGTTCGCTCAACCCTTTTCGAGATAGAGAGCGGAGAGCACCCAACGCTCAAGCATATATACTGTTATACAAGGTCAACCGTGAATCTCGGTGAATAATAAATACCTTGTATATAGAAATAAGTCAAGTAAATATAATTTAGGTTAATTTTTATTTAGTAGCTGTACTTTTGTTACAATTAAAATTAAAATTAAATGTACATTTAAATTCTTCAATAACTTGAAGTTCAAAAATATAAATTTTCTTCTTCTTCTTCTTCATCATCATCTCCTGGGAAATTGAAAATTTCAATTTCATCTTCATCATCTTCGTTTACCTGCATGATTGTGTCCAAACCTTCTAAAATTTCTGGATCAAATGTAGTTTCTTCCTCAGGATCGTCTTGCAATACAACAGCATTGAGACAAGCTTGCCCATTGCATTGTTCGCAAGCTAAAGTGCATTGCAAGCCCGATTTTCTGCATCCGCAGCATGACCTTGTATAACAGTATATATGCCTGAGCGCTAGGTGCTCTCCGCTCTCTATCTCAAAAAGCGTTGAGCGTACAGAAAAAGAGTTAAGACAAAAGTTGTGGCAAATTGTTTTATCTTCAATTTTTATATAAGTGTTGAAGTGATTGGAACCATAGAAGCGGAGATAATAGCAAAAAACCGATTTTCATGACCTTTGACCTCGAATAACTTACGACGCAGACACGAGATAATATGTGACTTTTGAGACAACTTTTAGAACGCCTAAATGAAGCTGTATACGAGTTTCCAGCTTATTATCTCAAATTCCGAGGTGAATCCCTAAAGTGACTGGACTATAGATGTTCTTAAAACTTACTACTATTGTAGTCGCGCAAGTTTATGATGATGAATGGATGTTTGTTACTCACACTCAAAAAATACAAAACCGGTTTTGATTAAACTTTACCGTGATATAGCCTAGGCATTAGAGTTACACATAAGCTACCACAAAGTTATAGTTTCTGGTCAAGATCAATCCATAATCCGTGCCCCGTTGTAGTATTCCTTAAAAAATATTTCGAAACAATTGATGCGATGTAATGTACCTACATTGAAGTGGATTCCATTACCTACAATCATTCTGAAAATATCTGCATCCAGACCCCAAATAACCTAGCCCTACAAACCTTACTCCAAATGTAATCACTGCGAGCAAAGTAACAAATATTTTTTGATCGCGTCAGAACGCGTAACAGAAAAGATTTTATTTATTTTTAGCGGTGACCACTTACCGTTGTCCTCAAAAAAGACAACGTTGTCTTTTCAATTTGTACAAAAAGATACATTGTTGTGAGGGTTAACTTTTTTGTAGAAACATTTCTTTAAACGTCCACATTTTTTGTCTCGATGTAGTTACTTGATTTTTTGTAGGTTCACGTTTGAGGTAATAGGGCCAATCATGTGAACAAAAAACCCACAAAAAGGATTGTTCCGTATTCAACCTATGACGTCTCATCCGATTTCCTTACTCATCTTAAATTTGAATGCCTAACTCAACCGATGACAGTATTTTAATAAAATTTCCTTATTCAACCGAAATGTGTTCCTTACTCTACCTATAGTAAATATTACCGAAAATGTATGGATAGCAAAACAATCTTAAATATATTGTCAGAATATTATACTTAATAACAAATACAGTAGAACCTCTATAAGTGAATGTATAAAAAAATTCAAACACGTACACCACAATGTTTCAATTGATTAATTGCAAATACTGAACTGGAAACCGAACAAAATTACTATCGATTTTGAAAAAGCTGTTATGAATTCTATCCGAACTATATTTGCAGACACGGAGATCAAAGGCTGTTATTTTCACTTTTGTCAAGCACTTGTTAAACGAGCAAAGCAATTAAAACTAACCAAAAACAGACATACATTGAAACATCTTTCTCTCTGCTTGGCTTTACCATTGATACCAAAAAATTAGATTGAAGACGCATATCTCTACATAATGGAAGACTGTCCAAAAGAGGTCCGTGTTACTAAATTTAATGATTATCTTGTAAGGACATGGCTTGAAGGCGGAAAATTTCCACCTGAGTTGTGGAATGTATATGGAAAAAAAACAGAATAACAAAGGCTCTCGAAAGTTGGCATGCAACATTAAATAGATATATGGCTAACAAAAGAGTAAATATATTGCAGTTGCTACATATTCTGAAAAGGGATGCACTTTCACAAAATGCAAGGATTTTACAACGACAACATGGCGATGGCGCGTCGACCTCTTCGTCAATTAATAAGAAGGTTAATGAAGAAATAATCAGCAGTGAAATCCAAGCATTTGTGGATAGAAAAATAGTAATGGGCCACTGTCTAGAAAAATTGGCTCCATTTGTTTATTTTAAAGAAAAATAATGATATTGGTGTAAATTAGTAGATATTAAACCAATTTTATATCGTTTCCAATTTTTTTTACAAACTGTGTGTTTGCGTGACTAACACAATATGACTAATTAGTTCATAATCTTGTATAGTTCCTAATCAAAAATTATTTCTTGTTGTACATGTTTGTAAAAAAGGTAAATTTTAAGCTTAAGTCTTATGGAAATTGTTGCTCGCAAATCTGTGTTTTTTTGTACATGTTTGATCTGTGATTTTAAATAATTAATTAATAGTAAAAAAAATTCGCTCAATATTGTTGATTTTATAGAGATATACTTTTTAGTTTTGAGGATACTTAATGTGTTAAGTGAAATCAGAAAATTGATATCTTTTTATTTCCTTTTGTTAATTTTAAGCTTTATACTAAGTCTTATTGAAATCGTTGCTCGCAAATCTGTGATTTTTTTGTACATGTCTGATCTTTGATTTTAAATAATAATGAATAGTAAATCTTTTTCGCTAAATATTGTTGATTTTATAGAGATATACTTTTTAATTTTTAGGATTCTTAATGTGTTATTTGAAATCAGAAAATTTATATTTTTTATCTTCCTATAATCCTTGTGTTGATTTTGCTTGTAAGTCTGTGATTTTTTTACATGTCTAATTTGTGATTTTAAATGATATATAAATAGTTATTTTTTGTTTTTCAAACATTGATGATTTTATAAAGCTACTTTTTAGTTTTTAAGGATACTCGATATGTTTTGTGAAATCAAAAAATGCATATTTTACATTTTGCTTGTGGACTTTGTTCGTAAATCAAAATCTTTGATTTTTTGTACATGTCTCATCTGTGATTTAAAATGGTTATCTTATGTTCTCCAAAGATTGTTGATTTTATAAAGATACTTTTTAGCTTTTAAGGATACTTGCTATGTTATGTGAAATCAGAAAAAGAAAACTCTTATTTTTGCTTGTTGACTTTGCTCGCAAATCTATGAATGGTTATCATTTGTTAACCAAACATTGTTGATTTTATAAAGATACTAATTAGTTTTTCAGTATTCTTGATATATTTTGTGACGTCAAAGAATGTATATTTTTTATACTTCTGTTAACTTTTTAAATATATCATTTGTACGTGATATGTTTTGTGAGATCAGAACATATACATCTAATTTTCTTGTGTTGACTTTTAAATATGATTTGTACAATTAGATGTTGTTTTATTTTATACAACAATATATTAG
The DNA here is from genome assembly GCA_944739405.2 of Euclidia mi. NCBI lineage: Eukaryota > Metazoa > Arthropoda > Insecta > Lepidoptera > Erebidae > Euclidia > Euclidia mi. Next base: position 27,402,833 of record OX123186.2, on the reverse strand, counting down.
AAAACGATAACCAAGCTTTAAACTATTTTATTACCTTTTCCTGAAACAGTATTTTTTGTTCAGACCTACACACAAACCTAAGAGTTTTTGGGTGATTTTGTAATCGGTTGAGTTAGGAATACTTATAGGATGAATTAAGAACTAATAATGTAATAAACTGCTGTCGGTTGAGTGAGGAACTCAAATTGGATGAGTAAGGAAAAAAATCGGTTTAGGATGAAACGTCATAGGTTGAATACGGAACAACCCGAACAAAAAGGCGGAACTACTTCTTTCAAGCCGCTATAAGGTAATGTTCGAATCCAATATAACAATGCGTTTAGGGTGCTGATGGGGCTCCCGCGGTTCTGTAGCGCATCAGGGATGTTTGCAGAAGCGCATATAGATAGCTTTCAAACTATTCTAAGAAAGAGAACTGCATCCCTGATGTCTCGGTTGCGGGGGAGCGCCAACAGCAACCTTAGCATTATTTATAACAGGATGGACAGCCCATTCCTGTGGCACTGGACCCGTATGCATATGTACGGATCGAGTGCACCAGGAGGGGAGCGCCGATAGTTAAATTAGTATTAGTATAACAAGATTTACTTTGTAACTAATATAGTTTTAAGGAATCTGTATAACTAACACTTATGGACAATAGTCCGAAAATAAAAGTTTATTATTATTATTATTATCACTCTGTCTCTTGATATGGATCTTCAAGGGCTACTAGGGCTTAAAAATAAAATTGAAAGTAAATCATTATGCTCCAAACTAAGGTGTGACTGCATTTTATCAGTGTCAGTTCATTTTATCAGTAACATAAAATGCATGTTAAAATAATAATTATATTTTACATTATGTAAGGACATCATCCTCCAAGCGTTATCCCAGTTTCAATCCGGGGTCCGCTTACTAGTCTAACTGGATTTGGCTGATTAGCTATTAGCTTTTCCATTATGTAAAGTGTCCGCAAAATATTTGTATGGTAAGTACTTAGCAGATACGCAGGCAGTATAATACTTTATAGGTTATGCGGAAATCAGTTACGTTACAATACTTCAATTACTTACTTTTATTATCACTTTTGCATAAAATTAGATCCGGTCTGTGACTACCTAGTTGTCCGTAGCATTTAAACAAGGACAATCAGTGCATCTATTTTAAATGTTATTTGATCGATTACATCTGTTTTCACAAGGCACAGCAAATTTTTAATCAATATAATTTTTTGTTACTCTGCTAAGACAACAGCATTCAATTAGTAAAATACACTTCCCCCGTCATTAGCGAGAAAACCAACTGTAAGCAATCAATCCGTCACAATTTACCAGCAATTATACAATCATGGTAGTACTGAGCAAATTGTTTAGAGGCACGTTTAAGATAAAATTCGCGATACTAAATCAGTACACGACTATGAAACGTAAGACAGTTATCACATCTGGCACTGGCATTTTTCATTTCATTACGTGAATAAGGCGATTGGCGTATGACATACGTTTGCGTATGTAAAAGTAATAGCACACTGTAACAGCACGGCGTTGTCTAGAAGTTTTTAGGTACCGGCTGAAACATTTTTTATTGACGCTATGAAATATACCTTTTATATGACTAACGAAGTGTTGCTCGAATACATGGGTGTTCAGGACACACCTGTGCGTTTTGTGACGCGCGACTGAACAGGCGACGACGCTCGGCAGATGATCAAATTTCAGTGATATGTTAATCGCTAGGTTGGAGCGGTACCGTTACGGTGCTTCTATAACGTGTCAAGACCTTAAGGCATGTAGCTACTTGTTGACATTTGCGAACATGTGGTACATGTGAGTCAGCGTCAGCTTCACGCTTATTCAGTACTTACAGCTTACTCAGTACGCGCGCAATATGGGCGTTATGTCTGCACCATTTGCACATTCATCTGTCCAACTCCTCGTAAAATATTCTAATACATATAATCATCATTATACTAGAATTCGTCTCAGTTCACTTTTAAAGCCTTGAAACTCGAGTTCCGCTTTCTACTTTAATCACATTTGGCGGAAAATAAAGCTTTCCCCGGAACCCCTGCCGTGTGGGAGGTCACACGGCAGGGGTTCCGGGGAAAGCTTTACACATCATGTAACACGATACATATTAATATCGCCCCACCGCGGCACCGCCATAACAAACGCGTTCAACCTAGAAAATAATTACAGGTATCAAGTTCTAGGTCAATGAAGAAAAATATGTTCATATGACGGTGTGAGTTTACAGTGTGATTAACAGTAATTTTCATTCAGTAGGTACGCATCTCGGCAATATACAGAGTAATGAAAATTCAGGCAAAGGTGAGATAATTTCTAGAGATAAAAGGCTAGGTAAGGATTTAATAAAGCCTGAAATAGGGGTGGGATAGGTCTAATGTTATTGTTACAGATAAGATCTTGTACTGAGTGCGGAGTGGGTAATTTAACTTTACATTTTCGTGGTTTGTAGAATAATACACCTTGACAGAAATTCGTGTAGATTAATTTGTATCTGTAAGAACAAAGTTATTTTCCACTGCCTGGAACTTGTGTTTTTGTCTACGTAAATGGTATAAAAAATTACATTTTGTTATGGTTTATAGAATAATATACACTTCGAAAGAAAGTCGTGTGCATTAATTTGTATATTTATAAGAACAAAGTTAGATTCCACTGTCTGGAACCTGTGTGTTATGTCTACATTAATCGTATATATGTGTTCTAAGAAACACTTACATTGTAATAGATCGGGTTATTTTTTGGGAATATTATCAAGGAAAAGTATAAAGTTACGTTGCAAACTTTATTTTGGGTCTGTCACTTCATCACTTGCCTGATTGAAACAAGAATTTTATTATAAGTAAAAATATTGGTATATTTGGTTGTTCAAGTTGATTCTCAACTATTATTCGTCTCGGAGTCTATAATTAAATCTTGATTTATCAATTTTAAGTTTGAATATCTCTCATTCTTACTATCTATGTATACCTATGTACCACATGATGGTCAGATTTCTTTATTTTTCTCACGCACGTTCTATTGGCGACATCGACTTTAGCTTCGAATTTATGAAATGAATTATTTTTGTGCGCGGTCGATACGTTTTCTACTGTGTTGGAAGATTGTCTATGGTTGTGAAACATAAAATCCAAGAGGTTTTGCGTTTTTATATGACCTATGACAACTCTTTAATTCTCTCTCAATTCAATGTCACTACATGAAATCCACTAAATTAAATGAAGAGATTCATCAACCAACAGCATGCAATTGAAGCCTATGTATATAATTTCAATGTTGATTTACTGTGTTAATATTTGAATACGTTTACGAGTAGGTGTTGGTAATTGATGGAACACCTCAATAGCAGACATGATTTGTGAAACAGTTAACAACATATTGCAATATCGCAAGAAATTAATTGTGCTGTTTCTTGTTGGCGTATGAATTTATAAATTGTTATGTGGTGGTGCATTATTGTAATTTTGTGAATGATTTTATAGCAAAGCTAAAGCGGTTGTAAGTTGGCAGTAGAACATTTAGTAGGTAGAAAATTATTGTTACTTTAAATTTTAAGTCGTTGGTATATACCTAGCTACTTGCAACACCTCTACGGATGTAGCAATACCATTTTAGTTTAGGTAGCTAAGTACCTACGCGTATGTCTCACTTGAAGGTCAAATACAAATTCACTTAGTTTACACTGTAAAATTTATGAACGAACGAAAACCTTTTTCTCTTCTGGTTTCGGATAGATAGTAGGACTATGAGAAGATCCTGAAAAAACGCTGGCCATTCATTAAATCCCCAAATTGTTACGATCCTTTATACAATTCGTACTATCATGACAGCTGACACTGCCAGAACACAAGGTAATACTGACTTAAAATGGAAGAAAACAGGACATAGTACATATTATAATAATACAATAGCGGCAGTGTTATGGATTGGTTCAGCACCCGATTAGGCAAAAGACGACGATCGAATTAACGTGAGAAATCTGTGATACGGCTAAACCAGAACTAGAAGACTAAGGCCCAGTTTCACGTCCCCTGGACAGGCTTTACCTTCCAGATTAATTCAATATCAGAAGGAAAATTTTATGAGTTATCTGACCAATTAATTTAACTGAAACTTAACAGACTGCGGTGAAACCGGCCACAATTCTCGTAATTATACTTGTTTAAAATACAATCGTATTCTAAGTAATCGTGTAATGTCATAGATGTCACAAATGATCATTCTCGTAAGTCAACTTCAACGCGGTCGCAACTGGATCTAAATTTGAATGATGTGTAAACGGTAATGCGGTAATATTGGAACTGACATTGCGAGCACCATTGAATTAAGAAACGTCAAGTTGAAGATATAAATGGCATTGTGAGTTGTCTGCGATGGTACCGAAGTTTTTTTTTATAAAAGGCGGCAAACGAACAGACGGATCGCCTGATGTTAAGCAATTACCGTCGCCCATGGACACAAGTAACACCAGAGGAGTCACAAGTGCGTTGCCGTCCTACGAGGTTGGGAAAAGGGATAGGAGGAGGAGTGGGATAACGGAGAAGGAAAGGGATGGATGTGAACACTCGGTTGTGCTGCACGTATTCTATCGCGAAGTCATATATCGTAAACATTTTGTTTTTTTTTACGATCCACCTACTTAAAGTTATAACAATGAAGTCTTGTGCCTTATGCAATGCTCAGTTTAACGATGGCGTGCAATGTGGAGCCTGCAAAAAACACCTGGACTTTGGATGTGCAGGAATTTCGGAGTCTGGTTGGAGAAAACTCGGCGTTGACAGGAGGAGCCAATGGAAATGCGCTACATGTAGGAGCTTATCGCCAGCTGTGCAAGCGTCTGAACATGGTACCATAGAGAGCGTATTAAGTGAGATTCGTGATATTAAACGGCAATTACTTAATCTACCTACGCTAACGGAGGACGTACGAATCATAAAAGATGAACTGTCTGAGCTTAAAGCCACATGTGAGTACTCTTGTGGTAAGCTTGACGAACTAGGCATCAAAGTTGCTGAGGTGGAAGCAAGAGTGACAGGGCTCGAAAAACTTCAAGAAAAAGTGGATAGTCTGCAAAACGATTTAGCTAAAACCAAGCATGAGCTTTGTGCATATGAGCAGCGGTGTCGTCTTAATAATATTGAGATCAAAGGAGTGCCGCTTAAAAAAGATGAGAATTTATTTTCTATAGTTGAATCTATCAGTAAGAAAATAAACTATAATTTCCCAAAAACTCAGATCAATTACGTGTCATGGGTTCCTATGTATAACTCAAAGGAGAAGCTAATCATTGTGAGCTTTCTGAACAGATACATAAAAGAGGATTTTGTTTCGGCGGCTCGTGCATTTAAGAATCTAAGTACATCTGATATAGGCTTTCATGGCGCTTCTCAGAGAATCTATGTGAATGACCATTTAAGTCCGGAGCACAAACAGTAGTTAAGCAAAGCGAAACTCACAGCAAAGACCAAAAATTATCAGTATGTATGGATAAAGCACGGTAAAATCCATGTTTTAAAAGATAACAACAGCAGTGTATTAATTATCTGAAAAGAACTGGATTTAAACAAGATTGTTTGATGTATTTCATATTATCATTTTCCACTCTATCAAATTTTATAAGCTGTATTCATTATTTAATTTATGTATTTCAAACAACGGATTGTTTTTGTCTACATAAAAGGTTTAGCATCTGTGCCGTGTGCAAATTACCATCAACGTATTTTCGCTGCTGCGCAAATCTACGATATGTAGCCTCCATTAATGCTTGCGTCTCGCTCACACTCGCGCGTAGTACATCGCTTGGCATCTCACTTTGCTGCAAAGATGCTTGTAATTCTAGTTCGCTTGGCGAGTGCTGTCCGAGTAACTTATTAATCATTTACCCGCTTTTTGCTTATAAAAATATAAAAACAATGTTTTTTCACAGATTCAATTATTACTACGATCAATTAATGTTTATATTCTATGGTGTATTTTGCCGTGTGACTGTGGCTGTGTCTAATATATATGTTGTTGGATATTGTGTAATTGTTAAATATGTTATCAATGACTAATAATAACAAACGTAGCCTTAGTATATTTTATCAGAATGTACGCGGGCTAAGAGCCAAAACTGATAAGTTTTATCGCCAAATGTCTCTAAGCTCACACCATATTATTGTCTTAACAGAGACATGGTTAACTGACGGTGTTTTGGATTCCGAGTTGTTTGACGACCGTTATATTGTTTGGCGCCGCGATCGCGATTATTTAATAACTGGTCAATCACGGGGTGGTGGTGTCTTAATAGCAACTCGTAAGGAATTGCCCGTAATTTCTCAACCTGTTTTTCATTCTACAGCTGAGGACGTCTGGGTGACCATACGGTTTAAAGGCTCGAACTCACGTAAGTCAATTAATTTACATCTTTGTGTTGTCTATCTCTGTAAACAAAACCGCGGTTTATCTTTTTCGTCACAGTTGCATAAGTTTCTTAGTAGACCAAGTCAGACGGTAATTAACGACACCTCTAGTACATTTCTCGTGGTCGGAGACTTTAATTTGAGTGGAATTAATTGGATTACCTCGTCTAATATTTCGCTTGCGCCGTGTAACACTACTACAGCCGATGAATACTCGCTGGTTGACGAATTGCATACGTTAGATTTAAAGCAATATAATGGTGTAACCCACCAACATGGTAGAATTTTGGATTTAGTTATTTCCAATGAAGTCGTTAAGGTAAGCGAATGTTTAGAGACCTTGGTCCCGATTGACCCCTATCATCCGGGTTTATTGATCGATGCAGAATTTGTTAATTTACCCCCATTAAAACAAAAGCAGCGATTGCTGTACTTGTATGACAAGGGTGACATTGTTTCAATTAATATGGAGATTAATGGGATTGTTTGGGAACGTGAATTCAAAAACTGCACTATTGATGAATCCGTTGACTTTTTTAACACGACTATGTCTAGTTTACACCTTAAGCATATACCCCAAAAGCCCATACGCAATCAATCTTATCCACCATGGTATAGTTCATCCCTTATAAGATTGATAAAGGAAAAATATAAATATTTTAGAAGAACTAAAACATATGGCAACTTATCTGATGTGAATACATACAAGTTACTTCGGGCTAAAGTTAAAGCTTTAGAGTCAACTTGCTATAAAAACTTTTTGAATCTTACCGAGAGTTCGATAACAATGAACCCAAAATTCTTCTGGACATTTGTGAAGACTCGGAACAACACAAATGCGATTCCTAGCTCATTTAAACACAATGACTCGATTATAATAACAGGAGAGGACATATGCGAGGCCTTTTCATCCTATTTCTATTCTACCTTTCTTAACCCCAGTAATTTTTCTTCTACAGATTCTACCTCTTCTTTCTCTACTCACTTGGAACCCGTTTCTGACATTTCTAATGTGACCGTTAGCGTTGACGAAGTGAGAAAATTGCTTTGTAAACTTGACACAACGAAAGGAGCTGGTCCCAATCATATATCAGCCAATTTTTTAATGATATCTGCTTCCTCTATAGCTAGACCTATTTCTATTTTATTTAAAAAATCATTGTCCTTGGGCACCGTTCCTAAAATCTGGAAGTCAGCCTTTATCACCCCAGTTCATAAAAAGGGACCAAAAACGGAAATTTCCAACTACCGCCCTATATCTAAACTTTGCTTAAGTGCTAAGATATTTGAAAGAATTATCTATGACCAGGTTTATTTCGCACTTAGTAAATCATTCAGCCCCTTTCAACATGGTTTTTTGAGAGGCCGATCCACTGTCTCGAACCTGATCCTACTTAATGATTATATTACAGATGCTATGTACAAAGGTAGTCAGGTTGACGTTATTTATACTGATTACAGTAGGGCATTTGATCGTGTCAGTCACAGCCTATTAATTTCGAAGCTTAGCAACGTAGGGGTGAATGGAGATTTGCTCAGATGGTTCTCTTCTTATATTGAGAACCGATCGCAAGCTACAGTGCTTAATAATTACATATCTAGTTGGGTTACTGTTCCTAGCGGTGTACCCCAAGGCTCGCGGCTTGGTCCGCTTCTGTTTGTAGTGTATGTGAACGACATAGATTCATGCTTTAAATCATCTCAGTTGTTGTGTTTTGCAGATGATATGAAAATTTATTCCACTGTATCTTCATATTCAGATATGTTAGCCCTCCAGACTGATTTAGATAATCTAGAAACATAACAAACTAGATCTTAATCCAAATAAATGTTTAGTCGTAACATACACTCATAAACGACTAGCATTGGTTACAGATTACACACTAGGGGGCCAAATTTTACCTTGTAACGTTAAAACACTTTTGGGGGTGTTTAAAATGAGATACGTGAGTTGGATGTTACAATAAAAATTGATTTAATTCTCAATTAAGTTTAGACATCATTTAGCAAGCGAAAAAATTACTAGTTAAGTGTTATTAAAAAAGATATACACAGGGTCGTGAGATTCGGCGATGGGTGAGGTTTTGTTGAGGGTCCTGCTGCCGGTTCGTCCAGGAGAAGTGGTTACTTAAGTCGTTGCCGGTTCGCCAGATGTAAGCGGCGAGCGCAGCTAGCACCTCAGCTTTTATAGAAGCTTGAGGTGCGGTGGGGAGCGGAGATGCAAGCGGCCGAGAGGTGGTGTCATCTTGACGTCACAGCGACGTCACACACTCCCCCCATTAGGCAAGAATTTTCCCAGAGGGAAAATTCTGTGGCTGGTAGGCGGCCACAGCACTCCGGGACCCTGAAACAGATGAGTGGTAGTGGTGTCAGTAGGTTAAATACAAGGCAACTACTAAGCCTGAAAGAGTTAAAAAAAACAAGTATAACCCTCGGCCATTCATACGTCACCAAGCATTGAACGTTCCTATTACCTGACATACATCACATTCAAAAGGCCCATATACAATCATACGTATGAACAAGCCAGCATTCATTCCCGATGCGAGTCGTATTCATTATAATACACGACGCGCAAAGAGGTATTATACATGAGTTTTATAGCAAATAGCCACCCAGTCTATGTTGGTAGGCACCACCTGACAACCCGTATTCGATAAGTGAAATTAATTGAAAGTGTATAAGTCGTAAACTAATATTACAATTTTACTATATTACGATACTAACAATATTACGATCAGTTGGCAGTATCACAAACAAATTGCTCATTAACGCGCTCGATGCGAATTGTAAAAGCATAAAAAAGTGTTCATTATAATTAAGTATAAAGTATAATACAATGTTTTGAGCCGAGTGATCGGCTGACGTAAACAAGTGAGTCATAACTGCGCAGCTGCGCCGCATTCCATTGACGCGACTCAAGGACAACATATAATCATAAACATGATACAATAGCCATTAGCGGCAAATACACAATTCGAGATAGGTTGTAGTGACTAATATATTACCGAAGCAGACAATCGATGACATAGTATACACAACAGTAGCTAAAAAAAACAGGCGAGAATCGAACTAACAGACCGATCAGACAACAGCTTTTTAACCACTGAGCCATGAGAAAAAAAAAATAATTATATTTCGATCAGTCATTACTAAAGCTATATATATAACAAGATATTTGGGTACATGATTTAGCTGTAATCGGGAGTTAAAGATTTTATATTATTTGTAACAAAGTGTTAAGTTATTTTAGTGATTAGATCATTAGTGATGAGCATTAATCATTACATTCTAAAACTTTGTAGTGAGTTAATTTAAGATCTTTTATATGGAAATCACCAAGATGTTTTTGTTTGGCAAACCGTAACTGATAGTTAGATATTTAGTTAGATAAATAACAAATTCGTGCAACAATATTACATACAATAAACTTCTGCGACAATTTATAACTGAAATATTTATTCATTTTATGTTAGCATGTTTACCTACATAAATCGTTAACACAACAATGCGTTATCTTGTGGCTTGTGAGCTCCAACTCGAAAACAATAGCACTATTGTTGGCCTTCACAAATAATTATGAAGGTAATTATAACTTCGCATGCATATGCGTCTTACATTGTTGTTAATGACACTGTACCCAATCGTTTATAAACACATTTATGCTATAATAGAATAAGATTTAATTATTTTATTCAGCTTTTAGGTTAAAATAAACGACGGTGAAATACGAAATGGTATTATCTTTAACTTGTAAATCAATTAATTTGCTTTAGTATATAAATTATTGATTTATGTAGAAATACCCACATTAGATATTTAAGTATTGAAATTATTTATTTAATTTGGGTGTAAACAGCCACTTTAGTTATTCAATGAGGTATAAAAATTATTTATTTGATTCATAAGTAAATAGCCACTTAGTTATTCAAGAATAGAAGTTATTGATTTAATTTATGTGCAGATACCCACTTTAGTTAAAGTTAGTTTCAATTCAATTAAGTTTGATAAATTCAGTCAGATATAATACACTTGCGTATACACAAGAACACATTATAACCAGCACTATTTAAGATGGTTTAGTAAAACCAGATGCATAGCATTTTGTATAAAGGAAACAAGTTACATATTGATAATTAATTATTTATCCGGCTGTCAGCGGTTTAACTTTATCTATCATTATATGTTTTATATTTTTCAATAGAAACCAGACATTGAAAGAAACAATCCTAGCGACACAAAACATTACAAAAAAATATAATTCAATAATTGCGACGCAGGAATTTTATGTTTGAGTTCACAATGAACAGTAAATGCATAAATAGATGCATTCTCAAATAACATACCGATAAGCAGTAACAAGAAGATAGAATCGAAGACCAAAAACAACGATTGTAGCAAAATAAACATTTGACTAAGCGAACAACTAATAATTCTACGATGATATTCGTATTTCTATACCAAATAGACAAAGATTAAACTTTTTCATTATTGTTATTGAGCAACCTGCATGTGACACGTGTACATTTTATTAATAAATGAACGCGGAATTCTAGCTTAATACCTAGTATATAATACGATAGCATCTTTAGGTACGTTCATTCTCAGCCAGTCCAACTATAATAAGTAAACGTGGCATAACAAAGATGCAACTTTCTTAGTAAGAAAGAAAATAATAGTTAATTTTAAAAGATAATCGCCGTAGTAGGCGGTAAAAGTATTTAATAATACCGACTATATAGAAATATATCCCCGTTAAAAATCACTAGCAGAAGGTTATGGCAGAAAAATGAGAAGAAATGAAAAAGAGAAGGGTGTGAATTCGTTCCATAAGTCGGCCAAAGCAGATTATTAGCAATAATTACCAGTAGCACTTAATTACCGTAGTGGCATTTAAAAAGCTAATCGCGAAGCATACGATCAACGAAGGTGACCTTAGCGCGTCGTTAGAGGACGCGAGGCCTTAAATCGCAATACAAAGAATGCGATCAAAGAATGTGACCACAGCGCGTCATTTAGTTGACACGTGGTCGCAAGCAAAACGATTATAACTTGTTACTTATGCGGTTGATACAAAATTAATTATCACACGCGGCAACTGTTATAATATAAAAATGCTTACCATGCGTAGTAAGACAAAATTTGTCTGTTGTGACCGGCTCAACATGCCCGACCTTCCTAGTACAACAGAACAAAAAGAGAAAATGTCTATTGTGGCCGGCATAACACCACCGACTTCCCGTCCACAATAAAACAAGCAAAAAGAAACAATATATGCCACTAAAATACTAACACTGCTTTGGAACGATTTCACACATACACAGTTAAAAAAAAAAAGACTCACCGGGCAGCGGATTCTCAACAAAACCCTACCTATAATATTCCCGTAGGCGCCACTGTAACGTTGGAACGCCTTAGGGTGTGTTTAAATGAGAAACGTGCTTAAATGTTACAATAAAAATTGATTTAATTCTCAATTAAGTTTAGAAATCATTTAGCAAGCGAAAAAATTACTAGTAAAGTGTTATTAAAAAAGATATACACAAGGTCGCGAGATTCGACGATGGGTGAGGTTTTGTTGAGGGTCCTGCTGCCGGTTCGTCCAGGAGAAGTGGTTACTTAACTCGGTGCCGGTTCGCCAGATGTAAGCGGCGAGCGCAGCTAGCACCTCAGCTTTAATAGAAGCTTGAGGTGCGGTGGGGAGCGGAGATGCAAGCGGCCGAGAGGTGGTGTCATCTCGACGTCACAGCGACGTCACAACCTCGATGTACCTCTGTGCGAGATCTGGGTGTGTACCATGACTCCAAACTGTTGTTTGATGATCATATTGAGTCAATAATCAAAAAAGCCTCGAAAGCCTTAGGTTTTGTGATAAGGATGTCAAAATGTTTCACTGAAGCGAAAACCTTAAAAATACTGTACTGCACCTTTGTCCGTAGTAATCTTGAGTATGCGTCACAGGTTTGGAACCCTTGTTACTTTAAATACATTAATCGCATTGAAATGGTTCAGAAACGGTTTATTAAATATTTATGTTATCACCAAAAGATACCCTATCATTCAAACAATTATCTGGGTCTATGTAAAAATTTCATATTCTTCCCTTGGAAAAACGTCGTGAGATTGCAGACTGTCTGTTACTCCTAAAAATTATTCATAGCGAAATTGACTGCTCGGATCTCCTCGGCAAGTTTGCTTTCAATGTACCACCTAAGTCGACACGGTTTAATCCACCATTGAATGTACCATCAGTCTCTACTACTTACCGGCAGAATATTTACATTATTAGAGCGAGTCGTAACTTCAATAGAATAAGTAAAAATTATAATTTTGATTTATTCAATACTAGCGTTGCATTGGCAAAAAGATGCTTAAGCCTTGATTTCTTTCAAACCAAGTAAATAGTTATCTTTAAGTTATCTTTAAGTATATTTAGTTTAGGCTCTTATTGCTTGCCGTTTATAAGAAAACCATTATCATTATCAAGATGCATGTATGTAATAGGTATGTAAACAAAAATGACAATAATATTTTAAGTAGGTAGCAATTTTGTTCACACATTGTTTTTTATTATGTTTTTAGATGTGAGGACTTGTAATTGGCTATCAAGCTACTATATTACTTTGTATACTGTTACATTAGCTGTAAGTCCTCCATGTTTTTTAAATAAATAAATAAATAAATTTTACCGTGTAAACTAAGTGAATTTGTATTTGACCTTCAAGTGAGACATACGCGTAGGTACTTAGCTACCTAAACTAAAATTGTATTGCTTCATCCGTAGAGGTGTTGCAAGTAGCTAGGTATATACCAAAGACTTAAAAGTTAAAGTAACAATAATTTTCTACCTACTGAATGTTCTACTGCCAACTTACAACCGCTTTAGCTTTGCTATAAAATCATTCACAAAATTACAATAATGCACCACCACATAACAATTTATAAATTCATACGCCAACAAGAAACAGCACAATTAATTTCTTGCGATATTGCAATATGTTGTTAACTGTTTCACAAATCATGTCTGCTATTGAGGTGTTCCATCAATTACCAACACCTACTCGTAAACGTATTCAAATATTAACACAGTAAATCAACATTGAAATTATATACATAGGCTTCAATTGCATGCTGTTGGTTGATGAATCTCTTCATTTAATTTAGTGGATTTCATGTAGTGACATTGAATTGAGAGAGAATTAAAGAGTTGTCATAGGTCATATAAAAACGCAAAACCTCTTGGATTTTATGTTTCACAACCATAGACAATCTTCCAACACAGTAGAAAACGTATCGACCGCGCACAAAAATAATTCATTTCATAAATTCGAAGCTAAAGTCGATGTCGCCAATAGAACGTGCGTGAGAAAAATAAAGAAATCTGACCATCATGTGGTACATAGGTATACATAGATAGTAAGAATGAGAGATATTCAAACTTAAAATTGATAAATCAAGATTTAATTATAGACTCCGAGACGAATAATAGTTGAGAATCAACTTGAACAACCAAATATACCAATATTTTTACTTATAATAAAATTCTTGTTTCAATCAGGCAAGTGATGAAGTGACAGACCCAAAATAAAGTTTGCAACGTAACTTTATACTTTTCCTTGATAATATTCCCAAAAAATAACCCGATCTATTACAATGTAAGTGTTTCTTAGAAAACATATTTTTATACGATTAATGTAGATATAACACACAAGTTCCAGACAGTGGAATCTAACTTTGTTCTTATAAATATACAAATTAATGCACACGACTTTCTTTCGAAGTGTATATTATTCTATAAACCATAACAAAATGTAATTTTTTATACCATTTACGTAGACAAAAACACAAGTTCCAGGCAGTGGAAAATAACTTTGTTCTTACAGATACAAATTAATCTACACGAATTTCTGTCAAGGTGTATTATTCTACAAACCACGAAAATGTAAAGTTAAATTACCCACTCCGCACTCAGTACAAGATCTTATCTGTAACAATAACATTAGACCTATCCCACCCCCGTTTCGGGCTTTATTAAATCCTTACCTAGCCTTTTATCTGTAGAAATTATCTCACCTTTGCCTGAATTTTCATTACTCTACTGTATATTGCCGAGATGCGTACCTACTGAATGAAAATTACTGTTATGCTTAACAGTAATTTTCTGTAACTGTAAACTCACACCGTCATATGAAGATATTTTTCTTCATTGACCTAGAACTTGATACCTGTAATTATTTTCTAGGTTAAACGCGTTTGTTTTGGCGGTGCCGCGTTGGGGCGATATTAATATGTATCGTGTTACATGATGTGTGGGAGGTCACACGGCAGGGGTTCCGGGGAAAGCTTTATTTTCCGCCAAATGTGATTAAAGTAGAAAGCGGAACTCGAGTTTCAAGGCTTTAAAAGTGAACTGAGACGAATTCTAGGATAATGATGATTATATGTATTAGAATATTTTACGAGGAGTTGGACAGATGAATGTGCAAATGGTGCAGACATAACGCGCATATTGCGCGCGTACTGAGTAAGCTGTAAGTACTGAATTAGCGTGAAGCTGACGCTGACTCGCATATACCACATGTTCGCATATGACAACAAGTAGCTACATGCCTTAAGGTCGGTACACGTTATAGAAGCACCGTAACGGTACCGCTCCAACCTAGCGATGAACATATCATTTAAAGAACAATGGCAGGATTATACCTGTGAAGTATTAGAAGCGTCTATAAACGTAACTTATGAAAAACTTATTAATATAATTATTTCGTATTTTGTACGTTTTTAGTTTCAACTATAAAAACGGACGTTAAATTATCTAAATTGATAAACTATTTATTGAATACATTAATTTCCGGTGCTTGTTTAATGTCATTTTCAGAGTTACCATTTACAAAACAATCGTATTTGTTGAATAGAAAATAGGTAAGTAATCTTTTTAACCTACATCTAGAAACAATTCACGATAATGTAAAAAAAATATTTTATGTATATTATATTATATAAAAAGAAGATTTTAATTATGATATAAATAAATATATTTTTTTACTTGAACTGAGATATCATTTAATTAGAGGTATCAGTAGTACTCCTTGCCCTTGTCTATGATCCCTATAGACCGTACAGAATATAGACTTTTTGAAACAAAGAATTTCTACTAAGTAACTTAGCGACAGATCTGTCAAAAACAAATAATGTCAAATCCAATGAGCGCAACGGTACACAAATATGTGTCATTGCAAAGTAATATGTCAATTGATCGGGTTTTTATCGATATATGCGCTACCAACAGTGTTTTGTGGTACTGGAATATGTCAGACGCCTGAAATGACAACATTTTGCGTTAATCCATGAATTTTTTCATTCTCATTTTTCTTTTTTTTCGCATTTATCAAAGGATAAAACAATTTTTTTTTATGTTAACAATATTTTTGGTGTCGCAATGCTCGTCCTACAGTCGGCATCTTGGAAAAGCGGGTGCAGAATTGCAGATGGCAAACTATTATATAACGATTTTGTTTAAATTCATTGTGTTCATTTTAATGTAATGTACTAGCTAGTGGTCTGTAATATTATTCATTAGTGGTATTTTTTTATATTTACGATAGCTATTGACTATACGATCGAGTACCATGTTTGTACTCTATAGGTGCTTCTAAACGGCCAACATTTTTCTGCAATATGTGGCTGCAACTCAGTGGCTGGCAACATTGCTAGCTATCCCGGCCAGACTATGCAATATTGCTGTAATATCCTGGTCATATAGCCAAACATTTTTGGTGTAGCCACATGCGGCCGACATTGTTTCGAGGGGTTGCCGGACGATCGCTGAGCTGTCGATATTCTGCAATATTGCCCGACTAGTTTCTATTGTTGTTTCAGTCCCACTCTATAGTTATGACATAGTATATCCTTTTCTATGCGACATGAAATTTGCTGCGAATGACGTCGTGATTATGGCTATATTCATTTGGTTATATTTTCGGTCCAATTTTATTAAGGAGTAGGTAACTCGAAGTTACCCTTTGACATTCTAGTAAAGTTTTTAAATAATTTTTTATCAAGGTTTATTTCTTGACTTAAATTATCTAACGTTCCACGCCTATTTAAGTAAGGTCGATACTACAATCTATTCCTTTTATTTTTTTATTTTTCTGTTAAAATTATATAAGCCGCTGCGAAAAGTGTAAATTCGTCGGCTATTGTTGTCCGATTGTGTATCCCGTTTAGGAGTTTACATAACCGGCCATACTGTATCAGACATATTTCAACAAATTGCCCAGCCATTGATTGCAAAATATATTTTTGTGATGGCTAAGCAATTAATTGCTAATAATGCAGCCATGAATGGCCGAAAAATATGGCCCGTTTAGAAGCCACTTATTATTGACATACATGGCTCTCTTTTGTTGTCTTGCATTTACAGAATTACTTACGGGTGAAAACTAAAAAAAATCGGCAAATTCATAAAAATACTTCCGGGAAATTCGAATACTCAAACACAAAATAAAATATGTTTATTTTTGTAAAATTTGAAGAAAAATATTAATTTACAAGAAGTCGTAGATAATAAAATATAAATTCGAATACTTAGTAGCATAATTTTGAGCATTGAAACAAAAAAACTACTGTTCAAAAAGCATAAAGTTCACTGAGGCATAAAATCTCAACAACAACTGTTAGAAACAAAGGTTGTGAAACCCTGAATGTGTGTTTGCAAAAAGTCTATCTTCTCGTGGCACCAACTATAGTCTGTGACATTGTCAACGTTCTTTTCTTTCCGAAAAGCTTGTTTGGTAGTGTTCTTGTTGTTTTCGCAGTTTTTTGTTGAATTATCTTTATTTTTGACTTGATTAGCTGCCCCATACGACGACTTGTGCTTTCTTACGGACTATCTGCGCTCAAAACATCTGGACCTATAGCTTTTTCTACACGGACTTCGATTGTGCCTTAAGATTTTGTTATGATGCGAAGTAGCAGGCCTACACGCATATTGTGCGTGAATTGTAACATTTGCGTCAATACTCTCCGGCGATATCGCATCTTAGATCAGAACACAAGAGTTTGTACTTTGCTCTGCAACTGGGCTTATCCAAAAATCGTAAGAGTTTAAACATTGTTATACTTACTTACTAATTTAGCGTTAGTAAGTTTCAGTGAATTTTCAAAGCAGTTTAAAATATTACAAAATTCGGTAACATTAGTCTATCTAAATGTAGTGTGATGCATTTTCTTTGCCTGTAGTAATAATTGCTTTTCTTAATTTTTAGATTACTGATGATGATTATGTTTGTGAAGCATGTTGGGAACTCGCTACGGATTGAGTAAATCAGAGTTTGCAGCAAGATGCTAATGAAGGTGAACAAGCTGGATCGTGTCCATATAAATGTGTGCCTTCTGTGTGGATGTTCATTAGTACGAAGGCAAAGTGACAAAATATTAAAAGATAGCCTGACCGAACTACAACAGAACATGATAAATATTATCCAAATGAAAATAGAACCACGTCAGGTTCATTCATCTTTAATTAGTATTTATTAAATAATAAATCCTTTTGCAGTGTTTTATTACTAAAGAGTTTTATAAGTATATTGGTGTCTATTTTAAAGCAATCTAATACAAATTGTCTGTTTTTTATCAATTATGGAGTAAGTATTTGATTACAAAAACATTCCTTTATTTCATTTGCAGCTGTCACCTTCAGATAAGGTTTGTCATGCCTGTTGGTGGCGCACTAAGAGAGATCCCATATCCTTATCCTTACTAATATTATAAATGCGATGTTTATTTGTTTGTCTGTTTGTTACGCACGAAAAGCTACTGAACCGATTAGAATGAAACTAGGCGCACAGATAGACCATAACCTGGAATAGGATATAGTATACTTTTTATCCTGGTATTGAGTTCCTGTGGGATAATTTTCGACTTCCACGCGAGCAAAAGCTAGTTCCTTATAAAAGCAAGTGACTTGTACCTATTTGTTGCCATGACGTCTAATCTTAAGAGCTTTATATTGAAATGTACCTAAGGCTGCCAAACCGTGGCCAAGTGAGTCAGGTACAATACATATCAATATAAATTGTACGGTAGCTGGCGACGTCGCTATGGCCTCATAATGAGGTGGGGCTCTAATACTCAATAAAATTGTGAAGATAAAGGATTACATAAATCCTACATAGTCTACATCCCTATTTTGTGATGGAACTTTGATTTTTTAATATTAGGTACTTATCAAGTCTAGACACTGATCTTGAATCAGTCTAGGTATATCCTATCAATGCTTTTTGCACATCACCACCCCTTATCTAAATGTATTTAATGCATTTGTGTAGTTACAAAGTTTTTTTCTATTAACATAACCTTAAAATATAAACAATGTTCATATCTTTTTTTTACGGCCTCCTAAAATAAAAACTCTTGATGATTATGTTTAAGTAATAGAACCCCTTTGTTTTTAACATTTTTTCATACATAGACGCTTTGAATCGATTTCAAATAAAATGTTGTATGGGAACTTGCCATTGTTCTTTGATCATCTGCCGACCGTCGTCGCCTGTTCAGACGGGCGTCACAAAACGCACAGGTGTGTCCTGAACACCCATGTATTCGAGCAACACTTCGTTAGTCATATAAAAGGTATATTTCATAGCGTCAATAAAAAATGTTTCAGCCGGTACCTAAAAACTACTAAACTTCTAGACAACGCCGTGCTGTTACAGTGTGCTATTACTTTTACATACGCAAACGTATGTCATACGCCAATCGCCCTATTCACGTAATGAAATGAAAAATGCCAGTGCCAGATGTGATAACTGTCTTACGTTTCATAGTCGTGTACTGATTTAGTATCGCAAATTTTATCTTAAACGTGCCTCTAAACAATTTGCTCAGTACTACCATGATTGTATAATTGCTGGTAAATTGTGACGGATTGATTGCTTACAGTTGGTTTTCTCGCTAATGACGGGGGAAGTGTATTTTACTAATTGAATGCTGTTGTCTTAGCAGAGTAACAAAAAATTATATTGATTAAAAATTTGCTGTGCCTTGTGAAAACAGATGTAATCGATCAAATAACATTTAAAATAGATGCACTGATTGTCCTTGTTTAAATGCTACGGACAACTAGGTAGTCACAGACCGGATCTAATTTTATGCAAAAGTGATAATAAAAGTAAGTAATTGAAGTATTGTAGCGTAACTGATTTCCGCACAACCTATAAAGTATTATACTGCCTGCGTATCTGCTAAGTACTTACCATACAAATATTTTACGGACACTTTACATAATGGAAAAGCTAATAGCTAATCAGCCAAATCCAGTTAGACTAGTAAGCGGACCCCGGATTGAAACTGGGATAACGCTTGGAGGATGATGTCTTTACATAATGTAAAATATAATTATTATTTTTACATGCATTTTATGTTACTGATAAAATGAACTGACACTGATAAAATGCAGTCACACCTTAGTTTGGAGCATAATGATTTACTTTCAATTTTATTTTTAAGCCCTAGTAGCCCTTGAAGATCCATATCAAGAGACAGAGTGATAATAATAATAATAATAAACTTTTATTTTCGGACTATTGTCCATAAGTGTTAGTTATACAGATTCCTTAAAACTATATTAGTTACAAAGTAAATCTTGTTATACTTATACTAATTTAAATATCGGCGCTCCCCTCCTGGTGCACTCGATCCGTACATATGCATACGGGTCCAGTGCCACAGGAATGGGCTGTCCATCCTGTTATAAATAATGCTAAGGTTGCTGTTGGCGCTCCCCCGCAACCGAGACATCAGGGATGCAGTTCTCTTTCTTAGAATAGTTTGAAAGCTATAAATAAACAAAACAGTCATGCAGAAAAACACTTTGTAGAAACATGATTGCAAAACAAAGATTTAGTACACTGATGTTACTATAATAATATCTTAACCTATGTACATTCAATACTATATATATGTATGGTACGTTACGCACTACATCCGACATCCGTCATCCAATTTCTATCGAACTCAGTGCATGATTTGTAGAACTGAATTTTGATACAGCTGTCATGCAACATTGTTCCAAGTATAGTACAAACCTTCTAGTGTTATTTTTTGTTTGTATGAAACAGCTGATATTTTTTCGCGCTTTGGGCAAAATCCCAGGGAAGAGTTGTTCATAATAACGAGTAGAATCACCCCTTAAAAAGTTTGGACTATACATAGATATAATACGTGGACTATATATAATACGTTGTATTAAAATGTCTAAAGAAAGTATTGACGTAATCCCGTATTTGTCAATACAACAATCAATCATAGCCCAATATTTTTTATATTTACAGTCTAGATACAAATCTTGCTGTACCGAATATAAGAAAACAAATTGTTATAGGACGCGCTTTACTGCGTCTTGATGTATGCGTATGTGTTAGTAGTCGTTCACAAGCAACTGGAGCATTCAGCGTCTGGCCGTGCTAGAGTCATCACGACGCCGACACAAAACTGCGTTACTACTAAAGCACCATGAGAGTGAAAGTAAAACATGTTATTAAATTGGATTCAATAAGTTTACTTATGAACTGAATACGTTATTGTTTAAAAAATAGTTCAGTGTATCGTATAAAGGGCATTAATTGCATGAGATCTAATCAACCTTTCCCGTTTAACTAGAATTATCGGAAAACTGTGTAATTCCTGTTAAGTGAAGGCAAATAAATTCACAAGGAGAACTTGGACAAATATTAAATATGTGTTAATTGGCGCCACGTTGAGTGCGCTTCGCACATTTTTTCTTCTGAAAGAACTCCGTTCAACATATTTCCGACCATGGACTATAAGATCACATTACAACAGACACTTACACAGAATACTAGAATTGGATTCAAAACTATAGCATAGAAAATGTAAGTAATTTTCCTCGATGAAATTCATTCACTGGAAGTAATATTAAGAGATAAATTGAGCCCTCGTTTAGCTCAGAAAAACTAATAAACGTTGAATAGTAAAAATTCTTTACTGGTTCACGAATACTGTACGAAGAATTGTAAAAATTGCTCTATACTTTGTATTTTATATTTCCAATTAAGGTTTCGTGGTTACAATCATAATACAAACCAAAAATAAAGAAAAATAATAAGGTGATTCATAAATAATACGGTAGCATATAAAATAAGACAATTTTGACACTAAAGAGTTACCTATTTCGCAAAACCAGTTACTTGAAGTGCCTCTCAGTTGGACACCTTAATTGGTTTAGTTCTTTGTAGACAGTAAGGCATCTTTAAAAATGATTAAGGGCCGATTTGAAATTCAGACGTTGACAATTTTGTTGAGTTGAATAATTATTAGCGATTGGACATTGCTTTGAACTGTTATTGAAAACAGACGTGTCGAATAGCATTAAATAGTCATCATGATAGCCTACGTACGATGTTGCTTAGAGGTTTGTATTCCACAATTCGGTCGTTTATAATCAAGCTATATGCAGCCGTATTATCTGGTATCGATTTTGAACATTCAATTTCTAATCGAATATCTACTGGACCTGTCTTTAGACTATCGTTTTGCCTTGAACAGTCTATGATAAATAAAGGAGCCTTCTCTTTAAATTCCTTTAGATTGAGCAATGGATCGACTGGACAGTTGTAATACGACTGGCGAAATGTTGCGTACATGTCGTATAATATACTGTATTTGTTCTCAGAAAATGTTAAACTCAAAGGTTCATGTGAATTTAAAAACAAGGTCACGTTTGTTACCTCGCAATGATCGAACAGTGAACTATCTTTCAGTTTATTATTTTTTCTATTAGTTTGTAGCCAAAGATTACATATCTAGGTTTTTCCAGTTGTGATGCAGTTTTAACTTACCATGAATGTTTTGTAGTTTTAGGCAGTAAGGGGTACTCATACAAATCCCAATTTCTAAAAGCCATTTGAATAGGCTTATCTTTTTCTAAATGTTTTAACAAAGTTAGTCGTTCACGATCTGAGACTTTTATGTGTGGTACTCTCCATTGTATTCTTTCTATGTCTATTTGGAAATTAGCAATATCATCAGTAAGCATAACGCTGTTTAAGTTAGAGCTACTTCTATTCAATATAAGTTCATGTTTACAGTTTATTACAATTTTATTATAATCTTCCGCAAATCCTAAAATCATATTCAATGGTATTAAAGCACTGAAATGATCCTTATTTTGAAATCCCTCTAAGTTCCAACCCCACAAGTTAGCAACTTTACTTGCCGCTTCATTTAATGAGATGTATGACTTATTGATATTGATGGCACGGGCTGTTTCCGCAACTCCACGTCTTGGCGTATATTTTGCGTGCGGGTGGGAATGGTGTCGTCATTCCAGCCACCCCAGCTCTTCGAGGAAGGCCAGCAGACTCTTGATGTGGCCCACGGCCTCCCTCAGGGTGCTGTATCTGGTTAGGTACTGCTGCCTGTACTGTGCGACCTCAGGGCAGTCGAGGAGCAGGTGGGCTGCCGTCTTGTCTGCTACCATACAGGCCTTGCACAGCGGGCTGTCGGTGATACCTATAGTAAATAGGTGTTTATTAAAAAATCCGTGTTCTGTGTAGGCGGCCGTGTCTGTCCGTAGTTGTTGTTTGGACAGCCAGAGGATTTATTTGGCTATCTTACCGTCTACTGCGGGAAGAGCCTCCTTGGCATGCCTACATGTTTCAATACCAATCCAGGACTGTTTGAGTTTGGTCCTAGTCTTATTTCTTACCAGGTTGCGATAAAAACCAGAAGGGAGGGGAATAATGGGCTCGGGTCCCACCACCTCTAAAGTGGCCCCTCTTCTGGCAAGTACGTCGGCTGCGTCATTCCGTCTTGAGCCACTGTGGCCCTTGATCCATTGCAGTGTTAATTTGTTTAGTTTACCTACCTCTGTTAGTTTCTGGTGGCATTCAAGCGTGAGTGCCGAGGTGATAGTATGGCTTTTGAGGGCTGAGAGGACAGCCTTACTATCTGAGAGTATCCTAATGATCGTTCCCTTACCTCACGTGCCATGATTGCTGTGGCAGCTAGGATTATGCCAAAACATTCGGCCTGGTAGACCGTGTTGTAGGCTCCCAGCGGTGTTGCGATGTTGATGTTTAGGTCCTCGGAGAATACTCCTGAACCCGTACCTGTATCTGTTTTAGACCCATCTGTGAAGATCGTGAGCTCGTTGTAGTTAACTGCTCCTTCTTGTAGGTCCTCGTACAGTTGGATTTTGTATTTCTTGTTGAAAACAAATTGTTTCGGTATACGGTCGCCAATGGCTTGTGTGATAGGAACTTCTTTAAAGAGTGTATTTAAGTTGTTAGTATGCGGTGTGTTAGTGTCTTTCCAGAGCTTCAGAGCTCTTAGCCGGACTGCCGACATCGTTGCTTCCTGTTGTATGAACAGGTGCAATGGAGGCAGGTCCAGCAACACTTCAAGTGCCGCTGTTGGCGTTGTTTTCATACAGCCCGTGGCCGCTAGGCATGCAAGTCTTTGAAGCTTTTGAAGCTTGTTGGCGGCCGTTATTAGGTTGGTCCGAGGCCACCACACTACTGCGCCGTAGCTTACCATCGGACGTATTATTGTCTTATAGAGCCATAAGACAATTTTGGGGGATAGGCCCCAGCGTTTACCTATCACCTTCTTGCACTGCCAGAAGATGATGCTGGCTTTATTGAGCTGATGTATGACTTAATTGTAGTTGTTATTCCCGAATATTTTATACGATCTATTTCAATACCATTAATTTAGTATCTGATGTCTTGAAATAGGAACACATTAAAATTATTATTAAATGTAACAGTTTTCTCAATCGGTTTTCCATCTTTGCCAAAGAACTTGGCTCGCCCATCGACATAAATTGCGCTGGCTGACGGTAGCACGTATATGTCTTGCTGGTGTATGGGAATTCGAATTTCGTCGTTTTCTCTAAAACAGTTATTGTACGGATTATAAGAATGGATTTCATAACTTTCGATAGAAGTATCAAAGTGTGGTAAATCATTCATCTGCAGCATATTCATACTTGAAAACCCAGAGCTTTAAGAAAGTCTATATTTGCTTTAGTTAATTTGTTCACTTTTTTCTAACGTCTATGCATCTAAGTGGTTCTAGGAGAAATAAGGTGTTTTATTTTGAGTGGAGGGTTTATATCATTATACACATAATATCATTTTGATTTTCTTAAATGAAGACGTAATTGAATATGATCTATAAAGTTAATGAGATGATTAAACTGATCAACAATCTTAATGGATATAGATGAAATTATATTTTTGTTCACGGGTATGTAAATAACACTTTGAGGCGTTTCTATGTAATGGTCTCCTGCAGTAGTATTAGGTACAAATTCATGAATAATGAGTTGGTAATCCGTTAGTGTAAGAGCCGTATACTATGTCACATTCAATCCTGATAATAGGTGGAATTTTAGTTTTACTAGAATACACATTTGATGCCGAGTTTAAAATTGAACAATACAGCAAACCGCACTCATAATTTCCAGATAAATTCAGAGGTGGTTGAAAATATGATTCTAACTCTGATTTGGTGCCACATATAGTTACCGTTATAGACATACTTGCATACTGAAGAGTTTTGAGCCCTACTGTTTATTTTATTCCATATCTATGCCAAAATGTCCTTAATTTTTTTAAACATAGATGTCCACAATTGAAAGGATGATTACCTTGTATATTTTCGTAATTGTAGTGGACTTTATAGCCTAAGTAATTTATAATTTCTTTTGGAGGCTTAAGATTTCCATAGCTGTCAAAATATCCAATATATTTATTATGTTTTGCATAGGCTACCCAATGAGAACCTGGATTCTTAGATATATCTAAATTAACAACTCCACATTCTTTTTTGTAGGGACATTTCGGGAGCTTATCTCTCATAAAAACACCTCTAAAATATAGGATACTACAGCCATACTTCAAAATATCTAAGTTAGTTAAGGCGCGGTTGGGTAGCCGGTATTTTAGTTTTTTGCTTTTGATACGAAGATTTCAAGTCGATTTTTATGCGGTTTAAGGTGCAGTCCTTTTCCAATGCTAGGGGCTTCCATTTTTTTATTGTGTCTCTTCGATTCTTTATACAGTTTTTTTACCATCTTGTACTCATTGATGGTCTTTGCAATACCAGCTGCACCACCTGCTAAAGCTCCTGCCGCTGATAATCCCGCGAAAATAGGAATCAAAGGTAATACTCCACCAGTTTTTGGTATAGGAATAACTCCAGGAAGCTTAATGGATGAATCATCAGCTAATTCTCCGGCAGCCATTGCTAATTCTATTGCTACTTTCTTGCATTTTGGTTTTAATTTTTTCATACGTTTTGCCGCAACAGTAGCTATATTTTGAAATTTATTTTTAAGACTTTTTCCAGATGCTGTTTTACTCGAAGACTTTCGATGACGTGTTTTTAGCCCAGAACCTGTTTTAATTTTCGTTAACATGGCATTACTTACTAAATGCGCAGCAGTTTTTTCTCCTGTATTTGAATCAGGGGCAAAGGCGCGCTTCCTTGCCATTTTTAACAAAATTAAGTCTGCCTTGTGTCGATCCTTCAAATTTGATGACTTGTGATATGCAATATCATGTTCTTTACAATATTCGTCTAATTTATTTACACCTTTATCTCCACGTTTTAGTCGTTTAATTAATTTTGTACCAGGTCCACAGTAATTGTATCCTGGTAAATGTAATTCAAATGGCAAATGATTTATGAGCCAGTTGAGAAGACTACTCTCTTCAATACACATAATAAGACTGATTTATCTGGGAGTAAATATTTAATAAATAGGTTTACAAAACAATGCGTTTGACACTTGGTAGATTAAGTTTATTGGTTCTCATAAAATATTCGACTTATCGATCCAACTATTTTCAGTAGATGGTAAACCTAGCCACTTTACAAAAGCCCTGTTACCTTTGCGTTTAATAACTTTTTCAACTAAATATATGTCAGGATGTTTCGTTTGTTGAAGTTCTTGAGCATAAAATGCTCCTAAAATAGGTTGACCTCGGATCGTATCTTCAATCAGGTAAGTGATAGGAGATGTGTTTTGTATTTTGCGAATTTTAAATATTTCCGTTGACCAGTGAGGTGTATTTAATTATTTATTTTATTTATTTAACACTTTATTGTACACTATAAAATGACATTTCATAGTGAATCGTTTTACAAACATAGTACAATGGGCGGCTTTATCGCTAATAGCGATTTCTACCAGGCAACCTTTGGATGGAGATTATTGGTAGGTAAGAAATGGTAGTTGCTAGTGTACCAGTAAATTATGATTATATTTTAAATATATACATTGATATATAATAAATATTACAATAATATACCTACTCATACATAAATAACTATACATACACATACATAAACAATAATATATACTTATAATTATATATAAGAAGTGTTATAATGATAGGTAGTGATTCTTGACAAGAGATTTGAACCTCGTTACCGTCTGAGCCTGCCTTATATGAAAAGGCAATGCATTCCATAACCGAACAGCAGTGACACAAAACGATTTATCATAAAATGCAGTTGAATGAACTGGCATCTTCAGTTTCAAATTTTCTGATGACCTTAAATAACGGTTATGCGTATCATGAAGGAGTTCGAATCGTCATTTAAGATAGGAAGGAGTTGAAGGGTTAAACAGTATATTGTACAGCAGAGATAGAATGTGAGCATTCCGGCGATATCGTATGGGTAACCACTTGAGTTGTGTTCGAAATTGTGAGACATGATCGTATTTGCGTAATCCAGATATGAATCGTATACAGAGATTTTGAAGTCGCTCAATTCTTTCAAGCTGGTTTTCGGCAAGATCTGGATAGCTGATATCTGTGTAATCAGTAATGGGTAATAGAAGAGAGTTTGCAAGCGCAATTTTGGTGGCAGTAGGCAGAAAGTTCCTAAGTCTTCTTAACGAGCCTGCCGCAGCAAACACCTTACGACTTACTTCTTGGACCTGCGAGCGCCAAGAAAAGGTAGAGTCAATAGTTAAGCCCAGGTTCTTCACTTTGTCCTGAATGGGAATAACAGTGCCATTGAAAATAATGTCAGGAAGTTGTGACCAGTCGATCTTCGTTATCATACTCGAACTACCAACAACGATAACCTGAGTTTTCGAGGGATTTACTTTTAGTCCATAGGATTTACTCCAGCTGCTGATCTGTGCAAGATCACTGTTGATTGTATCTACAGAATATGATAACCGTGCGAATGGCGACTGCGTGTAGATTTGGAGATCATCTGCATAAAGGTGATAGGAAGAGCGAAGATTATTTGATATAGAATTTATAAAAATTGCGAAGAGTAAAGGAAACAACACGCCACCCTGGGGCACACCAACAGTAGTGTTACACCAAGACGAAAGTGAATTTTCGATGCGTAAACGTTGTCGGCGGCCACACAGGTAACTACGAAACCAATCAATCACCGTAGGAGATATGTTAAGAGAGCAAAGACGGCTAAGTAGTATGTCAAGATCCACTGTATTAAAGGCGTTGCTAAAATCTAGCAGAGCAAGGATTGTGAGCTGTCCGCCTTCCATACCAGCCCTTATGTCATCCGTAATATTGACAAGGGTTGTAGCGGTGCTATGACCCGAACGGAAACCGGATTGGAATGGATTAAGGAGATTATATTTAGTAAGGAATGAGTTGACTTGACTGTGGACGAGACGTTCGAGGAGTTTGGACAGGAATGGTAAGATAGAAATAGGGCGATAGTCAGAGAAGGATGAAGAGTTTTCGGGATGGGAGTTATTAGGGCATCCTTCCACATTGATGGGAATTGACCACTGGACAGGGAGTAATTAAGGATGTGAGTAATTATGGGCAGGATTAAATCGAGGATTGGAAGGAGCATATTACGGCTGACACAGTCGCTACCAACTGCGTTGGAAGTGATTGACATTATGTTCTTCTTAACATCACTATCGGTGAAATGATTAAAGACAAATGATGAATAACTAGGGGTTGGCAGAGATGAAAGATAATTTATGGTGCTTTCTTTAGTAGTCCTATCAATATTGGACAAGGCAGAGAAATGTTGATTAAGCATATCAAAATTGAAGTCATTGGGATTAACGTGTTGACGTGGTTTGCCGACCCCCAGGGTTTTAAGAAATTTCCAGACCTTCGCTGGGTCTCCGTTATTCACAAAATTATGGATGTGTTGGCGTTGTGCGTCCCTACACACTCTATTGCAGTGATTCCTGATCGCAACATATTTTTTGAGGTTATGATCATCAGGCCTAATTTTGTATTTAAATTTTGCTGCAGCTTTTTTGTGTAAAAGCTGATTGATGCTTTCAGCGAGCCACGGTGAGGGAGGATGTTTTATTTTTACAGGTCGAATTGGTGCATGCTTATCATATAGATCTGTGATATTAGATGTAAAGATGCTGAGCTTTTCATCAATAGATTCGACATTGAAAAGTGAAGTCCAGTCGATATCACTGACATCTTTACAGAGAGCATCGGTGTTCATGCCACCAAAATTACGCTGCAATAGGACGTTACGCTTAATTTTAGGTGGACGGATTTTGTAGGAGATATAGATCAAGTCGTGGTAAGAGAACATGTCTGCTGGGTATTGCCCGTGCATGGTGACATGTTCCTTAGAGGAAACCATGATTATATCAAGGAGAGAAGGTGTAGAGTTAGGAGAGTGATGAGTTGCGCTTAAGGGTAGTATAGACATGTTACAGGCTATAGAAGTAGAAAGAAGGGAAGAAGAGCGAGAATCATTTTTTATCAGACAAGTATTAAAATCACCCATTATGATAACATGACTGTAAGAAGGCACAAGATTAACCAATATGGTTTCAAAGGTCGAAAAATAATCAATACGTAGTGAGGGACAGTAGAAAACGCCGAGAACGACTTTAGTGTGGTTTAGTGCAACTTCCAGAAATAAATGTTCGCCGGCGTTTAGTGGCGGTGGTTGCGCAGACATACTTACAACTGTGTATGGAATATGTGAGCGAAGATATATAGCAACACCCCACCACCCCCGACCGCCCGATCATTTCTGATAAGTTGAAAACCAGGCAGGGAGTATAATGAAGAAGGCAGACAGGGCTTAAGCCATGACTCACAAACAAGGATAGCATGAAGGTTCTTACAGTCTAGATTGGCCAGCATATCAGGAAAATGTGCCGGAATGCTTTAGGCATTGATATGAACGGCATTGAAATTTTTAGGTACACCAGAAAATTGAGAATTAAGACTGTCGGCAAGTGACGGTATACTGGTAAAGCTGTCATCTATACTACATAATGAGTAGAAACTTTCATCATCACTGATGCTATTAGTATCAATGGCTGCAAATAATATACTTAAATATACCTAATAGTATTATCTAATATATATATATATATACATATATATATCTATATATATAAATAAAATATAAATAAACAAAAAAATCTAAAATTATATATACTACGACTGAAAACTGAATATTGATTCAAAGCTACCAACAATGCACCACCTGCCAGTAGTGCCAAGAGTAGAAAATGACGATGTACATCAAATACATATTATTTCGTGGAAATAAATATGATATAAATAACAAAAGATAGAAACAAGAATACTAATTGGTCCGGGAAGTAACAAGAACATTACAAGATATTATTAATAGTAGCTAGCAAGATATACAATTATATCGATGAAAAAATATACAAAGATAAAGGAAATAAGAATATAGGAAGTATATGTACACAGTCTAAAAGGCCCTGTACCCATACAAGTTACAATTTTACAAAGACAACAGATGACAGATGACGGATGTGACAGCTGACAGATATTAAAAAAAAAAACAGAAATAAAATATATCAGACACCCGCAGTAAATACTTAGTAATTATAAAATTATTATGATAGAGAGGAAAAGAAATATATAAGTAAAGTGGAGCATATAAGTGGGTACAAAGCAAGGAAAATATAATGATAGATACTACTTACTACGCGGACCAGAAATCAACCAAAACAAACGAAAGTTATTTCCTTTGGGCTGTAGTCCGCTTGGATTTTGCGGCTGGCTTCGCTGGTGTAGGCTGCTTCTCCACGCCCTGTTGCTCGATTTTGTGCAGCTCCGTGAGGCTGACCACACGATGACGGGAACCATCAGGTGCAAGAACATGGATAATGCCCTCCCTGGTCCAGCATTGAGTTATACCAAACTTTTGACGCGCGGCCATGAAAGCTTCGTGTCGCTGCTTGGTCAGAAATTCTGAGATCGTAGTACCAGTGCCCTTGAATTTGGTTTTACTGAACCATACACTGTCCCGTTGGAGTTAGAGGAGTTGTTAAATTTCACAGCTATGGGCCTGGCCTTGCTACTTGATGTGCGACCCATTCTATGACAGCGTCGAATATCAGCTATAGTGATGTCCGATTTGAGGTGCTCCTTTATAACATTCACTACTACATTGGCTGTATCCTCTTTGCCGTCCTCTGCTACACCATGCAGCAGCAACATTTTCCTTCGAGTCCTCATCTCCATGGAATCCAGTGTATGGGAAAGGAGCTCAATTTGCTGTTGGAATCCTTTAAGAGCATCTATTACAAAGGCCTTGAAGGAGGTGTACTTGGAGGCCAAACCGGGCATGGATGGAGTACCTTGAGATCTGGGTAGCTCTGCTTCGAAATCAGCCATTCGCTTAAGAAACATCTCCTTTAAACTGTTGATTGACTCTTGCAGTGGCTGTGTCATAGTGCAGTGAAATATGAAGAAGTTATATATGTATGTAGGATAGTGACACCACTTTACTGGCAGGTACTGCTTGTTATTATTAGAGTAATTTCATTAAAATTAATTAAAAATATAATCTTGAACTATTTATTTAAAATGTTATAAGTGGAGCTAACAATTTTAGATGGCAATGCTACAACTACCCACGTATATCCACGGTGAATAGCCTTTTTCAAATGTTCCTTTGTACTTACTGATACGTACATAGTCACCCACTTTATATTTGCGCTTCATACTGACTTTCTTCATATTTTTTTCATATTTTTGTAATATGCGTTTTTTATTTACACTACTGACCTTTACAGGAATTTCGTCAATTGTTCGACGATAGGTGTGGTGGTATTTATAAATAAAATTTTTAAGGGTGTTATCTATCCAATTGTAGTTACCTTTTAAACTAAATTCTTTATAGAATTTTGATTTCAAAGTTCTGATAAACCTCTCAACTACCTATCGAAGCTTTTTTTGTGGAGAAGGTTGAGTAATGGTTAATATTATAAGATTTCATAAACTTTTGGAATTTATTATTATAAAATTCTGTTCCATTATCAATTTGTAGATTTTTAGGACTGCGACCATCATTCAACAAACTCTTGAAAGTGTCACATACAACATCTTTATTCTTAGATTTCAGAGGAAATGCCCAAGCATATTTCGAAAATGTGTCAATAACTGTAAGAATAAATCTATAACTTTTATTTTCTTTGGATATTGATTGCATATCATTTAGATCAGCCTGCCAAAGATCATCTATATCTTTCATAATAACATTTCTTTGCGGAATGTTTAGCCTTGCACTTTTATGAATTTCATTTACAATGTCAGCCTTACTCATGGTTTGAAATTTCTGTATCTATATATGTATGTATATTTTGTTTACAAGTCCTTTTTCAATACAGTATCTGAACATACTCTCATGGAGTTAAAATAACCAAACACATATCATTCTGAACGGTTTAGTAATACTAAGGCAGAATTTGTTTATCATCAGTATTTATTCTTTAATTATGTTAGCTTCTTTTAATTCTTCAATTATTGATTAAATTTCATTATCATGATTTGTGTTACCAGCAACTCTTAAAGCTACTAATAATTTTAATCTATCAACTAATTCATTGGGATCATCCCAATACACCAAGTCAGTGTATTTCTTATATTTTTTAAGTTTTGGCAAGCTACATCCAAGCTTAGTTTGTTTTTTTTCCATTGAAGCCTCACAAAATAACGGCTTTATAATTTGACGATACTTAGTGCCTTTATCACCTCTAATTTCACCCCTAGGATAAAAATCTCTCTTATGAGCATTAGTATGATCTAGTATATCTTTATAGACAAGTTTGTCTATGTTTGTTATTAACTTTAAATTGGGTTTCTTTCGAAGTAAAAGTTCTTGAAGCCCCGAGGTTAAATTATAAGTATTGCCACCAATTTTAACTAAAACTGTATTATCGTTATCTAAGCTGTCAATTTTAGAAAATGAAACTACTTTGTTGCCCATCATTAAAGTTTTCTTTTCGGTTCTTATTCCAAAAGGCACATTCACTCCATCGTAAATACCAAAGATGTCTTCATTTTCCAAAGAACTTTCTATGTTGTGCTTATTTTTTATTTTTAGGAGTACTTGCAGAGTTTAATACAGCGTCGTGAAAACTAACACACTTAGTTGATGAGCTTGAAGTATTTTCGTCTGACTCAATTTCCATAAAATTTTGGGATGTTTCATTTTTCAAATGTTTATCGACTTCAAGATTTATTTTAGATTTCACAAGGCTATTGAGGGGCTCCAAAACAGGTTTGAGCATTTTATCTATTTGGTTCGGCGATACACCGAAACCGTAGGTTCTAGGCGATTTGGAAAAAATGGACTGTATCTAAAGGAAGAGGATGTAGGATTGGAATGGGAGAGATGATTGTGAGTGGGTATAGGATATTCCAAGGATGAGGGCACTTACCTTATACGGCAATCGTCTTCGTCTCAGAAGGGCAGTCTCCTGGTGGTTTCGGGATGAAGCTGCTTGATTCACTTCACTACACAAATCACTTCCACTTGCGAGCGGTTTTTTATAAGCGGTAATAATTATAGCGGGAGCGGCGCGGTGCGGTATGGCGGACGCGAATTTAACGAATCGAATGTTCTTGAAAGTTCTGGACTGTCTCTCGCGTCGACGATCGCCGCGACCAATCCGCGGAAGGTGTGCCCCTCCTTAGGGAATGGGAGACAGGGACGGAAATATGGTATCGCTCGCACTAGACCAGCATGGAACGATTGACGTTGATGCGATTAGTTATAGATAGGAAGGTAGATGGCGCTACCATATCCCCCCGGCCCTAAAGGGTTGCCTTTAAAAAATATAGAATTGAACTTAGCTATGTTGGGTGTACTACCGCATAACCCATCAATAGGCTAAGACAGCGATATGACAATAAAATTAATCTAAATTAACTTTAGCGAAAACTACAAACGCAATAATAGCGAAAACTACTAACTAAATACTTAAACTAAGAGGTAGGTCCAACTTCAGGCTAGATCTCACTGAGTTGGAAGCGGACAGAGACGTACAACAGGGTGCACGTAACTCCCCTTTAGCGGTTTTCACGGTAACAACTCGGGTTATACCGTCCTTGGAAGTATGCAATTTCTCTACGATGGCTAACGGCCATGAGAGCCGGAAGTGACGATAATGGCACTGTGTTCAGAAAATGTGCAGCGCTTAACGCGGATGGTTCTGCAGGGTCACTACTCAATGCCGTGAGCGGACGCGAGTTGATCAGTGCCTCAACTTGTGCAAGAACAGTTAAAAGCTCTTCGTAAGATAGGATCTGTTGACCTATAACTTTGCAGAGACGCGCCTTAATTACTTCGACCATGCTTTCCCAACATCCACCGAAATGTGGAGATGCTGGCGGAATAAACTTCCAGTCAATATGATCTATGGAAAGTTCTTCCTGAAGACGAGTACGATAACCCGCGACGTGATTGAAACAAGTAGCGGGAACAAGTTCAATCAATTTACTAACGCGGTTGGCGACAAAAGTCTGCCAGCGGTGAGGAGAAGAATGAATCCAAGCGAGCACTACTTTGGAGTCGGAAAATGCGTATATTTTATTAATAGGTTAGTGGGGCAAAACTGTGTCTTGAACCTCGCGGAGCAACTGAGACAGCAGAATGGCCGCGCACAACTCCAGTCTCGCAACCGAAATGGTTTTAACAGGCGAGAACTTAGAATTGGCACAAACTAACTGCACCGAGTAGTTAGAACCAATGCGGACTTGCAGATATACAACTCCGCCGTAAGCACGCTCGCTGGCGTCAGCGAAACCTATTAAGTTGTTTGTACATCCATCTACCAACCCAAGATGACGCGGAATAGTAATTTGATTGAGCGCGGTAAGCTCAATACAAAACTGGCCCCAAGCGGCGACAATATGGTCAGGGGGTGTTTCATCCCACTCACACTTTGATAGCCAAAGTTCTTTTGTCAAGAACTTGGCGTACAAAATTGCGGGAGCCACAAAACCCATTATGTCCCATAGTCGAGCCACTGTGGACAGCATAGTGCGTTTGGTGCACTTATCATCTGGCGGTGAGACGTCAAACCGAAAACTATCGCAGCATTTGTCCCAGCGTAAACCGAGAACTTTATGCGGTACAGACTTCTCAAATTCAATGTCTGGAGAAGCCTTATGAGAATCAGGTATGCGTGCGAGAACCTCCTTAGAGTTGCTTGTCTATTTGACAAGATCAAACTGGCCTCGCTTGAAAAGCTGAATGAGCTCTTCACAAAGCGAAATTGCTAGCGGAGCGGGTATGACACTACAGGCAGTGTCATCCATATACAAAGCGGATGTGTAGTATAGTATAGTGTAGCGTAGCGTAGCTTAGCATAGCATAGCAAAGCGTAGCATGGCTTAGCATAGCATAGCATGGCATAGCATAGCATAGCATAGCATAGCTAATTAGTGCTTTATCTTACACACAGTTCTAGCACCCACCTTGATCCCTTGAAGAACAGAACAACAACAAGACGTAATACAATGAGAAGTATGTAACGTAGGTACGGTACCCATAATCACATACCCAAATACCGTCTCAATAGCGGGCGGTAAATCATATCTCTCACTATGTACTATGTTAGTTAGTAGCCTGCCGGATTCGCAAACTCCGCGTCTGCTAGCGGCAATGACTCGAGGTGAGTGAGTGATGCTACTTCTACATTAGCGTTCGGCAATGCGTCCGTGATACGCTCCACGAGAAGCGAAGAAATGTTAAAATTAATATTCCTATCAAAACGCGAATGTATTTTAATATCTACGGAACCCTTGCAATGTTTTTCTGATCCGCCTATCCCTTTGACGGTTGAGTTCGTATTTTTAAAGTTATTCCATAATCCGAGGCGTTTGAATAACTCAAACGTTATTAAATTGGTCTGAGATGCGCTATCTAGCAGACAACGTACCATGTGCGGTGACCCATTAACATCATATACGATAACTTGCGCTGTCGCTAACAGAACAGTCTTAGACGTCATACACTGCGTTTTGGCCCTGCGCGGATCATTATAGATGCGCGAGTGCCGTCCTCGCGTGCGTGCCGCCCGCGCAATGGATGTCGTACACAAGGATATCTCATTCTGAGGCGTGGAGGGGGAAGTCACCGTGGCCTTCACCTGCGACGTAAGTGTGTCAAGGTTAGCGGCTTGGCTTGACAACGGGTTATCTTTATCGAAATGTAGCAATGAATGTTGTTTTTTATTGCATAAGCGACACTTTGTCTTGCTAGAACAATTACTTGTTTTATGTTTTATGCTTAAGCAATTAATGCAAGCTTTGTTATCCTTTACGCATTTAAAACGAGCGGTTGGATTTGAATTATTAAAGGTGGGACACTTATATAAATGGTCGTGCACCATATTACTGCACAGACACTTCTGTGAATTATTACTATTAGATTCCGAACATGTTACGTAAGATTGTGGATTAGGGACCGAGTTATTATTACTATTTCGCGATTTATTCAACCTTTTTTTGTTGC
Source organism: Euclidia mi (assembly GCA_944739405.2). NCBI lineage: Eukaryota > Metazoa > Arthropoda > Insecta > Lepidoptera > Erebidae > Euclidia > Euclidia mi. The sequence goes on along the minus strand of OX123186.2, from coordinate 27,366,622 downwards.
TGTTAGTGTTAGACGGGCCAGGTGAACCAGACTGTATTATGAAATATTCGACAGTGATCTTTGATGAACGAAATAAAACTATCTAGTATAGGTATTTTATTATTGCGTTCCGTCATCTCGAATGCGCGAATTGTATCAGTGTCAAACTTTTTTAAAGCGAGTTGAAGCAACATAAAGTCGGAAAGATCATCTAATTTTAAGTTCCTAAGAGAATTAACCGCGGTTACGAAGTTATCAATAAACAGCTGGAAATTCGCAACAGATGCGACACCGGACAGTTTAAGATTTAAAGCTTGGTCAAAGTAGGTAGACGCTAGGACGCGCGTGTCCTGATATCTATCAAGTAGTGACTGAAATATGACCTGATAATTCTCAGCACTGGGTGTGACACCTGCAAATATGGACTGGGCCTTCGGTGACAGTTTACCTATTAAATAGTACAACCTGTCAGCATCTGTCAGAGAACCATTATTGTGCACTGTAGACTTAAAGCTCGCATTTCGTATATCTCCGTCAAACGACATAATCTCGATTGGCGGTAATCTCGGTTTGCGGGCAACGGGCTCTTCTGAACATTTACCCTCCAATTGCGATTGTATACGCTTAATAATACAATAAAGATCTTTGAATGAGGTGTACGCCTGATAGTTCGGTTTTTCATCAGGATTGATAGAAAGTAATCTTGCGTTATAATCGTCTAACAACTTATGAAAATCTGTTCGAATACTATCTACTGTCATACAATAACTGAGAAATGCTTCGCTATTACTGTCGGAAATAGATGCGGTTTTTGACCGTTCATAGATGTTTTGAATACGCTCAAATAAAATATTGCGTTTTGCTTCTAAGATTGTCATCTCTTTGTCTTCCGACACGCGTGACTTCTTTTGTTGTGACATGCTTACGTAAGTATAAGCTAATGAGAACGAAACAAAATAAGAATATCTAATGTACCTATTATTTTACCTAAGTAGGCTAAGTAGGCAACACTTTAGAGCTGTGGAATTAAAAGTTGCTCGAAATATGAGATTTACAAGACAACTATGATAGTTCCAGAAATAATAATTGAGTAAGTAGGTAGCTACATAAAAGTTTACCTACTGATGCGGGCGGAAACAACCATGTGACGGTTATGTGAATATATTAGGAGTATAGCTAGGTGCTATAACTGCCTAGGTATAGCGATATAACGCATAAAAACGTAAATGAATCCGACTCGTATGGATCAAAAAAATGGTTCGGCGATACACCGAAACCGTAGGTTCTAGGCGATTTGGAAAAAAATGGACTGTATCTAAAGGAAGAGGATGTAGGATTGGAATGGGAGAGATGATTGTGAGTGGGTATAGGATATTCCAAGGATGGAGGGCACTTACCTTACACGGCAATCTTCTTCGTCTCAGAAGGGCAGTCTCCTGGTGGTTTCGGGATGAAGCTGCTTGATTCACTTCACTACACAAATCGCTTCCACTTGCGAGCGGTTTTTTATAAGCGGTAATAATTATAGCGGGAGCGGCGCGGTGGGATATGGCGGACGCGAATTTAGCGAATCGAATGTTTTCAAAAGTTCTGGACTGTCTCTCGCGTCGGCGATCGCCGCGACCAATCCGCGGAAGGCGTGCCCCTCTTTAGGGAATGGGAGACAGGGACGGAAACATGGTATCGCTCGCACTAGACAAGCATAGAACGATTGACGTTGATGCGATTAGTTATAGATAGGAAGGTAGATGGCGCTACCACTATTGATAAGTTGATTTCATGTTCTTGATTTTTCATTTGTTTTATTTTATTTTTTATAGAATCAACAGACTTCATTAATTCTTTTTTAATAGCTTTCTCCATTTTTCTTAAATGACAAGCGAATTCAAGTAAGGACAAAATTGCACTAAACTGTATTTTCTATTAAATTTGTTTATAAATATGTAACTACAAACAGTCAAAATAAAAAACAAAGGTATCAAAATGCTGCCTGTATCTTCCGTTATTTATCGGAAATTTTGCGTAAATCATTAAAAAGTAGAATGATTGTGCCAAACTGTTTAACAAATAGATTTCATAATAAAAAAATTATGTCTACCCATAGAGAAATAATTATAGATAAGTATTTCATTTTCATAAAAACGGCGTTCGATAAAACTTCACCCGGCGTTTGACCAATGAAAATTAAATAATATCGCTTAAATATATTTATAAACCATCAGTCAAATTTATAAAATATATCAAAGTTCTGTCTATACCGACCATTATTTAATGATGATTCTTTGTTAATAAGTAAAAAATTGTAAGGTTTACTCCAAATAGTTTGACAAATGTTTTTGAACTGTTTCCATTGTAGATCAGAACCAACATTATTATTATTTATTTATAGTCTCACGCCTGTATCCCCGAAGGGGTAGGCAGAGGTGTAAATATTACACCCACATTTCACCATGAGTTTTTAGGTCCCACGTAATAGGGGGCGAGCCTATTGCCGTTACCGGGCAGCACATCACCAGACTCCGGGCTGCTACTGAGTATTCGGAAAAACCCAGTAACACTTTTGCCCGACCCGGGAATCGAACCCAGGACCTCCGACCAGCAGTCGCATACGCTATCCACTGGACCACAGAGGTAATCCGTCCATTCATATTTAATTTGTATATATTTAGAATTACAACAATTTATTATATTTAGCGTTTCTGTTTTACTAACTTAATACAGGTTCTGCTAGTTTGGGATCAGACGATTGTCTTGTCCTAGGATATTTTTAAACAACAGAAAATTATATAAGTATATAAAAATACACATAATGAACAATTGTAACAATACTCTCCCTCCTTATTCACTAACCACACAACCGCTACTTGGTAGAGTAGCGGAGCGACACCGCTTATCGCTAACGGTGGAACAAATGCCTAATATCTGGAGGAAAATACAATATTATTTAATACTTTATAAGTGGCACAGATCCGTATATCTATAGTAATTAGAATAAAGACGTATATAGAGCCTGTCTGGCCAAGTTTCTAAACAAGTCTTCTGATTTGAGGCTATCAAAATCCTAAATACCTACTTTATGCATAAGTTTACGCCGTGTTCAAAGTTTTGTATTTAAAGTCGCGCTTATGGCGTGACTTGGCTTTTGAAATAGATTAACCAAGTTAAGCGATATTTACTCAGGCTATAAATTGGATGGTTGACCGTTTGTTGTGGTATTTACATTAAATCTACTATTTTAGGTACTACGTGCTTATTAGAACCAACATGCTCTTCATAAATATGTTTTAAATTCATATCATCTTGTTTAAATATCATAAGAAAATTAACATTGTCGCGTAACAATTGCTTCGGAAGTTTTTGAATAGGTTTGCGATAAATAGAAACAATCAATTCGTTTATGTCTACCCATACAAAAATAATTTTGGATATTTATTTGATTTTCACATGCGACATCATCAAAAATAAACACAGAATTTGCTATAGATTCACTTGTAGAAAGAACCTCTTTGTCATTGCTGAAATTATAGAAATTAATCTGCGGCACTCTTTTTAATACTCCGCTTAAGAAACGATATTTTGGTTGAAAATAAGTTTTTGAGTAAAGATAAATATTTATAAATTTTAAACCATTTTCATGTAACAGTAAACTAATCATAGCATTGGTTTTGCCACAATTTGGAGGACCGCATATGATACATCGAATCGTATTTGGCAATAAAACGCTGTGTCTGATCGGGTGAGAAGATTCATTAAATTCGATATTATTAACCTTCAGAGTTATGGGCTGCTTGATCAACTTCATCTTGTCGATTACTACAACTAAAAGACTGCCGAAATATTTATATCTAGTAGGTTAGGTAATATAATAATAATAAAAATAACAATGTTCCTACACATTCACACAACGCCATAAACAACATACTTTTATACATTTTTTTTCGTAAATACGTACATATTATACATGGAAACACCCAGCCCAAGTCAAACAGTTAATTATGTTCATGCACTCAAATATTTGACTTGCACGGGAATCCAACCCGCGACCTTCGGCGTAGCAGTCAGATACACTAACCACTCCGCCATCCAGTCGTCAAATTATGTAATAAGGAAAAGAGTTATATTATTTTTATATGATCATATATTCAGTGCAAGAACAAGTCAAAACCTGTGCATAGTTTCTAAGTTATAGGAGACGGTGTTTGCAACTTGGATCATATTATCGATCTATATGGTCATCATACGTCATTGGAATGTAAATATTAGTACATACAAAATGTTACAAGTAATTCAAAGTTCACTTGTCTATCGCGGTATAACGAGGTACGATTCTCCTTACAAATAAATTTTAAAAAGTTAAATATTTTCTGTGATCATAGTATATACTTACATCGTAGACAGAGAATCCTATAGACACCGGCAAAGCGTGTCGCAGAAAGGGACAAACATAGTACGTCACTCTATATTCAGGGTTACCGAGTAAGGCAAAAATTACCCCTATTTATAGATACAATTAGAAAATAATATGTAGTCCGAAAAGTAACGTTGCCTTATTGATTTTATCGGCATAGGCTAGATATAAGATACGGGGATGATATTATTATGCTGTCAAACGCAAACTAATTTGGACTTTTCAACTAATACTCAGTCAAAAATAAATTATCTCGACTTTTCAATACCTACAATAAAATATTCAAATACAATCCCTCTTTCATACATTATTTTGATGATATACTAAATTTTAGAATTGTTCTAACTAATATACATAAAATTAGTAGGTATGCTATTTGACGCAAAAATGTGATGACGTCATATGTTGCTATTTCAATGCAAAATTTATAGAAAAGTATCGTTTGTGACATTTCGTTGTCGGTAGTTAAACTGGCATTTCATAGGTTGTTATGTATGTACGTACTGGATTTGTAAGCAAATAGTACAACATTATTTATGACAAATTTTTATATATATATTAAAGGACTATGGACAAAAATGTATGGGCTCCGTCCCCATATACCAACACACATGGAACTGATGCCAATGTGTACCTTAAGTATCCACTACATGATTAAAATCCTGTTTTTACTTAAATCCGTGGGATATATAAATAAAAAACAATGTATTATTATTAATTAACATATATTTTCATTTAACACTTGTAAGTTATTTTGACATTATGATTATATTACAGTACAAAACATGATTTAGTAACTATACAAAATAAAAAACAATGTATTTTTAAACATTTAAATGATATTGAATGAATAATAGAAAAATAACGAATATAAATGAATCATCATCGCCGTAGCGTTATCCCGGATGCATCCAAGACTCACACGACTTAGAGCCCAAGGTCCGCTTTCTGGTCTAACCAGATATTACAGAATATCAACTTTTCCACAGAGCGACTGCCGTCTGCCATCCGCAACCCAAAGGGATAGCGATATTCCATGGTTAAGACCTGAATTCCTCCTTTCAAAGGTGAGGCCTAGTCCAGCAGTGGACTGTTAAATGCTGATAATGATGATGGTTAAGACCAGTATCAACTGATACTGGTCTTAACCATCATCATTCATCATCATCATATTTGAGGGTACTGACTCCACGTAACGACTATCCAACATCTTCATGACAGCCGGGACCGACGGTTTAACGTGCTCTCCAAGGCACGGGGCAAGCGATAATTAACAATGTAGGACGTACTTAACTTCGAAAAGTCATTGGCGCACCAATGGATTCAAACCCGATTCCCTCTGCATGGCAATCCGTTGGTATCTCTTCTAGGCTATCGCTGCCCTTGTATAATAATCACTACATAGTCAGCACTAAACTGTTAAATACACTAAATGTGGATAAAAATCTCATAAAATCTGGCTCAATACTTAATATGTCATTTACTGAATATTTACCAGAATAGGCACAGCATTAGGAAATAGCAGCGTAAGTTTCTTCTTTTTAATTAACATTGTCTACTCAAAATGTAGGCTGCAAATTTTCGATGACGGTTTTGGTGTCCAATCTGATCGGCCTGTAGCTATAATCCAATCGCGACGTAACTCCTCATGTTCAGGAAAACTGAAACAAGCCATTCAAACTTTGAAATACTTTTTTAATAGGCACTGCAAATCTCAAAATATTATACCCTATTTTTAATTACCCTCAAAAGAGGGTAATTATATTAAGAAAAGTTGGCAACACTAAAGATTTGTTATTTTAGTACTTTTTCAAAGATAAATTAACATCTAGAATACATTATACACAATTCTGAATATAATATAATGTTACTGAATGCCTAGTAACAGGTAAATAATGGAATACTTACGAATGAAAAGACAATCCTGGTGTTTTCATTCCACTATCACTTTTACACCCTATAACGTAACACCGCATGTTTTTAAACAATAACACAAAATACAACACAAGTCTCAATAGTTCACCATACAATATAGCTCGAATTACTTTATTGTAGCACGTAAATACTGTATTTTTTATGGAGACGACAGCTGCCTACATGTCAGATGTCAAAGTTTGTTTATCTAAGTAGTTAGCATACCTACAAAAAAGTGGCACGCTCGGTGAAACAAAAAATCTTATCATGCTGTTTCATTTCTTTACATTACATCGGCATAAGTTGCTCTTTTTCCTGTGTGAGTGTGACAAAAATATCACTTAGTCTATAGGATTCTCTGTATACGACTTACATATTTTTCCTGGTCCAGGTAAGTTCATAAACTAAATTTGTATTAACCCTTGAGGTGCGATCAAACTAAAGGCAAAGTGCCACAAGTGCAAAGGGTCACGTTGCTGCAAATTTTCATTGGCATAGGTTACCGGAAAAAAAATAATTATGACACCTTAATATAATTATATCACATAAATTGTATATCATTGTGTTGGTTATAAAATCAGCTTTGATAATAATAACATAAATTACAACTAAATACTCACCTTTCCGGCAAAACAAGCTTACAAACTTAGAAGTTTGTTATTTTTCACTGGTTCGCACAAACATTTCATCACATATTAATGAATTTCATTACTTGTTTGGTTCATAAACACAAAAACATTATCACATATACCTTTAGGTTACAAATAAATAAAATATTCACCGGTTTCTTCCACAAGACAACTTTTATTATAAAGATCGCGGAACAAAACACAACAATGGCGGACGCTTTCGCAACTGAGACACAGATAATTATATTTCAATATTTTTTGGCACGTTTCGTTTCCCTCACCCTTCTAAAACGATTTAGTTGCATAGAATATGAACTATTCTTATAGTTACTACTTTCGTTTCTTGGTTTAAGTAAAACAAAACGTAAAAAATCCGCGACCAATAGGACAACTTTTTTAGAGCACGACCATGCGTGCTGTAAACACATGGGACCACTTGAATTAGAGCACGACCGTGCGTGCTGTAATCACGTGGGGGGTTAAACAAAGAAAGGTTTCATCCTTGATACTGTGCTTTCATCCTATTCATGTAAATTTCACTTTCTTTTTCAGAATGTCTATCTCACCATCCTACAGCCCTGTTACGGATAATGTAAATGAAAATAATGTTCAACAAGAGCAGAACAGATTATTCGAGGTCAGTATTTAGCTAAGTACCTACTGATTATTATATATAGATATATATTATAATGTTTCCTATTTCTTGTTATTAAATTCCTTTATTTATTTTTTACATCCTGAGGATTCGAATATTAACTCGCCTCTGTTCTACTGTGGGCAAAATTGCAGCTCATATTTTGAAGAGTTGGCAAATCACCGACGTCTAAATGCAAATCGACTCGCAAATAATGAAAACCAAACTCCAACATTAAAAAAGACGAGGAAGAGGAAACTTTCAACGGACTCATCATCATCATACATAATTCGTCGAAATGGATCTAAAGGCAAACACATTATTAAACTTAATATATTCGACATTAAGGACAAAGATTGTGAAAGTTATTTTATTAGTGATAATAATAATGCTAGTGTAAGTGTTCAGTGTGTGGTGCGTGAAAATTATGCTGAAATTATTGACATTACTGAGACTATTATTAAAAAAATTAGTAATAATATAAATAAAGTGGAAATGTTTTAAAAATATATATAATATAAATTAACTCTACATATAGCCGTTTTATTTATTTTCCTATTGTGGTATTGATAACGTTGCCTGCCTCACTGATCCCGCGGCATTAATGTGCGCGTGGGATCGGGAGGTCCCGGGTTCGATTCCCGGGTTGAGGCAAAGTGTTATGGGGTTTTTCTGTTAGCAAATTCTCAGTAGGAGCATGGAGTCACACAAACGACAAATACTGCAAGATGGTTGTAAAACTTTACCTTGGGGGCATTATAAAACTGTATTTTAGATAAATGTTTATATTAAATGCATTATTATGAATACCTACTATGTAAACTACGTTTTTATTTGTTGTATGTATGTAATAAAAGTTATGTTCCTATATAAAAGTTTTATAATATTGTAAGATAATATAGCATTGGATTAAAGTTCCATGTATATTCGCATTCAATATTCGCATTGGAAGGCTAACTAAAACACATCATTTAGTAACTACATTAATTGCTTCAGTATTATGTCTGTAACTAATTACTATTTACAAGTTATTTAGTACAATGTGTAACAGTTGCAGCTCCTTACAAAAATGAAAATATGTACCATAATATTGGCGATTTAAAAGAGTGGCCTCGAGTTTTATTGCCCGTTCTTTCTCGTGGCTCTACCTATTGCTTTGCGAACGAGGCAGTAAATGTAAATGTAGAAGCATTAAGTAATTTAATTTTAAAATTGACGTTCATAAGCGTCACCTTGTGACCTAGATGAATAAATGATTTTGATTTTTTGATTTTGTCATCATCTCTACTAAGTACAATTTTATTAATTTTTTGAGTAAAAATATTATGGTTTTTTGATCGAATTATACAAATATTTTCTCTTAGACATTCGTTATATTGTAAAGTTCTTTTATAATAATATTTTCTTGGGTTTACGCGAATGTTACACATTGTAATTAAACTACAGTTTACGGATTTTATCGCGTTATATTGGTTTCACTTGTTATTACATTTAAACCGAATGATCTAGAAACTACATTTTTATTACTAGCCGACGTTTCGAATTCTTTACAGGATTCATGTTCACGGCAGACTGAGGTGGTATTTGTCTTTGTCTTGAATTTAAGTTATCTCAAAGTACCCGAACATTTTTCAATTATTGGTGTTACTATCTACGCAGAATGTGCTCACTGTGTCTTGATGTCTTCTGGTGACTTTGTCCTTCTTGGGTTTCATTAGCCTGATGACAGGGTCCCAAGCTGGAGGAACATTCCAACCATCTTCCCTATTGAAATAAGGATGTTTTTTAATTTCAATAGCTTCTCGTATCATTCTTGGAATAAAGCGGTGTTCTTTTGCGAGTATCTGTGGTTTATCAAATCGCAGGTAATGGTTGGTTCCTTGTTCTATATGGTCACATACAGCAGACTTTGTCGAGCGTTTGTGTTTAATGTCAGCTATATGTTCCTTCAGTCGAATGCCTATGCTTCTCTTGGTTTGTCCAATGTATGAGAGCCCACACTTACAGTCTATCTTGTAAACCCCAGCCTATTGTAAAGGTAACTGACTCTTGACAGATGGTAATAATGGGCTCTCCAGTATCGCCTGTTGTAGCTGACATCTTCATGGAGGACTTCGAGGCGTGAGCCCTGCAGACTGCCACCATCACACCGAGGTTCTACAAGCGGTATGTAGATGACACTTTTACAATTTTACCAACAGATAGCGTAAATGTATTCCTAGACCATCTTAATTCTATTCACAACCAGATAAAATTTACAATGGAATTAGGTGCAAACAATTCTTTAGCTTTCTTAGATGTACTTTTTATCAGGAACAAAAACAACTCTTTGAGCCACACTGTGTATAGGAAAAAGACACATACAAATAGGTACTTAAACGGTGAATCTCACCACCATCCTAAACAGTTAGCTACCGTAGGAATGTCTTTGTTTAAGAGAGCCCGGGGGATCTGTGACAAGAAACACCTGGACGCCGAGCTTCAACATGTCAAGCAAGTTCTGCAAGACAACAACTTCCAACTGCCGCGCCAATGTCACAAATCCCCGAAGAACAAGCCAGCCACAGTAGAGAGACAACCTGCTGTCCTCCCATACATCAAGGGCGTGACTGACAAGATTGGCTACATCTTGAAGCGAGCTTCAATCAAAACTTTCTACAAGCCGCCAACGAAGATAAGCCAATTATTACCATCTGTCAAGAGTCAGTTATCCTTACAAGAGGCCGGGGTTTACAAGATAGACTGTGAGTGTGGGCTCTCATACATTAGACAAACCAAGAGAAGCATAGGCATTCGACTGAAGGAACATATAGCTGACATTAAACCCAAACGCTCGACAAAGTCTGCTGTGTGTGAACATATAGAACAAGGAACTAGCCATTACCTTCGATTTGATAAACCACAGATACTCGCAAAAGAACACCGCTTTATTCCAAGAATGATACGAGAAGCTATTGAAATTAAAAAACATCCTAATTTCAATAGGGAAGATGGTTGGAATGTTTCTCCAGCTTGGGACCCTGTCATCAGGCTAATGAAACCCAAGAAGGACAAAGTCACCAGAAGACATCAAGACACAGTGAGCACATTCTGCGTAGATAGTAACACCAATAATTGAAAAATGTTCGGGTACTTTGAGATAACTTTTAAATTCAAGACAAAGACAAATACCACCTCAGTCTGCCGTAAACATGAATCCTGTAAAGAATTCGAAACGTCGGCTAGTAATAAAAATGTAGTTTCTAGATCATTCGGTTTAAATGTAATAACAAGTGAAACCAATATAACGCGATAAAATCCGTAAACTGTAGTTTAATTACAATTCTTTTATAATGTTTTCATATTAAGTTTTTTAGTAACGGATTTTTTTATACCTTTAGCTTTTCTAATTGACGTATTTATTGAATCTATACAGTATAATTTTGCTCTTAAGCCAACAAATTCAGATATGACATTACCACCCATTTCATCCTTAAAAAAACCTGGTATTTTACAGTTGAATTTAGGCATATTACATTTCTTGTTTTCAAAGTTGCTTGTATCAAAATATTTCATATGTTTTTTCATGTCCTTATAAAAGTCTTCTGTGTGTATTAAGTACAAGAAACTGTCAGTATCAGTATAACATAGTTTAATACTATTTTTGTAAATGCGTTTCATTACAGAATAGTGAAAATTATACAAATGAGACTTAGCTAGTTCTAAAATTGTAAAACCGATGTAAATTGGACGATCAAGGATAATTTTCGCTTGTTGTAATTGAATTGCAATCAGGGACTCAGAAATAACCGACAAATTTTTAAAATTTGGTGCGCTTATGTATTTTTCTGCACCACATATTTTATTAGTTTTATTTAATGTATCTTTCCAAACATTAACTAATTTTACGTCGACTTGTTTCCTTTTATTTTCTATTGTTTTGCCAAAAATAGAATTGTTTTGCTTTTTAAAAAAGTCTCTTTCAAAATCTGAACTTGCCTGCTGGCGTAATTTTGTATTTAATAATATGTAGGGTGCTAAAAATGTATCATGATTAAATAATAATATTCTATGAATCTTGAGTAAAATGAGACCATTTTTTAAACATTCTTTTAAGTGAATATAATGAATAACATATTTATGCTTGTCGTACAAGTTAGCAATTAGTTTAGGATATTTACTACCAGGTGGTACAAACTTTTCAGCTGCAAATGGCAAATCAGCTTGGTCATCATGTATTTCGAAAGGATAATGCAAATCTACTTCGAGTATAAATCCTTTATCACTATTATTCGGAACAGCCATTAAATCATTTTTTTTTCATTGAGAAATTTAAAGTCTCCAGTTGTTAACTTTTGCATCATTGCATAACCATATAAATTTACACAATCAAGATATATTAAATAACTATTAGATTTATCATCATTATAATTAAAATGTATTTATTATTTGCCTTTGCATATCTTAATGAGCATTGGGCAAGACCACCTGTAATACCTATTTCTAACATTTGATATATTTCGATATCTGAAATTAAATCTAAATTAATGCCGGTATATAGCAACATAGCGTCCCAACTTAATGAAGGTGACGATACGTAATAACACGGATCAAGGTTGTAAAATGTTAAACTCATAGATCTAAATTTTTCAAACACATCACATAAAAGTAAAACATCACATTTTAAATATAGATCAGTATATTCTCCTAAGTTTGAAATTTCAAATTCATTCCACACTTTTAACGCATGCATATAATCTTCGTCTGAAATATTTTCAGATGTAAGGTTATTACAAAAATGCTTTTGATCAGGTAATTTACTTTCTTCATAACGATTCCAGCTATCAATATAATCATAACAGTAAATACCCTTTTTTCGAACTAAGTTAAATAATTGCTCATCTTTAAAAAGCTTCCGCATGTTTCGAAAATCTTCAGGTTTCATTGATTTCACTAAATTATCTAGACTTGAACTTAAAAAATTAAAAGAATCAATAAACTTTAACTGAGCTACACTTTGACTGTCAAATGGAATAAATTTTGTAAAGGAGATATATTTTACTTTATTTTTGGGAATTACATTTATGCACCCGATAATAGCAGAAAGCTCTTTAATAAACAGATGACAATCATAACCACATAAATTATGAAATATTATAGGTATAAATGAACATTTTTTAGCATTTAAATTACATTTGTATGGTGCTGGCCCGCGATATTTGCCTGTAAAATGATCATGATCTGCAACAACTATATCTGTATCAAAAAAGACTTTTTTACATAAATAACACTTCTTTGCATTGTTAAAAGAATTACGCTCACTTTCACTAATTACCATTGATTTTGAATGTGAAAGATTTATATAAAGACTAGTCAACGCCAGCGGCTTCGCACGCACATATTTTCAAATTTCCCGTTTTGCCCGATCCCGTGGGAATTTCGGGAAATCCCGTCTTAGTGCACCCCTACGGTGCCCAAGGAACATACATGCTAAATTTCATCTTCTTGCGACCAGTAGTTTCGGCTCTAGCGTGTCTGTCAGTCAGTCAGTAACGCAAGGATTTTATATATTCAGATTTTTAACGTTTCTGATAATTGATTTAATAAATTTCTTTGCACAATCTGGTCCTCTATATGACACGAATTTATTGAGTTCAGGTTTAGAAAGGCAAGAAATATAATATGCAAAGCAACTTGCTTCATGCCTTTGAACATTTTCGACATATGAAGTTTTATTTTTGTCTGAATATTCATGTAATAAGCTCTCAAAATCACCGTAAAAAACAATAGGAATTCTTTGGGTCCTTTCAAAATTAGAAAAATAAACTTTTGTGTTGTCTTCAGGTAGAACGGTTTGCACCCTCGCACAATTATGGTTTAACAACTTTTCCGATGTATCAAAATACGTGAAACATTCATCACATAAATGTATTTTTGATTTATGTCTTGTTAACTGTTTATGCACAAGTTTATCAAATTTTTTAGAAGAAAAAATGTTTTTTCCCTTTTTTATGAATACGTATATAGTAAGTTCACATGCGTTAATTTTCGTTTGGCTGTTTTATACAATGGTCCAGTAACTTAATTTTTTGAGTCCAAACCATAAATATTTACACTCACTTTAGAATTCAAATCTTCAAATAATTTTATATCCTCAAAACTCGGCGGAAATGACATATTAGTTATATCCAGAACTTTCGAATAATGTGGATATGATTTTACTCTATTTGGATTCGTCACAGTCGGATACAAATGCGCTATGATACTCCAGCGAAAACATTCTTGGTCATAATTAATTATATTTAGATATGATTTTGTTGCACGAATATTTTTAGGTAGTGAAACATAAGAACCAGCTCGTAATGGGTTGTATTTTAAAATATTTATTTCTAAATGACTTATAGATTCGATTGTCCAGCCTGACTCACAATGTTCAAACTCTGAACATTTTTTTATAATTTTTTGGACAAATGTATTACAAATGGATTTTTATTTTTTCAAATCAGTATTTCGTAAAATTATTTCATATCTAGTATTAAAAGATTTTAGTGATATTTCGTTATTTTTAGGTAAAATATATGAGACAAACAATTCAAAATTAACTTTTAATGAGGTATATATTTTTAACTTCTGTTTAATAAGATAGTAACATGTGTGCAAAATATCATGGAAAAATTGTTCGGGTGAAATTGTTTTATTTTGAGTATCTATTTTATAACTGACAATTTTATTTTTAAAAGCACATGCAATTATATGAACATTATCATGTTCAGTTTGCAATAAGCAATTAGACTTATGAATGTTGGACTTCTTGTGACTTGTATATTGTTTTACGTGAACATTACAGGGCTGACAAAAATATTTTGTGTAAAATATATTTTTATTGTATAAGTAACTGCGTCATTCGATTTATTTTACAGAGTTTTTATTTAATAATAATAATAATTTTTATTTAATAATTCCAAATCTTTCTTACAATGTTCTTCAATGTTAGTAAATTTTGCTTAAATTTAGGAAGGTTAGTATTTTTACTTATTTAATTAATGCTAATTTTGTTTGAGATTTGAACCCCTTTTTGGGTAAAGGCCTCCTCCATCCTGTTCCATAATTCTCTGTCCCTGCCTGAATTCATCCAGTCGTTTCCTACGACGTCTGTTATGTCATCAGCCCACCGTCTTAATTGTCGGCCAACATTCCTTTTCCCCACTGGTCCTTTCCATCGTGTGGCTTCAATAGTCCATCTTCTGTCGGTGTATCGTGAGATGTGTCCTGCCCATTTCCACTTAAGTGAGAGTGCGTGCATGAGAGCATCTGTGAGCTTGGTTTTTTGGCGGATGTTTTCATTCCTTATTTTAAGGATTTTTCTTATTTTTAACATGCTCCTTTCCATTGCTGTTTGACTGCATTTGATTTTTTGTTTTATTTTATTCGTATATGTCCATGTTTGGCAACCATACAACAAGCAGGGTAATAGGCAGGTATTAAATATTGTCCTTTTCATATGTAAGCTGTAGTTTCCTTTTAGAATTTCTCTTAGTGCCCAGTATTTCTTCCAGGTTGTATTGATTCTTTTAGTTACTTCTTCTTCGTTGCTTGATGTTTTGAATGATATTTGCTTGCCCAAGTAGATGTATTCGCTGACGTATTCTATATTGTAACCTTTTATTACTATCGGGCGTTCGCGATTATTGGTTATTATCTTGGTTTTGTTTGCATTCATTTCTAGGCCGATCTCATCATTTCCTCTAGGTCTTTAGCAGTCTCCGCAATTATGACAATGTCATCAGCAAACCTCAGATGGTTTAAATATTGTCCATTTATGTACACTCCCTTCTTCTGCCAGTCTAGTTTTCAAAAAATATGTTCAAGTACTATTATAAACAACTTTGGAGAGAGAGGGTCTCCTTGTCTTACTCCTCGTTCTATGTTTATATCGTCTCCTCTAGTTTCTAACTTAACTCTGCTCGTACTATTTGTATAGATATATTTCAAAATATTGATGTATTTAAAGTTAATATTTGATTGTTGTAGTGCATTCCAGATTGAGCAGTGGCTGATGCTGTCAAAAGCTTTGCTGTAGTCAATGAAGGCCACATACAGCGGTCTATTATATTCTCTGTATTTTTCTATGATCTGTTCTAGTGTCTGTATGTGGTCCATTGTACTAATTCCTGATCTGAATCCTCCTTGTTCCTTTGGTTGCTGCTTATCGATGTCGTCGGATATCCTTCTTAAAATTATTGATGAGAATAGTTTGTATGTACTTGCCAGCAGACTTATTGGTCTGTAGTTCCCAATGTCCAAGGAGTTTCCTTTTTTGAAAAGTAAAATTATGTCTGATGTACACCATTGTTTTGGTACTTTTCCTTCTTCTAGTATCGTATTGAACAATTGAGTGAAGTGGCGTGTTAAAATAGGTGCTCCTATTTTTAGGACCTCATTGCAAACTCTATCTGGTCCAGGACTCTTATCAGCCTTCAGCTTTTTTATGTGTTCTAATACTTCAGAGTTTTCAATTTGACAAATTGGGTTCGTTATTACCAAGTGGTTTGTTTGCGATTTCATTTCAATTTTATTTTGTTGCTTGTATAAAATTTTGTAGTAGTTTGTTGCCTGGCTTATTACATCTTGTCTTGGTTTTGTTTCTTGTGAATTATGCTCGAGTTTTTGAATCCATGACTTGTGTGAACTTAGTTCCTTGAACGCTTTTTTGGCACTTCTAAAATTTTTGATGTTCTTTGAGATAATATCGTATCTGTGGTTTTTGTAGTCCTTACGGATTGCCCTATTGGTCGCTTTGTAAATTCGTCTAAGTTCTTCTCTCATATCTTTGGTTTTATTCTTTGTAAGTAGTAGCGCCGTCCGTCTTTCTATAAGTTGGATTGTGTCTATAGTAAAGATATTATGTTGATACGAATAAGGATGTGCCCTGTTTTTGTATTTTAAGCTCTCAACCATGCCTCTTTCGAGGATATTGTAATATGCTTGGATATCAATATAATTTGTTTCTATGTTATCTATGTGTGATCGTAAATTTTGGATGTAATGTTTGATTTCCGTTTCTGTCTTGGGAATAGTAGGTGGTGTTGTGTAGGTTTTTCTGCTCTTTACAGGGCAACCTAAAAGTTAAGTTGCTCTCACTGGTCTGTGGTCGGAATAGAACTTAAATTTGTTTAGTACTTCGACATTAGTTATAAGTTTATGGTGGTTTATCATTATAAAATCTATTTCGTTTTTAGTTTTTTGGTCAGGTGATAACCATGTCCATCTTCGATTCTCTTTTTTCTTGAAGAATGTGTTCATTATCGATAGTTTGTGTTGGTAAGCATAATTTAAGAGACGTTCTCCTCTTTCATTGCATACTCCATAACCATGTTTTCCCATTACTGGATAGTTGTTCATTTTCGGACAGCCTAACTTTGCATTAAAATCTCCCATGACTATTATATTTCCTTCTGTCTTGGTGTGAGCAAATTCGATGTCTTTGTAAAAATTTTCAATTTCTTCTTCTGTTGATCTCTCCGTCGGGGAATATGCTTGGATGATTGATAAGGAGAAACGTTCAAATTTCATTTGTAGTAGTGCTACTCTTTCAGAAATTCCTATAAAGTTGGTGATATTATTTTTATATTTTTTCTTTATTATAAACCCCACTCCATGTAGTCCCTTGGATTCGCTGATAAAGCAAAAGATAAGGTCGTTGTACTCTTCAATTTTACATCCCATTTTTCGGGTTTCTGCGAGACCTACAATGTCCCAGTTTATATTTTGAGGGTTTGTTTTGTATTTTGATCCTTTTCTGTATTTGGTGGAGGGTTGTAGTCTAATTCCCCACTAGGACAAGTCGGGTTGGGGAATGTTTCGTTTCTGTTACCTATAAGTTCTTGATTGTATAAAGTTTTGTTCCGGTGGCTGATGACAATATCCTATGCTTTCTGAACTGTTGGCGAGTTGTTAGATGTCAGAGAGTTGCTTCTATTTCTCATTACGTCGAAGGCATTCTTGCGATTTGCTTTTTCTAGTAATTGATGTTTATGATGGTGTTCTATTGTCTTAGGCGAGGTTGAAGGCTCTCTTTTTCGTTTCTCATTTCCTGGTTTCCCCTGTTTGATGACTAATTTGTCATAGTTTATGAATGCATAGTTACCTTTCTTCCTTTCTTCTTCCAGTTTTGGTAGTAGTTTCTTTCTCGTCTCGAGGATTTCTTTCGGGTAGTCTTCAGACACATACTTGTTTTTAAGTTTCTTTTTATTTTGACTTTGACACACATCCGTTAAATGAGCAATACTTCGCACCAGACTTGTGATGTGAACATTTTTGTTGTTCACTATTAAAATTCACGTTATTAGCTAGCCCTGCGCGCGAGCGGTGACGACGCGGCGTGGAAGCCACGCCAAAGTGTAGGCACTTATCGCTGTAGGTACGGCCGAGTGAAGAAGGCCTGGCTAAAGTGGCAGTGGGCTGGTCATGTAGCAAGAAAACCCGAAACATGGTGCAAGTAAATATTGGAATGGAGACCGTGGTATTGTAAATGAGCTAGAAGACCGCAACTGAGATGGAAAGATGACATCGTAAAGATAGCGTGGAGTAATTAGTTGAAGACTGCCCAAAACAGAACGGAATGGAAGTTATTGAAGGAGGCCTACACCAAAATAGTCGAGAATGGCCTAAAATGATGATGAGTTCACGGTGCTGCAATGCCTAAGCGGGGCATTCCGCCAGCGTTTGCAGCGCCGTTTCCTCGACAGGGTTGCAGCTGCTGATACAATTGTGACACCGGGTGTCACCTTTCCTCCACAAGTACCGGCCGAAATAAACATGACCAGTGCGGACTTGCGTAACCCGGATAGTGAGAACGCCGCGACTTAACATCTCTCCAACCACATGTCAAGAACAGGAATTATTGCCACTATGGTGGCGGCATATACAAGACATTCCTGCTGAAGATTTAGACGATATTTTTATGTTTTATCATGTGTATAAAAATGTTTTTTTACCTACTTTGTGTGAGTTCACTGCATTTTTATACTCACGTATTTCACGTGAGATTGAATACGTATAGATGACTACCATTACACCTCTTTTTTTAAATTTTGACAGCACAAAACTACTTTACCATACTTTGAGTTTGTACATTCAAACGTAAGTATTGGCTCAGAGAATTGACTTAGAACTTTGGTGTAATAGTAAAAATGATCAAAATAGTGTGTTCTATTAAAATAGCACAATTTTATTGATTGGCCGGCAAAATAAAAACTAGCCCAATTTGGATGATGTCCTTTGCGGTTAATCGTTCAACTGCGCAACATGACATGACACATTGCCTGTTGTTGCGGTAATGCGTTTTCATGAATAGGAAAGCCGATGTGAATCCATTGTAGTAGTATATATTATGTCAAAAGGGATTTAGTCATAAATGTGACATTTTAATTTAACTAGTGTAATAAAAGCTTACTTGACATCGCTATATCTACTTAGTTAGAATCTAGCAACAAAATTAAAAAATTGGTTTTCAAAAACCTGTCTCTTATTTCCTAATTCTATGTTTAATACAGCTGGTAACTATAATGTCACTAGTGAAATTATAATATTACGGCTTTTGTTAGACACCTGCGACATATACATAAGTACCTACGGACATGATATACTCCACCAGTGGGTAAGTAATAGGTAACTCGTACTAGAGATTATCTCCGTCTTGTTGCGTAGTTACTCCGCAAACAATAAAACTATTAAAACAAAAACACTGAAATTCTGAACAACTATTTGTGGCATATCTACAAGGTGCACCGACTTGCAGGGGAGGTAGGCTTGGGCCCCGAAGAACTTGGTAGGGCCCCGTGCACCAGATCAAAGATGTACCACAAGCATAATATTGAAATCATCCGAGACATGTACTCCAATTCCGATTCCGTAGTTCGGACTGCTGTTGGCGACATAAGAACCTTTCCCATCACCGTCGGGGTCCACCAGGGTTCCGTCCTCAGTCCGTACCTTCAGTGTGATATTAGACGTACTGTCAGACATCATGTGAGCATACATGAGCAGCCCCCGCGGCTGCTCATGTATGCTGATGATATCGCGCTGGCGGATGCGGACAGGGAACGCTTGGTGCGTCGTGTGAATGCGTGGAAGGAGTTGCTTGAGAATGGCGGTCTGAAAATAAACGTGGCGAAGACCGAGTACTTGGCCTGCAACAGTACAGATCCCGCGTCAATTCGGATAGTCGGAGACATTGCCCAGCGAAAGGAGCCGGTCAAGTACCTGGAATCAGTACTGCACGCGTCTGGTGACATCGATTGCGTCTGGTGACGTCAAGGCACGCATTTCGGCAGCTTGGGCCAAATGGCGTGAGGTGAGCGGTGTCATTTGTGACCCCAAAATGCCGGTTAAGCTCAAAGGACAGGTCTATAAATCCATCATTAGACCTGTCCTGTTATATGGCAGTGAGACGTGGCCTGTGCTTGAGCGACACAAGCAGAGTCTGCGTGTTACGGAGATGAACATGCTGATGCGGATGAGTGGTGTCACGCGGAAGGACCGCATTAGGAACTCCCGCATCCGGGGTAGCCTTCATGTCTGTGACATTGCTGACAAAGTGCAAGAGTGTTGTCTACGCTGGTATGGCCACGTCTTACGTCAACCGGCATTTAACGTGGGTAACAAATGTCTTGCCATGCTACCTCCGCCGGGCCCCAGTGAACGGGGAAGGCCAAAGAAATGCTGGCTTGACGTCGTAAGGGATGATATGCGTGCCAACCAACTAACCACCAGGGATGCTGAAGACCGTGCGAAGTGGAGGAGACATAGCCGGAAAGCGGACCCCGGGCTCCAAGGCGTGGGTTTTGGAGCGTAACCGGGACAGCGCTAGGATGATGATGACCTACAAGGCTACAACCGCGTTACTATGCTGTTGTAAAAAAAGATACAAATTGCTTTCTTATTAATTGTTGCGACTACATACCTTCACGTATCGACTGTATATTTTCACGTAGGTAGATTAAACACACTGTTCACTGATAAGTTAAGATTGTAATAGGCACGCATTATCATAGTATATAAGCCTTATTGGTAAACATAATGTGGCTTTTTCTCCGAAAGTTCATACTGTCTTTGCCAGTCGTCAATATACCACACAATCAACGTATATTTATAATAAAATAAATTTAAAGTTATATAGAATTTTGCAGCACCATGACTGCAAAAGAATCATCACAGAGTGGTTAAAAACTCTGACTTATGAGGAAACAGAAAAAATCTTAGCTAGAACATACTAAATTTAAAATATGTGCAATATACTGTATTGTAAATAAGTATACACAGACACACGCGCACACACACTCACGCATTACTCACATTAAACACACACACAAATACACACATAAAGACACACACACACACAAACACACACAATAATACGTAAAACACACACAAAATAATCATAAACTACACTACAATCTGTAATAATTCTTAGAGCTGTCAGACACTACTTTTGTTATTATGTTCCTTTCTGATTTCATAATATGTTCACTTATTATTTTAATGTTATTTTTCTCTCATATATTGTAACCTGGGAAGAAGCGAGGTAGCCTCAACACAAGTATTTTTATAACTTACTGGGGCAGCCTCATCACACTGTAACTAAAACTATGAGATTCAATAAAAACATTTTATTTTATTTATATTTTATATTGTACCCAAAATAAATCAGATGTTATAACACCTTGTCTCGTTATTTTTATTGCCATAACCATCTGGCAAATTGGTGACCCCGACGTGATTCATATGCTAAGATTGTTTTTTTAATCAGTCTGTCATTTATTTACAATTGTACATGTTAGCTTCCAAATATAAATGTTTCAGCGCAAACAACAGCAGAAGATACTTACTTAATTCTTGTCGCGTTTCTCCGAACGCGAGTATACCGCTCATAAAGCTTCAAAGACGTCAACATAACACATTCGTTTATGTATATGCATTACCTTACCGAGGGACTCGTACTTGCGCAATCCCAAAACACACTTGATTATACAAACGATCTCCAACTTCAGTACTTGCTATAGAAATATACTGATGAGTTTGTGAAGAAATGAGATCAGAGCCCTTCGGAGTTATTGCGTGTGTTTCAGTAGAAGTCACACACGTTTTGTGGTTGATGCAGTCATGTTTACTTGAAGTTAGTTCTCGAGAGACATGCTCGTGCATGTGTCTCCTGATTAGCGAGAAAGACCGCATAATACTTTGCGTCAACTCTAAATATAATTAAGACGGTTTGCCTTAATAAGTTTTATAATCAGTTCTATGTATTACGTGTAAAGATTTTGTTTTATTTTTAACTACTTATCGTAAAAATTGTCTTTGATCCTGGTCGTTCCGAAAGTGTTAAGCATTATATTTGTTCACGTCTTTCAAGCGGAGGTTTACATGTTCTTAACGTATTTTGGCTGGTATTATCGAAAGTCCAAAATATCTCACAAAGTCCGGCACTTTTATAAAGACAGCCTAACTGAATGTTGAGTGATGGCTTTGGCTCTACAGTGGTTTGATCCAGAATTCTGATGGATCGCGGTATTAGGAGAGCATTGTATTTACTTACTATAATTTAGCTCTTTAAATAATGTATAAAATTTATTTTTATTTATTTTATTTATAGACTCACGCCTGTATCCCTGAAGGGGTAGGCAGAGGTGTAATATTACACTCACATTTTGCCAGGAATTTTTAGGTCCCACGTAATAGGGGGCGAGCCTATTGCCGTACCGGGCACATTACCAGACTCCGTGCTGCTACTGAGAATTTCCTTACGGAAAAACCCAATAACACTTTGCCCGACCCGGGAATCGAACCCGAGACCTCCCAATCCCACGCGCACATTTATGCCGCGAGACCAACGAGGCGCGTATAAAATAATCTGTATAATTTTAATAATGGTCTTGAAACGGACAGTTCGAGCGATTATTCACGGAAATGGCGGTTCAAAACAATCTTTGATATCGCGCAACAGCATTGTAAATTATAAGACATTGAGTTTCCTCTTCAAACAAGCTTATTAAACAAACAATTTGCCTACGTCACCCCCAATTCTTATTCAGCGTATCTATAAAGGAGAGCACGCCAACAAAAATGTACAATCACTGTCTAGTATATAATTACGTTCAGTGATGTCAAATGACAGCTTTAGATATTATGATAATCATGCTGAAAAGGGAAGTTTTGTTCCTAAAACAATGGAAGTTATTTTGTAAGAAATTAAACATATATTTATGTCTTTATGACCACAGAGTAATCAACTATCATTGTTGATTACTATTTGGGTTAAGGTACTGTATCTGAAAGAAATTGCTTTTAGCGATATGGCGGCCTATTGTGCATTCTGAATTTGAATTATTATCTTGTTTAGTCTAGGGTACAATGAAAAATTTTCTATCCATATATCAAGAATTTGTGGAAATTCTCATAATAAAAAGGCATAGGTATCGAAGAAAGGGACCTATATCAGGCCTCCTTCACTCGGCCGTACCTACAGCAATAAGTGCCTACACTTTGGCGCGGCTTCCACGCCGCGTCGTCACCGCTCGCGCGCAGTGCTAGCTAATAACGTGAATTTTAATAGTGAACAATAAAAATGTTCACATCACAAGTCTGGTGCAAAGTATTGCTCATTTAACGGATGTGTGTCGGAAGCAACTTGAAATTTTGATTTTATTTATTTTACGAGAGCAACTTGAAAATTGTACTTTTTATTTGTTGAGATATCTCAACGATTATGGTGTCAAATTAAAGATCTAGTTCAAAAACCATTTTATCTGTTTGAATCATGTAAATCGGTCTACGCGTTTAGGAAATAACTAAGAATTAGTATAGTGAAAATGTAAACCACCAGAATTTTTGTGGTTTTCGTTCTACGAGCACAAGTAGTGGGATAGGATACTTATAGTATAAATATTTATTATTAGGTACGTGGTCAAGTAGGAAGATAGACGATGAATAAATATTATAGTAGCAGCGGCAAGTCGACAACCCTAGCGCACCGCTCCGCGCCAAACAGCGACAGCGTTATGTGTTAGAAAAGAGCGGGAACAGTTAGGTCAATATCGCGTTAGGTACTGAATGCTCATGCGAGCTGAATTGCACTTTCTTGCTTAGTAGCAAGAGTCGCCATTTCTTTAAATTGGTTTGCGAAGTGGTGCTTCTGTTCGTAAGAACTATCTATTCTGTTACTATATGATTTTAAATATAGTCTCGAGTGTGGTAACAATGACATCAGTGGATTGGCAGACCGTAGACTAATATAAAATCTCTAACACACGCATACATACACACAGAAATTCAACACATTCATAGTTCATAGTAGGTAATTTCAACTGTTCATCACGCTCAACCAACAGGTCCAAAGTCAACGCACCATCCCACACCGCATGTCTGCGCATACAGTCAAGGTCTTGACATAACCATGAGAGAGGTCAAAAGCCTCACACTAGTCCCTACATTATACACATACACATCACAAAGAACCGACACAGCTATCAAATACTAGAATTTACAATCTAAACACCATATGCGTCATAGGATGTCCGTTTCCTAAAGAAATAAATCTGTTTTCACAATACGTGTGAGGTATGTGAACACATCGACATTTACCTACCTAGTCGGTGCGGTAGGACATAGAAACGTTAGCGCCACTTGATTTAGTTACGTCGGGTTCAGACGTTAGTACGAAATGTAAATAAAAATGCAAATTTTCTTAAAATTAATATTGAACTAGTTAGACGAGTGACATATAGAACACGTGTGTGATCAAATTAATACTGATTAAGACTTTTGACAGTCCTTACGCAGAGTCAAATAAAATGAGTCTGGTCTAAACTATGGAATAGACAGCCGGTGGCAAAGCTAAAATTTAGTCAAATTTGTTAACACTAGTAAGCGGAATGCAACTAGGATAACGCTAGCTAGGAGGGAAAATAAGATGAGACAGCTAGATAACAGATAGTTGTAGCAACTAGTAGATCAACTTGACTTGATTACATACATAAGGCTTGGAACACGACTAGAAACGTATTATTTTTTATAATAAATACCATTCAGTTATCATAATTCTAGTAACAAATTGCATTCCGCAAATACAGTGCAAAAATTGAATAGATATCTATTCAATTTTTGCACTGTATTTGACTAATATCATATAAACCTAATAACATGAATAACTCAGCTATATATATAGCTGAGTTATTCATGTTATTAGGTTTATATGATATTAGTTATAAGCTATTTGTAATAAATATTCATGGGTTCCATTATCGTGGCATACACTTTGCACCACATAATTACAATAATATACCGTAACATTTTATTACCTTCAAAATGCGCCCTAAAGATTTTTTGCAAATATATACATTTGGACGATTACGGAGTAGTATTCAAATAGTTTTATTTTTAAATTTAATTTCAAGATTGAACTCCTTTGACATTGAGTCATCCGACATGGCGTCACAAAATTCCGTCATGCAATCACGGCAAAAGTAGGTACAAATTATTCTAACCACTTGCCACTTCCACCCTACAAGTAAATAAATAGGCTTTTGAAATTACAGCCGTAGTAATTACCTACTTCATAATTATACCAAAAGATTTATAACAGTATAAGTATGTCATCGTAAACCGCAAAACGATTCTAAATTCCGTAATTCAAAATTTAATCAAGTAACTTCCTTCCGCCTTAGGCAGATGGGTTGCGGCTGAGTATATCGCCACATGTCTTGCGGAGTCCTGGGCGATGAGTAATGTCATATATATAATTATTAAAAGAAGGCTGTAATGAAAAATTATACTTAAAAACATGTGTAACATAAAAAGAATGAAAGGATGAGGTTATCTGTATATATAAAATTCTTGAGTTACTGACTGACTGACAGACATCGCACAGCCGAAACTCCTGTGCGCAAAAAGCTGAAATTTGGCATTTCTCGATCCTTGGGGAGCTTAGTTTTTTGAGCTTAGGACTACAGAAAAAAATACCCGAAATGCCCACAGGATCGGGGCTGACTCAATCACGAGCAAATACTGATGCTCTATTGATTTAGACCCTCGTATTATTTAATGCAGACAATCTTAAGTGATTCGGCGGAATTCTATATTCAATCTATCCATTTTTTTGAGATTTTAGATTCGTTTTTGACATAAGCTCCATACAACATATATGTAAAACACGAATCTCAAAATCAATGGATGGATGTAATATTGAAACCGGTCGGCTAAATAAATTTTCATCTAATATTTACGCCATCTAATAATCTAAACAATGTCTTATATAGTGAATTGTAGAGGTATTGTTTGTATCATATTTATTGTATTGTGCGTTGTATTTGGTGTGTCAATAAATGATTTACTTACTTTCTTATTAGTTCGCATTATTGTAATGCGCGTATATGGAGTTGAAAGTTTCTGAATCCAGGTTGCGTAATTCTGAGTGGCACTGAGTGATACTAATGGTTCAAATCCACCAGGGGTTGTGTGATCTACTAATAAAAGTTTCTAGGGAAGATTGTTTTGAGTCCTCTGGATTTGTAACTATTTGTAGTTATACAACAGGGGCTTATTTAATACTAGATGAGCCGGCGGTTACACCCGCCTTATTTAAGGCTACTGCTCAATTTGCGTGGCGCATATCGTGATGTTATATAGCCTATAGCTTTCATCGATAAACGGGTTATCTAACACGAAAGAATTTTTCAAATCGGGCCAGTAGTTCCTAGAATTAGCGCGTTTAAGCAAACAAACAAGCAAACTCTTCAGCTTTATATAATATTAGTATTAGATACCTTATTAATCAAATATTTTATCTGGCAAGCAGTAAAGGAATCCTCAGGCATCTAATATCATTCCGTGTTAGTCAGCTTTTATGTGTTCATTGCTTAAAAATATAAACACATTAACCCAATAACTAATTATTCGGTCAATGTCTTTTTGATTAAAATTTTATCTACCTATAGGTCATAGAAGTTGAAACGAAGTCGATTTTTTATTATTTCGTACTAAACGAATAGTCAGGCCTCAGGTACGCCTGAGCCGATGCTGACTTTAAATTATACCTGGCCTTGTCTACATTTTTAAGATTTGCTCACATCATTCTTACATCCTACCAACCAACTATCAAATAGATAGTTCCTTTCGTATTTTAGACAATAGCATTGATGTCTTGGCTGCTAATTGCTGTCATCAGTAAATAAATAGATAGTGCGTTTTCTTCCAGGAAACTATGATAATGAATAGAAGTGATGTTAGAAATTAGATACGTGTTCTAACGATAATACGATAGGTTTTAATAAAACAAGTCTGGGACTAGTTGATAGGAATTGCAATTTTATTCACTGTTTTAAATTGACTTGACAACAGATAGCCAGTTTTTAAGGTAATCCGATATCGAACAACTTTCCATCGCTGCCCCGGAAGCGTAACTAAATCCACAAAGAGTTCTTACAAAATCGCGTCTGTACCCGACACAATATTCATTTCGCTTGATTGATTTGTTCTCAATAGAGCATTAGCATACAATGCCGCGGCTGTCGGGGCAGCCGGTTCCGGCCGCGTTAACTGCCGTCAATTTGACTGAATGGAAACGCGAAAGCGAAGATATCTTGTTACTTATGGAAAACGTCAATGATGTTCCAAAGTAAAAAGAAGTAGATATATTATAGGCGTACCAAAAGCAGGATGCTAAACATAAGCCATTTGGCAAGTCTGACATATGTGTGTGTGACGTCGCGAGCCGGCGTTGAAGTGAAACTGACACATCTTGTCAACCGAAAATAAAATAAAATATGGAGTTATCGATGTGTGGTGATATTGGTCCTACAAGTTCCTTACTTAATCGCAATACCTACTGTTCATCAACAGTGATATATAATAGGACTATGTTATAGTGAATTTATATTTGACAGATGAAACGTTAGGTTCTCGATACTGCGAATATTGTTCGTTCAAAATTCGCAGAAGTAACTAAATTTTTATAAGTTTTCTCTGAAATAAACACTGCTGAAATATGGTTTCGATGAACCTAGTATCAAAGATCATTCAGAGTAACGACAGTTATAATGTAATATCGGTAATACTTAACTTCGAAGTATATATGGTCCTAGTTATTAAACTTTATCGTAGTAGCCTTTGTGCTTTTAGGCAGCCCTGACATTAGGTATGCGCATTCCTAGAGCGGGCGCCAGGCGTGTGCCCGGCGGCGCCGGCGGCGTGCGCTCGGCTTTCACGCTATAATACAAAGTGAACTGCGGGCGCACGCCGGCCGTCCGCCAGGCGCACGTCGAGCACACGCTCGAGGAACATGCGTAATGTGAGGGGGTCTGTGACTTATAGGTTCGACCGTCGTACTGTCTTAATTTTGCAAGAATAGAACGGAGTAGGAACCTTTTGCGTTGCGTGTCTTTCACGTGGCATAGTGTCGATTTGTCTCATCCCTCGAACTTCGTTTTGTTCCTCCTTCCTTACTCTTGGTTTGGATATTTTTCAATGCTTCTAGCTAGTAGGCCGGTCTTCCAAATATAGCATAAAGAAGTCCTCTATTTACTTTATTTCCCTTTAACTGTGTACTGTCCTAGATACTGCAAAGTATCTACTATGATAATATTTCTGCTTACTACTGCTTAGCTGTGCAATATAATCGCCTCTAAGTCACGTACATATATCGGACCTCGGGGCTATTCTCGCAATATCTCGTCCCGAGATTAAACTATTTCCTATGTTATGCAAATGCTATCGAGTATTCCTAGTATTTCTACTTTAAAGCTCTCTTATATGCCAAATCTATGTATAATATGTATGTATTTACAAAAAAAAGTATATATGTATGTTTATACATTGTCTAGTACCCATAGTACAAGCTCTGCTTAGTTTGGGACTAGATGGTGTTGTGTGAATGTGGTAGAATGTTATTATTGCAAAATCTACCTATAGTATAGGTACTATTAGGTACCTACATGAGACTTGAAGATGTTAAATAATAACTATGCGTATTCTATATATATATATAGCTCTGAGTAAGTAAAACCATAAGCTGAAAATCAGGCTGTAGTTTGCCATTGTAGAGGCCTACATATATCCAGTAGTTGACTATGGAACTATAGAAGGCTGATGATATTATGATGATGTTGCTTTGTGTATTATTACTTCACTCTCTAACTGTTTTCTTTCTTTTATTTTCAGGTGAGTACAAACGAGACTTGTTTTAAATGTAGTTCTACTTTCTACTGTGCAAGCAAGGAATATCATTTTCAAATAATGCTTCGTATGAGGGTAAGTTTTGGGACTGTATTTTTGAAACACACTCTATATACTTAAAGACTCGTATGTGATATTAGTTTATCATCTACTAGGAATTTATTACAGACTGTTGTATGTCCAAACACTTGAAACGTACCTATATTTCTGACCGATCTCGAGGATTGGACGACCTTGAGAGCATGGCGTCTTATCTGACCATTACATAATTATACTATGGCTGATAAATTATAGAATTACGTATTTTGTACGGACGCTATTTGAGGCGAAAGATAAGCGACCCTCGAGTAGCGCGCAAAAATCACGGACTTGTATGCATAGAGAATTCTTCGACCGAGAAGAAGATAAATATACATATTATTTACACCGCGTTGTCTTATTTTAAGATGAAACGGCAAAGTATTTCAAATAGGTCATTCTCTGAAACTAGAAATACGGTAAACGCTATTTATTGACAGTTTTATTTTGCAATGTTATTTCATGTTATGTTGATGGAATTCAAAGATAGAGAACACAACATACAGCCTTCTTTCTGTCATTTCTGCCGACTTAAATGGTGATGAGCTTACATACCAGCCATAAATGTAGCCTATTCAGTATAGTGTGACGTATCACACCACGTAATGACACCGTGATCAACGGATCTATCTCTATCAGCAGCAATTTCCATCATTAGTCAGTCTTGATCTTGATACTAGACTAATAAGGCCTACAGCATACATGGTTATAATTTGCATTTGCAAAATATTTTCAGGGGTGAATATACTACTATAACTGACTACAAATAGGTAAGTACATGAAAAAATAAGTCACTAAAAGTTGAAAACATTTTCTTCGTCATACTCTTAAAATTAACTCGGTGTATTGACTGCCGCCGCCGCCGCTCAGCTGGTCGCCATTGCAGGTGCCTAATACACACAAGCACACGTACGTACAGTGACTGCGCGATACCTACAGTCTTATCTTGCACGATTCAACCGCTTATTCCGATTTACTATCTAAGTAACATTTAATGAAATTTGGGCCTTATATCATCGCACACTGTTAAAAATAATTGTAGGTGAATAAGTATACTCTCTATATTATTGTATTATTAAAATATTTTGAAAATGCAGATCAACATATCGTATATACAATTTGTAATCGAACAACTATTTAGTTGTTCAATTGCCCGGAATCTACACCTAATTACAGCAATTAATGTCTTTTAAAATAGCCCTATCGTGCCATTAATTCAAAGAGATTGCTACAAAGTATTTAGTATCATTTGAATATACATACATGCGTAATTAATTTATTTAGTGAAAAGCAATGGACCATTCTAATGGGCCAAGAATGAAATAAACGTTGACCTGTTGTGAAATGTCGTCCGTTCCGGTTTACCGAACTCAAAATACATTATATTGCTGTATAGGTTTATTTAGTACTATAAACTCTGCTTTAAATAAGAAGTAGAAGACAGATTTATATGCTGCAGTGTGCTATGGAATGATCTCGAAGAAATTTTGAATTCGGGTTGAGCTTTCGCTTTATTTTCCATTATAACGTGAATATTTAATAAGCCGTCAAGGAGACAAACAAGTTTTGTGAATTTATCGCGTATTCATCGCAAAAATAGATCTACTCTGTCTGTAATAAATTCCTAGTAGATGATAAACTAATATCACATACGAGTCTTTAAGTATATAGAGTGTGTTTCAAAAATACAGTCCCAAAACTTACCCTCATACGAAGCATTATTTGAAAATGATATTCCTTGCTTGCACAGTAGAAAGTAGAACTACATTTAAAACAAGTCTCGTTTGTACTCACCTGAAAATAAAAGAAAGAAAACAGTTAGAGAGTGAAGTAATAATACACAAAGCAACATCATCATAATATCATCAGCCTTCTATAGTTCCATAGTCAACTACTGGATATATGTAGGCCTCTACAATGGCAAACTACAGCCTGATTTTCGGCTTATGGTTTTACTTACTCAGAGCTATATATATATATATATAGAATACGCATAGTTATTATTTAACATCTTCAAGTCTCATGTAGGTACCTAATAGTACCTATACTATAGGTAGATTTTGCAATAATAACATTCTACCACATTCACACAACATCATGTAGTCCCAAACTAAGCAGAGCTTGTACTATGGGTACTAGACAATGTATAAACATACATATATACTTTTTTTTTGTAAATACATACATATTATACATAGATTTGGCATATAAGAGAGCTTTAAAGTAGAAATACTAGGAATACTCGATAGCATTTGCATAACATAGGAAATAGTTTAATCTCTGGACGAGATATTGCGAGAATAGCCCCGAGGTCCGATATATGTACGTGACTTAGAGGCGATTATATTGCACAGCTAAGCAGTAGTAAGCAGAAATATTATCATAGTAGATACTTTGCAGTATCTAGGATAGTACACAGTTAAAGGGAAATAAAGTAAATAGAGGACTTCTTTATGCTATATTTGGAAGACCGGCCTACTAGCTAGAAGCATTGAAAAATATCCAAACCAAGAGTAAGGAAGGAGGAACAAAACGG